>CAMAPF010000987.1:5667500-6282158 GCA_945859915.1 Cuscuta epithymum | reverse complement strand
TATCAACGTACCGCTCACCAATTTAGCTTATTCGTCATTTGACTCTCATCGATCGTTGCCACTGGACTCTCACAGCACGCGACCGCAGCTTCATCTTCTTTGTCACAACAAATTGCTACTGGATCTGGTCTTGGAGCTCGACGCCACCCACCAAATAGTGACCCTCTCTCAGCAACAACTCACTGTTGGAGGCTTGTCGTCGCAGAATTCTTAGCATAGCCATTGCTCGCCCATCTGCGGTCGCCGCCGCTGGACTACTTATGCCGCAGTCGCTGCTCGCCCATATACGGTCGCTGCCAACCTCAACTTTAGTGACCGGTGGTCATCACTAATAGTTATTTTGGGCTTATTCTGGCCCAGTTGTATTTTGGATATTTTATTCTGTATATATTCATCTGTCAGGGCTCCTTTGAGGGCAACCTGTTCCATTATTCCACATGGTATCAAGAGCTTAGGTTTATAATTTTTTTTTCGGCCATGTCTTCGGTCGATACTTCCTCACCGCAACACATCGGCGCATCATCATCAACCGATGCTCTCTTCTCCTCCGTCTCTGCTGCAGCAGCCACAACAAGTCTTTCCATCGGCGCCATCTCCTCCACGATGACGCAGCCGGCTATTTCATCTGTGGTGCCTCAAATTTCAGAGCAATTCTCCTCTCCTTGCACTTCGACGAGCACCTGCAGCCTTTTCAACGATTTGCCACCTAATTCCCGTGGCAGATCACTCCGGTTCAGCCTCCTCGAGTTCCGTGGCAGCAGGCCCCATTCCAATCCTCTCCAGCGCAGGTGCAAACTCCTCAATTTCCATGGCAGGTAGTTCCAGTTCAGACGCTTGCGGCTCCAACATCAGCCCAGCCTGCGCAGACCCAATTTCCAGCATCCAACACGGCTCCATGGCAGATTGCTCCGCCTTTCCAACCTCCAGGTCCGGTGTTCTCTTCTGCCCAGGTTCAGTTCGCAGCACAGAGTCCGACTCCCTGGCAAATTGCTCCACCGCAGCAACCCTCCGGTCTGATGCAACCATCTGGGAGCAGTGCAACGTTCTTCGTCCCTACATTCAGTGGCTCCCCAAGCATCATTCGTCCCACTGATTCCTCAATTTTCGGGTCTCCTATGGCAGCCATGGCACAATCAGTATCCCACATTACAACGGTTGCTCAAATTGTTACTATAAAGCCAAAGGCCGTTGAAGATTATCTCACCTGGCGCACCCAACTCGAGTCTTTCTTGGTGTCTCAGGGTCTCTTTGGCATGCTTGATGGTTCTATTCAGGTACCTTCACTTTCTACTACTGATTGTACTAGTCGGCAAGTCAGTAATCCTGAATATTATTACTGGTTGCGTGTGGATCAAACCATTCGTTCCTGGTTGTTTGCGACTCTGACTAGGGATGTCTTAGTTGATGTTCATCATCTTAAGCATTCCCGAGAAATTTGGGAGCGCTTACAAAGTAGGTTTATGTCTGCTAGTTTACCCCGTGCCATGGAGCTTCGTCGTTTATTATCTCACAATAAAAAGAAAGAATCACAATCCATGGAACATTATTTGAGGGATATTAAAGTTATGGCTGAAGCTCTTGCTGCAATTAATTCTCCTATCACGGATAAGGAGTTACTTGAGTATGTTATCTCGGGTTTGGGACCTGAATATGAGTCTTTGGTGGGTACTATTACTTTATTTCCGGATAGTTTTCCGTTTCATATCTTGGAACCCCGCCTATTAGAGCAAGAACAGCGTGTTTTGTACAACCGGCAGCAGGCTGCCACCATTCACCAGGCCTTTGGGGCAGTCCCAGCCGTTGGTCAGCAACCTCCAGCGTACGCACCGCGCGGCAGAGGGGGCCGAGGTCGCGGTGGCCGCGGCAGGGGGGGGGGGTCGTGGGAGAGGTCGATTCAACAACGGCCAGCATTACCAGCAGGCTGGTCCGGCAGCACCTCACGGCCAGCAGCAGCCTCAGGTTGGTCAGCCACCTATCCAGCTCGGCCAGCATCCACCTCAGTTCGGTCAGCAGCCGGCTTTTGCTCCAGGGGGTGCGGTCCCTCCACGATCGGGCACTTCAGGTACTGCTAGTAATTCTGTTGTAACAACTTTAAATATTAATCCCTTCTATACGTTTGGTACTAACTCTGGAAATGCAGGCTTTCCATCTGCTGAGGGAGTTCTTGGGTCTGTTCCCTCTCCCACTGTCTGTCAGATTTGTTTTTCTGTAGGTCATTCCGCTATGCATTGTCCCTCTCGATTTTCTTCTTCATCCACACCGGCCTTACTGACTCCTAGTGGCGATGCTAATCATGTTTTATGGTACCCTGATTCTGGGGCTTCAGCTCATGTGACCCCGAATGAAGGTATGTTAGTTAATAAATTCCCATATAATGGCCCCATTTCAGTTAGTGTTGCTAATGGTTCTAATCTCTCTGTGGCTAATATTGGTGATATTACTTTAAATACTATCATTCGTCCCCTTGTGCTAAAATCTGTTTATCATGTGCCTCATCTCAAATTTAATTTACTTTCTATCCAAAAATTGTGTGCGGATAACAACTGTGTTGCTATTTTTGATAAAAATTCTTTTTTTGTAAAGGACAAAGTTTCGGGGGCGGTCCTTCTTCAAGCAACTAGCGACGGTCATCTATATCCTCTTACCTTGGCCCAGTCACCTATTCTAGCTTTATCGTCAGTCACTACATCTGGTCTGGTCTGGCATCGTAGATTAGGACATTGTGGCGAACATGTTTTACGCCTTCTTAGTAAACACAAACATATTTGTAGTAGTTCAACTTTTTCCCATGATTGTATTTCTTGCCGGTTAGGCAAATCACAACGATTACCATTTATGGATGCTAGTCATACTACTTCTATGCCTCTTCAATTAATTCATTCTGATGTTTGGCAGTCTCCTGTTTTATCCAATTCGGGTTTTAAATATTATGTTTGCTTTATTGATGATTTTTCTAGGTTTACTTGGTTGTATCCTATGCGTAAAAAGAATGAAGTTTTTCATCATTTTAAAAATTTTAAAGCCTTGGTTGAGAATCTTTTTAATTCTAAAATTAAAATTTTTCAAAGTGATGGAGGGGGTGAATTTGTTAATTTTAGTATGCAACATTTTTTTGAAGAACATGGCATTTATTTTCAAAAATCTTGCCCTAAGACCCCACAACAAAATGGGGTAGCAGAACGCAAACACCGTCATCTTCTCGAACTCACTAGGACTATGCTTCTTGATGCCTCTATTCCTAGTAGTTTTTGGGTTGATGCTATTTTTACGGCTGCATACATTATTAATCGTTTACCTTCTCCTGTCCTCTTTGGCTTATCTCCCTTTGAAAAACTTTTTCAGCAAGTTCCTGATTATTCTTTTCTACGTGTGTTTGGGTGTGCTTGTTTTCCCAATATCTCTGCTTCTTCCTCAAATAAACTTTCTCCTCGTTCTGTTTTGTGTGTTTTTCTTGGCTATGCCTCCGGTTATAAGGGTTATCGTTGTCTTGAGCGTAAATCTGGCAGAATATATATTAGTCGTCATGTTCGTTTCCATGAAAAATCCTTTCCCTTTCCCACTCTCTGTCCTTCCCCTCTGCCTGAAAAATCCTCCCTTACCGACCCATCCACCCTTCCCACCAACTGGCCTCTATCCACGTTGGATCACCAGACCTCATCATCTTTTTCTCCAGCTTCAAACCATATGTCTGAATCATCCCACTCTTCTCTCAATAGCACCAGTTCTACATTTATTGCTACTATGTTGCCCCAACAACTTTATACTCCACCTTCACCTCCCAGGAGCCCCACGCCTTTTATTCCACCTTCCCCTCCCAAGAGTCCTACTAGTAGTCCACTCCATGCAACCGAAACTAGCTACACCTACTGACAGTCCACTCCATAGAACCGAAACTAACACACTAAATCCACCCTCTGCTACAGTAACCTCGACCCAGCCACTCACTCAACCTACTTCCTATGCCCCGTCCTCCACCTTAGGTCCGTCGCTTAGTGTTCATCCCATGCAAACAAGGTCCAAGTCCGGAATTTTTAAACCAAAATCAATTTTTAGTTTAAACACAGTTGTTACTTCTGCTGATCCCACATGTTTTACTGAGGCTAATAAACATATTAAATGGCGTGAGGCTATGGCTGAGGAATTTAATGCTCTTATCTCCAATAATACTTGGGAATTAGTTCCATTTGATGCTACTAAAAATGTGGTTGGTTCTAAGTGGATTTACAAGAATCACTAATTAGAGCTATTAGAGCTCCCCCTTTTATGCCTTCTACCTCAAGACTTCAGCAAAATACATGGGAGAGAGAGATGGTGTGAATGGTAGATACTAGATATGGCTTAAGGGTAAATGGTAGTGTGGTAAATGCACGATAAAAATATGACATACGATAGTATATAGAAAGGTGAAGTTAAATATGGGACTTCCTAAAATGGAAAATGAGAACTTAATTACGGTATGAATGTAGTATAAAATAAAGCTGGCCATGCTAAGATATGAGTTTATCTGTCTAGAGACTTTAGAGGATATTTTATAAACTCGAGTATCATGAGAGAGCAAACGGAACACCAATATAACATGGGTAGTTCTACACACAGACACAAATATGATATTTGCAGTCTCTCAATTATTTTTAATGAATAAAGTTATTTTAAATGTCTAATTTACCATGCAAATATATCACAATTTATCGACCAATGCTTCTGATGGCTTCTCTGACACGAGATTAGTTAAGAACTGAGGGAGAGTCAAAAAATTCTAAGTATAGATCGAGTAAGATGTTTGCAGAGTAACAATAAGCTTGAGAATCCGGAAAGCAATCCCTTTCCACAAATTGGAAGATGATATTTATAGTGCACAAGGAAATATTTGGGGTACAAGTAAAAATAACTGCCTCATTGATCTAATGACACATGTTAAGTCTAATTGGTAAGAGAATAATCTATATAGTTGACTGATTGGTAATGGTGTACCAAATTTTGTCCTTGCATACTGGGATGCATGGATAAGCCACACATGTAATCTAACGACTTGCAAGTGTCATTGGAAATAGGTAACATCAACCCTGGGGCAGCTGTTGCGTAGTGACGTAATCTCAAGTGTTTGTGATATCCAAGTATTGAAATGTCCAAGTCCACAATCCATGTATGTTAGCTAAGGAGTATGTAACCTTAGCTTGACTCATAATGTGAAACAGTAATGCATTTGTTGATCTTTTAAGCTCGTAGTACGATACTTTGGCTACCAGCGCAGCCGTAGTGCTGGGAGTGTCGCCAACCTCGGCGAGGGTCGATCTCGGCCTTGTTGCGTCAATAAGCCAATTCAATCTCAATCATATCCCATAATCTTCCCCCGCTAAGTGCCCGCCCGATATCCAACGGGTCAGCACACGATCGCAAGGTTGCTCTGATACCACCTGTAACACTCCGGCCCCCACAGAATCCGAGGTAGTTACTCCACACACCATCCAAACCTCTAGTACTGTCCTCACAAACCGCCACTAGCCTTTTCCGCGCACTTTGTCCTCACTCATGCGCGCCCTGAGAAACTTCACAGGGGGTCACCCATCCCAAGACTACTCCCGTGCAAGCACACATAACTTTGGAGTTCTTAGGTGATGAGCTCCCTTAAAAGAAGATGCATCTTGTTGGTATGAGTAGTACTATTAATCCATTTATATTAAATCTCAAGTATTACAAGTTCGGCCTCGATCGGCCTTGGTCGGAGTTGCCTTTGTATATTCTGGAGATCCTTTATAGTAAATGCTAATGCCCCTGGAGTGTATGACAACATACTCCATCAGCTTCATTACACATCATTGCTGTCATCAACACTTATGTATAATATTCATTCTTGTTTTCGTCGTGGTTATAAATTAAGAGAACTTACATGCAAAGATTGAAAAATAACACCATATTTTATAGAAGAGACTTGAACATGCAAAACTTTCAAAACTCGCCGATGATTTTTTTTTAGGAAAGATTGCTATTACAGTATTATTACAAACACATAATGAAAGACTAAATGCAATAAGAAGATTAATTTATTTATGCAGTCATTAATCTAATGAGAAAATAAAGCTATTGATAAGACAAATTCACGCATTTCGATTGAGAGTACCATATTGGAAGGGGTATAGCTGTTATCCGGTAAAAAACCGCATTGGGAAAAGTTTAATCTTTTTTTTTTTTTTACTTTTCTTTGGTTTGAGATATCTGCAAATGTCTAATGTCTAGTGGAGCAAAGAGAAGACGAGCAAGTCTGGAAGGGATGGGAGAAACAAGAGCAATGTCGATATAATAGTATAAGAGTGGCAATGACTGTGAGAATGATGAACAAGCTTGGTCTAAGTCCAGTGGGGATTGGAGGAACTGAGGAAGACGGAAGTATGATTAAGATTGTCTAGAACTCTAAATGGGAGAATTGCATTTATTCAGGGTTAAAATAGATATTTAAAAGTTATGGAGTATTTTTTTTATTTGTACTTGTGACTAGTCATTTGGTGGCTCCAAATAGAACTGCTCATGCCATGTGCAACAGGTGTAACTGGAAAGGACCCCCATTTTCAAAAACACCTGAATTTGTATTAGCATAGTATATTATACGGAGTAATAAGCTCATTACAAAAGAAAATCCAGCATTATTAGAAAAAAAAATGTTGTCGTCTCACTCCTTTTATGCCTGATTATATGACAATGAGTTATCCAAAGCATATTAGGACCTCCTGATTTATTATGCATATGTCCCTCTATATGTGGAGCCCGAACCTGGTTTAGGATGTCCTTGATCGTGCGGTGCTTTGAATTTGAGCTCTAATAATGTTGTTGGAGGTATTGGTCCTACCACAGCCTTCCGTCCACTTATTATGTTAAGGAATACACCTTGAGTTGAGCCATACTCACATTATCTTTTGTTTCTGCTCCTTAGCTACCTTATCTATCCGTTGCATTGCAAATTTGTCAGCTTGGCCCCTTGGTCCTTTGTCCTTGTTTTTATCTTAAGCTTCCAATGAGTTGTTTTGAATGAGAAGACATCTTTTGACTTCTTATTATTGAGACCTTCTTTTGTGAGACAATGTGTTGTGTGTAGAGTGAATGTGAGGTGTGTATGGCGTGAAATAGTGAACACATAGCACAAACCAAAGTTTCCTTCCTCCTTGAGTTTCCTTTGTGTGAGAACTTAAAGGTGAGTAGTGAAAAGAGTAGAGGAGAAATAATAATCTGTATATTCTGATGTACACTTACGTGTACATATATAATGCATTATTACATAAGATAACATCTACTAACTGAAATGCCCTATACAAATGGATAAACACAATCTAATCTAACTGATATACATACGTACGTATCTTAATGTGTACAATTAAATAATAACAATAGGCACGTAAATTATGTTCCAATACGCCCCCACAAGATATGGGTTCTGTTGGAAACTCCCAGCTTGGATCGAAATGTTTCAAACACGCCCTTTCCAAGTGGTTTCGTAAGAATGTCAGCAATTTGAATTTTATTTTGAGATGTGCTGAACCCGTAGTTGACCACACTCTGACACTCAACAAGCTCATGAACAAAAAAAATAATCCATGGCAAGGTGCTTCATGCGGGAATGAAAAACAGGGTTGACACACACATACGTGCCCCCTTGATTATCACAAAACCAATGAGGAGTAGACTGCAGCGGCATGCCAAGATCGGCCAGTAGGTGACGTAACCAAATAACTTCAGCACTAGCATGCACAACTGCACAATATTCCGCTTTGGTGGAGCAGCGAGAGAGAGTATTTTGTTTTGCTGATTTCCAAGATACAATATTAGACCCCAGATAGACACCATATGCCGTGGTGGAACGACCACCATCATGGACTCCACCCCAATCGAAGTTGGAGAAGACCGACAGTGTCAAGAAAGAATCACGCTTAAGGACAAGTCCATAATCTAACGTCCCTTTGAGATATCGAAGAACCTTTTTAACACTCTTCCAATGAACATCAGTGGGAGCATGCATGAACTGAGAAAGTCAGTTAACTACAAAGGATACGGGAGTGTAAACGCTAGAAGTCCAAGCACTCGACGGTACTGACTCGGGTCAGTGTTAGAAGTGTCGGCAGTGAGTTGAGGTGGAGAAGAAGAGCTCATAGGGGTAGTAGCTACCTTGACTCCATCCATGTGACATGTCTTTAAAATATGACGTACATACTGATCAACGTTGAGTCAAAAACATACCTGAAGGACACGGTATTACCTCAATCCCAAGAAAATGATGTAAATTCCCAAGATCTTTGACTGAAAAGCGTGTGGTGAGTTGGTTGATGAAAGCCTCTAGTGCAGTTGTATTATTGCCGGTGAGTACAATGTCATCCACATAAACAAGAAAGTAGATAAGAGTACCTTGATGTGAGTATATAAACAGTGAGTGATCAGCCCTGAATTTTCAAAATTCTACCAAAATGAGGAATTTAGATAGCTCAAGGTATCATGCACGAGGCGCTTGTTTGAGCCCGTATAGAGCTTTGCTTAGCCGGCAAACATGATGAGGATGGGCGGCATCACGAAAATCGGCAGTTGAGTCATATATACTTCCTCTGACAAAGTCCCATGTACAAAAGCATTGTTGACGTTCAGTTGTCGAAGGGACCATCATTGGGATAATGCAATAGAGAGAATAACACGAATGGTGGCCGGTTTTGTCAGTTGAAAAGGTTGTGTATGCTACTTCTTTAGTAAAAGCATTTGGCAGAATGTTTTTTCGGACACACCTATGTTAAAGCCTACTTATTTTTATTGTTCCGGGTAATGCAACAAGACACGTCCATAATAATTTTTGGTATACCTAACTGTAAGGAATAAATGTAATTAGATTTTGATGATGCTATAGGATTAGAAAGTTAGATCACCCCCAATTAGATTTTATGTATTAGAATTTTCAATTGTAAGTATTAGTGTAGTGATCAGAGTTGCTCTGTTTTGGATCACATCAGAAGTGCATCAGAACTGCTCGACCAGACTTGCTCTGCGAGAACTGCTCCATCAGAGTTCTCTTAAAAGAAGTCCATCAGAGTTGCACCACGAGAGCTGCTGATAAATTTGGACATCTGATAACTGATGAGAACTACAGATCAGAGGCACTCATCAGCGGACATATCAGAGTCAGAGTTAGAGTTCAGTCAGAGATCAGAAAGCCATCAGAATCCAACACATCAGAAGAGCCTGATCAGAGTCCGACTAACACTTAGAAGATTTCAAGCAACACCCAACAACTATGAATCCAACGGGTAAAAACATCCAACGGCTAGAAGACTATGCATGAAAGGAAAGCATTTAATGCACATTAAATGAGCCTGATACGCTGAAGGATTGATTGCAAATGATTGACCAAGGAATCCGGGAAGATATATTTAAATATAGAAACCTTCCAAAACGGCGGTCAAGTCAACCGTACGCACATTTAATGCAGTTGTCTCCTCCTCCAACGGGCAGACAACCTCAGTATATAAGCTACACACCGAAGAACAGGAAAACAACTTTTGCCAAGAACTCTTCGCAGAACTTTTGCTCCAACCATTAATCTGAATATACTTCTTGAGATTCAACCTTCATAACACTCTACAAGAAAAGTCAACGTTGGGAAGATTCAAACTCCAAATCTTTCATCCCCAACAACGAGCAAAGTTCATCCTGTTCTTCAACTCTTCAAGAACTTCATCAAACATCATTTGTAACGAAGCAAGTTGGAGGAAAAACTCTGTTTTTCAACGGATCTTCTGCAAAGAAGGGCGTCCAAGTAACTGCAGTAGTGAAGTGGTGATACTTCCGGGAAGCTGAGTGAAAGGACCAGCCATCAGGGCGTGGAATTACATCCTGGGTGGCATCTAGACTTGAAGAAGACGAGGAGTGCTTCTTAAGTGCTAGGATTTAGCTTTGTAACCGATCTACTTCAAAGCTAGTGGAACAGTGGACTAGAGGAACGCGTTGTTCCTTGAACCACTATAAAAATATCCGGTGTCATTTACTTTACTGCAATTTACATTTCTGCACTTAGGATATTAACTGTTAACTCTAAGACTTGGAATTTGTGTTCAGCAGATCTTGTTTTCAGAGTTATCAGAAAGGCATTTGCCTTAGTGTTTCTGAGGCTACCCGGACAGATCAGAATCCGCTGCCAAGGCCAGTTCTGATATCAGAACCAGCCTTTCTCTGTCACCAGAATCAGACATTCTCTGATAAGTCATTTTGGACTTAGAGAAAATTTGAAAAACCAATCAGTCTATTCACCCCCCCCTCTAGACTGATTACCATATTAAACGGGACCAACAAGTGGTATCAGAGCCTCCTTGTTCTTGTAATCTTTTAGGTTACTCTCTGAACAAAGATCCACTTGTTCTTAGCCTCTATTTATTTGTTATTATGGATAACTCTCTTGCAAAGCACCTCATGTTTTCAGATCAGAAGTATGATGACTGGAAGATCAGAATGAAAGCACACCTCTGCGCTCTTCATGATGAAATGTGGGAAGTCCTTGAAGAAGGACCTTTCACCAAATTTATGAAGGTGAATACTGAGCATACTATTGACAGGACTCAGCCTGAGATGATTGAGAAAGCCAGATCAGAATGGACAAAGGAAGAGAGGAGACAGTACAATCTTGACAATATTGCCAAAGATATCCTCTACAAAGCCATCGACAACAGATACTTCAACAGAATCAAGAAGTGTCGAACTGCCAAAGAAATATGGGACAAACTTGATCTCATAGGAGCAGGTGATGAACAAGAGAGAGACAACAAACTGACAATAGCTATGAAGAAGTTTGATGACTTCAAACTTCTACCTGAGGAATGCATAGCTGAGATGCATGCCAGACTTCTGATTCTTACCAGTGAGATATCCGAGCTTGGGAAGGAGCTCACAGTTAAAGAAGTCAACCTGAAGATTCTCAGAGGACTGCCCCCAGTCTGGAAGATGAAGGTTATTGCTGTCCAAGAAAGCAAGGACATCAAAACCTATCCCACAGAGAAACTGATATCTGATCTCAAAGCTTATGAGTTTGAGATGCATGATGAGAAAGAAGAAGTGCCAGATGAGAGAACCACAACTGCTCTTACTGCCAGCACTTCTAAGGCTACAAATTTTGATCCCTCAACTCTTCTATCTGATGAATATATGGCTGCCTTTGCCAGAAAATTCAGAAAATTTATGAAGAAAGATGGAAGGAGTCCATCTTCCATCAGAAGACCACATCAGAAGACCAAATCTTCTGAAAGCAATGGAGAGTACCTCTGCTACAACTGCAGACAGCCTGGGCACTTCAAAGCAAACTGCCCCTATCCAAGAGTGTCCAAGAAGCAAGGACAAGAAGAAGAAAAGAAACCTGATGATCAACATAGAAGAAGAAGAGCTTTTGTCTCAGAACAAGCTGAGAGAGATCCACTCTCTGAATCAGAGTCCAGCTCAGACTCCGACTCTGATGAAGCTTTCTGCTGCTTGGATGCAGAAACTGAAGACCTTTGCCTCATGGCACAATCTGATGATGAGGTATGCTCTACAACTAATTCTATTTCTTCTTCGGTAGGCACAGCCTTAAATGATGATCCAATGTCATCATTTTGGGAAGAGTTCAAGACTATCCAAGGATCTTATTCCTTTATTAAAGAAGAGAACAGTAAGCTGAAAGCTGAAAATGAGTCCCTTCTAAAGAGAATAAGAGAGATTGAACATCTTGAAGTCAGATACAATAACCTTTTGAAGATGCAATCTTCTATGAAGGGTATCAATGACTTTCACAACTCTACCCCTGGTCTTGGATATGTTGAACCCAAGTCTGGTGAACCTTCTGTAAGGCCTAGCACCCAAGTTGCTAAAGCCAAAAAGGTCATAATTTCACAGACTTGCAGCCCCATTTGCCATGCTAGTACTTCTGGTACTAAAGTTGTTCATGAGAAGGTCATACCAGAGAAACAAACTCTAAAGGCCAAACCAAAACACAGTTTGAAAACTAATGAACCTGGCAGAAATACTAACAAAAGGAAGAGTTTTCAGAAAAATAATAATCAAAGGCCTAATCCAATCAGACAATCTCATGACAATGGTATCAGAAACTGCTATCAGAAAGGCAGATATCAAGAGAAAATTAACTATAGGCAGAAGAGGTTGTCTGGTCAACCACAGAAGCCTAAAGTTAAGCGCTCCTCTGATCTTGATAGTATATGGGACTTCTTTCCAACAAAGAAGGCTATGCAAAAGTATGCAAACAGAAAGCATGATCCTCACAAGCATCTGCCCAAAGTGAATCATACATCTGTTTACTACAACTACCAGGTGGACAATGGGTATCATCCACCAAGGTTTCAGTTGATGAGACCAAAATGGTACCAACTACCAAGACTGCATTACCCCCCAGGACCCAACATTGCTTGGGTACCTAAATCTTCCTTTTAATTTTGCAGGAACTGTGTGCTGGAGTCATCTCAGAACAAGAATGGTATATTGACAGTGGATGCTCCAGACACATGACAGGTGACAAGAGTTGCCTATCAGAGTTCCAGAAAATCAATGGACCCAGAGTCACTTTCGGTGGAAATGACAAGGAAGGGCAAACAAAAGGAAGAGGGAAGCTGATCAAGAACCAGATAATCATTGAAGATGTCTCATATGTCAAAGGTCTGAAATTCAACCTCCTAAGTGCTAGCCAGTTCTGTGACAAAGGCTACACAGTTGAATTCACCAAGACCTTATGCTATGTCAAGCATGAGACAACCAAGGAAGTGGTTCTTACAGCGAAAAGAAGAAAGAACATCTATGTTGTTGACTGGCAAACAGCAAAAGATGGAACCTGTCTGATAGCAAAGGACAATTCAAAGCTAAGCTGGGACTGGCACAAGAAGCTTAGCCACCTGAATTTCAAAACCATCAACAAACTGGCAAGGGAACACATTGTAGATGGTCTGCCTGACATGGTTTACAAAAAGGAGACCCTCTGCAGTGCTTGTCAGAAGGGCAAACAAGTGAAGACATCATTCAAACCCATAGCTGGAGATCTTTCTACTTGTCCTCTAAATCTGATTCATATGGATTTATTTGGACCAGTTGAAACTCCTAGTGTTGGTGGAAAAAGATATACTCTTGTTATGGTTGATGACTACTCAAGATACACATGGACTGTGTTTCTAACCAAGAAGAATGAAACTCTTCAGAAGTTGCCATCTCTGCTAAAGCAACTTCAAACTGAGAAGAATATGAAGGTCAGAACAATCAGATCTGACAGAGGAACTGAATTTGTCAACAAAGTGATCAAGGACTTCTGTGATCAGAATGGCACCTTTCATCAACTTTCTGCTGCCAGAACACCCCTGTAAGGAATAAATGTAATTAGATTTTGATGATGCTATAGGATTAGAAAGATAGAGTACCCCCAATTAGATTTTATGTATTAGAATTTTCAATTGTAAGTACTAGTGTAGTCGACGATCAGAGTTGCTCTGTTTTTGATCAGATCAGAAGTGCATCAGAATTGTTCGACCAGACTTGCTCTGTGAGAACTGCTTTATCAGAGTTCTCTTATCAGAAGTCCATCAGAGTTGCATCATGAGAGTTGCTGATAAGACTGGACATCTGATAGCCGATGAGAACTACAAATCAGAAGCACTCATCAGCGGACCTATCAGAGTCAGAGTTCAGTCAGAGATCAGAAGACCATCAGAACTCAACTCATCAGATAGCCATCAGAATCCAACATATCAGAAGAACCTGATCAGAGCTCGACGAACACTCAGACGATTTCAAGCAACATCCAACAGCTATGAATTCAACGGGTAAAAACATCCAACGGCTAGAAGACTGTGCATGAAAGGAAAGCATTTAATGCACATTAAATGAGCCTGATACGCTGAAGGATTGATTGCAAATGATTGACCAAAGAATCCGGGAAGATATATTTTAAAAATAGAAACCTTCCAAAAACGGCGGTCAAGTCAACAGTAGGCGCATTTAATGCAGTTGTCTCCTCCTCCAACGGGCAGACAACCTCAGTATATAAGCTACACATCGAAGAACAGAAAAACAACTTTGCTACAACTTTTGCTCATCAAATTTACAAGCTTTCTTGAGATTCAAAATCCACAACACAAAAACAAGACAAGCTTACGTTGGGAAGATTCAAACTCCAAATCTCTCATCCCCAACAAACAAGCAAAGTTCATCCTGTTCTTCAACACTTCAAGAACTTCATCAAACATCATTTGTAACGAAGCAAGTTGGAGGAAAAACTCTGTTTTTCAAAAGGATCTTCTGAAAAGAAGGGCGTCCAAGTAACTGCAGTAGTGAAGTGGTGATACTTCCGGGAAGCTGAGTGAAAGGATCAGCCATCAGGACGTGGAACTGCATCCTGGGTGGCATCTAGGCTTGAAGAAGACGAGGAGTGCTTCTAGAGTGCTAGGATTTAGCTTTGTAACCGATCTACTTCAAAGCTAGTGGAACAGTGGACTAGAGGAACGAGTTGTTCCTTGAACCACTATAAAATATCCGGTGTCATTTACTTTACTGCAATTTATATTTCTGCACTTAGGATATTAACTGATTAACTCTAAGACTTGGAATCTGTGATCAGCAGATCTTGTTTTCAGAGTTATCAGAAAGGCATTTGCCTTAGTGTTTCTGAGGCTACCCGGACAGATCAGAATCCGCTGCCAAGGCCAGTTCTGATATCAGAACCAGCCTTTCTCTGTCATCAGAATCAGACCTTCTCTGATAAGTCACTTCGGACTTAGAGAAAATTTGAAAAACCAACCAGTCTATTCACCCCCCCCCCTCTAGACTGGTTACCATATTAAACGGGACCAACAAGTGGTATCAGAGCCTCCTTGTTCTTGTAATCTTTTAGGTTACTCTCTGAACAAAGATCCACTTGTTCTTAGTCTCTCTTTATTTATTATTATGGATAATTCTCTTGCAAAGCATCTTATGTTCACAGATCAGAAGTATGATGATTGGAAGATCAGAATGAAGGCACATCTATGTGCCCTTCATGATGAAATGTGGGAAGTCTTGGAAAATGGCCCCTTCATCCAGTTCATGAAGATCAATCCTGCTCACTCTATTGACAACTCTCAACCCCAGATGATTGAGAAAGCCCGGTCAGAATGGACCAAGGAAGAGAAAAGGCAGTACAACCTAGATAATATAGCCAAGGACATTCTTTACAAGGCTATTGATGAAAGATACTTCAACAGAATCAAGAAGTGCAGAACTGCCAAAGAAATCTGGGATAAGCTGGATGAGATTGGAGCAGGAGATGAACAAGAAAGAGATAACAAGTTGACCATTGCTATGAAAAAGTTTGATGATTTCAAACTTCTGCCGGAAGAATGCATTGCTAAGATGCATGAGAGACTGCTGATTCTCATTAGTGAGATTTCTGAGCTTGGGAAGGAGCTCACCATCAAAGAGGTCAACATGAAGATCCTCAGGGGACTGCCTTCAGCTTGGAAGATGAAAGTGATTGCAGTCCAGGAAAGCAAGAACATCAAGACTTATGCCACTGAGAAACTCATCTCTGATCTCAAGGCTTATGAGTTTGAGATGCATGAAGAGAAGGAAGAAGTTCCTGATGAAAGGACTACCACTGCTCTCACTGCCAGTACCTCAAAGGTAAGTGACTTTGACCCTTCTACTCTTTTATCTGATGAGTATATGGCTGCTTTTGCCAGGAAGTTTAAGAAGTTCATGAAGAAAGATGGAAGGAGTCCATCTTCCATCAGAAGACCTTATCAGAAGACCAAATCTTCTGAAAGCAATGGAGAGTACCTCTGCTACAACTGCAGACAACCTGGGCACTTTAAAGCAAACTGCCCCTATCCAAGAGTGTCCAAGAAGCAAGGACGTGAAGATGAAAAGAAACCAGATGATCAACACAGAAGAAGAAGAGCATTTGTCTCAGAACAAGCTGAGAGAGATCCACTTTCTGAATCTGAGTCCAGTTCAGACTCCGACTCTGATGAAGCATTCTGCTGCTTGGATGCAGAAACTGAAGATCTTTGCCTCATGGCACAATCAGATGATGAGGTATGCTCTACTTCTGATTCTATTTCTTCTTCGGTAGGCACAGCCTTAAATGATGATCCAATGTCATCATTTTGGGAAGAGTTCCAAACTATCCAAGCCACTTATGCTTTTGTTAAAGAAGAGAACAGTAGGCTGAAAGTTGATATCGCTGATCTAAGGAAAGAGACTGAGTGTAAACTTAATCTCTTAACTGAGGAAAGAGATAGACTGAAAGCTGAAAATGAGTCTCTTCTGAAAAGAATAAGAGACATTGAGGAACTTGAGAATAGATATGATAGTCTTCTGAAGATGCAATCTTCCATGAAGAATATTGGTGACTCTCATAACTTCACCTCTGGTCTTGGATATGTTGAACCAGAGTCTGGTGAGCCTTCTGTAAGGCCTAGCACCCGAGTTGCTAAGGCTAAAAAGGTCATAGTGCCACAGACTCTGAGCCCCAATTGCCATGCTAGTACTTCTGGTACTAAAGTTGTTCATGAGAAGGTCATACCAGAGAAACAAACTCTAAAGGCCAAACCAAAACAAAGTTTGAAAACTAATGAACCTGGCAGACACTCTAACAAAAGGAAAAGTTTTCAGAACAATAATAATCAAAGGCCTAACCCTATCAGACAATCTCATGACAATGGTATCAGAAACTGCTATCAGAAAGGCAGATATCAAGAGAAGATTAACTATAGGCAGAAGAGGTTGTCTGGTCAACCTCAGAAGTCTAAAGTTAAGCGCTCCTCTGATCTTGATAGTATATGGGACTTCTTTCCAACAAAGAAGGCTATGCAGAAGTATGCAAACAGAAAGCATGATCCTCACAAGCATCTGCCCAAAGTGAATCATACATCTGTTTACTACAACTACCAGGTGGACAATGGGTACCATCCACCAAGGTTTCAGTTGATGAGACCAAAATGGTACCAACTACCAAGACTGCATTACCCCCCAGGACCCAACATTGCTTGGGTACCTAAATCCTCCTTTTGATCTTGCAGGAACAGTGTGCTGGAGCTATCTCAGAACAAGAATGGTATATTGATAGTGGATGCTCCAGGCACATGACAGGTGACAAGAGTTGCCTATCAGAGTTCCAGAAAATCAATGGACCCAGAGTCACTTTCGGTGGAAATGACAAGGAAGGGCAAACAAAAGGAAGAGGGAAGCTGATCAAGAACCAGATAATCATTGAAGATGTCTCATATGTCAAAGGTCTAAAGTTCAACTTGCTGAGTGCTAGCCAATTCTGTGACAAAGGCTACACAGTTGAATTCACCAAGACCTTATGCTATGTCAAGCATGAGACAACCAAAGAAGTGGTTCTTACAGCCAAGAGAAGGAAGAACATCTATGTTGTTGACTGGCAAACAGCAAAAGATGGAACTTGTCTGATAGCAAAAGACAATTCAAAGCTAAGCTGGGACTGGCACAAGAAGCTTAGCCATCTGAATTTCAAAACCATTAACAAACTGGCAAGGGAACACATTGTAGATGGTCTGCCTGACATTGTTTACAAGAAGGAGACCCTCTGCAGTGCTTGTCAGAAAGGCAAACAAGTGAAGACCTCATTCAAACCCATAGCTGGAGATCTTTCTACTTGTCCTCTAAATATGATCCACATGGATTTATTTGGACCAGTTGAAACTCCCAGTGTTGGTGGAAAAAGATATACTCTTGTTATGGTTGATGATTACTCAAGATATACTTGGACTGTGTTCCTAACCAAGAAGAATGAAACTCTTCAGAAGTTGCCATCCCTGTTAAAGCAACTCCAAACTGAGAAAAATATGAAGGTCAGAACAATCAGATCTGACAGAGGAACTGAATTTGTCAACAAAGTGATCAAAGACTTCTGTGATCAGAATGGTACATTCCATCAACTTTCTGCTGCCAGAACACCCCAACAAAATGGTGTTGCAGAAAGAAGGAACAGAACACTGAAAGAAGCTGCAAGAACTATGATTGCAGAATCAGGATTGCCCATCAGATACTGGGCTGAAGCAATCAACACTGCATGCTACACTCAGAATAGAAGCATGATCCACAAGAATCATCAGAAGACCCCCTACGAACTGTGGAAAGGAAGAAAACCAAACATCAGCTACTTCCATGTGTTTGGATGCAAGTGCTACATTCTAAACAATGGAAAGGAGAACCTGAAAGTATTCCAAGAAAAAGCTGATGAAGGTGTATTCTTAGGCTACTCAAGTTCTAGCAAAGCCTATAGAATACTCAACAGAAGATCTCTACAAGTTGAAGAATCCATTCATGTCAAATTTGATGATGGTACCTCTGCAGAAGAATTATCAGAAACCCTGCAGAAAATCAACCTTGAAGACAAGGGTTCAGAACCATCAGAAGAGGCCATCAACAATCCTATATTCTCAACTCCTCCTGCCAATCCAATTCTGATAGACAAAGATGAAGATAAAGATGATGTATCAGAAGATGAACCATCAGAGTTGCCTAGACAGCAACTATCAGAACCTGATCTAACTTGGTTAAGAGATCATCCTCCTAATCAAGTAATTGGTCAAGTCACCAGTGGTGTTAGGACCAGATCTGCATCAAGAAGAGAAGCCATGTTCACCTGCTGCATATCTCAGATGGAACCAATGAGTGTAGAAGAAGCTCTAGAAGATTCAGAGTGGATCAATGCAATGCAAGAAGAGCTGACACAGTTTGAAAGGAATGAAGTGTGGAAACTTGTTCCCAGACCAAAGCATCAGAATGTCATTGGAACCAAATGGGTATTCAAGAACAAAGCAGATGAAGAAGGCAACATTGTAAGGAATAAAGCAAGGCTTGTAGCAAAGGGATACTGTCAAGAAGAAGGCATAGATTTTGATGAGACCTTTGCACCTGTTGCAAGACTGGAAGCAATCAGGATATTCCTAGCCTATGCTGCTTACAACGACATCAAAGTATACCAGATGGATGTCAAGAGTGCATTTCTGAATGGAGAACTTGAAGAGGAAGTCTATGTTGAACAACCTCCAGGTTTTGTCATTCCTACTCAATCCTCTTGTGTCTACAAGCTCAGAAAGGCCCTCTATGGTCTTAAGCAAGCTCCCAGAGCCTGGTATGACACATTGTCCCTATTCCTAGTAAACCATGGGTTCACTAAAGGAAAGGTTGACAAGACCCTGTTTAAAATTTCTGTTGCTAATCATATTCTGTTAGTACAAATTTATGTTGATGACATTATATTTGGAAGCACTAATCCAGAATTATGCAAGAAATTCTCTCAAGTTATGCAGAAGAAGTTTGAAATGAGCATGATGGGAGAACTCAGTTATTTCCTTGGATTGCAAGTCAAACAAGTTCCTGAAGGCATCTTTATCAACCAAGGGAAGTACACCAGAGATCTCATCAAGAAGTTTGGAATTGATGGAAAAACTTCAGTCAAAATTCCTATGAATGCATCTCAAGGCATTGGACCAGATGATGAAGGCAAAGATGTTGATGCAACAACTTATAGAGGAATCATTGGATCTCTCCTCTATCTGACTGCAAGCAGACCAGACATAGCTTTTGCAGTAGGAATCTGTGCCAGATACCAATCAAAGCCAAAGGAGAGCCATCTAGTTGCTGCTAAGAAGATTATCAGATATATCAAAGGAAATCCAAACGCAGGACTATGGTATCCCAAGGGAGGTAATTTTGAACTAATTGGTTATTCTGATTCAGATTTTGCAGGTTGTAGATTGGACAGGAAGAGTACTTCTGGTCACTGTCAATTGCTAGGTGGGAGACTTGTCTCCTGGTTTAGCAAGAAGCAGAATTCAATCTCAACTAGCACTGCTGAAGCTGAATACATTGCTGCTGGAAGCTGCTGTGCTCAATTGCTCTGGATGAAGCAACAACTCAAGGATTATGGAGTGCAAGCAAAGGAGATCAAGCTGTTATGTGATAACACAAGTGCCATTGCCATCACTCAGAATCCTGTGCTGCATTCAAGAACCAAGCATATTGAGATCAGACATCACTTCATCAGAGATCATGTGGAGAAGAAGCACATCTCAATTGAGCATGTCCCAACTGAAGACCAGCTTGCAGATATCTTGACCAAACCTCTCTCTGAGGCAAGGTTTAACAAGTTGAGAGAAGAATTGGGAATGATGGATGATCTTCCCAGAGAAACATGAATCAGAGTTGCAGAAGTATCAGATGTGGATTCATCAGAACATCCCATCTCTGATACCTAAGCTCTTATCCATCAGAAGCTTGAATCAGAATCATGAAGGCTCAGACTTGCAAAAGTCAGAGTTGCAGGAAGGATCAGACTTGGTATTCATCAGAGGTCCTTATATCAGAACATCCCTATCTCTGATACAAGGGCTAATACTTATCAGAGGGGCTGTGGACTTAGAAAAATTTTCTAAACTACGGGCGAGGCTGTTCAATAAACCGGAAGTTACTATTTTACCCCCGGTAGTTATTACCATATTTGGAAAACGGCTTTCCGCCCACAATCCATTTAATGCGACCTCGAAACTGCAAATTATATCAAACGTCCACTAACCCAAAATCATATATACTCTTTCTGAAACCTAAATTGCTACTGCAATTTTATTCTTCGTCCTCAAACTTCCAATCTTCAGACCCTCTCAATTCTCTCAAAGATGAAGTTCATCAACATCACCGATCTCTCAGAGTCTGAAGCCAAGGCGCTTGTAGCTAACATCGCCACCGGGATGAAGGTTGACATGTCCTCCCTGCCATTATTGGCCGAGAACTCTAAAGTGATGAAAGCGGTCATTGCCGGGATGAATGACTCGCAACTGACCAAGATAGTGGCTCATCCCTATGAGCACTTCAGCAACTTGGATGTAGCTGAGTTTTATCTCAACGCCTACATTGCTGACAACACCATCCACTCCCAAGTTCAGGGAAAGAACCTGAAGATCGATGCTGACTCTCTCAATGAGTTCTTCAACATCAAAGACAACAAAGAGTTTGAAATCAAATTGATCAATAGTGGAAAGGACAGAGATCACAAGCTGACTCTCCTTGAAGCTACCACTAAGGACATCCAATCAGCTGTTGACAAGCAGAAAGAGACTCTCGAAGGGATGGCTTCTGTTACTCAGACTCTACCAGGTACACTTGAAGCTATCAAGGAAAACCATGCTTCCGAATTCTCGAAAATTGGGCTCCTACTTGGCGATCTTGTTGATGCCAAAAAGGGGGAAGATAGCAGAGAACCTGTCCCACTTCCCAGAGAAGCAGAAGGTCCAAGCTCCAGAGCCATTAACCCTGCTAGGTACTTTGAAAGAGCAAGGCAAAAGAGGCTAGCTGCTGGTATTCAAAGACCTCCTCCTCCTCGGTCCAAGAAAGGAAAGAAGACAGCCTCCACTTTCACCTTGGCCCAATGGCTCAACAGTGACTTAGCTAAACCTGATGCTGCTCAATTCAGAGAAATGAAGAAGCATATGACCCCCACACAACAAGAGAATCTCATCCTTGATACAGATGGGCTGATAATTATTAATCATGGTGGTTCCATGCAAGAAGCAGAAGATTGGTGGCGGATGAAAGTGATCCCTGGCAAGGACCTATCAGAAGCCATCAGAAACTATCTTGACTGTCAACTTGAACCAGCCTGGTCAGATTATCAGAATCCCAGGAATCTTGCTACAATCAGAGCTAGGGTCAATGCTGATCTGAAGGAAATTGAGGCAAAGGAAGCTGATCTAGAAGAGGAAGATATCTAAACTCTATCCTCTTGTTGCTTTAAATATCTTTCATTAATAAGATAACCAGCTTGCCTCTATTTTGCATGGCAATTTCAAATTTTTTTCTCTATTGCATTCTGATTATTTATGCTCTGATATCTTAAGTTAGTTCTTATCTATTTGATTATATTGTATCTTACTCTTACTACTTTCCTATGCTAAGTGCCCACCAAGTTTTTAAATGAAAGTTTATTTTTAACTTATTTTCTTTATGGTGAAAGGCACTTCTCTGGAAATAGTTTAAGGGTTTTGGCATCATCAAAAAGGGGGAAATTGTAAGGAATAAATGTAATTAGATTTTGATGATGCTATAGGATTAGAAAGATAGAGTACCCCCAATTAGATTTTATGTATTAGAATTTTCAATTGTAAGTACTAGTGTAGTCGACGATCAGAGTTGCTCTGTTTTTGATCAGATCAGAAGTGCATCAGAATTGTTCGACCAGACTTGCTCTGTGAGAACTGCTTTATCAGAGTTCTCTTATCAGAAGTCCATCAGAGTTGCATCGTGAGAGTTGCTGATAAGACTGGACATCTGATAGCCGATGAGAACTACAGATCAGAAGCACTCATCAGCGGACCTATCAGAGTCAGAGTTCAGTCAGAGATCAGAAGACCATCAGAACTCAACTCATCAGATAGCCATCAGAATCCAACATATCAGAAGAACCTGATCAGAGCTCGACGAACACTCAGACGATTTCAAGCAACATCCAACAGCTATGAATTCAACGGGTAAAAACATCCAACGGCTAGAAGACTGTGCATGAAAGGAAAGCATTTAATGCACATTAAATGAGCCTGATACGCTGAAGGATTGATTGCAAATGATTGACCAAAGAATCCGGGAAGATATATTTTAAAAATAGAAACCTTCCAAAAACGGCGGTCAAGTCAACAGTAGGCGCATTTAATGCAGTTGTCTCCTCCTCCAACGGGCAGACAACCTCAGTATATAAGCTACACATCGAAGAACAGAAAAACAACTTTGCTACAACTTTTGCTCATCAAATTTACAAGCTTTCTTGAGATTCAAAATCCACAACACAAAAACAAGACAAGCTTACGTTGGGAAGATTCAAACTCCAAATCTCTCATCCCCAACAAACAAGCAAAGTTCATCCTGTTCTTCAACACTTCAAGAACTTCATCAAACATCATTTGTAACGAAGCAAGTTGGAGGAAAAACTCTGTTTTTCAAAAGGATCTTCTGAAAAGAAGGGCGTCCAAGTAACTGCAGTAGTGAAGTGGTGATACTTCCGGGAAGCTGAGTGAAAGGATCAGCCATCAGGACGTGGAACTGCATCCTGGGTGGCATCTAGGCTTGAAGAAGACGAGGAGTGCTTCTAGAGTGCTAGGATTTAGCTTTGTAACCGATCTACTTCAAAGCTAGTGGAACAGTGGACTAGAGGAACGAGTTGTTCCTTGAACCACTATAAAATATCCGGTGTCATTTACTTTACTGCAATTTATATTTCTGCACTTAGGATATTAACTGATTAACTCTAAGACTTGGAATCTGTGATCAGCAGATCTTGTTTTCAGAGTTATCAGAAAGGCATTTGCCTTAGTGTTTCTGAGGCTACCCGGACAGATCAGAATCCGCTGCCAAGGCCAGTTCTGATATCAGAACCAGCCTTTCTCTGTCATCAGAATCAGACCTTCTCTGATAAGTCACTTCGGACTTAGAGAAAATTTGAAAAACCAACCAGTCTATTCACCCCCCCCCCTCTAGACTGGTTACCATATTAAACGGGACCAACAACCCCAACAAAATGGTGTTGCAGAAAGAAGGAACAGAACACTGAAGGAAGCTGCAAGAACTATGATTGCAGAATCAGGACTGCCCATCAGATACTGGGCTGAAGCTATCAACACTGCATGCTACACTCAGAACAGGAGCATGATCCACAAGAATCATCAGAAGACCCCCTACGAGCTGTGGAAAGGAAGAAAACCAAACATCAGCTACTTCCATGTGTTTGGATGCAAGTGCTATATTCTAAACAATGGAAAGGAGAACCTGAAAGTATTTCAAGAAAAAGCTGATGAAGGTGTATTCTTAGGCTACTCAAGTTCAAGCAAAGCCTATAGAATACTTAACAGGAGAACTATACAAGTTGAAGAATCCATTCATGTCAAATTTGATGATGGTTCCTCTGCAGAAGAACTATCAGAAACCCTGCAGAAGATCAATCTTGAAGACAAGATTTCAGAATCATCAGAAGAGGTCACCATCAATCCTGTATTATCAATTCCTTCTGCCAATCCAATTCTGATAGACAAAGATGAAGATGAAGAATCAGAAGATGAACCATCAGAGTTGCCTAGACAGCATCTGTCAGAACCCGATCTAACATGGTTAAGAGATCATCCTCCTAATCAAGTGATTGGTCAAGTTACCAGTGGAGTAAGGACCAGATCTGCATCTAGGAGAGAAGCCATGTTCACCTGCTGCATTTCCCAGATGGAACCAATGTGTGTGGAAGAAGCTCTAGAAGATTCAGACTGGATCAATGCAATGCAAGAAGAGCTGACACAGTTTGAAAGGAATGAAGTGTGGAAACTTGTTCCCAGACCAAAGCATCAGAATGTCATTGGAACCAAATGGGTATTCAAGAACAAAGCAGATGAAGAAGGCAACATTGTAAGGAATAAAGCAAGGCTTGTATCAAAGGGATACTGTCAAGAAGAAGGCATAGATTTTGATGAGACCTTTGCACCTGTTGCCAGACTGGAAGCAATCAGGATATTCCTAGCCTATGCTGCTTATAACAACATCAAGGTCTACCAGATGGATGTCAAGAGTGCATTCCTGAATGGAGAATTGGAAGAGGAAGTCTATGTTGAACAACCTCCAGGTTTTGTCATTCCTACTCAATCTTCTTGTGTCTACAAGCTCAGAAAGGCCCTCTATGGTCTTAAGCAAGCTCCCAGAGCTTGGTATGACACATTGTCCCTATTTTTGGTGAACCATGGGTTTACTAAAGGAAAGGTTGACAAGACTCTTTTTCAAATTTCTGTTGCTAATCATATTCTGTTAGTGCAAATTTATGTTGATGATATTATATTTGGAAGCACTAATCCAGAATTATGCAAGAAATTCTCTCAAGTTATGCAAAAGAAGTTTGAAATGAGCATGATGGGAGAACTCAGTTACTTTCTTGGATTACAAGTCAAACAAGTTCCAGAAGGCATCTTTATCAACCAAGGAAAGTACACCAGAGATCTCATCAAGAAGTTTGGAGTAGATGGAAAATCTTCAGTCAAGATTCCAATGAATGCATCTCAAGGCATTGGACCAGATGATGAAGGCAAAGATGTTGATGCAACAACTTATAGAGGAATCATTGGATCTCTCCTCTATCTAACTGCAAGCAGACCAGATATAGCTTTTGCAGTAGGAATCTGTGCCAGATACCAATCAAAGCCCAAGGAGAGCCATCTAGTTGCTGCTAAGAAGATTATCAGATATATCAAGGGAAATCCAAATGCAGGCCTATGGTATTCCAAGGGAGGTAATTTTGAACTAATTGGTTATTCTGATTCAGATTTTGCAGGTTGCAGATTGGACAGGAAGAGTACTTCTGGTCACTGTCAATTGCTAGGTGGGAGACTTGTCTCCTGGTTTAGCAAGAAACAGAATTCAATCTCAACTAGCACTGCTGAAGCTGAGTATATTGCTGCTGGAAGTTGCTGTGCTCAATTACTCTGGATGAAGCAACAACTTAAGGATTATGGAGTGCAAGCAAAGGAGATCAAGTTGCTGTGTGACAATACCAGTGCCATTGCCATCACTCAGAATCCGGTGCTGCATTCAAGAACAAAGCATATTGAGATCAGACATCACTTCATCAGAGATCATGTGGAGAAGAAGCATATCTCAATTGAGCATGTACCAACTGAAGACCAACTTGCAGATATCTTAACCAAACCTCTCTCTGAAGCAAGGTTTAACAAGCTAAAGGAAGAACTAGGAATGATGGATGATCTTCCCAGAGGTACATGAATCAGAGTTGCAGAAGTATCAGATGTGGATTCATCAGAACACCCCATCTCTGATACCCGAAACTCTTATCCATCAGAAGCTTCGATCAGAATTGCAGAAGCATCAGATGTGGATCTATCAGAATTCACCACCTCTGATACGCTTATTCATCAGAGGACCCTATATCAGAATACCCCTTCTCTGATATATGGACTGACATTCATCAGAGTGGCTGTGGACTTAGCAAAATTCTCTAAATTTCGGGCGAGACTGTTCAATAAACCGGAATTTACCATATTACCCCCGGTAGTTATTACCATATTTGGAAAACGGCTTTCCGCCCACAATCCATTTAATGCGACCTCGAAACCGCAAATTATATCAAACGTCCACTAAACCAAAATCATATATACTCTCTCTGAAACCTAAATTGCCACTGCAATTTTACTCTTCGTCCTCAAACTTCCAATCTTCAGACCCTCTCAATTCCCTCAAAGATGAAGTTCATCAACATCACCGACCTCTCCGAATCGGAAGCCAAGGTGCTTGTGGCTAACATAGCCACCGGAATGAAAGTGGATACGTCTTCATTGCCGCTACTGGCAGAAAATTCTAAAGTGATGAAAGCGGTCATTGCCGGGATGAATGACTCGCAACTGACCAAGATAGTGGCTCATCCTTATGAGCACTTCAGTAATCTAGATGTGGCCGAGTTCTACCTCAACGCCTACATATCTGACAATGCCATCCACTCCCAGGTTCAGGGAAAGAACCTGAAAATCGATGCTGACTCTCTCAATGAGTTCTTCGGCATCGAACTTGACTCTCAGGACATTGACACCCCTACACTCATCGACTTGGAGTCAGTCGAAATCTCTGTGGAGACATTTGTGGACACCTACTGTCGGGATGATGCAACCGGAGTAGACAAACTGTACATGAAGAAGAATGTCCTGAAGAAGGACTTCGAAAGGCTTATGAGCATCATGCACAGATGCCTATGGTGCAAAACTGGGTCAACTGACCAGATGAACAATGCCAACTCCAAGGCCATCTTTGCAGTTCACAGGGGCATGAACATCAACTGGGGAAAGGTACTTTTCCAGTCCATCTCTGAGTCCATTGCTAAGAAGGACAAAAAGACAGGGATGTTCTCAACCAAGATGGGCCATGGCCTTCTGATTTCTCGACTGATATCCAATGTCAACATAGCGCTCAGAGAAGCCAATGAAGTCAACCACAACAAAACCATCTTTCTTACTGCATCCCCCAAACTACATGTGGCTGTTGCAGCAGAATTGAAGAAAACCAGCAAGCTTGAGCAATTAAGGGAGAAACCAGTCACTACAGCTGCGGTTGATGATGGACAGCCCAAAGAGAAGAAGAAGAAGGTTCAGAAGAAGCCTGACACCACCCCAGAGAAACCTGCATCAGAGGGTAACACATCAGAGAAGGATGCACCAGCAGAGGCTCCTGTCAAAAAGATAAGGCAGAAGAGGAGAAGAAGATCTCTCATTCAGAGTGACTCTGATAGCTCCAAAACTCCTATCAGAGTGGCTAAGAAGAAGACGAAGGTTCTCTCATCCACTAAAGCATCAGCATCTCAGGGAGAACCAGCACCAGAGTTGGCTGCTGCACTGGTGATCTCTGATGCTCAGGGGGAACCTGAGTCAGAGTTCCAACCTATCTCTGCACCAGCACTGCAAGTCACCATCTCTCCACAAGAGCACCTAATCTCATCAACTGGAGTTCCTGAGGTAGATCCCATCTCTGCCCTTGAGAAACAATTTCAAAGGGTGCTAACATGGAGGAAGTGGAGAATGGGACCTCTGCAGCAAATCCTTGCTCAAGCTGCAGCCTTTGTATCTGAGGAAGAAGAAGTCCTCAAATGGGCAGGTATAGACGATGTTTCACTATGCTTTGATCTTCAATTCTTGCATTCTGTGTTGGAAAAGAAAAAGGAAAGCCTCAAGGGAAAAGAGAAGATGACTGCTCCACCATCAGAAGAGCATGTCAAGCCTCTATCAGAGAGTGAGATTCCAGTCTTTGAAGAATGGCTGGTGGAGATGAAAAGGAGGGAATCTCTGAGAAAATATCCCTACCTCCCTCACTTTCACGGTGAATCCTCAATTGCCAACAATATGCCACTGGCAATGCAGCAACTGATCAGAGAGTGGAGGAACTCTCAGACTGAGGAGACTTCTGTTGAGGTAATACCTAACTCTCCCTCTCCACCTGTTCATATTACACCAGAACCCCATACCTCACCTCCTAAATCTCCTTCACCAAAACCTTCCACTCCCTTATCAACCCCACCAGAGAACCCCCAACCTCCATCAGATTCACCTACTACCTCACCCAAGAAATCCCCCACACCCAAACCTTCCTCACCCTGTCATCAGATTACCCCCATCAGAAGCCGCTCACCCTCACCTCCTCCTCCATCACAACATCAGAGAACCCCTACCCCTCAAACCTCACCTCATCAGAGCTCCCACCATCAGAAATCCAAATCTGCCTCTCCTCAGCAGAAGCCTTCATCCAAATCTCCTTCCCCTCAGCAATCTGCAGCCTCTACTCCCAAGAGAGAGCCAGTTGTAAGGATTCTTTCCTCAACTGAAGACAATGATGGCTTTCTCACAGCTTCTATGGCTGGTGATCTTCAATCTGCCAAGAGAAAGACTCCTACTCCTCCCCCATCTCCTGCTCAACAACCGCAGGTCAATCATTCACCTCAGCCAGAACCTCCAAAAGCTGTCCTCATCCCCTTCCAGGAGTTTGTGGAATCAGCTGAAGACTTTGGAGATCAGATGGTGGCTGGACTGAACAAGTTGCTTGTACTGAATCAGAAGCATGATGCTCATCTTGATTTGGTACAATACAACATTGAATCAGGACCTGACAAAATCTCCAACGCTCTCTCACAATTGTCAACTACCTTCTTGAGCTACATGAAGACCTCTACTGAGAAGGTAGATAATATAGCCTCAGAGGTAGCAAGCATCCACACTGTCCTCTACTCTCAATCTCTGACCCTCTCTGCTCAAGACAAGGCCATTCAGGAGCTGTCTGATGCTGTGGATGATCTTCAATGGTCCTCTGATAAGCATGCTGAGCAACTCACAGATGTAGAGGACATCTGCAAAACCTTGAAGGAATTTGACATCAAACTGATAAACAGTGGAAAGGACAGAGATCACAAACTGACTCTCCTCGAAGCTACTACCAAGGATATTCAATCGGCTGTGGGCAAGCAAAAGGAACTGATAGAAGGGCTGGCCTCTGTAACCCAGACTCTTCCTGGGGCTCTGGAGGCGATCAAAGAAAGCAATGCTACAGAATTCTCGAAAATTGGACTCCTACTTGGTGATCTTGTTGATGCCAAAAAGGGGGAAGATAGCAGAGAACCTGTCCCGCCTACCAGACAAGCAGAAGGCCCAAGCTCCAGAGCCATTAACCCTGCTAGATACTTTGAAAGAGCAAGGCAAAAGAGGCTAGCTGCTGGCACTCAGAGACCTACTCCTCCTAGCTCAAAGAAGAAGAAATCTCCATCCTTCACATTGAACCAATGGCTGAACAGTGGATTGTCTAAACCAGACAAAGTCCAATTTGCTGAGATGAAAGAGCATATGACTCCTCTGCAGCGTGAGAATCTGATCCAAGATGAGAATGGCATCATCACCATTGCTCATGGAGGATCCATAGAAGAAGCTGAGGAATGGTGGAGGTTGAGGATTCTGCCTGGGAAGGATGAGAAGGATGCAATAAGGTATTATCTTGATTGCCAGCTTACTCCACTCTGGAAGAAATACATGATTCCCAGGAACCTTGCTTCCATCAGAGCAAGAGTAAATGCGGAGCTTCTAGAAACCAAGGCAAAAGAAGAGGCTGTTCTTGCAGAGGTTGCAGAGGAAGATTTCTAAACTTTATCTCTTTTGCACTTCTTACTTGTAAAACTCTGATTAATAAAAATAATCTCTCTGCCTCTAATTTGCATGACTATATTATATAATGTGTTTTTTATTACCTTCTTTCCTTAATTGTTTATTGCATGATTGATTGTATCTTACTCTTACTATTTTCCTATGCTAAGTGCCCACCAAGATTCTAAATGAAAGTTTATTTTTAACTGATTTTCCTTCATGGTGTAAGGCACTTCTCTGGAAATAGCTTAAGGGTTTTGGCATCATAAAAAAGGGGGAAATTGTAAGGAATAAATGTAATTAGATTTTGATGATGCTATAGGATTAGAAAGTTAGATCACCCCCAATTAGATTTTATGTATTAGAATTTTCAATTGTAAGTATTAGTGTAGTCGACGATCAGAGTTGCTCTGTTTTGGATCACATCAGAAGTGCATCAGAACTGCTCGACCAGACTTGCTCTGCGAGAACTGCTCCATCAGAGTTCTCTTAAAAGAAGTCCATCAGAGTTGCACCACGAGAGCTGCTGATAAATTTGGACATCTGATAACTGATGAGAACTACAGATCAGAGGCACTCATCAGCGGACATATCAGAGTCAGAGTTAGAGTTCAGTCAGAGATCAGAAAGCCATCAGAATCCAACACATCAGAAGAGCCTGATCAGAGTCCGACTAACACTTAGAAGATTTCAAGCAACACCCAACAACTATGAATCCAACGGGTAAAAACATCCAACGGCTAGAAGACTATGCATGAAAGGAAAGCATTTAATGCACATTAAATGAGCCTGATACGCTGAAGGATTGATTGCAAATGATTGACCAAGGAATCCGGGAAGATATATTTAAATATAGAAACCTTCCAAAACGGCGGTCAAGTCAACTGTACGCACATTTAATGCAGTTGTCTCCTCCTCCAACGGGCAGACAACCTCAGTATATAAGCTACACACCGAAGAACAGGAAAACAACTTTTGCCAAGAACTCTTCGCAGAACTTTTGCTCCAACCATTAATCTGAATATACTTCTTGAGATTCAACCTTCATAACACTCTACAAGAAAAGTCAACGTTGGGAAGATTCAAACTCCAAATCTTTCATCCCCAACAACGAGCAAAGTTCATCCTGTTCTTCAACTCTTCAAGAACTTCATCAAACATCATTTGTAACGAAGCAAGTTGGAGGAAAAACTCTGTTTTTCAACGGATCTTCTGCAAAGAAGGGCGTCCAAGTAACTGCAGTAGTGAAGTGGTGATACTTCCGGGAAGCTGAGTGAAAGGACCAGCCATCAGGGCGTGGAATTACATCCTGGGTGGCATCTAGACTTGAAGAAGACGAGGAGTGCTTCTTAAGTGCTAGGATTTAGCTTTGTAACCGATCTACTTCAAAGCTAGTGGAACAGTGGACTAGAGGAACGCGTTGTTCCTTGAACCACTATAAAAATATCCGGTGTCATTTACTTTACTGCAATTTACATTTCTGCACTTAGGATATTAACTGTTAACTCTAAGACTTGGAATTTGTGTTCAGCAGATCTTGTTTTCAGAGTTATCAGAAAGGCATTTGCCTTAGTGTTTCTGAGGCTACCCGGACAGATCAGAATCCGCTGCCAAGGCCAGTTCTGATATCAGAACCAGCCTTTCTCTGTCACCAGAATCAGACATTCTCTGATAAGTCATTTTGGACTTAGAGAAAATTTGAAAAACCAATCAGTCTATTCACCCCCCCCTCTAGACTGATTACCATATTAAACGGGACCAACACTAACGACATCCATGGTTTTAAAAGGCATTTCGCCTCTACGCACCAAAGGCGCAAAGGCGTCCTGTTATCGCGCTTAAGGCTTAAGCCTTAAATAACCGAAACAAGGCTTACGCCTTTTTTTTAAGAGGCGTTGTATCGGGCGTAAGGTGGTGGGCGTTCAAGAGGCGTACGCCTCTTATTTGATGCAACTTTGGGCTTTTTTTAAATTACTAAGGGCCTCGATTTGTTTTTTATCCTAAAATACAAATTACCGGGATCGTTTATTACTTAGCCACAGCTCTAGTCCTCCCCGTCTTCCAAGTTCCAACTCAAGAAACTGCAACTTAAAGAAGAGTTGCTCAGGACCTCAGCGGCTCAGCCAGCTGACTCAGTTGAACCTCCGTACCTTTCACACAAAGATTTCAAGAGCTCCCTTCAGCTCTGCTTTGCCAGTTCATCCAGGCTATGTTGCACCGATCTTCACCCTGATGTCGTATCCGCGTATCCGATACGTATCCGTATCCGATACTCACCGATACGCATCCTGTACGTATTGGGTCCGTATCCGTAATTTAATAAAAGTATCGGGCTTAATTTCAAAAATACTGATACTTTCGATACCTGTATCCGTGAACCGATACGCGTATCTGACCCTGTAACCCTCATTTCATACACGACATGACGAAAATTTGGTAGCCATCCAAGCGACCACAAGATGTGGAACATTGATAAAGATGATTTCGGGAGTATGGAAAATAATGGAATACTATAATTTTTCATTTTATCGCTTGATGAGATTTAATTGAAACAAGATTTAGATGTAAATGTAAATAGAGAACAAAAAAATGTTGTTTGAATTTAAATCAAAATATCAGTACTTTAGTTTCTTTAGCCTAATATTTGAAATTTTATTATAAAACAGAGTAGTTAACTTTTTGTACTATTATTATTATTTTATTTATGAACTCCTGAATTATATATATTTGCAAATTATACCCAATATTTTTATTATTTATAAATATACCCCCGTACCCGTATCCTATAAGTGTTTAAATTGTCGTATCGCCGTACCCGTATTCACGTATCAACGTATCGGCGTATCCGTATCTGTGCAACATAGCCATCCATGTATTATAGAATACCCCACTGCCCAACTTCTATAATTTCTTATTGTGTATTTATCTTCATGGTTTAAATTTTTTAATAATTAACTTTTCATTTATTTAAAAGTTCTGTTTTTTTTATTAAAACTTACGTAGTGGAGTATTTGTTAAAAAATTAATACTACGTACTTTAGTAGTTTAATTTTAAAGTTGATTACAGTTTGATTATTTTTTTTTATTGATGTTGATTATTGTTAGAACTTTTATTATGAGTCAAGTTTGTCTGTAATGTCTTGTTTAATAAGGTAGACTAGTTATACCATTTATGATATTAGATTAGTAATCATTTTGTAATAAATAGGTTAAAGGGAATAAAGCTCAAAAAGGCCTTGGCCCAAACCTCAAGGTTTACCTAAATCGGTAACCTGTACAGCGCCTATAAATATGCGCCTTGTGTACAGGTACCGATATCGATCAATACACATTAGCCTTACGCTGCCAAAATTACTTCTCGATATAATAGAAAGAAGATTTCTCTGTTCTCGATAACCTCTAATATCATTCTGTGAAATCCTTCTTCTCTGTTTATCAATGAAATCCATCTAGCTGTGTGTTAGTCTGCATTTACTGGGACCAACAACTGGTATCAGAGCCTGCTTGAGTGTGATCGCCGAAGAAAAAGTTTTCGAAGTCTCTCTGTTTTCATACTTTTCGATATTTCTCTGTTTTAATCATTGTAATCCTGTTTCTGATCGATACACTGTAAAAGTTATACCATTGGATTCGCCGATCAAAAACGAACCAAGGGTATATCTTATCTTTCGATTTCAGTAAACTTGATATTTTTGATTTCTCGATAGTATGAGTTCGAAAAGCAGAGTTTTCGACATTTAAGTAGGTTTTTCGGGCTGAAAACTCTACAGGAAGAATCTCGAGATCGAAAACTTCTCTGAAAAGTTGTTTAAACTGTTTAAAACTGAACTTTTGATTTGCAGGATCTCGATACTACGTTCTCGATACGAGTTTTCGAACTGAGTTCTCGAGATTGCGTTCTCGATACTCGGTTTTCGATACTAAATATTTGAAACTCTGTTTTCGAATTGCAGCTTCTCGACACTCAGTTCTCGAAACTAAGTTCTCTAACTTAGCTTCTCGATACTGAGTTCTCGATACAGCTTCTCGAATCCAGCTTCTCGATAAACAGGTTCTCGATATTCAATATCGAAAACTGGTTCTCGATAGAACTTCTCGAACTTTAGTTTTCGAACTATTTCCTGAATTAGGTTTTCGACATTCTGCACCTTAAATTTTTTCTTGATCAAAACACTCGACCGATCTTTTAAGGCTCAAACAGCAAAGATGGAAGCATTAGCACTTGGAAATGACAACAGACCACCCATCCTCAGAAAAGGAGAATATCAAATGTGGAAGACAAGATTCTTGAACTTTCTGGAAGGAAAAGATAATTCATCTGCCATGTTTGAATCGCTCACACAAGGTCCTGCTGAGATCTATACAGAAATAGATACCTCAGATGTAAACAATCCCCCTGTTAACTTTGTGAAAAGACTGAAGACAAAAGGCGAATACACAGAAGCTGACAAGTTGAGAATCAAAGCTGATCTCATGGCGAAAACGTATCTGCTGCAAGCTATCCCCAATGATATCTACATTCTGATTGATAGATGGAGACTGCCAAAGAGATGTGGGATGAAGTGAAAAAGCTGATGATTGGAACTGATCTTGGACTGAAAACGAAGAAAGCAAACATCTTAACTGCTTATGATGCGTTCAAGGCTGCACCAGGGAAGACGCTCCATGAAACGTATAACAGATTCGTGCAACTGATCAACGAGATGAGGAAGATCAAGGTTGTGAAATCAAACATGAAGATGAATATACGTTTCTTGTCGAGCCTGCCCCCCTGAGTGGAAGAGAACTGTAAAGAACCTGAGACAACACTTGGACTTAGATGAACTGGATCTCTGCACACTTCATGAGCACCTCCAGCAGTTTGTGAATGACACTGCTGAGATGGAAGGAAGCTTTTCTGCTAATCCTTTAGCACTCATGATTGAAGCTAAACCAAAGAGTTCATCTAAGGTTAAGAAGAAGAAGAAGAAGAAGGTAGTTAAGATGGAGTCAGAAGAAGAAGACAGTGAAGAAGAAGTGGATGTTGAATCTGAGTTGGCTGATCTGCAGAAAAAGATGGCACTGCTCACCAATCAGTTCAACAAGAAATTTTCAAAGAAGGGAAGCTCATCCAACAAACTGCGAACCTCCTCTGCCAACTACAAAACAAAGAACAATGATCACAACTCTTCTAGTAGAGCTGTTGCAGCAGAAGATCCCCCCAAATGCTTCAACTGTGGAAAGGCTGGACACGTCATCAAAGACTGTCGCCTACCAAGGAGAAGGGACTTCAACTATTATAAGCAGAAGATGTTGTGGAACAAACAGAAGATGTTCATGGCTAAGCAAGAAGATGATAGTGCTGCAACACTTACTGAGAATGACCTGTGGCAGAAGGAGAGTTCAGATGAAGAAGAAGAAGAAGAGAATCTGACCCTGATGGCGTTTGTTGAAAAGGAAGAAAAGGGTGATGCTGCGATCCCCGATGGAAGTTTTAGCTCCAATCCCACTGTAAGTACTTCTGAACCTTCTTGCACATGTACCTGCAAAGTTCATTCCTCACATGAAAAAGATAACACCATAAAGGAGTTAAGGGACAGGTTAGATCATAACTACAAAGTGTTACTTGATACTCTAGACAAGAGTCACTCACGGAAATTACAACTAGAAAATGAGAAAGAAAGAGTTCAGAAACAAAATCTAGAAGCAGATAAGCTTACACAGAAAATAGATGAACTAACTAAGAAGGTTAGTGACACAGAACTAGAACGAAACGTTGCGAAAGCAGAAAACGATTTTCTACGTAAACAAAGATGTGCTCTTTACACAAAAATCAAAGAGTTAGAAGATCTACTGGTCAAGAGAGGACAAACTGAACAAACAATTTTCCTAAACCAAAACAGGGACACTCGGTTTTATAACTCAAAAGAAGGTCTTGGCTTTACTAACCCCAACAATTTGAAAAAGATTGATTGTCTCCAACTTTACAACAAAAAGTACATGGGGTTAGGATTGACCAAGTTGATGGCTTTTACCTATGGAAAGGAAACCGCAGAAGAAGAAGAGGTAAAGCGATCAAATCCTTCTAAAGCTGAAATTCCTTTAAGTTATGACTCCTTGAACAAAAGCTATGAAACAGCTGGACCTATTTTGTCATCTGATGAGAGTGTCAATTTCTATCCTTCTGAGAAGGAAGTTGTGTCAGACCCTGAACCCCCTTCAACCTCAGGTTCAAGTGGAGAAGAACCCTATATCCCTCCACTAATCAGAAAATTTGAAAACTTACACATTTCTTTAGAAAATCAAAGAAAAAGTTTTGAAGAAGAAAGAAAAAGTTTTGAAAGTGAGAGGGAGAAGCTGTTGAGAGAATTGACCACTTTAAAAGAAAGTTCCCAATCTGGCACAACTTCCCAATCATCTAGTGATACTGATAATTCTCAACGAAATTTGAACAAATCTAAATTTTTCCAAAAGACATCCACTCACTCCAAATCTCCTTTGAAAACAGGAAGAGAAGTAAGTAGGAGATTAGAGAGAAGAAGAGAGTGGAAGTTGAAGAGAGAGGAGATTGCTGAAGGAAAGAAGAAGATGTTTTCTGAGAATAAAAAGTCTTGTTCAAATGCTGTTTTCTATTCAAATAAACGTAGACCTAATTCTATGTCACAGTCTTGTAGTTCTAGTTCAGTCTTGCGTCCCAAGCTGAATCATTCTGAATTTAAATCTGATACTTTCATTGTCAATGAAAAGTTGTTTGCTTCTGGGTCAGGGAATACTTGCAATGATACTTTTGATTTTGATCATGATGTAAATGCTGTACGTGAGAAAGAAAAGAGAGAGCGCAAACAAAGACAACAGTCTGAGAATAGAACTGTAGAGGGTGTTTATAATCTTCCAAATTTAAGATATCCTCTTAGAGTTCATTCGAAGAAACATTTACAACGTCTCTCTAAAGAAGAAATTTTCAAACCTTATCTCACGAACCAGCCATTCACACACAGAAACAATAACCTTGTCTCCTCTACTCCTAATATCAAACAACAATGGGTAACCAAAGCAGAACTTGAGAAACAAAGATCATTATCTGAAAAGGCTGCTGACCTAGGATCACACCTGAAAACAAAAATCAAAAAGATATTCTCAATTGATATGGAAGGACCCATCCTGCGGTGGGTACCTAAAAGTCCTTAATCTGTTTTGCAGGACGGTCATGTGTGGCACTTAGATTCTGGCTGCTCAACCCACATGACCGGTATAAAGGAGTTGTTAAGCAACTACACCAAATGCTACGGAGGAAATGTGAGATTCGGCAATAATGCGGCTTCTCCAATCCTAGGATATGGGGATGTCATCTGTGCAAGCGTCACTATAAAGGCTGTTTCAGATGTGAAAGGACTGAAGCATAATCTGCTAAGCATTGGACAGTTCTGTGATAATGGCATGGAAGTGAAGTTTATAGCCAGACAATGTTGTGTGCTGGACAGGTTTGGGAAGGTATTATTGACCTGCACAAGAACTTCCAACCTGTACACCATTGATCTGAAGAGTGTACAATTACCTTCTTCCATCTGCCTGTTGTCCAAAGCTTCCTCTAAACAAAACAGTCTATGGCATAGACGTCTGTCTCATCTCAACTTCAAGTATCTCACAACTCTGTCCTCCAAGAAACTCTGTGAAAGGTCTGCCTCCTTTGAAGACTTCCGCTGACAATCATTGTGATGCCTGCAGACTAGGCAAAATGAAAAGGAGCTCTCACAAGTTAAAACCTGTTCCATCCTCCTCCCGACTGCTGCAACTACTTCACATGGATCTGTGTGGACCGATGAGAGTCCAAAGCATCAATGGACGCAAATATACACTGGTCATTGTGGACGACTTCTCTCGGTATACATGGACCAAATTTCTGAGGACAAAGGATGAAACAGCTGCAACCATCATAACCTTCATCAAAACAATCCAAAATTTTCTGCAAAAAAGTGTGGAGATCATCAGAACAGATAATGGTACCGAGTTCAAGAATCAGTCTCTTGCTGATTTCTATGAAACTCAGGGTATCACACAGCAATTCTCTGCAGCAAAAACACCACAACAGAACGGAGTCGTTGAAAGAAAGAATAGAACACTTGTTGAAGCAGCACGCACAATGCTCATCCAATCAAAGCTTCCCCATTTCATGTGGGCTGAAACAATCAACACTGCGTGCTTCACTCAGAACAGAACATCAATCCACAAGCGCTTCAACAAGACACCATATGAAATTCTCTTCAACAGAACTCCAGACATCTCATTCTTCAGAGTTTTTGGCTGCAAGTGTTTCGTTCTAAATGACAGAAATGAAAGAAGCAAGATGGATCTGAAAGCTATCGAAGGAGTATTCATTGGATACTCTACACAATCTAAGGCATATCGGGTCTACTTACGTGAGTGCAGAACAGTCATTGAGAGTGTCAATGTAGCATTCTATGAAATGGTTGATTTTGCTTCTGAACATTTCTTGATAGAACCCACTCTCTCTGCCAATGGAAAGCAACCTGATGGAGCTGAAGTAACAAAGCAAACAACAGCTGACAGTGCGATTCTTGACTCTCTATTTGAACATTTCTATGAGAATGCACGTCCTGTCAACTCACATTCACCGCCAGAAGCTGCAAATCCATCATTCATGCCTCACCTCACTGAAGAAGAAACTGATTCACCTCCTACATCTGATCAAGAGGATTCTGAGGATCATGGCACTGCAGCAACACAAGCAACTTCACCAGCACAAGTTCCAGAACTACCAGCTCAAGCAGATACAGAACCGGAACCAACCCCTTTGCACTCCACTCCTCAACAAACCACATCTACTACTTTTGAGGACCCGGATCACCCCATCATAACTCCAATCCCCCTTACTCATGAGCGGAAATGGACGAAGGCACATCCAGCAGATCAAATAATTGGGGATCCAAGTCGTGGAGTGTGCACGAGAACAGCTACAGCAAATGAATGTCTCTTCTCCTGCTTCATCAGCCAATCTGAGCCATCCAAAGTTTCTGAAGCACTGGCAGATCCGGATTGGGTGATTGCAATGCAGGAAGAGATTAATCAATTTGAAAGATTAGATGTATGGACCCTAGTGCCGAGGCCCCCGAAGAAAACAATAATTGACACCAAGTGGGTCTTCAAGAACAAGAAGGATGAAGACGGTGTAATTATAAGGAACAAAGCCCGACTGATCGCAAAAGGATACAATCAACAAGAAGGAATTGACTATGATGAAACCTTTGCACCAGTGGCTAGAATTGAAGCAATCAGGTTGTTCCTTGCATATGCTGCTCATAAAAGTTTCACCGTCTATCAAATGGATGTGAAGACTGCGTTTCTAAATGGCGAATTAAAAGAAGAAGTGTTCGTAGCACAACCAGAAGGCTTTGTTGATCCTAAGCGTCCACATTATGTAGACAAGCTGAAGAAAGCTCTGTATGGACTAAAACAGGCACCGAGAGCCTGGTATAATGCACTATCTGACTTTCTTGTGCAATTAGGCTACTCGAAGGGGAAGATAGATCCAACTCTTTTCATCAAGCGAGAGAACAGTGACATCATGCTGATACAAATCTATGTGGATGACATCATATTTGCATCATCAAATCCGAACTCCTGCGAAGAATTCAACAACTTGATGCGCACTGAGTTTGAAATGAGTATGATGGGAGAGTTGAACTTCTTTTTAGGGCTGTAGATCAAGCAAATGCCAGACGGAATATTCATCAACCAGTCGAAGTACATCCATGAAATGCTCAAGAGATTCAAGATGGACAGCAAGTCAACCATGAAAACCTCTATGTCTCCCTCACAGAAGCTCGACTCTGACCCGTCCGGGATATCCGTCGATGCTACCAACTATCGGGCTATCATTGGTTCCTTGCTGTACCTGACATCTAGTAGACCGGATATTGTCTTCGCAACCACTTCATCAAGGACCATGTGGAGAAAGGAGATGTTGATTTATACTTTGTTAGCATTGAGTTTCAACTGGCTGACATATTTACTAAGGCACTGGATGACAAGAGATTCTAGTTCCTAGTATCTAAGTTAGGCATGTTGAATCTCGATCCTTTGAAATTGTGTTATCTCCATGGTCTGAATAAAATGTGTGCGTGTGTGGTGTGCGTTGCATGTGTTGAGGGGGAGAAAAGGGAGAAAATTAAAGAGAGAGGAATACTTTGAGGAGAAAAGACGAAAAAGAGTGTGTGCGTGTGTGTCAGAAGAAAATGAGTGCGTGTGTAAAAAATCAAGAAAAGAAAGAAAAAGAGTGTGTGTGTGTGTAGAAAATCAGAAAAGAAAGAAAAAGAGTGTGTGCGTGTGTGTCAGAAGAAAATGAGTGCGTGTGTAACAAATCAAGCTAAGAAAAGAAAGAAAAAGAGTGGGTGTGTGTTTTTCATTTTTTTTCATGCACTGTTCGAGGGGGGGTTCATTTTTCATACATAAATAAATTTTCTTTGGGGCCCAAAACCATTTTCTAACATAACAAGGCCCAGCTCAATTCCTGGGCCCAGTATACTTCCCGAAAGGCCCATTATAATAATAATAATAATAATAATAATAATAATAATAATAATAATAATAATAATAATAATAATAATAATAATAATATAAAGAACTTCAGGACATTATAGCTATTCTTGGGCTCGACGAATTATCCGAAGAAGATCGTTTAAACGTGGCAAGAGCGCAAAAAATTGAGCGTTTCTTATCACAACCTTTTTTCGTAGCAGAAATATTTACCGGTTCTCCAGGTAAATATGTAGGTCTCGCTGAAACAATTAGAGGATTTCATTTAATCCTTGCTGGCGAATTAGATGGTCTTCCTGAACAGGCTTTTTCTTTGGTAGGGAATATCAATGAAGTTAGCGCGAAGGTAATTCACTTAAAAAATTAGATATTTAAAAATAGGGAAGGATTTGAATAATAATAATAATAATAATAATAATAATAATAATAATAATAATAATAATAATAATAATAATAATAATAATAATAATAATAATAATAATAATAATAATAATAATAATAATAATAATAATAATAATAATAATAATAAGTAATTTAATAGAGAAAAGCAGGGGTTACCATTTGAGGTGGAAAGAGAGAGCACTTGATTTATAAATGGGTTAGCATTGATTTATAAAATAATAATAATAATAATAATAATAATAATGATGATGACGACGACGACGACGACGACGACGACGACGACGACGACGACGACGACGACGACGACGACGACGACGACGACAATAATAATAATAATAATAATAATAATAATAATAATAATAATAATAATAATAATAATAATAATAATAATAATAATAATAATAATAATAATAATAAGTAATGTAATAGAGAAAAGCGGGGTTACCATTAAGGTGGAAAGAGAGAGCACTTGAGAACGAAGGAGGATCTAGTTTTTCTGAAACAATGAAGGAAACTAACTCCCAGCAAAACTATGATTTAAACTTTAAAGCATAAAAATCTAACCAGAGCACCAACAATGAAAGTTCATCATCAGATATCAGAAAGAAGAAAATGAAATTTAAGGAAAGTTAGAAGAAGTAACATCAAATTTTAAATGAAACAAAAACGAAAAACAAATATCACAATTGAATTACAAAATATGATGTACTGTGATGTGCAGAAAGGTTCCAGATGGTTTACATCTTAGAATGCTACATAAATAGTTTTTATTGGGATAGAATACTTGACAAAGATGGGATTTCTCTAGATAATAAGTTCTAACTAATGTTCCAGATAGCCTTAAACATTCTCAATAAAATTCCTAAAACAGCTGCACTAATGAAGTAGAACGAGAGATTGCTTTTTTCATTACTTTGAAATAATCAAATGTATGAGGCACTTAATGAGGTCTCCCACTTTGAAATAACTATTTGACCTCATTGTCATGAGAGATGATACAATTATTATAATATGCACTAAAATATTGTAAACAAGCAAAATACATATAATAATATAATTTATTTCCAATCAATACAAAAACATTTTCAAAAAACGTACTCCGTATGTACTAACTCATATTTACGGTGCTTTTCTGACATTAAAATATCTGATACATGTATGAATTGAACCACCATGGTGGTTGGCAAGGACAAAAACTTGAACAAAATATACAAAATCAAAATAAGAAACAAATAAAAATGGATTGAGCATATACATGTGAGGTGTCGGTTGTTTCTGGCTGGAATCAGAGTCCACTTGGCGCGCAAATATGGTCATTCTAAACATAGATCTGTACAATTTTTAGGGCGCAACAGAGGAACGTCATTTCTCTCGAGCTGAGATTCTTCTTACCTACGGAGCCCAGAGCTGCAGAGAAGCGGAGAGGGTGTGTATTCCAAACGTGTGGATTGTGTTCGATCCAGCGAAGCCCTGCGTGGACTTGGGTAGAAACCACTGGGAGCTGTGAGTTGAGCGATAAGTGCAGAGGCTACCGGGGCTATGAATCTCGTCAATGTGGTAAGTCGAGTGGCGAAGACGCAACAATCGATGGGTAAGATGTGTGAGGTCAGAGGGAGATCCGATTAGAGCGGGAGTGTCTGCATTTTGGGAGAAGAGAAAGAAATACAATCAACGGGAAAGCTATGGTTTTTAATTGCAGTTTACCCGATTAAGCCATAATATAAAATTAATAAATATGTCTAAGTATCAGCATCCCACTTTGACGACATAGTGTCATAAACAAATGACATTTGTGTGTCATAAACAAAATATGTCCTATATCCGTGACACTTCTGATTTAGTGTCACTAAACAAGTGTCACTGTAAGACATTTTTCTAGTACTGACCTTACTAAATACTAATTTATTTGTTAGAAAATTAGTACTACGTACTTTCGTATTTTACTTCACTCAAGATTTAATTTTAATTACTAATTAGACATGTTGTAGTTAAGTTCATTACAATTTGATTATATTTTTTTTTTATTATAGTTGATTATCAATTATTTGGTTATTTATAGTGACTAGTTTATATAAATGCATGTAAAAAAATTATTTTATTCGTAGGAGTGGGGCATTCACGATGGTTAAACCCAGTAAGAATCAGGGAGAGGGGTCCAGCTCAAATAAGGATAAGGATCCCGCTTGGAAGTATGGAATTAAAGTGATTCCCTAGGAGGAAAGACTAGTTATGTATATGTGAAATGCAGATATTGTAATAAGGTGATCAGAGGTGGAGTGAGGAGGCTTAAAGAGCATATTGCGGGAACACATAAAAATGTGGCACCGTGCAAAAGTGTTCCCGAAAATGTTAAAAAAGGATGTGTTAGCAATGTTGAAGAGCTATCAAGATCAAAAAGACGTTAACCAGAAGTTTTTGATGAAATGGTAGATTCTGGCTCGTACTTTGGTACTGGAACTGGACCTCAACCGCGAGGGCCTATTGATCGCTTCATTACTTGTCCAGGCAGTAGCTCAAGAGATGGAGCAAATGAGCAGGAAGTTGTAGATGATATTCTGCCTAACAAAATGAGTAAAACTACCATGAGAGAGCGACGTAATCTTGTTTGTCAAGATGTGGGCAGATTTTTCATTGAAAGTGCAATTGCATTTAATGTAGCACGCAGTCCATCTTATTTTAACATGTTGCGTTCTGGTAGTAATTATGGTGCATGCTTTAAACCCCCATCTATGCATGAGCTGCGGACGTGGATCCTTAAAGCGGAATATGATACCACGAACACATATTTGGAAGAAGTGAAGAAGACATGGCCGTACACCGGAGTTACAATAATGTCAGATGGGTGGAGCGACACAAGAAACCAAGGGCTTCTTAACATACTTGTTAACAACCAATATGGTAATGTTTTCCTCAGATCTGTTGATGCGTCGGATCGAGTTAAAGATGCAACTTATCTTATTGAATTGCTCGACGGAGTAGTTGAGGAAATAGGAGAAAGTCTAGTGGTGCAAATCGTGATAGATAATGCAAGTGCTTACAAAGCTGCCGGGAAACTTTTAATGGAGAAGAGGAAGCACTTGTATTGGACGCCATGTGCCGCCCATTGTATTGACCTCATGCTTGAGAAGATTGGAGAGCTGACACAAAATAAAAATGTGTTGATCAAAGCTAAGAAGGTCACTAATTTTATCTATAATCGTGGATGGGTTTTGCAGCTTATGAGGAAGTGTATCGGAAAAGACCTAGTGCGTACAGGTCCCACGAGGTTTGCCATTGCATTCTTGACTTTAGATTGCATGGCCACCGTAAAAGAATCCCTGCAAAGAATGTTTGTTTCCAAACAATGGACTTCAATTCGTTATGCAAATTTAGTTGAGGGGAAGGAGGTTAAAAAAATTGTGATGGATGAAAGAGCTTTTTGGCCTGGGGTTGCTTACTCAATAAAAACATCAAGACCATTAGTTGAAGTGTTGAGGATTGTTGATGGTGATGAGCCTGCAATGGGATCCATCTACGGTGCTATGGATTCGGCAAAAGAAAAAATTGCAGAGAATTTTGGAAATCAATATTCCACTTACAATGAGATTTGGAAGATAATTGATGAGAAGTGGGAGCACCAACTGCATCGGGACTTGCATGCTGCGGCGTATTATTTGAATCCCAGATTCAAATGGGAGGATGACTTCTCTACTCATGTGAAGGTTAAGAAAGGTTTGTACACTTGTATGGAGAGGCTTATTTCTGATACTAGTGATTTTAACAAAGCTGATGCACAAATGGATGAATATCGAACAAGCGTGAACTTTTCGGAATGAGGGCAGCTCAAAATTCATATAAAACACGCCCCCAGGTAAACATTAAACTATATCTTTAATGTTTATACATAGTGTACTTGTGTATTTAAATTTTAAGATCTAAATTCAAACTGAAAGTTGCATTTTTTTTTTATTTTACTTAAAGTCTTAAACTGGAAACTGCACTTAGTAACTAAACTAACTGCTAAAAATGTTTTTTCCTACTACAGATTTACCCTATTAGTGCGTTACCTACTGAAAACTGAAAACTGTCGTTTGCAGTATTACCCAAACTGAAAACTGCAGTTTGCATAATGCATTAAAAACCATCTTCCCTACGACCCTACCTACTTTTTTTTAAAAGCAACAACTTTCCTTATCTACTGAAATAGTATTGTTGTAAAACTGCATTTTTTTAATTCTTTAACATTTTTTTTAGTGGAATGGTGGGATCAATTTGGAGATCATATTCCAGAACTACGGGCTTTTGCGGTCAAAATTCTTGGCTTGACATGTTCTTCTTCAGCTTGTGAACGAAATTGGAGCACATTCAATCAGGTCCACATGAAGAAAAGGAATCGTCTTTCAGCCATTACGTTGAATAGTTTGGTATTTATAATGTTCAACAAGAAGTTAAAGTTTAGGAAGAGCCGGTTACAAAAGAAAGACGATAATTTGATCTTCGAAAATGTATCATCTGATGATGAGTGGATTGCTAAACCGAATGATGATGGAGAAAGTGCGGATGCACATGATGAACTTGCATTGGTTGTTGATGAAATGGACAACGAATTCAGAGGTTCATAACTTATTTTTTTTGTCACTTCAATATAATTATTTACACTTAACTTCCATCCCGTTTCATTCTATTTTTTGTGACTTTATGTGTGTAGGCGTGGACCTTACTGTTGGAACTGAAGAAGATAATGAGGCCCGTGATAATGAAGGAGATGACAATGAGAATTACATTACTAATTTGGATAGTGATGATGGGGACGATAGGCTTAGTTTTGAAGATTAAAAATTTTTCTTAAATTTTGATGTTTTATGTTATTTTGAGTTTTGACTTTGGTATTTCAGTTTTATGTTATTTTGACTTGAATATTTTATAGTTATGTTCGTTTTACTTGTGATTTTGTTTAGCTACATTATTGTTATGAATTATCTATACTTTCTAATATGTCATAGGTTTGTAGCAACACAATTTCGGGGCTTACGCCTCGTTACGCCTCAAGTCTTACGCCTCGGAAGGCTACCCCCTAATGCCTCGAGGCCTGATTTCGCCTTTCAAAACCTTGACTCCATCTACTTGCACTAAATGTTTACTGTGTAGATTGATGTGTTTGGCCAAGCTTAAACACCAAGGCTTCATGAGGCTCCTAAATGCCATTATTAGTTGCTGTTCAAGAAAAGGTGCAGCAACTTGGAGACATATTTCCTCAAAATTTTAGAATAATTGGTATCTTTTGTGACTCATTTCTTTTTAGAATAAAAGGGTTTTATGTAGTTACTCAATGCTGGAAAAATCCACCTTAAGAAACAAAATACGTAGTATGTTTCTTAAAGACACTATATGTTTCCTCTCAAGAACAATGAAAAAAGAAGGTATCTTCTCAGGTAGCACCGTAGCACAGGTAAACCATGTTTTTTTATTCAGATGCACAAAGAAGTATCATAGTAATAGAAAATTAAAACTTAATGCATTCACATGTAAAAATCAGCTTAATGGAGCAACACAAATGTTCCATTTTTGAAAATCACCTCAGGAGTATGGTCATTCATTTATATGTTCTAAGGTTTGTGTAGTTACTCAAAGCTGAAAAAAACCTCTTAAAAAAACAAAATCTATTTCTTTTATGGAAAAACAAAATCTATTTCTTAAATACAGTATATGTTTCCTCAACAACAATGGAAAACACAACAAGTATCTTCTCACGTAGCACAGGTAAATCAAAAGATTTTTTTCTAATGCACTAAGAAGTATCATAGTCAATAGAAAATTAAATCTCAATGCGTTCACATGTAAAAATCAGCTAGATGGAGCAACACAAAAGTTCAATTTTTAAAAAATCAGTTAGGGAATATGATCTTTCATTTATATGTACCAGGGACTATAATATTTCTTTTTAAACTTGAGTTAGGTCACCTAGGCTGTCTTGACACTCTTTAACTTTTAATCCTTATTGAGACACCATAAACATGAATAAAAAATAACATAAATAGTAGTATGTAATATGAACTACATAGTTGAATATGTGATGTAGCATAGCCATTAATGAAATAGGTGGTATGATTCTTTCATTATTTGCAATAGTATGGATTTATAGCTCAATTATAATATATGGGGTTGGTTTGACAATGTAGATCATGTTATTGCATTCTATGAGGCCTAATTTTGTTTCACTCATTTGCTAATAAATATAAGCCTTGCTAATAAAAATAAGTCAGTTATGTGTTTTAAACAGGATTGTCATTGGAAATATAAATAAGTCAGATAAATAGATCACTTTTATAATTTTTTTGGTTTTCTCCCAAATACACTAGGAGTAATTTTGATTTTGTATTTGAGCACATTCATGGCCATTTTTTGTTGCCAGTTCAATGCTAGTTAAATTCTAAACAAACAACCTACTATGATGTGTAACAGAAAAATAGAATCAACGGGTGAACGGTTGCTCAGATAATCAACGATAAAAATACCGTTGCCCAGAGCCAAAAGGCTAAAACCAATTTTTATTCCTCGATGATCAAGAATGAATCCCACAAGGGGTTTAAATAACCTACTAATGACAGACTCCAGGGAAACCCTAATTAAGCCAAAAATAAGTAACTCCTAATTAGGCCCATAATAACTCTACTAGATACTCTACTAATAATAGGCCCAAACTAAAACATAACATTAACTTAATAATAATAATAAATACCTTCCGGGGTAAAAAAAATAATAATAATAATAAATAAACTATAATGACAGCACTAACCCGTCCCACGAAAGTGGGCCCAAGCCTGGTCCTGCCCCATGCTCTTCCCGCTCTCTATCATGCTATGAGTGGAATGAATATCTTATCTAGCTGTGTGTTCAAGCTTTAATATTTAATTCTGAAAGTGTTCTTTTTTAGTTTGACTGCATTAAGGGCTCGGTGTGTATTTATTATTTATAATTGTGATTTATGTGGTTGAAATGTTTGAGTATGCTTTTTTTTTAAGTAAAAGCATTTGGCAGAATGCTTTTAAGAGGCACTGATCAAACACATGTTATTTTTACAGATTCCGCACTTAAAAGAAATTGATTCTTATCAGACCCTTGAGTCTATTCTATTCAAGAAGCATCCTATTGAAGAAAAATAAAAATGACGGAAGCGAAGAGAGATCTGCCAACAAGAAGCTAAATGATACTTCCTTTGTCCCTTATAACTTTGCCCACTTTCCTTTTTGGATGTCCCATTAACTTTGCCACTTTCTCTTTTAAGTAAAGAATTTGTGGTTCGAGTTAATTCTTTCTTCTCTGCACAAACCTCAACCACACAGTTTTTACTTTATTAATCTCCGTGCCGATCAAACTTGGCAAAGTTATTAGGGACGGAGAGATCGGAGTACTAATATTGAGATGTGACTTTCAATTTCAGGAGTTTTGTTTTTAATTTATCCCTTGCATTGGCATGCATTTTATTCTTGGGATTCATGTTGTTTCATGATTGTATATTTTTATGTTGCTTTGAGTAAGGTGAGACCATTTCTTGAATGTTAACTTCTATCATAAGAGGTTACTATACACTACTACAACACTACCTGTGATCAACAAGTTAGTATGTTATACTACATCCGTTCATAAATAATTTACCAGCTCCTGTTCTTTCTGTGGCAGTTGTGGATTCTCTATACTGAAAAGTGAAAACTGAGTTTCCATAGCTTGAAGTCTTGAACAAGACAGGATTTTCACATTGATGAAAAAACATTTCTTAAATAATTATAACATGAGAAATTTTAAACTATTCATGTGCTCTACTTTGACTTAATTTTATTTAATAATGCATTAATAATTTAAAATTTTAAAAATATAATGGAATTCGACACATTTTAATGGAATTAAATATCTTAATGATCAAAGTTGTGAGTTGACAAACATGAAAATAGAAGTGTGACAGTTAGAAGAGAACATATGAAGTATACATTTGTTTAACATAGATAGAGTCGGGGGTAATTGAAATTGTGATTCAATGAATTGTTTAATTACTTAATGACTTGCTAATCAATAACTAGATGGTTATGAGTTGCTTCCTCCGTCCCAATTGACTTTGCCAACTTTCCATTTTTTGTTGTCCCAAAAAATTTTGACACTTTCCAATTAAAACAACTAATTTGTGGTTCTGCACATTGCTCTCTCCTCTACACAAATCTCAACCACACAGTTTTTACTATTCTTATTTCTCACCTACTTTGTACTTGACAGAGTCTACCGGGATGGAGGTAGTAAATGATACTACCTCCATCCCATCAGGGGCGGAGTCAGAAAAATGACCCAACAGGGTCAAAATCAACTTTACATAGAATGAAAACGGTTGATTGTTTATTTGTTTTTAAACAATACCCGAATTGATCGAATGTAGCTTAAATAAATGATGGTTTAAATGAAACTAATAGAGTATATGTGATTGATATATATGTCACATATATTATAAACTTGTTTTATACGGATTTAGTTGAGTACCTCAGATGAGACTCATTGTCTTACCCGGCCTAGTAATCTATGGTTTCTTCTCACTCGGTTTAATATCAATATTTCTTACAAGGTAAAAATCGTTTATTGAATAGACACTCATAGCAGTAAGATATGTTGTCTTTGCTCTCTGTCCCTAAGTCATGTCATGTAAGTAATGTGTAAATTATACGCTATTTTTGTAAATATAATTAATATTACGCATCACATTTTACTCATTTCAAATTTAAATTGTGCTAGTTTTGCAGAAGTCATAATTTTTTATTCGTAATGAGTTACATGAGCCATAATATATCAAATCGAAGATATTTCAGAGCTATACACTCCCAAACTTTCAGCGGGGTCGGATGACCACCATGACCCCCCTAGTTCCGCCCCTGCGTCCCATAATGGTTGTCCTCTTTCAATTTGTCACGATTATTAATGAAGTGGTTGAAAAGTTAAAGTTGTGGTTGAGATTTGAGTAGAATAAAGTGAAATGATAAGGATCACATATTTCTTGCCTAAAAATGAAATTGGTTGAGACACAAGTAGTATTATAAAAAAGCTCTATATTGTTATTGGATGGTGGTACTACATATTTGAATTCAGGACTATAATAATCTAAATTGATAGCTTCAATTTCTCGTTATAATTTTGGAAAACCTTATTAACACTCCATAGTATTTCAATGTGCGGGGCAATATTGGAATAAAGAATTCAATTCCACACACTTAAGAGTCATCTTCCTCTCACTCACTATTGAAGTTTCCTCCAAATCTTAACTCACCTTCCTCCTAACTACCTAGTTTTAGTCCTATAAATAGAGAAGTTTGTAAAGATTTCAATCATCATGTCTTAGATCATCATAGCCCAATCAAGAAGAATTCTGAATATCTTTGAGAGATAAGGTGTTTTTGAGAGATTTTAGTTAGAATTTATTTGTATGTCTCTTATTCTTGAAAGTAATAAAAATGTTTTTCTCTCATATTAGTTCATTTTATTTCCGACACAATATTTTATGGTATTGCTTTACTTATAGCTCTATAGGTTCTCATTATACGGAGTATATTAATTATATTCCCATTTTCACACTCGTGTTTAATTTACTTCTCGATCCGCTTAGTTCATCGAAAGTCCCTGCCGAATTGCCGTTATTTTATGTTCAACGACATAAACAATATTTGTACAACGTAACTTCTGATATACTCCCTCCGTCCGGCAAAGATGTTCCCGGTTTGACCTACACACATATTAGGGAAATAAACTTACCAGGAGGTAAAAATTTTACTGTTTCGACACTGTTTGGACACTATGTGCCACTGTTTGACATTGTTTTGCATTGTTTGACACTGTTTTGATGTAAGATAACTTTCCATTAGGAAAAGAGAAACTTCTTTTTGGGACATCCAAAAAACGAAAGCGGGAACATCTTTACGGCACGGAGGGAGTACTTCGTATCTAACTATGTGTAGTAGCTAGATTTGTCATTGATTGTCGGTTTTCTAATTAATGACCCCTATACTGGATCTTCTAGTTTCTTGTAATAGTGTTGTTAGGGCGGAATCAAGAATTTGAGATGTTCTGGGCTGAATAGAAATTATACTAGGTTTAAATATTAGAGAGGTGAACTAAACGTGAAAAATGAAAAAATTTACAGTAAAATAATTTAAAAAATTCTAAGTTACCCTGGACTTCAGCTATCATAGCCCGTGCATAGATCCTCCCCTGAGTGTTGTAGAGTGTTAATGCAGCTATCAATACTGTTTTTTCATTATCTTAATAACACCATAAATTGGGGTGTTATGCGTCATATGAATGTGTAATCCCAATCTCTACCAAAAGTATTTTCTTCAATCCCTGTGTGTTATATTTTTAACTGAACAAGTTTTTTTTTTCTCTTTTTTTTTTTTGTAAATTTCCCCATTTCAAAGTATAAGATTTCCTTTTTTTTTGGAAAAATAAGATGTCCTATTATAACACGTTGCTTTTTAATATCTTTAATATTACTTTGGAATGTTTTAATAGACATTTATTTTGCTTCAACTTAAATTTTGTGATCTTCTCTAGTATATTTACTAGTAAATAGTACTACCTCCGTTCCATATTGGTTGTCCACTTTCAATTTAGTACGATTATTAATAAAGTGGTTGAAAAGTAAAAGTTGTAGTTGAAATTTGAATAGAATAAAGTGAAATGATAAGAACCACACATTTCTTGCCAAAAAAGGGAAACATGACATTCATTTTGGGACAACCCAAAAAGGAAAGTAGGACAACCAAAATGAGACGGAGGGAGTAATATTATGTGTATAATATTAACTCGTCTGAGTTGATTTAGTCTATCAAATAGTACGCTATAATTTTGCTTTAACATTTATTTTCCCCCTAATATTACTAAATAAAAGTTGTTTTCCAAAGATGTGATCATATTTACATTTGGACAAAAATGTGACTAAAATAAAGTGACCGTCAAATTCACGTCATTACCTAATTCTCGTGTCACTTTCAAAAGTCACTACCGCCATGTCACTATCGTCTTCATAGCCGTATCACAACCACAGTCACCGATCACCGCCACCGGTCACTACCGCCGACCATAGTGACACCACCACTGACATGCCAAACCCGCTTCAACGACATAGGTCAGTTATAGTTATAGCTTAATTTTCAACCAAATCTTTCCTGCCAACATGTGACACCTGACCCGAACTTCCTTGAAAATTCAATTTAAAATTCAAAGTTTATGTATTGAATTTCCGGTTTACCAAACGAGTATAAAACAATTTATGTTTTACGTAGTGCAGGATTGAATATTGTACTGTTCAAACTCGTATATTAGTGTCGGGTTTTGCAAATACTTATTTGGGCCTTACTAATGAACATAAGAGCCCAACATTACCTAAATAATGTTACTTAACCTTTCAAGACAAGTTGAGGAAGGTCGAGCGGCCCAAACATTATTTTGGGCCCAACCTGCTAAAATTAGCAAGTATTCGAGAATGGCGTCCTAGGCCCACTCGGGGGTGACCCACACGGCTAGTAGTCCATTTATATGAATGACAAATGTCAAAATAAGTGATAGAATGATTAGAGAAGAATACAAATGTCTATGGTCCCATGTTTGACATTATTGAGCTAAATAATGGGAGTAGGATTTTTCCTTCTATAATATTCATCATGTATATGAGGATTTGAGCATATTAGCGATTTTAAATAATGTTTTGAATTTTTCAATACTCATTTTGTAAGTCCTGTATGCTCATTTGGTACAACATTATGCTCATTTTAAAATGTAAGTGAAGTAGAAGACATGGTAATAGAGGCCATAATACTCAATTGCAGATTTTTAATACTCAATAGATTAAGCTTAATTCTCAATGAAAATGTATCGATATTCAACTAGTAGAACGTACAATTTTCATATCAATGCATATTTAAGAAGTGCAATATTAAATTAAATTATCATATTGGAATTCATAATAGTTGATTATAGATATAATTTAATGGTTTTATAAAAATAAAAAATAAGAAAATGAAAGTGAATCAAAAGATATGAATCAGAGATCATGATGCTCAATATTAGACTCTTAATACTCAACACAATAGTTTTGATGCTCATTAGAAGTGTATTAATGCTCATCTGACGAATACCGCGATTTTCACTGAAATTACGAAAATGCCACCGTTTTTTAGTTGTGATATCAGCTTTCTTGTAATAACACGGTGTTCATTATTAGACGCTTAATACTCATTAAAATGGGACTATTGCTCATTAACAGTACACTAATGCTCATTTAGCAGAAACCGCGATTTCTACATTAATTACAAAAATGCCACCGAATTATTTTGCTATTTTTCCCTTAAGCCTGTTACTGGGCCGGCTGTACGATGCTCACCGTACAGCCGGTAGCCGGTTGTATAAGATACATACTCACGACTTGTGAGGGATGGTTAACAGATTAGGTTACATTTTTGAGAAATTTTAAAATGGTCATATTTTTATATGTGAAACCTTGTATGTAGGTAATACTTGTGCCATTATTTCTTAAATTTGATGTGAAATTAAACTAGGCCACACGAAAACATTCTTACATAGTTACACACCTAATTGACTTCCCTTTCTTACCGATGACAACACTATGCTACGTATTACGGAGTATTATACGAAGTATTTTCATTAGTTACTGAGTTACTCCGTACGTTCTTCCACACCTCATGCAAAAATGGGTTGTTTAATTGTAACATCCGATGCAAAAAAAAGGATTTGTTAAAGATCTGTTATAGTTTTCAAAAAAAAAAAGATCTGTTATAAAATTCGTAGTGACAAAGCAATCTCATCACCAGGGGCGGAGCCAGAAAAATGACTCAGCGGGGTCGAAATCAAACTTACAGAATCAAAACGGTAAATTATTTTTAGACAATACCCGAATTGAATGTAGCTAAGATAAATGATAGTTTAAATGAAACTAATAGAGTATATGTAGTTAATATACTTCGTATATGTCACATATATTATAAACTTGTTTTATACGGGTTGAGTTGAGTACCTCAAATGAGACTCGTTGTCTTACCCTAGTATTCTATGGTTCTCTTTGATCTTACTCGATTTAGTATCAAGATTTCTTACTAGAAAAGAATCATTTATTGAGTAGGCACTCGTAGTAGTAAGATATGTTGTCTTTGCTCTGTCCCTAAGTCATGTCACGTAAGTAACGAATGAATTACACGCTATTTTGTGAATATAATTAATATTACGCATCACAATTTTACTAATTTCAAACTTAAATAGTGCTGATTTTGCGGTAGTCATAACTTTTTACTCGTAATGAGTTACGAAAGCCATAATATATCAAATCGAAGATATTTCAGAGTTCTACACTCTTAAATTTTCAGCGGGGTCGGCTGACCACCCTGACCCCCTAGTAGCTCCGCCCCTGCTCATCACCTAATTTTGCCATGAATCGTTAACAAATCGGCAACATTTAGTGAACAGGCTAGTATATGTGTGCTTGACAAATAGTTATACGTAGTATAAGTTAATTAGAGTATAGTTAAGCATCTTGAAGAATGTTTTAATCTTAATTTGAACTTATTTGGGTCCAAGAAAAGAACATACCAAATCAGATTTAAAAAGACTGGCCTGATCAAACCAGAATTAAACAGATCAATTCTCGACAGTTATATATTGAGACCAAACATTTGTCTAACCATAGCATATATATTGGATCAATTCAAACCAAACTAGACCATATAACTACATCATAACATTTCAGTTCAATTAAAAATATCGATCCTAACTTTAGGTAGTTAATAACACTTTAGACAGTATGTATACTATTTACTACATTTGTTTTACTCATATTTTATATTTGTTCATTAAGATAGCAACATGAGAAAGTGATATGGGCTTAAGGCTGTTAAAAAAGATAATTACGTGAGTATTTTAGTTATTAGATATGGAAATATCTGAATCAAAAGAATACTACAAACATACAATTGTTGACAATTAGTACGATATTAGACAAGTTAAGTAAAGTTGACAATTAGTACGATATCAGTACTAATTGTTGACAATTAGTACTAATACGTTGTGAAAAAAGACAAAATTCACAAAAATAATCTCTACTTTTAGGTATTCTATAATAATAATTCCTACTGAAAATATTCATAAAATTAATCCAAACTAGCAATAGTGTCCACAAGAATACATTGAGATAAAATTAAAATTATTTCTCATTTAAGTCTTCCAAACCTTACCACTGCTTTCCCTTTCACCACACTTCTTTTCGAGTAATACTTTTATCTTCTATTCTAGAAAGAGCCGCATATAGCTGAAATGACATTAAGATTAAATGGGTTCTAGTTTTAATTCACTTCGATAAGAAGGGGGTGAAGAGAAAAGTGAGAGTACAGATCAATAATATTAAACGGCCATTAATTTGAATTCACCCCAATTTATCCATATTGCTAGTTCGGATCATTTTTATAGACACTCTCAGTGGGAATTATTATTGTAGAATCTATAAAAGTAAGGATTATTCTTATGAATTTCGCCAGAAAGAATGATACTCATATGTGATGCCTCATATGACCAATCGAACATTTATTTAGAGAATGTAAATTGTATATGAAAAAGAGTGGATTTTAAGCCCAATTTTTTATTATCTAGAATTGAAGTCCGATCTGTCTCTTAACCCTCACAAGTATAAATGAAAATAGATGAAAAATAAGACCATACAATTAATGGGCTTGGAATATGATTTTCTTATAGTTCTTGTGGGTAGCTGCTGTACTCTTTCTCAGATGGATTATTTTTTATAGACCTATAAATGTCATTTGACATAATGAGCTCCAACAAGAAAAATAACTCCACGTTAAATGCTTTGTTAATACTACCTCCGTAACATTGGGATGTTCCCATTTGAAAAGTAGATAGATTTAGAATAGTGAAAGGAGATATGTATTATTAGGGGTATGATGGGAAGATAGTGAAATAATGTGATGGAATGAAGGATAAATCCAAAAAAAGTAGGTGTAATAGTGTATTATTTTTAAAATTATTGAGGGTATGATGGGAAGATTTAGAAATGGGAAGATATTAGTGTTACGTCCAAAAAAGGAAAGTGGGAAGATATTTACGTTATGGAGGTAGTATACATTCTATTTCGAGACCCATGGTTGACAGATAGGATTTTTATTGGTTCCATTCATTGGAGTATATCTTAGTATGGTCCGTATGGAGAAGATAATATTCTTGGTGTTTCCAGAGCTTCTCTACAAGACAAAAACCTTCTGAACCATATGAAAAAAACAAACAAAGAAAGTCATTTCCATGTCGGTGATGCAACATTTGGATTTCAATAATGCTGTCACCTATTTTTATATATTTGGAAATTTCCGTGAAGTTAAATAGGATCATCCATGGCTAGCTTAGTCTTCATTATGAACAGAGAGAAACAGGGGAGGGAGTAAATATATAAAGGTATAAGTGAAGTTTTGGAAAAACAGCAATGGCGGCGAGATCACAGACTAGAACAGAGCTCCAAATATCGAGAAGATGGGAAGATATAAGCTCCGAGCAACCCCAATTCTGGTCGGAGCCGCCACGAGATAATCCGGACCGCCGCCAGGCTGCCGTCGTCTACTACCTCTCTCGAAACGGCCAGCTCCAACACCCCCATTTCATGGAGGTCCCCTTTTCTTCCTCTCAAGGTCTCTATCTCAAAGGTAATCAAATCTAGACTCGGGCAAACAAAATTCAAATCCCCTATGTAGCACGGAAAACCTCAAAAACAGGAAATAGTACGTTTCGGAAACTCAACAAAAACTCTTTAAAAACTCTTCAAATGAGTGTTTTTTGAGCAATGCTTTTTGAGCAAAAATTGACGTTTCTCATTTCCCGGATATTCGCGTATCCTATACGTAGAATCCTTCAATTGAATCTCTTACTACATGTATTTTGAACTCAGATGTGATCTGCCGCTTGAATTCCCTCCGCGGAAGGGGAATCGCTTCCCTATATTCATGGTCGGCGAAAAGGTGAGCTTCCCTCATCTTCAATTTCACCTTCTTTTTTTACACATTAATGAGATTGGATCTGAATGGCCAAACCTTTGAGCTTAATTTCAGGAGATACAAGAGCGGATTCGTCTGGCAAGATCTGGAGGAGGAGGATTTGATATACCCAACTCACGACCATGAATATATACTCAAGGGATCGGAGCTCAGGGATGAAGCATTGACGCCTCCGCGCGAAGATTGCGACCTCCCGGCGGCGGCGGCGGCGGAGAGGAGTCCTGGTAAACGGATGCTTGGGATCGAGGGAGTAAAGGAAGAGGCGGAGGCGGAGGAGATGTTGAGTCAGAGCCAGAGAACGGAGCTGAGCAGAGGTGAGATTTCGCCGCCGCCGCAGTCGGGTTCGAGTCCGGAGACGCTGGAGCGGTTGCTGAAAGCGGACGGCAGAGTGGTGTTGGTCAACGAAAGTCAAACCGAGGAAAAATTTGAGGCTGCAATAAACAAGTCTTCATCTTCTTGTTTTAGATTACGCTCCCTTTTCTATTAGTAAGTGATTTGTAAAATATGTTGGCTCATATATGTACCAAAATTAAAATAATTTTGGCATTCTGATTCATAGTCCATTCATGTGGAGTATAATGTTCTCTTCTTTTTCCATTCCTTGACATGCTTATTCTTTGAATTGTGCACAAACCTTTTGGTACAATGAATCCCAAATCCTTTGGAACTCTAGAAGGTATGAAAATAAAATAGAGACATAAGTGGAAAACAAAAGAGAAATTTGACAAAAAAAACTGATTTAAAATCTGCAGTCATTTAATATATCCGTTCAATATAAACCCATTTTTCCTTGGATTAATTTTATCTAGATCTACAAGATTAGAATAATAGAAATATGCTTTGTGTCACATAGAAAAGTACAAAAAGTATTGAAGTACATGAGATAATGTCAATAATGGTCACCTATCGATTATTAATATAGGGACCATGAAATATATCCTTTCATAAAATATTATTTTCCTTCACATGCATCTTCTAAATTATCATCAAACAAATAACCATTTTTTCTATCCATATTAATTTTCACAAGGAATTGCTATTGAAATAATGTCTAAGGTGGGAGCCATTATTTACCACTTAATTATAAACACGGCTTATTTGTTCAATAAATAGACTGATTTAATCATTAAGCTGTGAAAAAACACCTATTCCCATTAAGATGCTCATTAGGGCGGGTTGAATCGGGTTTGCTATATTTTTTGGGTCTACCCGATTTATTCGGGTTGGCTATTAACCAACCCGCGGTACGCAAAATAAGTTGGTAAACCATGCATGAACGGGTCGGGTAGGGTCGGGTATTGGGGGGGAAAAAATCACTCCGAGTTGCGTTTTTCATGTGGGAAATTAATGTAACTAATTTAAAACCTGATTAACTTGTTTCCAAAACACACAAACAAATACAAGTACTCGTATCTTTTATAAGCAAAAACATTAGGTAATAGTATTAAAACATCCTTCCGTAAAGGAAGTTCATTTAGGAGGAAACGTAAATATATAATAATCACCTAGTCAAAATGTTAAATGTTTAATTATAATTCTAATATCATAAAGTCCTAGATAGAGCACATTGATCTTAAATTGAAATTATCCAAGAAAACGTTGTAGCATAATAATAGTAAAATGAACTTCGGCCGGGTCGGGTACTATCGGGTTTGAGATTTTAATTCCGCAACCCTACCCATTAGGTGCGGGTTCAAACATATTTAACCCATGAATATTTTTAAAAATCAAATACCCGATTAAATAGGGCCGGGTAGGGTTGGGTCGGGCGGGTTATGCGGGTTCGGGTTATTCTTGTGCAGCCCTAATGCTCATGAAGACATCTATTTAGCCAGTTTGTTATATGAATATGGAATAGATAAACGATAAATAATGACATCATTCATTGTCAATATAACTTGATAACAATATTAAATTGATTAATTTATTCTATTCAGATGGTTCATTCAACACACAAAACAAACAACTTCATATACAAACATTAATTAATTCAGATAGACGTCTTAATCGAGATAGGACTTAATAGGAAAAAAAAAAGTAAACTGCTCTTACATGTGTTCCTACATATATTGATACTTGACCAAGTGAGCTTGGACACTGGTTGGAAAAGTAAACTCGAATCGGTTTGACGGTCTGCTAAATCACCAATGCTCATGTATCTATCACTGCGCACAAGAAAATTCTCTCAAATTCATCGCGGTGAAGAACTCAAGACCTCCTATATGTGAAAGATCTTAAATGTTAAATGTGATCTGCTTGAACAACTTCCACAAGTCGGTCTTGTAGCATTGTTTTCTACTACACCATGCTTTTGTTTTTGTTTAAACATATAATGTTAAATATATGTGACACATGTGACACATGTTTTTAAAATTAAATTCATGATTTTAAAATACGCATGTATATTTTTGTCTATGTGAGGGCAGAGGGGGTTATTTAATTCAAGATAAACATTGATCAAGAAATTAAGTGCTCAAATTTTATACTCCGTATATCGAGTGCATTTTGGGTGATAGTCATAAAATTAAAATTCCATACTAGAGGATTAAGTTTGGATCACAAACAAATTCTTTAAACACAACATTCAAAATTTTGTTGCTTGTATGTTCAATTCGTCTGCGTTTGAAATTAAATATTATATCTCTTCCTATTGATTATTCCTGAAGAAGAAACATAAAGTTGTGTGTTACTAAAACGGGGTTTTCAGTAACAAGCGAATACGAGATAACGAATGTCTTTTATTTTTAGGCTTTGTTTGCAACCAATTGTGCTTAAATAAAAGCACTTTTTGGGAAAAAGTGATTAGTGGTAAAAGTTGGCAGCGTTTGGTAAAATAAATACTTTTTGTGTAATATAAAAAGTAAAAAGTAGATTCTATACGAAAATCGAGAAAGTAAAAGTTGATAGTGTTTGGTAAAACAAGTGTTTTTCTCTTTAAAAAAACCAAAATCACTTTTCTTAAGTGATTGTAAACAAGCTTGTAGCATTTGCAATCATTTTTTGACATTGTCATATTTGGGCCACTATATCAATTTGACATCAAAAGGTGCAATTGAAAATTTTAGAACTAGAACTCCTTGGCCTACACTAACACAAGTGAGAAAAGTTTCCCCTCTAAGACATGATCCCCATGTTTAATCGATACAAGTTTTTTTTAATCAATACAAGTTAAAGAACTAATATGTTTAAGACACGAATCAGAGATACTCCACGATTGAGTATTCGAGAGATAAACCAAGTCTTTTATCTCATTGATTAAAATGTCAAATTGTCAACCCCAGTCTCTTTGGGACTCCCTACGATGTGGTAGAATATATGTTGGGAGAAAGACCAAAATTGACACTAAGGTTGTTTTCTAAATTCATATTGGACACTAAACTTTTAAGTGGACCAAATAAACACACAATCCAACTTTTAACCACACATTTGGACACTGACCATCACTAAGTTGGATTTAATGATGCTCCAATATTGAAGAATGAAGAACATTTGTGAATCTACTCACTAGGTTTCACCGTAATTGCATATCTTCTTTGGCAATTTAATTAACTCTAAAAAAGTAGTATTAACTAAAAATAATATATTCTTAGCATTGCTGCACTTAAAGTACTAGAAAGACTTAGGAGGTGTTTACTTCACTGCTAAAGTCACAGTTAGGTTAGTAAGACAGGTGAAGTAAACACGCACACTGCTTAAAAAGCCGCTTACTAACCGAAAGAGATGCTTAAAGTGCCGCTTATTAAGCATACCACCCCCATGTATTAATTAAGCGGCACTTTAAGCTTTTTCAGTTTCCGAATTTACCCCTTGCCCTTAACCTACTGTTATCCCTGCCCCACCTCGACCCCAACCCCACCTACCTCGACCCCGCCCTACCCTTACCCCACCTACCCTGACCCCAACCCACCCTACCCTAACCCACCCCGACCCCACCCTACCTACCCCACCCCTACCCTACCTAACCGACCCCCACCCTACCCTTACCCCACCTACACTACCCTTACCCTGACCCCACCCCTACCCCGACCCCACCCCACCTACCCTACCCTACCCCACCCCGACCCCACCCCACCTACCCCACCCCTACCCTACCTAACCGACCCCCACCCTACCCTTACCCCACCTACACTACCCTTACCCCGACCCCACCCCTACCCTTACCCCAGCTACCCTACCTTACCTGTCCGACCCCACCCTACACGTACCCCACCCCTACCCGACCCCATTACCAGACACCCCTTACCCTACCTAACCGACCTCCACCCTACCCTTACCCCACCTACACTACCCTGACCCCACCCCTACCCTTACCCCACCTACCCTACCCCTACCCAACCCCACCCCTACCCCTACCCTGACCCAACCCTACCCCATCCTACCCCTACCCGACCCCACCCTACCACTACCCTACCTACCCAATCCCACCCCTACCCTACTTACCTGACCACACACTACCCTACCTACCCCACCCCTTACCCACATACCCGACCCTACCCCTACCCTACCCCTACCCCGCCTCAACCCCCACCCTACCTACCCGAACCCACTCTACCACTACCCTACCTACCCAACCCCACCCCTACCACTACCCGACCCACCCTACCACTACCTGACCTCAATCACCCCACCCTATACCCCTTACCCCACCCCTTACCCCACTATACCTTGGGTGGTGGGGTCAGGGTGGGGCCGATGTGATAGAGGCGCTAGGGGCAGGGTAGGTGTGGTGGGTAGGGGTGGGTTGGGTAGGGTAGGGGTAGGGGCGGGGTTGGGGTAAGGTGGGGTCGATGTGGTAAGGGCCTATGGGGGTAGGGGCCTATGGGGTCGGGGGTAGGGTTGCGGTAGGGTGGGGACAGGTTAGGGTGGGGTCGGGTAGGGGTAGGGTCGGGTAGGTAGGGTAGGGGTAGGGTGGGTGGGGTCGGGGTAAGGTAGGGTGGGTAAGGGGTTAGGGGTATGGGTACACATATTATATTATATACTTGTGTTCATGAATGTTTGTGTGTATATATATATATATATATATATATATATATATATATATATATATATATATATATATATATATATATATATATATATATATATATATATATATATATATAGGGTTATTTTGGACATTTTAATGTTAAGCGGTGTTTTAAACCGTTTGAAGTAAACACGGTCTTACAACATTGTTTATTTTATGCGCCGCTTATTAACACGGGTCTTAATAAGCACCGTTTAATAACCGGTGAAGTAAACATGTCCTTAGGGATCAAAGGAGTTGACTGGGTGTATCATTTGAGATAATGTTATTATCTTCTAACTAATTTCCTACGTGTATTTTAAGGAGGGGAGATGGGTAGAAGTAGGAAATAGGGATGAAAGGGGAGAATATATTCGAATTTGTAAGTATCAGGATCTGCTACGAAAGGTCTAAAAGAATCTAACTAATATCTTGGAATTGCTGGAATTGCTCCTGCAACTATGAGAAGAAAGGAAATGTCTCAGGTCCAAACTTATGAATACGTTAAGAAGAAAAATATCAATTGATTCATTTTTTTTATTGCTCTTTTTGCGGCTGAAAGAGCAAAATGACCCATATTCCAAATCATTCTGTTATCATGCTTCATCTCGCTATGTGTCTAGAGAGAGGAGGGGAGAAAGGAGTAGGTAAGAAAATTAGGATGGCTGGGATTTAAAGTTCTGCCGTAAGATTTGTATACTACGTAATTAACAAGGCTAAGCACCTAACAAGTTAGTTATGTGTTTATTTTGTTTATTTGGTTCACTTAAAAGGTTAGTGTCCAATATGAACTTGTCAAATAACCTTAGTGTTCATTTTGGTCTTTCTCCCATATATGTTTATATGGAAGGCGCTTTTCAGGTCCCTTTATTTGAGTAGTCTTGTTAAGCTGTAATCAAACAAATGCCAGCCTCTAACCTAGTTTAGTTTACTTGTGAATCAGAAGGTCCAGCAGCCTTAATACGTGCAAACTTTGTACTCCAGGGTTTCCCATTTCAATTCATGTCCCATAATACTCCAAACGTTTTCGGTGTCACCCCTCTTCACGAACTGGCACTTAGTCTGGATCGTGCCACCATTCATTTTTTTAATCGGTCTATTTTTTTTTTTTTGCATTCGGCCGTAATTGTCATTTTTTATAATAGTGTCATCATTCTTCATAAGGGGTCCACACCATGGATCGATTTGGCTATATACCATGTTAAGACCCATGGTTCCATCATAAAAGGTCAACCTATAAGAGGAGTAGTCTGTTAAACTAACATTTTATTCATCCAAACGTTTCCGGTGTAGGACATTTAAAAAGTAACAATGTTTGGAAGAAGCTCAGATTCTTCAAGCAAAAAATTGTTTCCTACACAAGAGGATGTTTGTCTTCAATAGATGAACCCACATCAAATGCATCTGTTTTAGTGTCAGTTTCTCCTAAAGAGTCCAAATCAGAGGCAATAATTAAAGGACCATTCTTGGTTTACACAAGTTGTACACAAAATGTGTACAATGCCTGTATACACAAACAATTTGACTTCAAATGTTGTCCCTTTTTAAATGAATTGCCTGTGTACACAAGCAATTAAGGGAGTTTTGTGCACAGCTTGTGTACAACTCATATACATTAATTCCATAATTAAATCACATTGTCAGTCCTCAAGAAACCTACTTTCATTCGATCGGCTTGATTGTGTTTGATTGCCCTTGTTAATACGGGGTATTATATTGTTGGCAGAAACACTTTCTCTTTCCTTTGCTGAACAGTTTCAATTAAATGCTCATGAACTGTATTCTTCCGAAAATCCGATAAATTGTGACTTGAACTAAATAGGCGCTGTATTCGGCTTATATTAATAACCAATAGTTTTAAGAGTATGGGTCAAAAGACAGAAATAAATCTGACAACCGTTATCCCTCGAACCAGATTCGGAATTAATCGTCGCAGCAATAAAATTCGTTGATCCATAAGTGGGACACATACAGCTAGAAACGGTCATCCTATCCCTCTCTAGCCCCATATCCGTAATCAATGTCTTACAAACTGGAATAAAGCAAAAACAAAGAACAAAACAGAACGAAACAACAAACAATTCGACAGAAAAACACGAACTGCATATAAAACGAAATAAAAATCGAAATCACTCATCTTCTTCGAAACCCTAGATTTGCTTTCACACCATGGCGGTAGCTCAAGAGGGGGACGCGCCCGCCGTTCATCAACCACAACTTCAACATCAGCTTTATTCAGATCCAGTTCTTCTTCCTCTGCGCCAATCTCCATCGTCTTGTACTTGTCCACAAAGCTTTCCAGGTCGAAAAGAGAAACCTCAAATGAATATCCAAAATTCGTTTCCGCCTCCATATCCGCCGACGAAGCGGGGTTGTAGCGAGAGAACTCTTATCCGCACACGTATTGAAACCCTTTGTTCATCAATAGCTCGGACCTAGGGACCCGGACAACACCTTCGACAATAGACAACGTCTTCCAAACAATCCAAAGAGACAGCCAACGAATAAAGGACTTGGAGATATGGCGGAGAGCCGTCTCCGGACAAACCCTAGACCGGCCTAGGCGGCGGTTCTAGAGAGAGAAGCTTCGGTGTTCTTACCCTGTGATTAATTAGTTCTTTAAATTGGCATAGTAGTACCGTGTCGAAATATGGACTTATCACACACATTCGCATTTATTTTATTTATTTTAATCGATGGATTTATTTAACACCATATTCACTTTTTCGTTCATGTGGAGACGATATTCTTACTTATACCCAGAGACGGATCCAGGATTTCGAGTCAAGGGGGGCAAAAATTTTCGCTAGTGTAAGGGGTGAAAATTTTTTCGTTAGTGTAGCAGTGCGAATTTTTTTCCCATAGTGTAGTGTAGCGAATTTTTTCGCTACTATAGGGCTATTGGGCTATTTTATTCAAAAAATAACTTTAATACATACACATCCCCAACGACATTTAAATCTATTACATTCTAAGTTTAATTAGACGAGGACAAAGACATCAACCAATACTTACGGAGTATTAAATTAAACAACTTCTACATTATTTAACCTCATGAATCGGTTATTGAATTATAATTTTTATCTACTAAGGAGGGTGTTCGTGAGTCATGACTCATGAGAAGTTTTCTTAATATTACAATAGTAGTACGTATGTGATTATTATTTTTAGAATAATATGCACCACACACACACACAAATGGTTCATATTATATTTTAATATTAGTATTAATGCTTTAATAATTTGAAGTGTATTATCTATGCGATAAATTATTTTTAGAAAGTAAGAAGTAAATGAATTATGTAATTTAATGTCAATAAAAATTTATATTTTGGATTCATTTCACGTGATCTAAAAACTGTGTAATTAGAGTGTCTGGTATTTAATATCGTTTGATATATATTTTATGAAATCCAGTACTTGTTATCTAATGAAGACAATTAAACATTACAAAACTAGAAATTTTATATAATAAGTATCCTAAATCTTAAACAATGAGTTATTCGATTGTTTATTTGTTTAAGTTATGTAAATTATTTTAGATGTTCCTTCTTTTAAAATCTCTCAATGAAATATTACATTATGTAAGACTATATATATATAAATTTTGAAAATTAAAAGATAAGGGGGGCAAATCTAATTAAATTATGAAAGTTTTATGAAAGTATTACATATATGGTTGAAAACTTTGAAAGTCCAAGGGGGTGGTCGCCCCCCGCGCCCCCCCCCCCCTAAATCCATCCCTGCTTATATCCTATATTGCTACATGTATATATTTTAAGTGTGAGAATACTCACGCCATATAGTTTTCTGAGTCCCATAGTCATGTTGCATATTTTACTTGACTACAAAAATTAAAGTGGTAGAGAAAAATGTGACAGTCAACTTTGTTTCTTTCAAATTTGGTTTCGTTTGAGAGCTGTAGTTGACGGTAGGCTTGAAATAGCTATTAGCAGCCTGCTGTTTTTTTGGACGTATAAGAGTGCTAACGGCAATTTGCTATTCTTCTTGTGAACTAACAACATCACGCTTCTAGGTGTAGGTGTAAAGTATTCCACTTGAATCTTTTTGTGCGTACACTTGAATCAAGTCTTTCTGTTTTGTTTTCTCTTTTTAGTATTCTTCTTTTAGATCGTTTCATTCTTTTGAGTACTTTTCTTTTGATGAGTTAAATGCAGCAAGAATTATAAAATATTATTAAAAGTCAAGTGCTCAAAGTCAAATAGAGATGCATCATCAAACTCGAATGTAGAAAAATAAAAATAACAAATTACCCATTCATCCTGCAGACATACTTAATTACAATACTTTATTAGTATGCATATTAAATATACACTGATTTCAAAGAGTTATCATATGTACATTAGTGTAAATTGTTTGGAAATTATGGAGAATATTGCGCTCAATGAGGATGCATCAAGAGCATTTTGAATATAAAACGCACAATACAACTGAAAAAGTGCTTTAACTGAGAAATAAATCTAGAAACACGATCCTTCCGTTGGGGGTTCTCATAAACGTTCGAGGCTTTCCATTGGGAAAAACTTTTTCCGAATTTGGGTTTTTTACAATATATATATCCAACAATGCTGGTACAAATAAAGAATCATAATAACAGTCAATGAGTCAATAAAACTAGTTAGCAAATGAAAAAAACGAAGCTAAAATATAAGACTTTTGTGTGTTGTATTCAATGTGTGTCAGACGTAACACACTAACGTCTATAAAAACACATTTTAGTGTAATAAATTTTATTTTCATCTAAACAGTCTTCCACTTTTTATCAAAGAATACTTCTCAATATTACATACTCTATCATGAGAAGATTCAAAAGTAGACTATACGCCGAGAAGATTTTGATACATATCAAACAGACCTTTAATAAACTACTTTTAATCATTGTGTTAAACATGTAAGAAGCTACTTTTAATCATTGTGTTAAACATGGATATAGTGTTTTATCATTTTATAGCTTTACCAAGTTTCTTTTTGAAAGAGGAAGCACTTATTTGCGTGTATGCAACATAGCTTCTAAATAAGGTTTGAGAAGTTATTGTTCAAATATGCTGTCAAAACTATTTCCTTTAATTTGTTATCAACTTATCACCGATCTATATATTCAGTTTTTGTACTTAAGGTAAGGCTGCCGTCTGGGTAACATCTATGCACATTTACCGTACCCTAGCTCATGAATTTCTTTTGGTTACATTTATACTCTTTTACCCGCACGGTTAGTTCAGTTGGTGAGAAATTTAGAACAATGCCCAAGGATTGAAACCCGCACTAGCGGCCGTGTGGAAGTTACAGCTCCCACATGCTGGGTTGGACCTATGATATGCCCAGGTATAAGGTCTGCCACCATTGGACCGGGGTGCGGAACTCCTGACGTGGGAGATTCCACCTTTTGAAACAGCGTTTGTACTCTTTTTGCTTAGATTTCTAGGCACGAGTAAATGGGCAACATATCATATGACGCAACTAAATAAAAGTATGATACTACGTATATATGATGTTTACCTTTTCAAATAACGTATGTAGTCATGATCAATCTGGAGAGCTGGAGCATAATAATACATATTAGCGCCCCGTTACGGGGCAGGTAGTGTTTGACGCAAAATACTCTTAAAAACAAAACGGGTATTACCCGCCCCATACCCGTTAAGCAAAAAGAGTATATACGTTAATATATTAGCGCCCATTTACTCGTACCCGTCAAAAGGGGCAGGTACGGGCGGGTAATGGGGCGGTCATGTATAAAACCGTAACCGCCCCGTTACCCATAAAAACAAAACGGGTATTACCCGCCCCATACCCGTTACCCGGTCAATGCGGTTTTCCCCGTTTTGACCGGGGCGGTTCAGTGCGGGTATCCATCGGATCGGTCAAAATTGCCATCTCTATTGACCTCCCACATGGGTGGGGGCCAACCCACGAATTTAGCTACCTAAATTAAGTGTTTGGCCAGTTGGTGTGATAAGGGAACATGGGAGAGGTGTGTGAGATGAGGGAAAAGGCATCAAACAAATGGGGTGGACCCCCATTCACACTCATTGAACCAAAGGGACAAAAACACTATCCTCACCCCCTTTCTCCCTCACTTTCGGCCAACCCATAGCCAGCAAGAACAAGGACCTCCCCAGCCTCTTTCCTCCATTTTTGAAGAGAGCTCATCAAGGAAGAATCACCCAAAAAGGAGCTAAAGTGCTAAAAGTGTGAAATAATTAAGGTAATGATCTTATTATAACTTCTTCTTTATTTTTTTCTACCATATGAGATATATATCATGGGAAGAATCCTTAAGAGGGTTCTACATGTTATAAGTATGGATTAATGGGTTGGAAAGTGATTCTATGTCCAAGAACGGACTTAGAAGCCAAAACGACCGGTTCACCGGAAAATAACCGTTTTGAGGTTATTTGTATTAATATGGGTTTTATGATTATAAAACCTTGTTAGGAACTTGTGAAAGGTATTTCAAGTGATTTCACAAAGTTGGAAAAGTCACCGGAGTTGTCACCGGAGTTGACCAAAAGTCGCCGGAGTTTCACCGGAGTTCAACCAAGAAGGGTAGAACTTCATAACGCTAGTTCAAGGTGAGTGGACGGCTTAATATCTTATAACTTTTGGGTTAATTATGAGATTACTTAAATAAATGTTATATGAGTTCATAATGATGTTTAAAAGATATTTAAACATGTGATTAGCCAATAGGGTTAAGCTTGTATGAAAGAAATTAATTGTTGATGCATGGAATATGATATGAAGAATTATATGAAATGCATATTTGCTTGAAGTGTATTAGAAGCACAAATGAATATTATTAACTTAATTATATGATGATTAAGTTGATACACACAAGGCATGAAATGGCGGTCAACGAAAACGTGGACCGAAGAACAAAGGATTTAATTAATACCGGTTGGTATTAATTAATTATAAATCTATATAAATGCATGGTTTTGCATGGATTGTGATACATAAGATTTATGTATTGGATTAGTTATGAGTAACTAAGTATGATATAGACTCTATCTAGGTTGATAGGAGGTTGATCATAGGAAAACTTGGTGGAGGACCCTAGTACTTAAAAAGTACTTAACACTCAAAAACTTGGTGGAGGACCCTAGTACTTAAAAAGTACTTAACACTCAAAACTTGGTGGAGGACCCTAGTACTTAAAAAGTACTTAACACTCAAAACTTGGTGGAGGACCCTAGTACTTAAAAAGTACTTAACACTCAAAACTTGGTGGAGGACCCTAGTAATTAAAAGTACTTAACACTCAAACTTGGTGGAGGACCCTAGTACTTAAAAAGTACTTAACACTCAAAACTTGGTGGAGGACCCTAGTACTTAAAAAGTACTTAACACTCAAAACTTGGTGGAGGACCCTAGTACTTAAAAGTACTTAACACTCAAACTTGGTGGAGGACCCTAGTACTTAAAAGTACTTAACACTCAAAACTTGGTGGAGGACCCTAGGACTTATGAGTCCTTAACACTCACAAACCGGTGGAGTACCCAAGGATTATGATCCTAAAACTCATAGATTATGATATTGAAATAGCGACTAGGAGGAGTCCTATACACTCATAGGTATATGGGTGGGTTGGGGTTTTTAGTCAAGAATATTGACTATTACTATTTTTCCCAAATAAAATGGTGATCTACGGATCGGATATTTTCCAAGTATATATATACTAATAAGTATTTCATAACTTGGGGGGAAGACTACTTATTTAAGTATCACCCTATGTTTGGGTCTTATACTTGAAACGCTAGTTATTCTATATTTAGCATGCTACTCGCTCGGTACTTGTACTGACCCCTTCGGGGGGCCCCACCATTTTCAGGTTGAAGCTAGGGCTTGCTACTTGCACCTTCTCACGGGTGATATCATATCAGAAAGACGTGGTTCGTGCTTCCTTATTTTCTTTCAAACTACCGAACACTTGCTCATGGATATTTGTTTTACTATAAACTATTTTTGGGGCTTGCATGCCCATGTTGTTGGCCGGTTGTGGCTCATGACTTACCGTTGAATATTTCCGCTATTCATTGGTTTGAATGTGATGCTGTTATGTATGTTTACTACTGAGTATGGATGGATTATATTCTCGAACGCCTTGTGTAATTAAGTGAGGTTGACTCGCGGGTGACGTCACTTGATTATACGGCGGTTGTACACGCGCTTGGATTGCGGTCTGGGGCGTGACAATTAAGTGGTATCAGAGCACATATTAAGTCTGCACATTATTCAATAGTATTATCACTTTTCAAATTATTCGTTGCAATATATCTATTTTCACATGCACTATTAAGTCTGCACATATGTATTATATGCTATGCACATTACATATTATAAATAAATAAATTTTTGTGCGTGCACTCTAGTAATCAATACATTGCATTTTCATGTATTATTTTCAATATTTTAGGTCATTAATGCACTTATCTTATTCTCCAACATTGAGATTGTAATCAATATGGAAATAACTAAATAATCCGGATGAATGTAATAAACAAATCCCATGTAGTATTACCCTTTAGCCCTTACGTATTTATAACAGTGAAGCCTTTCCTTTTAAAATTCATCCACTATGCCGTAATAAGTGGATGGAAGTTTTAATTCCACTCCAACCGTGGCCATCAGATCAAATAAATCTATGGTGAAGTTTTATTCTTTTTTACTCTCCTAAGAGGGTGTTCTCACATGAACTAATCCATATGCGAATATATATATATATATATATATATATATATATATATATATATATATATATATATATATATATATATATATATAGAGAGAGAGAGAGAGAGAGAGAGAGAGAGAGAGAGAGAGAGAGAGAGAATGGATCTGGTGAGAAGCTTTATACGGTTGATACATGTGAGAAGTCAGGAGGATCGTCCGATTAGAAGTTAATCAAGGGCCCAACTTAAAAATTGCCACTGCAGCAGAGCATCGTTCGATTAGATATTCTACAATACCGCTAATTTATCTCCTCAACTATAACGGCGACAAAGCTTCTTCTTAACAATTTCTACAAAGTGCAATCGGGAAAGATGTAATAGCAATAACTCCAACGAGGTTCAATCGTGCAACGAAGATAATTGAAATAACTCTATCGAAGTCCAATCGCAGAATGGCGAAGCGCAAAACCTCCGATGAAGTTCAATAATTCAATCGCACTATGACAAACCGCAAAACTTCTACGAACTTTGGCTTGAACGTTTAGAGGTAATTTTAAGAAATTGATAAATTTTGATTCGATTTTTACTTATTTCAACCAATTTCAAAATACATTCCAAGTCGCTGATTTAGTTTAACTACTAGATTTTCATCCAGATTTGTTAAAGATAGAAAATCATGTATGTCACTTGAGTAAGTATGTGGTTTTTCATGTGTATTGGTATATAATATATGCAGACTTGTTGATTGATATTAAATAATTAATCTAAATAATTTTCTCTCTAGTTTCCTTGCACAACCAAGGCAGTCTATCGGTGGCGCCACAATCCATCAGCAGCGGATTCCGGCGGCAGCAGCGAACTTCGGCAATTAATTAACCCAATTAATTACCCTCCTAGTTCTCTTACACAACCAAGGCAGTCTGTTGATAGCGGGGCAGTCCAATGGTGGTGGCAGCTCGGCGGCGAACTACGGTGGCGGTCCGGCGGCAGCGGCGGTCCGGCTGCGGGTTGTCAGTGGCAGGCAGCAGGCAGCAGGGGGTATTTTTGTCCAATCACACATAAAAAGTCCTATTTAAGAATGTTTAAACTAATTGGTCCTATTTTGGGGGGAAAAAGCCATATTTTGCTCCTATTAAGGTAAATAAATCTCTCTATAGAACCTTATATGCCTTGACCCCTCAACTTTTTTACTTTTTAGTAATTCTAGTGTCAGAAATGAAATAATTTGAAAATATCTCAAATGGAAGCTTCTGTCATGTGATTATAATTATATCATAATCACATGACAGAAGCTTCCATTTGAGATATTTTTGAGCAGAATTTTTGATGAAATTTTGTGATAATGTATTCCATAAATTATAAATTATGTCCATCAAATTTCAATTAAAAATTCAATAGAGAAGTCAATTAAATAAATTATTGAAAAACAATACATTTTGTATATATGTTTTGACACAATGTTATTCAATAATTAATTTAAATGACTTCTTGATTAAATTTTAAATCAAAGTTTGGTGTAAATAATCTACGAATCATGAAAAATATTCTCACAAAAAATCATCAAAAAAATCAATCCGGAAGCACATCAAACTTAGGCGGCCGTCCGATGAATCTTGTCAGGTAGTTTGACAGGATCATTCCTCATGCAATAATTACATATATATGATTAAAAACATGACAAAATATGTTTTTTTTCATAAATAGATCTTATTTAGTCATATTAAAAATAATTTGATTAAAATTTTTGCCAATATAGGAGTGAATAAGTCATATTTTGAAAATAAAACAATGAAAATCATATTTATGAACTTTATTTTTGTTTTCGTCATATTAAAAAAAAATCTCTTTATTATTTGTGTTCCTTCTTGGCCACACTATGACTAAGAGGCCGTTTGGCAACACTGTTTTTCGGCTTATCAGGCTTGTCAGCCAACTTTTTCATCAAACACATAACTTTTGCTTTCGCGCGCTGAATTGTGTAATAAGCAGAAAATGTAAGGTTGGGTTACTTTTCTGACTGCATTGGCTGAAGTTACTCTAGATGACTATTTTAACTATTTTTACATATAATTTTTTCTTTATTTTAGTAATAAAATATTTTTAATTTCTTTTTTTCTTAAATCCGCCAAATCAGCCAATGCAACCACTTCAGACATTAATTCATAAATTTAAACAAAATCAGCCAAATCATTTTTGTGCTACGGTTCTAAATCATGGCACCGTCTTGCCAATTTCCTTATTTTTTGTCTTAGTCATGGTTTTATGCGGCATTTAGAAAAGTCAAATGTTAATTTTAATCTACCTAAAAGTGAGTGCTGGTATTTAACAATGGAGTTTATTGTGAGAATTATGGGAAAGCCGTACTCCAATAGGAGCCTTGGCAGGTATATTTATAATAAAAGGAAGTTTCCAAAATACATAATGATTCCTAATTAATATAAACCATTACACCCCCTCAAGCTGTGCGGGAGATACAACGCGCAGGTTGTCTTTTAAAAAATGAAATTGCTGACTAGCTAAACTCTTAGTAAAAATATCCGCGAGTTGGAGATGTGTAGGAACATATTGAACAACCAAATCACCATGAGCAACTCTTTCCCGAACAAAATGATAGTCAATCTGAATATGTTTACTTCGAGCATGTTGCACTGGATTAGCTGTCAGATATGAAGCCGATATATTATCACAGAATAGCTGAACAGGAATACGAACCGGTAGACCCAACTCAAAAATAATGGAACGAATGTGAAGGGTATCATGTACTGTGTATGCAATTGCTCGATATTCGGCCTCAGTGGATGACTTGGACACAGTAGGCTGCTTCTTGAACTTCCATGATATAAGATTCGGTCCTAAGAAAATGGCAAAACCAGAAGTAGAGCGAGAACTATCAGGACATCCTGCCCAATCAGCATCAGAATAGGCCAAAAGACGAATGGGATGAGTAGAAGCCTGAAGCCATAATCCATGATCAATAGTACCCTGTAAATACCGAAATATGCGCTTGACAGCAAGCATGTGAGTAGTGCGTGGAGCATGCATGAACTGAGACACTAAATGAACTGCATAAGTAATATCAGGCCTAGTCAAAGTTAAATACTGTAATGCACCTACCATACTTCGATACTCAGTGGCATCTGCAAGAAGTTCACCATCAGTGAGGGAGAGAGTTGTGCGAGTGGCAAGAGGTGTACGAACAGACTTGAGAGTGTGTAGATGAAAACGGAGAAGAAGATCAGACACATATTTTTGTTGAGATAAAAATACTCCTTTAGAGTTTCGAACAGCCTGAACCCCCAAAAAATAGTGGAGGTCGCCAAGATCTTTCATAGCAAAATGAGACGCAATACGACGAATAAAGGCAGACACAAGAGATGGAGAATTACCAGTCACAATAATATCATCAACATATAATAATAAATAAATAATTGACTGACCATGGTGAAAGATAAATAAGGAATTATCAAATTTACTGCATACAAAATTATGAGTAAGCAGAAAACTACTGAAACGATGAAACCAAGCCCGCGGGGCCTGCTTAAGACCATAAATAGCCTTGCGCAGACGACACACATGATGAGGGAACTGGGGATGAATAAAACCCCGCGGTTGACGCATATAGACTTCTTCAGTAAGATAGCCATGAAGGAGCGCATTTTTGACATCTAACTGACGCATAACCCATCCAAAAGATATAGCAAGAGAAAGAACAATACGAACAGTGGTGGGTTTAACGACAGGACTAAAAGTTTCAGAAAAATCTACCCCAGCCTGCTGATTAAAGCCCTGTGCAACCAAGCGAGCTTTATGACGCTCAATTGACCCATCCGAATGGAATTTAGTTTTATAAATCCATTTAGACCCAACCACATTTTTAGTGCCATCAAATGGAACTAAATCCCAAGTATTATTAGAAATAAGTGCATTAAATTCTTCAGCCATTGCCTCACGCCAAACCAAACTCTTATGAGCCTCAGAAAAACAAGTTGGATCCGCTGAGTTAACAACCGTGTTTAACGTAAAAATTGATTTAGGCTTAAAAATTCCGGACTTAGCCCGGGTTTGCATAGGATGAATATTCAACGGGGAGGATGATGAAACGGAACAAGGAGAAGAGGACTGGCTAGACGTGTTGGAGGAAATATGAGAAGACATCGGAGTGGAAGAGATGGAAATATGCGGTCTGGAAGATGGAGGTGTGGCGGTGTGACTGTGGGTTTGCTGTTGGGCGTTCGGGCAATGTGGAGAGGCGGGTGGGGTTTGGTCCGAAGGAGTAAAAGAGGAATAGGTGGGGCTGGTTGTAGCAGCTGGCCGGGTAGCGTGAAGAGGCGGGCAATGTGAAGTGGGAAGATGTGCCGAGCTGGTAGCAGCCGGCCGGGTAGCGGCTGGAGCCGAGGTCGAAGCTGGACCAGCTTGGTGTGGAGGAGAGGGATGGATGGGTTGTGACAGTGATGGTCTAAGGGTATTGGTCAAGTGAAACTCAGTATTATCGGGGGAAGAAGTCGAGACAGGTATGGAGGACAACAATGATTTATATGGAAAAATATTTTCAAGAAAACGAACATGACGGCTGACAATAACTTTACTGGACTTAGGCTCAAGACAACGATACCCTTTATAGCCAGATGCATAGCCAATAAATACACAGTGAATAGATCGAGCAGAGAGTTTATTGGCAGAAGTAGCCGAAATATTTGGAAAACAGGAGCAACCAAACACACGCATAAAGGAATAATCAGGTGATGTTTGAAAAAGTTTTTCATATGGAGACTTATTGCTAAGTAAAGGAGAGGGTAAACGATTAATAATATATGCAGCCGTAAAAATAGCATCTACCCAAAACTGACTAGGAAGTGATGCTTCGAGAAGCATAGTTCTAGTGAGTTCTAATAAATGTCTATGTTTACGTTCAGCAACCCCATTTTGTTGAGGCGTTTCAGGACAGGATTTTCGAAAATATATGCCATGAAGATCAAAAAATTGCTGCATATTAAAATTAACAAATTCACCCCCTCCATCACTTTGAAAAATTTTAATTCGTGTGTTAAAAAGATTTTCAACTAAAGATTTAAAATTTTGAAAGTGATGAAAAACTTCAGCCTTAGATGGGAAATTGAATAATTTTAATTTTTAACAAATTCTATTATCATAAAAAAAAACAAATTCTAAACATTTGGACATGGTTTTTCTTGGGCGGCAAAGAGACTGTTCCAACCTGCAATCTTGTGGGACTGTTGCGATTTTTCCCCCTTATCTAAACAAGGAGTGGTTGACGTTTTGGGGATATGCAAGGGTCTTTGGCGCCCAGTGCTTTGACTGTGCCCCTGGTTAATTGTGTCAACTATTTTAGTTGGCTGATAATGTTAGCTTGTTGTCAGTAAATGTTTGGTGAATTAGTTGTTTAAAAATAGTTGTTTGAGTATAAAAAGACATACAAACACATTTATGTTTTTATTTTATTTTTGCCTATTGCTTATAAAAACAATATATCCTACAACTACTTACAAAGTATAAATCATTCATTTTTTAGGAATTTTTGAAATGGATAAATAAAACTACATGCAAAATAAAAAAGATACAAGAATTATTTGAATTTAGTTGGAATAACATGAATTGACAATGAAACATATATCTTTTTCTTTTCCTTTTATCCAACTGTAGCAGCAATGAAGTAGATAAAAGAAAATATTATAAGAACTAGGTGGTACATTATGCAGTTAAAAATAGATTACATATAGATGAAAAATGATTGAATTAATTTCAAATAGATAAATAAAAGGAAAAAATATATTGCCAACTACCAAATGCGAAGAATTGCCGGAGTATGAGGCTGGGTGTGTTGTGTATAGTTTTTTAAGCATAGAGAGAAGAGAAGATTTGTTCGATCTACCGGAAAGCACAATTTCTTTCACTGTGCTATAGCATTGTTTTACTCGTTCTTTTAGGAAGAAAGTGGATCCGGCGTCTCTGCCTTGGTTAAGCAGCCAAGGAGGGTGCCTGGCTGTTTTCATCCATTAGATTAAAAAATGAAGGGTTGAAGATGAAGGGCTCCATTTTTTGCACGAATCTCGAGGCCTACTTTTCGATCTGTGCCGTCCATTTGAGTAAGGCACCTCTGCCTTAAGGCAGAGGATCCCAATCCAGAAGAAAGTAGGCATGAAACGAGGACATAAGAGGATAAATCCTAACCTCCGAAACCAAACGCTACTTCCCTCAACATTTCCTATTTTGGCTTCTTCGGACCAATCGGACATATCTACAAGCCAATTACCAAACATTAACTTTGGCGTTTTGACAACTTGAATTAGCTATTTTTAGTCAAAGAAGATAAGTTTTGGGCCTTTTGGCTGATCGGTCATTTTCCAAATAGTCCCTTTTACTTTAACAAAATGTTACCGTCAAAAATCACTTTTTTTTATCAAACATCCTAAGTCCCTAACTTTAACCTTTTAATTAGAATCACTTTTGTTTTAATACTATCAACTTTTGCTACAAAGTACTTCCTCTAAAAAGAGTAAAACAAATCACTTTATTTAAGTTGAATCAATCACAAACACTCTCTAAGTAATAGTTGACAGATCAACTATAGATAATTAGTCTGCTCCATCTTATTCCAAGCACCCTCAATGCACTCACAAGGGCAAAAAATAAAAAGCTTTCCTAATTTGTTAAGGAGTGTTTGCAAATGTTTTCGATTAAAAATCCGCACTTTTTGAAGTGATTTTGAAAAAAGTGATCAGTAGTAAAAGTTATGGGTGGCCCGATTCCGGTCTGATCGGCATGGGAACTGGTCCGGCCCATCACTGTGCGGAACCGGACCGGCCCGGTGAACAGGGACCGGTTCTGGGCCTACGACCGGCCCGGGGTGTTAGGGCGGGGCAGTTGTGGGTTGCACTTCCTTTGGAACTGGCCCGACCGAACCGGGCCTGTCCAGGCCTATAATTCTTTTTTCATTTTCTTTGGGGGTAGGTGGGTTGGGCTGGGTGTTTGGGGGGGTTGGGGTGGGCGTGAAGGGGGTTGGGGGTTAATTAGATAAACAATATATATATATATATATATATATATATATATATATATATATATATATATATATATATATATATATATATATATATATATATATATATATATATATAGGTCTCTTAGGAGAGTAAAAAAGAATGAAATCCAACCAATCACAGAATTAATCTAATGGCCACGAATGAAGAGTGATCAAGATGGTATGATCCTTGATTTTCGGTAACAATTAATTGATTTAGGAAGGAATTTTGATCATTAATTACTAGCAGGGCATTTATGTCAAAGTAGCCCCCAAAGCACTCCTACGCATGTCTATATGGTTAGAAGTTTCCTTATAATTAGGAGAATTAATTTCCACATGACACATCCTTTATCTTTTTTCCTAAATTACACACGTGTTGAGTTTGCCCAAAAAAAGTTACATACGTTTTGCCTTTTAATTTGGTTGCTAAATCACCAAATTCAATTATTCAGTTTTAATATCCCATTTTTTGCATTGTATATATGAATTAATGCACTTTTATTCAAAACACTATGCACCATCCATCATTCATTAATGTACGGTTATCTTGCACTTTCTATAATCTGCACTTTATTTTTCGTAGTTGTGCACTTATATATATATATTATCATTTAAATAAAAATGCTGATGAATATGCACTGGTGTAAAGTGTCAATTTTCATGTGCATTTTAAAATAAATAAAAGTGCATTATATCACATTTAATGAAATTCTACATTGGCACTTTTTAACAAAATGAAATGCACTTTTATCATGTACATTTATTTATACACAAGAGTGCACTGTTTTAAATATACAAAAAGTGCACTATTTTAAATATACACAAAAGTGCACTATTTTAAGAAGCATGAAATAAAAATAAAATATAATCTGCAAAATAATCCCATACGTGTTATATCAAAATGTCAAGGAGAATAAATATAATAATAATAATAATCATACAATAAAAGAAAGGTTGATCACTACGGAGAGCACCTGATCTACCTTTAATCCAACGGTGTATTAACTTATGAATTAAAAATAATCATTGACCACCTAATGAATTAATTAATGGAGTGAGAATTATACGGAGAGTGTCTACCGTTAAACATGGTAAAGTATAGAAAATGACATAATAGCCCTATACGTACAAATATAAATCTCTCAAAACAGTTACTAATCTAATGGTCCATATTAATTCTTTTTTACTCTCCTAAGATTAAGTTCTCACGTGAACCTAAATCTAATATATATATATATATATATATATATATATATATATATATATATATATATATATATATATTGGTTCAAATGAAAACATCCTTTAATGTGAGAAGTGAGAACAAATCCCCACCCTCCAAAATATATGGCGATCTGCAATGAAGTAAATGGCATTAAGTGAGAACAAATCCCCACCTTATTATTTTAACCTACCATTTCGGAAAGTGGAGCTCCAACTGCCACATTAAATGGAAATAAAACACGAAAATGCTAACCATAATAGGAATCTGTTTTGTAAGTTACCATGTCACCCTTTATTAGTTCAACGCTCATACTTCCAGTTCTAATAGACAGTTTACTATGTGCGAATGTGCACCTTCGTATTATGCACCAATGATGTAATAGCCGATCATTTAATAAGATGGTCGGTTAGGATTTGTTCGCACATCTCACAATAAGAGGTGTTCTCATTAGAATCGCTCCATATATATATATATATATATATATATATATATATATATATATAGAGCGCAGTTCACATCAGGAGTTCCTGATGAGAACCCCCGTGCGGACAAGACCATCAGAGGGTCTTTCCGGTGGAATTTTTTATCAAATTTTTTGAGCATGTTCCTCATCAAGTCTAGTTTGTCCATACCAAATTTCAGCTCAAAATTCCATCGGGAAGGCAGTCAAATAAATCCTGGAAAAATATGGTGCATTCTGCGCACATATAATGTGCAGTATGTTTCCAGGATTTATTTGACTGCCTTCCCGATGGAATTTTGAGCTGAAATTTGGTATGGACAAACTAGACTTGATGAGAAACATGCTCAAAAATTTTGATCAAAAAATTCCACCGGGAAGACCCTCTGATGGTCTTGTCCGCACGGAGCTTCTCTTTAGGACCTCCTGATAGGAACGGGACTCTATATATATATATATATATATATATATATATATATATATATATAGATAAGAGATCACATACTAACCATGCTTAAAATACTAACTTACTAACTCAATAATATGCAACACATTGAACTTCAATATGCAGTACAAATAATGTAAAGATGCACACTGTGAATTTCAATATGCAATAAAAACAATATGCAAAACTTTGAACTTTAATATGCAGTACAAATAATATGCAACACTTTGAACTTCAATATGCAGTACAAATAATGTAAAGATGCACCATTTTTGATAGTTTGTAGGTTAGCATGGGAGGAATGGTTAGTATGTGATCTCACCCCTATATATATATATATATATATATATATATATATATATATATATATATATATATATATATATATATATATATATATATATATATATATATATATATATATATAGAAAACTTCATGTCAGGCCGGCCTGACGGGCTGCCCCGTCCGGCCGAGCCCGTTTGGGCACCTTCCCGGTGAAATTTTTTGATGAAATGTTTTGAGCATGTTCCTCGTCAAGTCTAGTTTGTCCATACCAAATTTCAGCTTAAAATTCAATCGGGAAGGTCGTCAAATGATTTTTGCAAGTTAACTGGTCCGGAATATGTATTTTCCGGACCAGTTAACTTGCAAAAATCATTTGACGACCTTCCCGATCGAATTTTGAGCTGAAATTTGGTATGGACAAACTAGACTTGACGAGGAACATGCTCAAAAAATTTCATCAAAAAATTCCACCAGGAAGGTGCCCAAACGGGCTCGGCCGGACGGGGCAGCCCGTCAGGCCGGCCTGACATGAAGAGCACTCTATATATATATATATATATATATATATATATATATATATATATATATATATATATATATATATATATATATATAGGGGTGAGATCACATACTAACCATTCCTCCCATGCTAACCTACAAACTATAAAAAACGGTGCATCTTTACATTATTTGTACTGCATATTGAAGTTCAAAGTGTTGCATATTATTTGTACTGCATATTAAAGTTCAAAGTTTTGCATATTGTTTTTATTGCATATTGAAATTCACAGTGTGCATCTTTACATTATTTGTACTGCATATTGAAGTTCAATGTGTTGCATATTATTGAGTTAGTAAGTTAGTATTTTAAGCATGGTTAGTATGTGATCTCTTATCTATATATATATATATATATATATATATATATATATATATATATGAACTGACCCAGACCCGATAGAATCGCAGACCGATTCCAGGCATGTGGCCACACACAAAAAGCCCGGTAGAATTCCGGCTCGAAACCAGTTCATGCCTAGTAAAAGTTGATAATGTTTGGGGAAAAAAGTAGTTTTAAAAAGTAAAGGTTGGTAGTGTTTGATAAAATATGTACTTTTGTGTAATAGAAAAAGTATAAATCAGTTTTCAGCCAAAAGCCGGAGATCTTTTTTTAAGTAGAAGTTGTCACATGAGAACACTAATTTTAGCTTTTTTAACTTTTAAGTCAAAAGCTGAGAAGCGCTTTTTTTAAACGTTTGCAAACACCCCCTAGTATATGTAACCAGCGACATGTTGCAACTTCAACCAGTAGTATTGAATAGAAAGTCTCCAACCCCAACACAGTCCAAATTGTTGAATGAGTCCATCCTAAGATTTGAACCCATTCAGCCACAAAACACGATTAATCTTAAGAAAATAGTCAAATAAACCCTACTTAGAGAAGAATCATATTGATTCAATTCCATAATTAATCTTATTTTTATATAATAATCAAACAGACTTTATTATTTAGGTTTTTATAACGATTCCACTAATTTCATATAAAATCCAAACGAGACATAATGTTATCCATTGTGGCACTTCCCTTGAATGGAATCCCATTTTCTACTAATACTAGCCCATGGAGACTTCATTCTGTTACCACACTACTTTAATTATTCTTATTAATATTAATTAAACACCCACGGGCCCACGGGCCATTCCAACTAAGGGTGGGAAAGATCCACAACAGTTCGTATACCATACGGCCGTCCCACCATGAGCATCATGCTCCCACTCCCAAAATGACGTAGTTTTGGGCAATTTAAAAAAAATCGAGTGAACAGTACACACGTGTACAATGATTTTTTTTGTTCCACTAGCATGAATGATGTAACTCGCTTGTAAGATATGTAACTCGCGTTATTGGTCAATTTAACTCAAGCTCATCCATGTCAAATATTGATTTCAATGTAAACTATTAAAAAGGAGAGTTTAATTGCACAATTGATTTAGGTAAAACGTGAATATGTTTTGTTTTTAATATCATGGCCATAAAAAATAATTTTTTAGAAAAGATCATTTTTCCAATAGCAAGGTGTTGAGGTTTATTCCTTCAACCTTCAGGCCCAACACGTAAGCCCAAAGATTTCGAGTGGAGTGAGTGTATGGATACCTAGCCCAACAACCTTCAGATGGATCAGGAAACAAGAGGAATAGCAGGCAATGTAAGTAGGTATTATTAACTTCGTAATAACTCCCCTAAGTACAATCTACTTGCTAAAAAAGACACGTCGGCCGTTCGTCTTACAAGGCAGTAGAAGTGCTGCGAGTAAGAATGCTATAGCTAGGGTGCTAAGAATAGAAAGTTGCCAACCCTTTACAATGAAATAAATGCTTCTATTTATACCCACCAATGGGCAGGTAGCTGTACTGACGTGGCAGCCTGTGGACCGCTGGTGTCCCAACTACCAAATCTTCAGCATTAAATGCTCTTCCCGCCAGAATCTAGGTTTCCCGCCTGATTAGTGGGGACGTTCGTCCTCCCGGGAAGTGAGTTGGATTGCTCCAAGTGACCCTCGAAAGATATCGGCTGTTCGTCTCCTGGCCTTATAGATATTCACCATGTGGACTGGGTTCCCTCCGATGACTACAGGCTTGTCCCGGAGACGTTCGTCGGGATGAGCCTGCCGGGCCTGAGCCCCCAATACCAGACGTTCGTCCATCCCCAAGGGACATGGGCCTGTGGGCTGGCCTGGTGTTCTAACTGGACGTGCGTCTGGCGATATGGGTTAGTGGGCCGGACTTCGGCTTGGGCCCTTAACCCAACACAAGTCCCCCACTTCTGATGTTCTGGGCTCGCGCAGGACATAAGGAAGTAGGAATCCCCTCAAGGTAGACGTTCGTGTCTTGGTACTTGCAAATCTCTGCATCCGTTGGAAGCGTACGCTCGTGGTCATGGTGCTTGACAGCTGTCGACGGTTCAGGAAACGAGGTGACGACTGATGTTGCGGCGGAGCATTTCCCGAGGAAATGTCATCATTACGCCTTTGCCCCACGCACAGCGCGTGGGCCGGAATACGCTCCTTGCCACGTTTCAGTCCCTCGTTAGCTTCCCCTTCGGTGTTCTCTCCTATAAATGCCGGGTTTTCCCTCTGAATTAGGGTTCCCAATTTCTGCTCTCTTGCTCTCGATTTTCCGCAGCTCTTCAAGTCTTCTTCTGAATTCGGCTAACCCCCTTGTGAGGTAATTTCCCCCCCCCCCCCCCTCTGCTTCTTTTCTTGTTCTGATTCTTAGCCGAAATGACTTCGATGGAGATTTCGTCCAGTTCTGATTCCGGTTCGTCGGGTTCCTCTTCGGGCTCCTCCTCGGCCAATGTGAGTGCGCGCTCCCCTGGGAAAGCCAGTATTTCCGGGACCTCTGGTTCGGCCACGACGGTGGGGACCATCCGGGCTGATGGCGAGCCGGGTGATGTTTCTCAAAATAGTGGGAGCGACGCCGGGGACGGGGGCGCTGACGGGGCAGTAGATGTTATTGACGCAGTCCCCCTGAATGAGCGTCCTGCTGATTATGATTCTGGAGAGGAGGCCGAATCCGGTTCCGATATGGAGGTGCATGATCTGGGCATCCCTACGGATATGGAGCGCCACATCTGCCCGATCAGGAGCGCCCTTGACCATGACCAGGTCCTCTCCCGCGTGGCCCTCAACAAAATCCGTACCTTCTTCCCCCCGCCGTTCGTCTGGAGCGTGAGAGGCGCTGAACACGTGATGAGGAGACGTCCGGGGATGATCATGCTCCATTTGGACTCTGTTGAAGCTGGGCTGCGGTTCCCGCTCCATCCGTTCTATGTGGAATTCTTCCACTGCTTCCAGGTGGCCCCGGCGCAGTTCATGCCAAATTCTTATAGGTTCATATCTGCCTTTCTGGTGCGCTGCAAACTAGCGGGGGCCACTGCCACCTTGGAGCTTTTCCACTACTTCTACCGCATCACTCCCCAGAACTCCGATGGCTATCTGAGCGTGGCCGCACGTCCAGGACGGAAACTGTTCAAGAACTACCCTTCGTCTATCCACGACTGGAAGAACCGCTTCTTCTTCCTTAGATACGATGGGCCTCCTCTCCCGGTTCGGTGGAATGGCTATCCCCCAAAGATCGAGTCACCGGAGCCGACCGACGATCTACTTCGGGATGTGGAGAAGGTGTTGGAGGGCGGCGTCCGTCCGATAGCCGAATATCTGACCTTCGAGGCACTCTCCGGGGCAGGCATAGGTACCGCCCGTGTTCCTGGACTCTTTCTACCCTTCGACGCTCGTCTCGGGGCATCGGGCGGTCCTGTCCTTCGAGGTGAGTGTCTTACTGTACTTCCCGCTCGTCTTCTAAGCCTTGTTTGTTTCTTGCAGGTTCACCACCAGATAGAGACCAGATGAATCATGCCGAGTGTCTGAAGACGAGGAAGGCCAAGGCGGCAGCTGCTAAAGCCGCACTGGCGAAAGCCAAGAACGCCCCCGCCTCGGAGTCCAACTCCTCGGCCTCTGATGCTGCCCGGCGAACTGCCGAGGGTGAGCAGCACCTGATCGCCACTATGCTGGCTCAGGGTTCTGGGGCCCCTGCTCTCGAAGCTGCCCTTCCACCGCCGGTCGTCCCGTCGAAGGCGGCTCCTCAAAAGGGGGCGGAGAAGGTCCCCGAGAAGAGACAGGAGAGGGGCCGCGAGGCAGGCTCCACCGGGCCCCTGCTTGAAGATGCCGGCTCTCTGCCATTGAGCCGCCCGGCGGAAGAACTTTGGAGGGAGATGGCCCTCAAGGCCGGTCTCCAGCTTCCCAGCCGTTCGTCCTCTGAGGCGACCAGCGCTGCCCTGGCAGCCGCTCTTCAGGTAATTCCTCCTTGCTAGATCCGAATGCGTTTTTCCTTTGACGTTCATCCCCTGACCATCTCTTTCTCTTCTGTCATCCAGTCTGGGCTTCTAGTCCTCCAGGCTGAAGCTGCCAGGGAGGCCGATCTGAAGGAGGCCAAAGCCAAAGCTGATGCGGCCGTTGCTGCGGCTCGTGAGGCCGCTCGTCGAGCGGAGGCGGAGGCGGCGGCCAAGGAGAAAGAGATCGCCGCTCTGCGGGCAGAATCCCACCAACAGCTGGCCAGTCTGGAGAAGGCTGGCTTCAAGCTTGTCCCGGTGCACCCTGCTGCAAGGGATGCCAGTCCGGAGTGGCTGGTTGATACCTCCGGCTATCAGAACACGGGGGAGTTTATGGACTCCGCCAGGGACTACTGCGCCGGGGCCTTCGGCGATGTATTCTCCGCAGCGCTGGCGAAGATCCCGCCCCGGCAGCGCTTGGCGAGCGGCGTGCGGATCCTGGAGAGCTCCCCTCTGTCGCATAAGTTCCTCTACGAGGTCGGCGACAGCTCCTTCGCCGCCGGCTATAATGAGGGGGTCAAGGCCACCCTTCCCATCTTCTCAAGGCTGCAGGGGGCCGACTTCGAGCTTGCTGCACATACCGACGACGATCTGCTGCTCCAATCCTTGGGGAAGTTGGGGAGAGACCGACGGCGGGAGGAGGCCAAGGCGAGAGGGGAGACTCCGGAACCCCCGTCCCCCGAGCCCGAGGAAGAGGAAGAGGAACCGAACCAGGGCGGCAGCCGACCGGAGTCCCCTTTCTTTGTATAATGTAGTTGTATTTTCCCATTCGTGCTTTTGTAATGTCCGGCCGTTAGAGCCGAAGAATATACATGCTCTTTTGCCCTAAATTATCTCTACGCTCATGATCTTTACTTGTCATTTTCCTTCCTTTTGTCTTTTGTTGTATGGAAATTCCCCCTGTGTTTCGATATTCTCCGTTGCATAGTCTGCTTGGACGTCCATCTCTGTTCCCCAATTGGTTTGGGGGCAGGGGCGTCTTTTTGCCAAAACCTCGTACTCATTTAGTGCGCGGCGCCGGTGTTAAGGTCCGTCTTCGGATGGCGACACTCGGCGCCGATGCTGGCTGTCCCTCCTGCCACAGCATTCTGATGGCAAGACGACGTTCGTCGGGGGTTGGCCAAACAGCACACTTTGGTCATACGCACGTCGGAGATTGCCTCAATGCTTGCTAACGACGCTCATCTACTGTTGCGTGGCATGAACGCTCAAGCTTCGAGCAAGGATGTCCGTCTGTCCTGCATGTTCAACCGGCATGGGCCGTGGAAAGGCGACGTCCATCCTCCGTGCGTCCCCTAAGGACATGATTTTTATCCCATCATTTTTGTGTCCTCCATCGTGCGTAGTACAAGAAATCCTTCCGGCGCCTCGACACACATCTGCCGCACGGCGTCCTCCCACCGCAGCCGGCCTGCCGCCCATACGATGTTCTGACCATGGGAAGACGCTCGTCGGTAGTTGTCTTGATAGTACACATCTCGAGTATGGACATATGGACGTATTTCCCTGAAACAGCGTTCGGTGACGACGTTCGTCTCCCGTTGCGTGACATGAAAAACCGGTGCTCTGCAAGACGGACGTTGCCGGTTGATGCGTGTGTCCTCATCAGCCGCCGACGTTAAGGACAGCCGTGGAATTACGGATTCATGGAAAGACGAATGTCTCCAAACCCCTTCGAGCCGGTAAGCCCTCCTTAAGGGACGTTCGTGGCACGGATCCGGACGTCTTTGTGGTGGTCATGTGGCGACAAAATCGAGATGCCTTAAATGCCGTGGTAGGTACCGGTATACAGGCGCCACGTGTCCTGCTTCGGTTGGCGCTATTCCGCGGTGTTGCCTATAAGTACCCAGAGTTTATGTGATCCACTCACATTCCTCCTTACGCTGCACAATTGTCTTCTCTCTCTAGACTTCTCTCAACCCGTATCGGAAATCTCGAACCCCAAAGGTACCGTTCGTTGTCATGTCTTCCGAAAGTCGCTTTGACGATGGATGTTCTTCCGGTGATGACCTGGAATATTATGAGCGGGGAATGCCACCCCGGCCTCCCCGTTACAGCCTCAGCTTCTCATGCGTTCGGCGTCAAGTTCAACGCCTGACGAACGCTGATAAGCGACTGATCAGTCAATGGTTTTATCCCCCAAGGGCCTACGACGATCGGCGTCTGCGGAACCCCATGCGCCATCTGCCCGGCTATGTGGTGGTCCACCTGGATTCGGTGATAGCCGGGCTGAACTTCCCCCTGCACAGCTTCCACTTGGAACTTTTCAGGGCCCTTGAGATTGTGCCTGCGCAGCTCGTCCCTGCCGCCTATCGGATAATCGCTGGCTTCATCATTAGATGCCATAGCGTCGGTGTGACCCCCACCGTGGATCTGCTGCACCACTTCTTCCGTCTGTCCACCTTCGGACGCACAGGGTATTTGACCCTGATCGCCCGTCCGTCCATGGTTCTATTCTCGAACAATGCTGGGAACCCAGACGGTTGGGAAGAACGCTTCTTCCTGGCCGGAGTAGGCTCACCGATGCCATTCTCTGATCGGTGGAACGCTTACCCCGTGAAGACGATCCCGCCGCCCATGACGGACGAGGAGCTTGGATATGCCAAGCGCATAGCCGGACTTGGCATCCAGAACCTCCGGTTGCTGGTGGCCGAGCCTTTTAAGGCTCGGGCTGGATTAGGTGCGTCCGTTTGTACCTGTATTGTTTTAACATCTCTTCGCTGTTATGGTTCTGAACGTCTTGATTCCCTTTGTGCAGGAGTTTTTCTATCCACGTCCACCATGGGCCGAATCAACGCTGCTTCGACTGCCACCGGCCGTGAGCACAAGGGGCATGACAAGCCCGGGAGGCCGCTCGTCCCTAAGGTCGAACACCGGGTGACCAGGGCACGGGCCGAGGATGATTCGGGAGCTGGCGCTTCCAAGAGGCTGCGCGTCGAGGGTACTGCCTCCAAGGCCATTATAGTGGCTGACGACTCTGATGGGGAGCCCGGAAGTCCCCTCAAACGGAAGCGCACTTCTCGGACCAATCTCCGTGCCTCTCCTCCGAGGACTTCCGGCGTCCGCCGTCTCCGGGATGATGATACCCCAACCGCCAAAGGTTCTGGCGACGTCCGTCCGAATTCTCCCCCAGGAGCCGGTGAGTCTTCTCTTGGCCTGATCGAGTTTTCCGGGGTCGGCCCCCGCAAAGAGTCTATGATGCTCTTTGGCCAGACAGCGTCCTCCATCTGGTGTGGGCTGAATCTCAAGGTCCCGCAGGATTTCGCTGCTCAGGAGGCCCCTGAGGATCTTTTGGAGTGCGGCCAGAGTACCTTGGACAAGGCCGGGCTCTACTTTCACAGGGCTCGGATGGCCTTCGAGCACCAGGGCAGGGAGATGGCCAGAGTGCGGGCTGAGTGTGATGCCCTTCTGAGGAATGCAAAAGGCAGGGCTGGCACTCTTCAAGAGAAAGCCGATGCCTATGATAAGCTTGTTCAGGAGAATGCCTCTCAGAAGGAGCTCCTCAAGAAGCAGGAGGCCGAGCTCGTGGATCTCCGCAGCCGGATGTGGGCCGTAGAGAAGGCCAAGGTGGAGCTTCGCCAGACGGGCGTGGACAATCACGTCCCTATTTATGAGGCCGATGTTGCCAAAATCAAGGAGTCTGGTTCTATTGCCTTCCAGAAATCCAAGGCTTATACTGGCGCCATCCACACCATGGCCATGAAGTTCCTCCCGCGGCTCGTCGGCGAGTTCCTGGCCACCTGCCCGGATGCCTACCAGGATGGGGTTAAATTGCTCCAGGCCACCCCCACCGGACGTCGTTTCCTTGACGATCTCGCCGATGACACCTACCGCAAAGGTATGGTTGGGCTAGTAGCGGAGAATCTCCCGACGTTCGAGCGTCACTTTGGGGCTCCCTTCGATCCGGAGGCGGCTGGCTTTGACGTCCTGATGGCAGATGCCCATGCGGGGGCCCTTGAGCTGCGAAAGGAGCAAGAGGAGACCGAAGCTAGGGAAAAAGCCAAGCAGACTCCGGACGTCGATCGGCAGTGATTCTCCGTTCATCACCTTATACTTGTACAATTGTTTCCATTCTTTGCATTGTATCTTTGCACATTGTAATTTCCCGGCCAGTAGTGCCGAAGAATAAAATCATTATTTGCTCCGTGCTCTTCTGGCATCTTTTTTTTTTTTTTTTTTTTGGAGTCTTTTAGTGTTCGTTCGTCCTTGGTCCTTGGTCCTACCGGCGTCCCTGCTTCGAGGAGACGTTCGGTATCCGTAGACATCGCAAAGAAGAACAGGTGTATCTACATCGAGATTCCCCCTTTTTTCGTTCGTCCGTGGTCCTTTTAGTCTTACCGGCGTCTCTTGCTTCGAAGAGGACGTTCGGTACCCAAGGAACTCGCAGGGACGAACAGGTTTACCCTCACGGGTTCCCGACTTTGTTATCCCACGTCCATCGATCCATGGTCATTTGTGGGATAAACAGGTTTATCTTGGCAGGCTCCCTTGGTTCGTCTAGCCCCCTCCGCGTCTCTACTAACCTCTACATCGAGAGGCGTTCGCCTTCGGCGGTGGGAGAAGATCTGGCACGCCCGGGCAAGATTCCCTTCCGCATAGGAGCTACTCTCCTCTTCTCCCCATTTTTTTTTTTTTTTTTTGAGGGAGGCAATCATAGTCTTCGTCCGTCATTGGTCCTTGGTCCTACCGACGTTCTTACATCGAAGAGACGTTCGGTACCCGCGGACATCGCAATGAGGAACAGGTTTATCTGCATCGAGATTCCCCGGTGCTTCGTTCGTCCTTGGTCCTTGGTCCTACCGGCGTCCCTACTTCGAGGAGACGTTCGGTATCCGTAGACATCGCAAGGAGGAACAGGTTTATCTGCATCGAGATTCCCCGGTGCTTCGTTCGTCCTTGGTCCTTGGTCCTACCGGCGTCCCTACTTCGAGGAGACGTTCGGTATCCGTAGACATCGCAAGGAGGAACAGGTTTATCTGCATCGAGATTCCCTTCCTTAACGGCCGTGGGCAAGAACAGAAGTGATGAAAAACAGAGGGCCTTATTATTGACGACGTCCGGTCATTTTACATGGGAGAGGGAATGAAACAAGGACAACAGCCTCTAACTATTGATAGAACTTCTTCAGGTGTTCTACGTTCCACATTCCGGCATGGTTCCCCTCCAGGGTATGGAGGAGGAACGTCCCCCGGTTGTATCTTCTGATGACCTGGTAAGGTCCTTCCCAGTTCTTCGCCATCTTGCCACCTTCGAGCGGCTTGCTCTTCTCTCTTTTCCTGAGTACGAGGTCCCCGGCCTCTATTTCGCGGAATTTCACGGCCTTGTTGAAGTATCTCTGGGTGGCCCTGTGGTATTCTTCCATGCGACGAGCCGCTAGGTCCCTCCGTTCCTCAATGAAATGGAGCTCCGCTCGTAGGTTGATCTCGTTGTCCTCCGGCTGGAAGTGCTTGGTGCGATGGGTAGGTACCAATACCTCCGTCGGTACCTTAGCTTGGAATCCGTAAGCCAAGGCAAAAGGTGTTTGTAAGGAATAAATGTAATTAGATTTTGATGATGCTAGGTCATTTAGATTAGAAAGTTAGAATACCCCCAAATTAGATTTTATGTATTAGAATTTTCAATTGTAAGTATTAGTGTAGTCGACGATCAGAGTTGCTCTGCTTTGGATCAGATCAGAAGTGCATCAGAATTGCTCGACCAGACTTGCTCTGTGAGAACTGCTTTATCAGAGTTCTCTAATCAGAAGTCCATCAGAGTTGCACCATGAGATCTGCTGATAAATTGGACATCTGATAACCGATGAGAGTTACAGATCAGAGGTACTCATCAGCGGACCTATCAGAGTCAGAGTTAGAGTTCAGTCAGAGATCAGAAAGCCATCAGAACTCAACTCATCAGAAAGCCATCAGAACTCAACTCATCAGAAAGCCATCAGAACTCAACTCATCAGAAAGCCATCAGAACTCAACTCATCAGAAAGCCATCAGAATTCAATACTTCAGAAGAGCCTGATCAGAGCCCGACTAACACTTAGAAGATTTCGAGCAACATCCAACAGCCATGAATCCAACGGATAAAAACATCCAACGGCTAGAAGACTGTGCATGAAAGGAAAGCAATTAATGCACATTAAATGAGCCTGATACGCTGAAGGATTGATTGCAAATGATTGACCAAGGAATCCGGGAAGATATATTATAAAAATAGAAACCTTCCAAAAACGGCGGTCAAGTCAACAGTACGCGCATTTAATGCAGTTGTCTCCTCCTCCAACGGGCAGACTACTCCAGTATATAAGCTACACACTGAAGATACAGGAATATAACTTTGCAACTTTGCCACAACCTTTGCTCTGAACTTCATTCTACAAGCATTCTTGAGATTCAAACTTCATAACACAAAAAAAAAAACAAGAAAAAGCTTACGTTGGGAAGATTCAACCTCACAATCTTAATCCCCAACAAGAGCAAAGTTCATCCTGTTCTTCAACACTTCAAGATCTTCATCAAACATCATCTGTGACGAAGCAAGTTGGAGGAAAAACTTTGTTTTTCAAAGGATCTTCTGCAAAGAAGGGCGTCCAAGTAACTGCAGTAGTGAAGTGGTGATACTTCCGGGAAGCTGAGTGAAAGGACCAGCCATCAGGACGTGGAATTGCATCCTGGGTGGCATCTAGACTTGAAGAAGACGAGGAGTGCTTCTTAAGTGCTAGGAATTAGCTTTGTAACCGATCTACTTCAAAGCTAGTGGAACAGTGGACTAGAGGAACGTGTTGTTCCTTGAACCACTATAAAATATCCGGTGTCATTTACTTTACTGCAATTTATATTTCTGCACTTAGGATATTAACTGTTTAACTCTAAGACTTGGAATCTGTGTTCAGCAGATCTTGTTTTCAGAGTTATCAGAAAGGCATTTGCCTTAGTGCTTCTGAGGCTACCCGGACAGATCAGAATCCGCTGCCAAGGCCAGTTCTGTTATCAGAACCAGCCTTTCTCTGTCACCAGAATCAGACTTTCTCTGATAAGTCAGTTTGGACTTAGAGAAAATTTGAAAAATCAATCAGTCTATTCACCCCCCCCCCTCTAGACTGATTACCACATCAAACGGGACCAACAAGTGGTATCAGAGCCTCCTTGTTCTTGTAATCTTTTAGGTTACTCTCTGAACAAAGATCCACTTGTTCTTAGCCTCTATTTACTTACTATTATGGATAACTCTCTTGCAAAGCACCTCATGTTTTCAGATCAGAAGTATGATGACTGGAAGATCAGAATGAAAGCACACCTCTGCGCTCTTCATGATGAAATGTGGGAAGTCCTTGAAGAAGGACCTTTCACCAAATTTATGAAGGTGAATACTGAGCATACTATTGACAGGACTCAGCCTGAGATGATTGAGAAAGCCAGATCAGAATGGACAAAGGAAGAGAGGAGACAGTACAATCTTGACAATATTGCCAAAGATATCCTCTACAAAGCCATCGACAACAGATACTTCAACAGAATCAAGAAGTGTCGAACTGCTAAAGAAATATGGGACAAACTTGATCTCATAGGAGCAGGTGATGAACAAGAGAGAGACAACAAACTGACAATAGCCATGAAGAAGTTTGATGACTTCAAACTTCTACCTGAGGAATGCATAGCTGAGATGCATGCCAGACTTCTGATTCTTACCAGTGAGATATCCGAGCTTGGGAAGGAGCTCACAGTTAAAGAAGTCAACTTGAAGATTCTCAGAGGACTGCCCCCAGTCTGGAAGATGAAAGTGATTGCAGTCCAAGAAAGCAAGGACATCAAAACCTATCCCACAGAGAAACTGATATCTGATCTCAAAGCTTATGAGTTTGAGATGCACGATGAGAAAGAAGAAGTGCCAGATGAGAGAACCACAACTGCTCTTACTGCCAGCACTTCCAAGGCAACAAACTTTGATCCCTCAACTCTTCTATCTGATGAATATATGGCTGCCTTTGCCAGAAAATTCAGAAAATTTATGAAGAAAGATGGAAAGAGTCCATCTTCCATCAGAAGACCACATCAGAAGACCAAATCTTCTGAAAGCAATGGAGAGTACCTCTGCTACAACTGCAGACAGCCTGGGCACTTCAAAGCAAACTGCCCCTACCCCAGAGTGTCCAAGAAGCAAGGACACGAAGAAGAAAAGAAGCCTGAAGATCAACACAGAAGAAGAAGAGCATTCGTCTCAGAGCAAGCTGAGAGAGATCCACTCTCTGAATCAGAGTCCAGTTCAGACTCTGACTCTGATGAAGCTTTCTGCTGCTTGGATGCAGAAACTGAAGACCTTTGCCTCATGGCACAATCTGATGATGAGGTATGTTCTACAGCTGACTCTATTTCTTCTTCGGTAGGCACAGCCTTAAATGATGATCCAATGTCATCATTTTGGGAAGAGTTCAAGACTATCCAAGGATCTTATTCCTTCATTAAAGAAGAGAACAGTAAGCTGAAAGCTGAAAATGAGTCTCTTCTAAAGAGAATAAGAGAAATTGAACATCTTGAAGTCAGATACAATAGCCTTCTGAAGATGCAATCCTCTATGAAGGGTATCAATGACTTTCACAACTCTACCCTTGGTCTTGGATATGTTGAACCCAAGTCTGGTGAATCTTCTGTAAGGCCTAGCACCCAAGTTGCTAAAGCCAAAAAGGTCATAGTTTCACAGACTTGCAGCCCCATTTGCCATGCTAGTACTTCTGGTACTAAAGTTGTTCATGAGAAGGTCATACCAGAGAAACAAACTCTAAAGGCCAAACCAAAACAAAGTTTGAAAACTAATGAACCTGGCAGAAACCCTAACAAAAGGAAGAGTTTTCAGAAAAATAATAATCAAAGGTCTAACCCGATCAAACAATCTCATGACAATGGTATCAGAAACTGCTATCAGAAAGGCAAATATCAAGAGAAAATTAACTATAGACAAATGAGGTTGTCTGGTCAACCTCAGAAACCTAAAGTTAAGCGCCCTTCTGATCTTGATAGTATATGGGACTTCTTTCCAACAAAGAAGGCTATGCAAAAGTATGCAAACAGAAAGCATGATCCTCACAAGCATCTGCCCAAAGTGAATCATACATCTGTTTACTACGACTACCAGGTGGACAATGGGTACCATCCACCAAGGTTTCAGTTAATGAGACCAAAATGGTACCAACTACCAAGACTGCATTACCCCCCAGGACCCAACATTGCTTGGGTACCTAAATCTTCCTTTTAATCTTGCAGGAACCGTGTGCTGGAGCCATCTCAGAACAAGAATGGTACATTGACAGTGGATGCTCCAGGCACATGACAGGTGACAAGAGTTGCCTATCAGAGTTCCAGAAAATCAATGGACCCCGAGTCACTTTTGGAGGAAATGACAAGGATGGTCAAACAAAAGGAAGAGGGAAGCTGATCAAGAACCAGATAATCATTGAAGATGTCTCATATGTCAAAGGTCTGAAGTTCAACCTCCTAAGTGCTAGCCAGTTCTGTGACAAAGGCTACACAGTTGAATTCACCAAGACCTTATGCTATGTCAAGCATGAGACAACCAAAGAAGTGGTTCTTACAGCCAAAAGAAGGAAGAACATCTATGTTGTTGACTGGAAAACAGCAAAAGATGGAACTTGTCTGATAGCAAAGGACAACTCAAAGCTAAGCTGGAACTGGCACAAGAAGCTTAGCCACCTGAACTTCAAAACCATCAACAAACTGGCAAGAGAACACATTGTAGATGGTCTGCCTGACATTGTATACAAGAAGGAGACCCTCTGCAGTGCTTGTCAAAAAGGCAAACAAGTGAAGACCTCATTCAAACCCATAGCTGGAGATCTTTCTACTTGTCCTCTAAATCTGATCCACATGGATTTATTTGGACCAGTTGAAACTCCCAGTGTTAGTGGAAAAAGATATACTCTTGTTATGGTTGATGACTACTCAAGATACACATGGACTGTGTTCCTAACCAAGAAAAATGAAACACTCCAAAAGCTGCCATCTCTGCTAAAGCAACTTCAAACTGAGAAGTACATGAAGGTCAGGACAATCAGATCTGACAGAGGAACTGAATTTGTCAACAAAGTGATCAAGGACTTCTGTGATCAGAATGGCACATTCCATCAACTCTCTGCAGCCAGGACACCACAACAAAATGGTGTTGCAGAAAGAAGGAACAGAACACTAAAAGAAGCTGCAAGGACAATGATTGCTGAATCAGGCTTGCCCATCAGATACTGGGCTGAGGCAATCAACACTGCATGCTACACCCAGAACAGGAGCATGATCCACAAGAATCATCTGAAGACCCCTTACGAGCTGTGGAAAGGAAGAAAACCAAACATCAGCTACTTCCATGTGTTTGGATGCAAGTGCTACATTCTAAACAATGGAAAGGAGAACATGAAAGTATTTCAAGAAAAAGCTGATGAAGGTATATTTTTAGGCTACTCAAGCTCAAGCAAAGCCTACAGAATACTTAACAGGAGATCTCTACAAGTTGAAGAATCCATTCATGTCAAATTTGATGATGGTACCTCTGCAGAAGAATTATCAGAAACCCTGCAGAAGATCAATCTTGAAGACAAGATTTCAGAACCATCAGAAGAGGTCACCATCAATCCTGTATTCTCAACTCCCACTACTAATCCAATTCTGATAGACAAAGATGAAGATGAAGAATCAGAAGATGAACCATCAGAGTTGCCTAGACAGCAACTATCAGAACCTGATCTAACTTGGTTAAGAGACCATCCTCCTAATCAAGTGATTGGTCATGTTACCAGTGGAGTAAGGACCAGATCTGCATCAAGAAGAGAAGCCATGTTCACCTGCTGCATATCTCAAATGGAACCAATGAGTGTAGAAGAAGCTCTAGAAGACTCAGATTGGATCAATGCAATGCAAGAAGAGCTGACACAGTTTGAAAGGAATGAAGTGTGGAAACTTGTTCCCAGACCAAAGCATCAGAATGTCATTGGAACCAAATGGGTATTCAAGAACAAAGCAGATGAAGAAGGCAACATTGTAAGAAATAAAGCAAGGCTTGTAGCAAAGGGATATTGTCAAGAAGAAGGCATAGATTTTGATGAGACCTTTGCACCTGTTGCCAGACTGGAAGCAATCAGGATATTCTTAGCCTATGCTGCCTACAATGACATCAAAGTCTACCAGATGGATGTCAAGAGTGCATTCCTGAATGGAGAATTGGAAGAGGAAGTCTATGTTGAACAACCTCCAGGTTTTGTCATTCCTACTCAATCTTCTTGTGTCTACAAGCTCAGAAAGGCCCTCTATGGTCTTAAGCAAGCTCCCAGAGCTTGGTATGACACATTGTCCCTATTTTTGGTGAACCATGGGTTCACTAAAGGAAAGGTTGACAAAACTCTATTTCAAATTTCTGTTGCTAATCATATTCTGTTAGTGCAAATTTATGTTGATGATATTATATTTGGAAGCACTAATCCAGAATTATGCAAGAAATTTTCTCAAGTTATGCAGAAGAAGTTTGAAATGAGCATGATGGGAGAACTCAGTTACTTTCTTGGATTACAAGTCAAACAAGTTCCAGAAGGCATCTTTATCAACCAAGGAAAGTACACCAGAGATCTCATCAAGAAGTTTGGAGTAGATGGAAAATCTTCAGTCAAAATTCCAATGAATGCATCTCAAGGCATTGGACCAGATGATGAAGGCAAAGATGTTGATGCAACAACTTATAGAGGAATCATTGGATCTCTCCTCTATCTGACTGCAAGCAGACCAGACATAGCTTTTGCAGTAGGAATCTGTGCCAGATACCAATCAAAGCCCAAGGAGAGCCATCTAGTTGCTGCTAAGAAGATTATCAGATATATCAAGGGAAATCCAAATGCAGGACTATGGTATCCCAAGGGAGGTAATTTTGAACTAATTGGTTATTCTGATTCAGATTTTGCAGGTTGTAGATTGGACAGGAAGAGCACTTCTGGTCACTGTCAACTGCTAGGTGGGAGACTTGTCTCCTGGTTTAGCAAGAAGCAGAATTCAATCTCAACTAGCACTGCTGAAGCTGAGTATATTGCTGCTGGAAGCTGCTGTGCTCAATTACTCTGGATGAAGCAACAACTCAAGGATTATGGAGTGCAAGCAAAGGAGATCAAACTGATGTGTGACAATACAAGTGCTATTGCCATCACTCAGAATCCTGTGCTGCATTCCAGAACAAAGCACATTGAGATCAGACATCACTTCATCAGAGATCATGTGGAGAAGAAGCACATCTCAATTGAGCATGTTCCAACTGAAGATCAGCTTGCGGATATCCTAACCAAACCTCTTTCAGAGGCTAGGTTTAACAAGTTGAGAGAAGAACTGGGAATGATGGATGATCTTCCCAGAGGTACATGAATCAGAGTTGCAGAAGTATCAGATGTGGATTCATCAGAACACCCCATCTCTGATACCCGAAGCTCTTATCCATCAGAAGCTTGAATCAGAGTTGCAGAAGCACCAGACGTGGATCCATCAGAATTCATCACCTCTGATACGCCTATCCATCAGAGGACCCTGTATCAGAATACCCCTTCTCTGATATATGGACTGATATTCATCAGAGTGGCTGTGGACTTAGCAAAATTTTCTAAATTTCGGGCGAGACTATTCAATAAACTGGGTTTTACCTTTTTACCCCCGGTAGTTATTACCATTTTTGGAAAACGGCTTTCCGCCCGCATTCCATTAAATGCGACCTCGAAACCGCAAATTATATCAAACGTCCATAAATCCACACTCATATATACCCTGTCTGAAAACCTAAACCGCCATTTGCATCTTATCTCTCTTCGTATTCAAGCATTCAGAACTCTCAAACCTTCAATATCTCAAATATTCCTCAATCTCTACTCAAAATGAAGTTCATCAACATCACTGATCTTTCTGAAGCTGAAGCCAAGTCCCTAATGGCCAATATCGTCACTGGCATGAAAGTTGACATGTCATCTCTGCCGCTGCTAGCAGAGAACAGCAGAATCATGCGGAGAATCATTGAAGGGATGAATGACTCCCAACTGACAAAGATTGTAGCTCACCCCTATGTGCACTTCAGCAATATGGATGTGGCTGAGTTCTACCTCAACGCCTACATCTCCAACAACGCCATATTCTCCCAGGTTCAGGGCAAGGACCTGAAGATAGATGCTGCTGCCCTTAACGAGTTCTTCAACATTCAACTGGACTCTCAGGATGAGGACACCCCCAATCTCATTGAACTTGATGATGTGGACATCTCAGTCACCACATTTGTGCAGACCTACTGCCGGGATGATGCAACTGGAATAGATAGGCTGTACATGAAGAAGAACCAGCTCAAGAAGGACTATGAGCGACTGATGAGCATCATGCACAGGTGTCTGTGGTGCAAAACCGGTTCAACTGACCAGATGAACAATGCAAATGCCAAAGCTATCTATGCAGTTCATCGTGGCATGAATATCAACTGGGGTCAAGTTCTTTTCAAGTCTATTTCTGAATGCATTGAGAAGAAGGATGTTGAGACTGGGAAATTCTCTACTAAGATAGGCCATGGACTTCTCATCTCCAGACTCATCACCAACGCCCAGATTGAACTCCGTGGATCTGCTCCAGCCAACCACATGAAGACAATCTTCCTCACTGCATCTCCTAAAATGCATGTGGCAATTGCTGCAGAACTAAAGAAAACTAGCAAGCATGAGCAGAACAGGGAGAAAGTGGTTGAAAAACCCAAAGCTGCCCCCAAGAAGATCACTACGAAGGCTGTAACTACCTCTGAACAGCCTAAGGCAAAGCCTGTTCACACTCCAAAGAAGAAGATCACTCCAAGGTCTAAGATTGCCTCTTCTGAGAAGATTGCATCAGAGGAGGATGCATCAGACAAGGAGGCATCAGACTTGGCTCCTAAGGTCTCACCTCTGAAAAAGCAAAAGAGGAGACGAAGAGCTATTATCAGAAGTGACTCTGATGAATCTTCCTCTCAAACTAGAGAAAAGAAGAAGAAGAAAGAAAGCTCTTCTCCTCAGAAGTCAGAAACTCAGGGGGAACCTGAGCCGGAATCTTTACCAGACTTGCCTCTGATGGACCTATCTACAGACCATCAAGCATCTCCAATCAAGGACACTACATCAGAATTTCATGCTGCTCTGGACAGACAGTTTGAGCGTGTGCTAGCTTGGAGAGAGTGGAGAATGGGTCCCCTTCAGAAAATTCTTCAATTCTTCCCCTACTATAAAACTGAGGAAGCTGAAGTCCTCAAGTGGGTGGGAACAAATGATGTCTCCCAATGCTTTGATATTACATTCCTAGAAGCTGTTCTAGAGAAGAAGAAAGCCAACTGCAAAGGCAAGGCTGTTCTGATATCCAGCTCACCAGAGGATCATATTAAACCTCTAGCTGAGCATGAGATTCCCATCTTTGAAGAATGGTTGATGGAAAAGAAGAAGAGGGAATCATTGATCAAGATGAAACCTATTCCAGGTGCAGAAGGTGAACCCTCTACTGCAAATGATGTGTCTCTGGCCATGATGAATCTGATCAGAGAATGGCGAGACTCTCAGTTTGAAGAAACTGTTCTTGAGGTAACTCCTAACTCTCCACTTCTTCAAATTACACCAGAGCCCCATACCTCACCTCCCAAATCTCCATCTCCTACACCCGCAACACCTGACTATACTCCACCACCTTCACCTCAACCTCCCTCACACTCACCAACTCCTTCACCTAAATCTCAGAAGTCACCTTCTTCATCACCCAAGAAAACCCCATCCCCAAAGAAACCCTCACCTAAACAACCTTCACCCTGTAAACTATTTACTCCCATCAGAGACCGATCCCCTTCACCTCCTCCCTCTCCACAACATCTGAAATCCCCTAACTCTCTTCAGACTTCTCCTCATCCGCAACCCAATCATCAGAACTCTCCACCAGCTCCTTCACAGCAATCATCTTCTCCTGCAAAGATGCCAGTACAAACTCTTGTCACAGGTTCTGCTCCATTTCAACACTTCATGACAGACATAGAGCAGGCTGGGAACCAAATTGCCAAAGGAATGGAAAAGCTTCTGGATGCTGAGTATGAGACTGATGCTCATCTCACCAGAGTCAGTGAACATCTCACCAAAGGCATCAATATGTTACTAAAACATGTTGGCATCATTGCCACAGCCTTTGAGGCTCACAAGGACAAAACTGCCGAGAATCTAGGGAACATTGCTAAGGAAGTGGATGGAATCAATGCTGTCCTCTTTCATCACTCCAAGGCCATTGAAGAGCAGGACAAAGCAATCAAAGGCATCTCTGATTCCATTGATGATCTCCAATGGTCCTCTGATAAGCATGCTGAGCACCTAACAGATGTAGAGGAGATCTGCAAAACCTTGAAGGAATTTGACATCAAGCTGATTAATAGTGGAAAGGACAGAGATCACAAGCTGACTCTCCTTGACGCCACTACTAAAGATATTAAGACTGCCATAGACAAACAGAAAGAAATCATTGAGGGTCTGGCATCTGTAACCGGGACTCTGCCAGGTGCTCTTGAGGTCATTAAGGAAAATCAAGCCACTGAATTCTCAAAGATTGAACTCCTCCTTGGTGATCTTGCTGATGCCAAAAAGGGGGAAGATAGAAATGAACAGACTAGAACTGCAGAAGGACCAAGCACCAGAGCTCTGACTCCCATCTCTGGTACCCCTGATCCTGCAATATACTTTGAGAGAGCCAGGCAGAAGCAGATTGCTGCTGGTATTCAGAGACCAACTCCTCCAAGATCAAAGAAAGGGAAGAAGACAGCCTCCACTTTCACTCTTGCTCAATGGCTTAAAAGTGATCTAGCCAAACCTGATGCTGCTCAATTCAGAGAAATGAAGAAGCATATGACCCCTACACAACAAGAGAATCTAATCCTAGATAAAGACGGGCTGATAATCATTAATCATGGTGGCTCTATGCAAGAAGCAGAAGACTGGTGGCGAATGAAAGTGATCCCTGGCAAGGACTTTTCAGAAGCCATCAGAAATTATCTGGATTGCAAGCTTGAACCTGCTTGGTCAGGATATCAGAATCCCAGGAATCTTGCTACAATCAGAGCTAGGGTAAATGCTGATCTGAAGGAAGTAGAAGCAAAGGAAGCTGAACTAGAAGAGGAAGATATCTAAACTCTATCCTCTTGTTGCTTTTAATACTCTTCTTTAATAAGATAACCTGCTTGCCTCTATTTTGCATGGCATTTTCAAATTATTTCTATTGCACTCTGATTATTTATGCTCTGATACCTTGTGTTATTTCTTATTGTGTTTATTTGATTAATTGTATCTTACTCTTACTATTTTCCTATGCCAAGTGCCCACCAAGATTATAAATGAAAGTTTATTTTTAACTTATTTTCTCTATGGTGAAAGGCACTTCTCTGGAAACAGTTTAAGGGTTTTGGCATCATCAAAAAGGGGGAAATTGTAAGGAATAAATGTAATTAGATTTTGATGATGCTAGGTCATTTAGATTAGAAAGTTAGAATACCCCCAAATTAGATTTTATGTATTAGAATTTTCAATTGTAAGTATTAGTGTAGTCGACGATCAGAGTTGCTCTGCTTTGGATCAGATCAGAAGTGCATCAGAATTGCTCGACCAGACTTGCTCTGTGAGAACTGCTTTATCAGAGTTCTCTAATCAGAAGTCCATCAGAGTTGCACCATGAGATCTGCTGATAAATTGGACATCTGATAACCGATGAGAGTTACAGATCAGAGGTACTCATCAGCGGACCTATCAGAGTCAGAGTTAGAGTTCAGTCAGAGATCAGAAAGCCATCAGAACTCAACTCATCAGAAAGCCATCAGAACTCAACTCATCAGAAAGCCATCAGAACTCAACTCATCAGAAAGCCATCAGAACTCAACTCATCAGAAAGCCATCAGAACTCAACTCATCAGAAAGCCATCAGAATTCAATACTTCAGAAGAGCCTGATCAGAGCCCGACTAACACTTAGAAGATTTCGAGCAACATCCAACAGCCATGAATCCAACGGATAAAAACATCCAACGGCTAGAAGACTGTGCATGAAAGGAAAGCAATTAATGCACATTAAATGAGCCTGATACGCTGAAGGATTGATTGCAAATGATTGACCAAGGAATCCGGGAAGATATATTATAAAAATAGAAACCTTCCAAAAACGGCGGTCAAGTCAACAGTACGCGCATTTAATGCAGTTGTCTCCTCCTCCAACGGGCAGACTACTCCAGTATATAAGCTACACACTGAAGATACAGGAATATAACTTTGCAACTTTGCCACAACCTTTGCTCTGAACTTCATTCTACAAGCATTCTTGAGATTCAAACTTCATAACACAAAAAAAAACAAGAAAAAGCTTACGTTGGGAAGATTCAACCTCACAATCTTAATCCCCAACAAGAGCAAAGTTCATCCTGTTCTTCAACACTTCAAGATCTTCATCAAACATCATCTGTGACGAAGCAAGTTGGAGGAAAAACTTTGTTTTTCAAAGGATCTTCTGCAAAGAAGGGCGTCCAAGTAACTGCAGTAGTGAAGTGGTGATACTTCCGGGAAGCTGAGTGAAAGGACCAGCCATCAGGACGTGGAATTGCATCCTGGGTGGCATCTAGACTTGAAGAAGACGAGGAGTGCTTCTTAAGTGCTAGGAATTAGCTTTGTAACCGATCTACTTCAAAGCTAGTGGAACAGTGGACTAGAGGAACGTGTTGTTCCTTGAACCACTATAAAATATCCGGTGTCATTTACTTTACTGCAATTTATATTTCTGCACTTAGGATATTAACTGTTTAACTCTAAGACTTGGAATCTGTGTTCAGCAGATCTTGTTTTCAGAGTTATCAGAAAGGCATTTGCCTTATTGCTTCTGAGGCTACCCGGACAGATCAGAATCCGCTGCCAAGGCCAGTTCTGTTATCAGAACCAGCCTTTCTCTGTCACCAGAATCAGACTTTCTCTGATAAGTCAGTTTGGACTTAGAGAAAATTTGAAAAATCAATCAGTCTATTCACCCCCCCCCCCTCTAGACTGATTACCACATCAAACGGGACCAACAGTGTTTCCCCGGTCGCCGTTCTTGGCGTCGTCCTGTACGTCCATAAGACATAATTCAGCTGCTCCGGCCAGGTGGAGGTGTAGTCTTCCAACTTCTTCTTGATCCCGTCCATGATGGTCCGGTTCATGTTCTCCACTTGGCCGTTGGCTTGCGGGTAGGCCACCGAGGCCTTAGAGTGCCTGATGCCCCACTTTGCCAAGTATGCCTCAAAGCCTCTGCCGACGAACTGCCGACCGTTGTCTGTGATGATCTGCTCCGGGATCCCGAAGCGGCAAATGATGTTCTGCCAGACGAACTTCTGGCACTGGAATTCAGTGATGGAGGCCAATGGTTCGGCCTCGACCCACTTCGTGAAATAATCGACCGCCACAATGACGAACTTCCTTCCACCAGCAGCCGTTGGCAGAGGACCCAGCAAATCTATGCCCCACCTGGCAAAAGGTAGTGCGATGGTCATCGGGGTGTAGAAACTCGCCGGACGTCCGGGGACAGGTGCATACTGCTGGCATACTGCGCATTTCCGAGTATGGTTGAAGCAATCTTGCTGTATGGTCGGCCAGTAATAGCCCTGCAGGATGATTTTCCTGGCTAAGGTTCGGGGGCCTTGGTGGCTGGAACAGATCCCTTCATGTATCTCTTCGATCACCGCCGCTGCCAGGCTCGGCGGGAGGCACCTGAGATAAGGCCCGCCGAACGTCTTCTTGTAGAGTTGCCCGTCAATAAGTTCAAAGTTAGGGGCACGCCTCTTTATCCATGCAGCTCTTCCTGTGCTGCCATCCTCGTCGGGCTCGGGGAGTGTTCCATCCCTGAGGTAATCTGCTATCTCCTTCGCCCAGTTGGGTTCGGCGATGGAGATAACCTCTACCTTGATGACGTCCGTCGCCGGTGCTGGGAACACTTCCTGCCTGACGAAGCCTCTGATGTGGCGGGGGATGCTTGACGCCGGATCATCGGTTGGGGGGTTGCTTAGCTTTGATAGTATGTCCGCCTCTGCATTTTCCACCCGTGATACCTGCTCGAGGATCACTTGTTCAAATTGTGCGGTCTGCTCCTCCGCCAACTCCCTGTAAACCTTCATTCTTTCCTCCCTGGTTTCTGCAGTGCCGTTCATCTGGGTTACCACCAGCTGGCTGTCCATTCTCACCTTCAGACGAGCTGCTCCGAGGGCTTTCGCGCATTTCAGCCCTGCGATAAGCGCCTCGTACTCAGCCTCGTTGTTGGTGACCTTGAACTCGAATTTCATAGAGTAGTAGGCCTTGAAACCCTCAGGGGAAGTGATCACTGCTCCTCCGCCACAGCCCCGCGCACTCGAGGCCCCATCGGTGTACATCTCCCACCAATTGTCGAAGTCGTTGCTGTCATGGGTTTCGTCCTCGGTGCGTGCGGTGCATTCTTCAATGAAGTCCGCTAGTGCCTGCCCCTTGATCGTCGGCCTCGGTTTGAAGTCCACGTCGTACTGGCCGATCATCAAGGACCACTTGGTTATCCTCCCGCTCGCCATTGGATTTCTGAGGATTGTGGCGAGGGGTTGCGTTGTGTAGACGGTCACCGGGTGTGCTTGAAAATACGGCGCCAGGCGTTTGATGGATGCAATCAAGGCGAGGATCGTCTTCTCCATCAGTGTGTATCTCGTCTCGGGGCCGTTCAGCGCCTTACTCACAAAGTATATCGGTCGCTGAATTCCTTCAGACTCCTTCAGCAGCACGGCACTTACAGCCAGATCGGCCACTGCCAGATACATGTACAGTCTCTCCCCGGGATCCGCTTTGGTGAGGACGAGCGGGGAGGAGAGATATACCTTGAAATCCTCGAAAGCAGCCTGACACTCCGGGGTCCATTCAAAGGGATTGGCCTTCTTCATGATCTGGAAAAAAGGAATCGCCTTGTCAGCCAGCTTGGACAGGAATCTGCTCAGGGCCGCCAGACGCCCGGTGAGGCGCTGCACATCTTTTAGGTTCTTCGGGGCCTCCATGTCCATAATTGCCTTCACCTTCTCCGGGTTAGGCTCGATTCCCCGCTCGCTCATCATGTAGCCGAGGAACTTGCCGCCCCTGACGGCGAAGGCACATTTCTTCGGGTTGAGCCTCATGCTGGCCCTCTCCATGATGCCAAAGACCCTCTCCATGTCCCGGACATGGTCCTCCTTTCTCTTGCTCTTGATCAGGATGTCATCCACGTAAGCTTCCATTGTCTTCCCAAGTACGTCTTTGAACAACATCCCGATCATCCTCTGAAAAGTAGCCATGGCGTTCCTCAGGCCGAAAGGCATGACGATGTAGCAATACACGCCGTCCGCCGTGACGAACGCCGTTTTTTCGGCATCATCGGGGTGCATGAACACCTGATGGTAACCCCTGAACGCGTCCATGAAGCTGAGCAGCTCGCAGCCTGCCGTCTCATCCACCAGCAAGTCGATCCTCGGAACAGGGTAGGGGTCCATCGGACAAGCTTTGTTCAGGTCCGAGTAATCGACGCACATCCGCCAAGTGTCGCCCTTCGGGGCTAGTACCACGTTGGCCAGCCACTCCACGTGGATGACCGGCCGAATGTGTTTAATGCTGAGGAGAGTTGCCGTCTCCTTCCTGATGAAATCGCGTCGGTCGGCCGCCATGTACCTTTTCTTTTGCTGTACAGGCTTGGCGTCTGGCCGCACGGCGAGTCTATGGCATATGAGGTTGGGGTTGATGCCCGGCATGTCCTCCGGCCCTCTGGCGAATAAGACCCTGAACCTTCGGAGGATAGCTATGACCCCCGCTCTGATCTCCGGCTCTAGATCTGCACCGATGGACACCTTCCTGTCCGTCGGGTCGTCGAGCTCGATTTCCTCCAGCAGGGTTGCTGGTTCCAGATGAGCGTCCAAGTCGGCCTGTTTGGCCTTCTCGGAGATGCTGTTAACCCGAGCCTCCCGCTCGTTGAGCTTCTCCATGGCCTTCGTGTAGCAGGCCCTGGCCATATGTGGGTCCGTACGTGCCACCCCCACTCCAGTGTTGGTGGGGAATTTGATGCATGAATGTCGTACGGAGCATATGGCCCCCAAGTCTTCCAAGCCGGGTCGGCCCAAAATGGCGTTGTGGGCGCATTTTAGGCGGACCACGACGAACGTCATGCTGATCCGGGCAGTGTGAGGGCCGTCGCCGATTTCTACTGGCAAGGTGATGGTGCCCTCAGCGTCAATGCAATCCCCGGTGAAGCCGGACAGCGGGGTACGCAGAGGGTGCAGCATGTCCTTCCTGAGCTTCATTCCCTCGAAAGCCTCCCAGTAGAGGACGTTCACACTGCTCCCGGTATCAACAAGGACGTGGCGTACGATGGCATCGTTTACGTCCATGCTGATCACCAGCTCGTCTCTGTGCGGCGCCGGTGACATTGGCAGGTCAGCGGGGCCGAAGGTAATTGCCTCAATTTTATTGCGCTTGGTGGGGGGTGCTGATACGGAACCCACATAGAGTGATCTCTCAAATTTTTTCCGCTCGGCGGGTGTATCCCCTGTCTCAGCGCCCCCGAAGATCACCTTGATCTCCAATTTCTTCTTCTTGCCCTTCGGGCCGAGGGATCCCTCCGGGCGTTTATCTGCACTTCGATAATCCACGTCCTGAGGTTCTGCCTCGCGCCGATCGTCGCGGCGCCATGTCTTGTGCCTCGTGTTCGGTTTCTGCTGGCTGTTTTTGTTCAGTAGCTGGGTGAACTCGCCCAAGTACCCCTGACGGATCAGCTCGTCGATTGCCTTTTTTAGCTGGCTGCAATTATCCGTCAGGTGGCCGGTCCTCTGGTGGTACTCGCAGTAGGCAGACTGGTCGAGCCCCATATACTTCTTCATATCCTGGGGTTCCGTAAGGAGGCCCTTATCTTTGATGGCCTCAAAGATTTGGCTCACTGGGTAGGCCAGCGGAACATAGCGGTCGTCCGGCCGCGTTTGGCTGTCTCCGGACGGAGCCTTCCAAGGGATCATCGCTCCGTCCACCCTCTTCTTTTTGCTTGGGGGTGAGGGCCCGGATCCCGGTCGGGGTCCGAGTCTGTCCGCCATTTTCCTCGGCTGGGCCGCGGGAACCCCGTCCCGCTGCCTGATCTCCTCCTCAATGGAGGCATACTTCTGGGCCCGAGCCAGAACTTCGGTGTAGCTGGTGCCGGGATTCCTCCTAAGGTCCCGGTATAGATCCCCTGTGGCCAGCGCACTGGTGAACATGTTGGTGGCCAGACGTTCGTCCAGATCGTCGACCTGCAGGACCTCGTCCCTCCACCTCACCAGGAACCTAGCCAGCGGTTCGTCCCGCCCTTGTTTGATGTGGGCGAGAGCCGTGACGTCCTTCCTGGGGGTGGTACTGGCGGCAAATTGTGCCATGAACTGCCGGGTGAGTTGTTCATATGAGTCGATGGTGCCCGGCCTCAACTGGCCGAACCATTCTTGCGCTGGCCCCCTGAGGGTGCCGAAGAACAATCTGCAGATGGCCTCGTCCGATGCTCCCAGCATGGACAGGTTCCCTTGGTAGCTTATTAGATGGGCTTTTGGGTCGCCGGCCCCATTGTACACCAAGTTTCCCGGGGGTCTGCAATCCCGGGGAATCTCGACGCTCATCACCCGTGGAGTAAAGGGAGATGTGAGAGAGAAAGAGGGTGTGGCCGAGCCAACGTCCGCCCGCCTATTCATCTCGGCTATCTGCCTTTCCATGGCCTCCAACCTTGCATCCTGTGCGGCCTTTCCGGGGGACACAGGGGGCGCGGTCTCGGGGACGGCATTTTGCTGAGCGGCCACAGCATCGTGCGGCCGCCTGAAGATCTGCGCACCTCGCCGTTGGAAACATCGTCCAACGGTGTTGAACCTTGGGGTTTCGTCTCCCCGCGGGATCTGGCGAGGAACCGATGGCGTAAGAGCTCTGGATGCAGCGATGCTGACCCTAGTCCGCCCTCCCGTTTCACGGGAGCCTGAACCCCCACCTAGCCGCTCGTGGACAGAGGGCCGGTGGTCGCTGGATCCCGTCGTATCATCATACGACTGCATGCGGCGTATGGGAGAGAGGGGTGTTCGCTGGGTGCTTGCAGAGTACACCTGATCTCGGGCCTCCCGCTCGTCCGCCAAGCGACGCATGGTGTCTGCGAGTTCCCGCATGAGGCGGGGATCCTGTCTGGCCTCCAGGGGAATGAGGTCAGTGATACCCCCGTTTCCTCCAGAGGTCCATATTGTTGCGGATAGTTCCGAGTTCTGGCCGCGATTCCGGCGGCTTGATTCCAGACGCTCGGAGAGATCACGCTGGTTGTTGCTTCCTGACATCGCGTTGCTGTAGGTAGATTTAGTAGCTGTTTTGGGGAGAGTTTCTGGAAACTTTTTGCTCAGGTTCCCACAGACGGCGCCAGTGTTGAGGTTTATTCCTTCAACCTTCAGGCCCAACACGTAAGCCCAAAGATTTCGAGTGGAGTAGGTGTAAAAATATCTAGCCCAACAACCTTCAGATGGATCAGGAAACAAAAATAATAGCAGGCAATGTAAGTAGGTATTATTAACTTCGTAATAACTCCCCTAAGTACAATCTACTTGCTAAAAAAGACACGTCGGCCGTTCGTCTTACAAGGCAGTAGAAGTGCTGCGAGTAAGAATGCTATAGCTAGGGTGCTAAGAATAGAAAGTTGCCAACCCTTTACAATGAAATAAATGCTTCTATTTATACCCACCAATGGGCAGGTAGCTGTACTGACGTGGCAGCCTGTGGACCGCTGGTGTCCCAACTACCAAATCTTCAGCATTAAATGCTCTTCCCGCCAGAATCTAGGTTTCCCGCCTGATTAGTGGGGACGTTCGTCCTCCCGGGAAGTGAGTTGGATTGCTCCAAGTGACCCTCGAAAGATATCGGCTGTTCGTCTCCTGGCCTTATAGATATTCACCATGTGGACTGGGTTCCCTCCGATGACTACAGGCTTGTCCCGGAGACGTTCGTTGGGATGAGCCTGCCGAGCCTGAGCCCCCAATACCAGACGTTCGTCCATCCCCAAGGGACATGGGCCTGTGGGCTGGCCTGGTGTTCTAACTGGACGTGCGTCTGGCGATATGGGTTAGTGGGCCGGACTTCGGCTTGGGCCCTTAACCCAACACAAGGTTTGATTTTTTAATGTAACTCGTGGTATTACAAATGTAACTCGCGTTGATGGCAAATGTAACTTGGGTGTATACAGAATGTAACTTGTTGGAAAATAGAACAATGTTTTTTTTGTGTTTGAGAATAATATGTGTGTGTATTATAAACATTGGTTTCAATGTAGACAATGAAAAATTGATTCTAATAGCCCAATTACTTTTTTGAATAGTGGATATGTTTTATTTTTATTATTAGGGCTATAAAAATGATATAGGAGGGGTTTATTATGTAATATAACTCGCATACATTTAGATGTAAATCGCGTATATTAAGATGTAACCTGCGTACAATAAGATGTAACTTCGTATACTTAATGCTTTAAAAAACTAAAAACATATAAAAGAGATCAGGCATATGGATACAAAAAAAAGTGTATAAATGTAAAAAACTATTACACATAAAATAAATTTCGTAGTAATTTTAGTCGAAGAAAAAAAGTGAAAAATAATATATGATTATGAAACACAATATACTTAATTAATGTGGATTAATAAAATTTTGTAATAAATTAGTAATGAGAAAAATTAATGCAATTGTAATTTAATTAGTTAATAGTTTTCTGTTTAGGCTGTAACTATAAATCTATATTTTCAAATTTTAGTCGGTTGAATATTTTGTGTGCAGCCGATTGGAATTGATAACTTTAATAAAGTGAGAAATTGGCATATTTTTAGTTTTTTATTAGAGCTGAGAGAATTGATGGTGAGTAGTTTTAAATTTTACATTTTTTTAAATTGTGCAACGGAGCTTTCAAAAAGAAAATGTGCCACCGAAGAAAGAAGCAGTCAAACACTCAAACATGCGGTCAAAAGATTGCGCGTGACTTTGGGGAGTAGTTGTCTTGCAAAAACGGTGTCGTATGTGGTACAGATATACCATGAGCATGGTATACCGGTACCACGGTATAATTTGCCATCCACAAAGGCCTATTCTGAATTCTGAAACAGGAACATGACTAGGATCAGAACAAAATTAATGTACTAGTCGGCCAACGTACAGTCTCCTTTTCACATTATAGATATTAGGAAGCATTTTTCAAGGGGTGTAATCTAGGCGTGGCCTCAGGCCGGGTCGGGTCCGGGTCAGGCCCAAGCCCGCCGGGCTTTTTATGGGTGGGGGGAAGGCTCGGGACCAACCTGGGTTTCCACAGAGTCCGGTTCGGGCTGGGCCTCAGGCCGGTTTATAATATATACCCCCTCCACCCCCTTTTAAATGTCCCGTTTTACAATATTGGAATGTCCCTATTTAATTGTCTCATACCTTATTTGGTAAAGTTTGTGTGGCTCAAAATCATTCTTACTTTATTCTTACTTAATCAATAAATATCAACCACACAACCCATTTTTCTTAAAACTCGTGACACTCTCTTCCGGGACATTTAAAAGGAGACGGAGGGAGTATTTTTTGCTTTCCTAACTACCCCCCTCAGGCCCTCACCCCCCAATGGGCCCCACCCCCCAAAACAATCAACCCGGGGGGGGAACAAAAAAACTGAAAAACAAAAAAATGGCCCGAACCAAGCCCGGGCCGGGTCGTCATTTCTATAGCCCGAGCCCGCCCCCGCTACTCCCTACGGTCCGGGTCAAAAACCGGTTTCGGGCCCGAAGCACCGGGCCGATCCCGCACAGTAGCGGGCCGGGCCGGTTCCCGGGTTGGGTGGCCTGAACCGAGTCCAAGACTAGTGTAATCCATTTAAAAGCTGAAGAGATGGGAGGGAGGTGGGGCATTGTATGGAACAATGGAAGGTTTGGAAACATGTATAAAGAATTAAAAATGGGACCATACATGGACATCATGACAGGTGGAGAGCCGGAACTGAAAATATGGGTTTCAGGCCCGGTTAATTTTTTATGGCGAGCCGGTCCAGGACGCAAACCGGGCTAGACCACATTGTCCGTGTCTGACTGGTCTAAGGATGGCAATGGGGGCAGGGACCCGTGGGAATCCGCCCCGCAGGGACAGGATGGGGAGGGGCTTGGGGCAGGGTGGGGACAGGGATGGGTGAGATACTTTTACGCCGTTAAAATATGGGACGGGAGATGAGTATTGCTACACCCGCCCCGTCCTCGCCCCATCTAGGCCTGAACTCGGGCCGGGTGGCCCGACCCGGAATCGGCCCGAACCAGCACTGTTTCGTCTCGGCCTAGTGGCCCGGTCAGTGACCGGTCCGGGTAGGCCCGACCCGCGGGGGTTCGGGTCCGGGCTTAGGTCCCCCAAATCTTGAACCGGCCCGGCCGGTTCGGGAACGGTTTCGGGCATTTTTATTTTTTTTTTCAATTTTTTTTTTTACTTTTCGAGTTGGGCTGGGTATTTTGGGCCATTTGGGGTGGTTTGGGGGTGAGGGGGGGGGGGGGGGGGTTAACAACAAAATGGAGAAAAAAAGGCCTGGGCCCACCATTCCAGAACCGCCAGCCCGAGTCCAGCTCTAGCCTCGTCCCCATTATAAATATATACTCAATAACTCAAGCATATATATACACATATATAAATAATGTACACTCATTAAATTAAATCATATGTAGTATATAACAAACGCATATACATATAAACATACATAATTGTATACAGTTTAATCATGGTTAATGAATTAATACACATATTATATACTAGAATAATAATAAGCTAGTAATGATTAAAAGCATTTGTCATAAATGTTATAGGATTTTTAAGAGTGGGAAAGTGAGTAAATAAACACACATATTTATATGCAATATAATGTGTAATTAATTGTATTATAATTATAATTGTTGAGAATTTTGAAACAATGTACATGGTGATAATATGTTTACTTATTTTTTACTTTAATTGTCTTCAATTCACAAAACTTATTCAAATTGAAGAATTATTAAAATTGGCGGTATTAACTTTTAACAAACACAATACTTCAATGTTGCGTGTGTATCATATATTACTATGTGCGCATAGATATATATAGGCTTAGGATCAAATGAGAATAACACTTAACATGAGAACGTGCAAACACCACATTTACCCCAAATGTGAAGCACAATGGACTCGCACAATGAACTTTTTCGTATCTAGCATAATATTTACAAAAGTGTCAACATAATTATTTATATTAGCTTGTATTGAGTAAAGTCACTAGAATGGCTCTATTGTGTATCACATTGGATTTTTGTGTATTGGATTAAAATGAGTGTTCTCACGTTAAGCATCGTTCTCATTGGAATCGCACTACATATATTTATAATAAAAGATTAAAAGTATAGGCAAATACGATAAATTAAATCTATATGGGGGCACCCGTGGGGAACAACGGGGCGGGGTGGGGATGGGGCAGGTCAGGGAGTAACGGGGGATGGGGGGAATTTTTAAACATGGGGCGGGGGATGGGGGAGTGTACCCCGCCCCAAACCCACCCCATTGCCATCCCTAGACTGGTCAAAGTGTCAAACCAGCAAAAAAACTTGGAGAGATGTTTAGCTTGTGGAGACGATGATAAACTTACATTGAGTTCTACATATATAAATTTACAATCAGTTCAGACAATAGTACGATACATAAGTTGATGTACATGATACTAATACAACAATCATGGTACACAACTTATGTTTGCCCTTGGTCTAACTTGCAGGCTGCTGCTGCTGTAGCATTTTTTTAAATATAAGCAAATATAACACCAATCAGATTTGATATCGTCATAATTGCCCTAACCTGTCCTGCACAATAGAAAACCACACAATATAAAAAATGTCAGCATATAAATAATTTCAAACATGAAAAAGCATTCCCAGTGATGAATTAAAAAGTGTTTATCTATCTACATGCCAATAGGGCAATTACGTAAACAGGCACCCAAGCAATTGAAAACAAACAAAATGTGGGATGCTGATGCAATAATGAATGAATCAGTTGGCCATATAGATGGAAGTATGGTGTGAGCCGCGATCATCCACCTAGCAGGGACGCTTGGACAGGTTCTTGAGATAGCCTTCTTTCCCACCTAGATATGGGTAGGTGATGGGATACCACTCTCTTGCCCAATCCCCGTATAAGTACACACGAGTACAATTACTTGAAAACTATATCATGTTCCAATAGAAATAATATTTATCACCCCCCCCCCCCCCTAAACACACACACACATGTAAGGTTAATTGTATTGTATGTAATAATATTTCTCATGCTTTTGTTTTATTATCCTGACAAAGCTTATTTATTAAGAAAATGCAACGTAGACATTATTAATCATTACTATGTATTAGCTTTGTTAATGGTCACCCGTGGAACACCTGGGGAGGTGATGGGGCAGGGACAAGGTCACAAGTAATGAGGGATGGGGCGGAGGAAACCCTGAATCCCTTGTTCTGTTCCCTTTTTTGCATCTAGCACACCCCACGAAGATAGCAATCCAATGATGAAAAATGCTAGAGGTACACGTTTGGTGTACACTTGTCTGTCTGTCACAGACAAATTGTTTGTCACAGACAAATTGTCTGTGACACAGACAATTTGTCTGTGAAGGACAGACAAGTGTACACCAAACGTGTACACAAAACGTGTACCTCTAGCATTTCTCTCCAATGATTGGCGGATAACGAATTATAGAAATGATATAACGATTGTGTGGCCACTTTGACTTGATGAGTTTGATGAATATATGAATTATATGACACCCATTTCTTTTTTAGTAGCTTCATTTTCTTTTAAGGATGATTATCAATACTTGTCCCATTTCCATCTTCGGCAAATACCACCAAACTTTTTCATTTCTCTTTCCTACTTTTTCGACTTAGTCATTTACTTATTTATTTTTCATCTACCTTTTCTATCACTTGCAACGGAGCCAAAGACTCACTATTTTTTGGCTTGAGAATATGATGGAATAATAAAGCACACACAATTCAGTGAGCCATTTTGCTTTGGGTCATCTGGAAACAGTCTCTGTGCTTTAGTACAGGAGTAAGACTGCATACATCCGACCCCCCCTACCACACTATAGGCAGGAGCCTTTTGCGGCACCGGGGTGATGATGATGATTATCCATTATCCCTACCAGTTGCACACTTAAACTAACTGCTTGAACTATTAAGGAATGGAGTATGCAGTAGCATGAAATAATGGGTTATATTACCTAGGTCCCAAAAAGTTGTGTGGTAAATTTACAACTTTTAAACTTTTCCAAGGTAAAAGATTAGGAATCATAATTCTATTCTTAATATTATGCAAATCATATATGAAAAATCTATCGCCAGTCTCCCCTTAATAAATCCAAATAAAAACAACTCTATAATAATTTCGACTAGACTTTTCTTCCCCAAATAATCTCAGATAATCTCAAATAATTTAACACCATCATCTACATGTGATAGCGCTTGAACCCACTCTGTCCACCCCCGATCCCCCATCTGCAGCCCACAGTTCTCATCACACACATAATATCATCACACTCCAAGATATATTTTCATCTTCAGTCGCCTATTAAGCGTAAATTTGTATTTTGTTAGATTGATATTGAATGAAGCCTCCTGCATAAACTTGGTAAAACCACCAGCATGGTTTTATAAACCTATGCTCAAGATTCCATGTATTAGATATGGAACTAATGCAAAAACCTTTGGAAATTTTGATACCCTGGTACACAGTTATGAGCTCCTATTTGGAGTAAGCAGTATAGTCAAAAGCGCACCCCTAGGCGCTTAAGTGCACACCAGCTGAGGCACTATATACGTACAACGCCTAATAACCTTCCAGGCAAGACTGTTTGGGTCGGGCAAGTGCAAGAAGCACAGACGCGCAGAAGTGCACGCCTGATTGCTTGGACTGGGAAAGGGTTCTTAGCATATTTTCCTTTTTGAAAATAAGATTTGGGCCTATTTTAAAATTTAAAGATACTCGTATTACAAATAAGATATGGCCTATCCAACTAATAGGGGAAAACAACATAAACCTTACTAAACCCTTCTCAGTCGGTGTATTAAGGAGTCTACACCATGTTTGTTTCTTTGCTTCATCTTGTTCTTTTAATTTCTTTGTTTACTTTCTCTATATTTTCTTTCCTTATTAAAAAGTCTATATCTCTATTTTTTATTCTCTTTTTTCTGTCATTTGCTTGTGTTTAATAATTTATCTTTGTTTCTTTTTCTAAGTTGTTTTATATTTAAAATTATGGCTATGGTTTATACTTCATAGTATAAGGCCGGTGAAACTTCAAGTGTTGCTATGAATGTTGGAACAATGTGATACTGTTTGACCGTCACACCCCTACCACAACACCCTCCTTTATCCTGGCTTGGGACAGGCATGCTACCAAAGATCGCATGATATCAATTTTAGTTTTAATATTTAAAACTTTAAGTTATGGCTTCTGGTTTGGTGTTTTACTTTTGTGATATTTGAATATGATATTGAACATATCATGCTTGATAATAGTCATATAGTATACATATATTTCATTATTACTTATTACTTGTTAGAAACATGGAAGCTTGTATTGTCACAAATATGAACTCGCTCTAGAAAATACGAGAAAGAGCTAGGTTGCCCAGATGGAGGCAGACAGAAACCGACGAACGGCAAAAGCGGAGAACAATAACCTTCTGCAGAACCTCCCCCCTCCCCGAATTTCCGAAGTAAATCTGAATACATTCACCCGTCTGCAGAAAATGTTAAAATCCATTTCCAACCCCCCCCCCCCCATTACCTTGCTGCAACAATGGGGGCTTCCATGGCACGACGAGGTATGACGAAGCTAGTAGACATTTCCGGAGATAGAAACGATAACAAACGAAAAAAAGAAAAGTGAAAAAGAATAAGAATAAGGCCAATCACAACGTGCCCATGGCCCTAATGACTTTGCTCAATTGGTTGATGTAATTGATTTAGATTAAATTGGATTTTGAGAAGATATACCTATGATTTAGATTATATTGGAGTTGCACGTAATTGAATTAAAATGAGAATTGAGAAGAAAGGTCATAGATTCATAGGTGGGGATTATTCCTATCATTCTTTCCAATATTTACTTGCCAGTTCAAATTAACTTATCTAATATAACCTTTTGTAATTTTTTACCTAGAATATGTTCATTTGAGGAAGTATGTCTGTTTTTTTCTGGTGAAAAACACCTTTTAAAACATGAATCTTTTTATGGGAGGGAGTAATATGTGACTGAATATGTAAAGTGCTACTGATAGCTGATATAGGATTGTCTCATAGCTGGGTTGGATGACAACAACATCATCATCATCATCATTTACCCCAGAGCCGCAAAGGCTCCCACCTACGGTGGGGTAAAGGGGGGGTCAGATGTACGCAGTCTTACCCCTGTACTAAAGCACAGAGAGACTGTTTCCGGATGACCCATAATGAAAATCGCGTCCAAAATGACAACAAAAGGAAAAAATCAAGAGTATATAACGATGAGAGAGTTTGGATGTTGGTCAAACCTGAAGCATCTGCATCAATTTTGGATGTTGCACAAGCAGCTGGCACAGTTTACCCCGGTCACTTAATAAAGACTACAACAATTAATCACAGAAACATCACAATAAATTCCTCATCCAAAATGTAATCCCCAATAATTGCATGTAACTAAACATGTCACTACCTGAATAGCTTCTGGAGATTTAAAGAAATCTTGTAAAGACATCTCATTATCTTGTTGCTGGGACCCACCATTGCCATGCTGACGAGAACCTTGTGGCAGGAGATGATCAAGCTGTTGTTGCTGTTGTGGTAATGAATGGGAAGTACTCTGCTGTTGTTGTTGAGTATAATTATTGTAATAAATAGGAGGGGGAGGGGGAGGAGCTTGAGAGTGTTGGGGTTGCTGCTGCAACATCATCTGCAACGGCTGCTGCATTTGCATCTGAACGAATGGTCTGAGATGCTGCGATGGAGGATGACGTGGCATCTGAGGGACCTGTAATGGATGCAACTGACTAATAGAGTGAGAGTTGTCCGCATGCTGATGTGGAGAGGCCGAGTTATTACTTCCATAAGGTCTACTGAACATCAAATGAGACACTAAAGGAGGGGGTGAGAATGGTGTTAGTGAGGGTCCTGGAGTTGAAAGGTCAGCCTGCTGAGCCTCATTTGTACCTAAGACATTCTGATTGTATATGGTACATTGTGAAGTGGAAGGTTTTAACGATGAAAAGGTAGCGGAATTAACTGCAAAAGGAGGCGGTGTAGGTGGAAGTGGTGGGAATGGTCGCGTAGATGAAGAAAGTGATGTCCTAGAATAATTGGGATCAGGCACAAGATTGGAAGTCAGAGAAGCAGAAGTAACAGTCCGCATAGACTTGTAGTCTGGTTGAACCTGCAAAACGTAAAACACATAGCAAAAAGTACTGAGCCGTTAGTGAACAAAGAACAAAAGACAATGCTTAATTTAAATGAAAGCCTGGTGGCATTGAGGCTATACACCTATACATCTGCGATAGAATGATAAAATCAGCAAAGGGAGAAGAGAGCATATTTTTTAAGTACAGAACAAAATGTAATCATTTAAGATTCAGTGTAGTATTGGACTATTAGTCAATAATAACTTTATTTTATTGTGCAACATATCCCAAACCACACTATAAGCAATTGAACTATGTTTGTTGGCCCTATTGAACCCCAGCCCCTATACTTCCAAGGTCTAACTGCACCTATTGAGCACGATGACAGGCTTTAGCCACAATGAGTTCTTTTTTTATCTTATCAGCCTAACCTCTTATTCGTAGATGGGATCAGGAACCATTTGACTGTCATGTATGTATTTGTTTTTGTAATGAACACCAGACATGATTTGTGTTTTTGTATCAGACTCCCTAGTAACCCTCACAATAAAATGAAGCCTATTTGGTTTCGGCATGAGTTTTCTGGTGTTTCCAGCATGGAATTCACATGTGGCACCCAAATATCTAACAGCGTAATGCACTAACAAAAAAATAGATGAGAATTAAAAAAACGGTTTATTGTGGCTTAAGTATGTCTCAAACGTGCTCAATAGAGCCTGCCATGTTACAAGTAGAGGGGCCCAACATGGCCTACAGGCATAGTTCAAGTGCTTAAATATGTGAATTTTGCTCGATAAGATTGACTTACAGTTATAGGTGAGGCAGTTGCCAGAGGTAGCATAGAAGGTAAATTTGCCTGAGGCAGTATTGATTTATGACCATTAGATTCATGGGGAACCGCCGCAGAATTTTGTTTTAGCTCAGTTACCGAAAATATTTTGGTTGGTGAGGGAGAATCAACAGAAACCTTGCTGGAAGTCTTAACTGAGGAACTCCTAGGTTTCTCAGACTGGTCAGTAAACTTCCTCTCTGAAGAAACACTCTGTTCCCGGGTCAATCCCATCTCAGGACGAGAAACTGAAATCCGTGAAGAGGACTCGCCCTGTGTGTTTTCCTCTGTGTTGGATACCACACGAGACGACTGTCTAGTATCCTCACTCGTTGTCTCTTCAACAATTGAGCGAGGAGTAGAATTATGTTGAAGATGATCATCAGGGTGAGGAAAGGGCAGCTTATCGTCATCATCGGGTTCTTGAGACTCCTCTGCATCAAAAACAATATCTATCCCCTGAAGATCATCATCTAGGTCAGGTTTTATCTGGCAAGACATCGGCGATTTCTCCATATCCGGTTTATTATGAACCGGCCTCACTTTCTCTTCAGTGATAGGTGGTGGAACCATCATGCTAATATGGCGTCCCTTTTCACGGGCAATGAATTCATCTACGTGAATAGATGGTGGTCGTCCACTGGAAGATCCTGTCCTTGGTAACGTAATGACATTTGAATTTGAGGACCCATCAGCATTTCTTTCCCTCGCAACGTAGTCATCAACGTGCATGGAGGGAGGTCTGCTGGTGTTAGGCTTTCGCTGCCGAAAGGTGTCACGTCGGGAGGGACCGGAAATGACGGCAGGTGGTACGGACACCCGTGGCAGTGGTGGTGCAATCTCAGCAACTGAGAAAGAAGGGTCACCCCTACCACGCCTGTTTGATCCCAGCTCCATTGAAGAGCCTCTTCTTTTACTCGCAAGACCAATTTGTGTCAACCTTTCGCGTAAATTTTCAGGACACTCCCACAAGAAATTTTCTCCAAGCTCATCCACGAAGCTATCACCCTTAATCCTTTCAGCTCTTCTATCTACTAGTCTATGAATCTTAGAAGAAACTGTAGGAGGTTCAATTGGGGAAATGGAGAGGAAGCTGGCAATTTCATCTGGCTTAACTGCGCTAGAAGGCTCGTGCAACAAAAGCATTAGTAACTTTGCTGATTCCTTGACCTGCAGTTACATTATTAAATCCTCCCATCAAACATTTTTACCAGGAAACGAATAAAATGTTCAGTAACTTTGTCCCAAAAATGTTCTGCATCTTATGGTGCATGACATAATTTCTATCCATTTATACAGTCATAATCAACCGAAAAAACTGCACGAGTCTCAAGAACTCACTATCTTGAGGATTCTAGGGTTCAAGTCTTAACAAAAAGATTGTTCATGGGTGTACCACAATAAGATGCTGAATGTTCGTAACCATTTTCATTTAGTGATTGATGGCAGGATAAGGGGCAAGAAAGTGAGAAACATGCACCAAAAGTGAAAAATAAGAAAGTTGGAGAACAAAAGTGAGGGTGGAGTATTAGTCAAACAGACACATTAAAAGTTAAAACAAAGAAAGACATAAAGAAAAATGAAGTAAAGATGCAAGGAGAGAAGTGAAGCATACATGATCCAGATAAGCCATGTCCCAACCCACCGATTCCATATAATCATTGCCGATTGATCCGAATAAACTTGTAAAGTTATCTAAAGATCTCATGCTCTCTTCAAAAACATCAGGTGGGCCACTGTCTTCATCCTTAAACCCAAAAAGATACCTGATTGCAATACCCCTCTCCAAGATCGCACTGAAGAAGCAATACTTAAACCAGGTCAATGCAAGCAAAGTATCGAAACTAACCATGCCGTAATTTAAGGAGTAAAATCAGTAAACTATAACAAAAGAAGAAAGAGCTCACAAAGAAAATAAAAGAAAATGCAAAGATAAAGACATACCTGTCTGCATCCATGAAAAAGTGCAGAGAAGCCAAAGATAACGTCCCAATAGCTTCAACAGCATATACCAGAGGAATATTCTGTGAAGCAATTGAATTTAACAAAAAACGCCAGCAATATGCCAAAGGAGGATAATCTTTCCAGTCAAATTTCTTCATGATGTAATGAACATCTTCGGACCATCTCTCAGTTTCATAATCTTCATCAGTGGACTGAATATGCAGAAAAATAGAATGCAAAGAACTTTTTCCCTGCGTTGAACAACCCATTTCCTTAAAGGCTGAAAGGCAGGTGAGTAATTCTGTTTCCACTGGCAGGATCTGGACACAGTGCCAACACAGAAGAACAATTTCCTGTTTAGGTAAAATGCAAAAGAGCACATACTCCCATGTTCCAATATGGCAATATGTCATACATTGGATCAATACGCACTAGTAAAATTTAATTATATGAAAAAACGTACTTTGAAGAATGTTAAAAGTTGTGCAAGGATCAAGGTACATTCCTCATCTGTGAAAGCTTCAGGGATGTGTCTGAAAACCAACAATTTACAAAATCAAATCGTAGGCTGAGAAAATTCATTGTTGATAATCCATAGAACAGCTGCTAACCTCTCAGGCAGTGAATTTTTGTGTCTATTTTTTCCAGGATCAGATATTAGTGAGATTGACTTAAAAGCTGGTGTGCACCAACTCAATATTGACGCCAAATTGCCGGTAACATTTCTGTTCTGTAGGAACACTTGGTGGTCTATGTTGGCAGCATCTAAACACTTCTGAAGCACTTTACTTAGCATATCAGCAGCACCAGCCTTCAAAATAATGTTCTGATGAATGAAGAAAGCAAGAAATTAAAACAATTTATCATTTTTAATAGATGAGGTAACACAAGGACAATACGAAATTAGACACAATGTGCACCTTAGCATGTGGATGCTCTAACAGAAGAGAGATGAAAAGCAGCATGTGGTGCACCTGGAATAAACAAACAATGCAAGGAAAGAGGAAAAAGAATATGACAAAGAGTAAAGAGGCAAGAAGGCAAATATTCAAGAAGAAAATGTTTTACAAAACGGAAAAAACTATAAAGAAACAAATGTGTATAAGATAGAAAGAAAAAGAACGTGAAATACCCGAAGGTATTCCTCAGAAAGGCAGCCTAGTACTGCCCAAATCTAAAAGAGTCCTCAACTATACTAATCTCTCAATAGTCTGCTAAATGAAGCATTATTCATCATCTTTCACAATATTTAATAACATAAGAATACATTTGTAATATATCAATGGTTCTAATAGCAATCCCTAAACTTGTGCTGATTGAATTCTTGATTATTGCTTATTTATTTCCCTTATTGATACCCGATTCTCCTCTGATTTTGCAGGTCAAGATATGTATCATTGCCACCCGCTAGAAAACAGACTTGTCCTCAAGGCTGGAGATTTGCCTCTCTTTCTTGTTCTATTTTTCCCATAAAAGATTAAACAAAGGATGGATTCTGGTCGACCCCATAACAACATTCAAGCCTTAGTCCCAACTCCCAAAAGAATTTGGGGTCATCAATTTTGGGTGATCCTCATTTCATTTTTCATTTTCATTTACCCCAGTGCCGCAAAGGCTCCCACCTACGGTGGGGTAAGGGGGGTCGGATGTACGCAGTCTTACCTCTGTAATAAAGCACAGAGAGACTGTTTCCGGATGACCCATAGTGAAAATTGCGTCCAAAATTGCATGGACCGTCTGCTGTTTCATAACAAAGAAGTGCAAATAGTTTAGTGAGCCATTTTGGTTTATTCCATCATATTCTCAAGCAATTTTGGGTGATCCTGCCTGCAAGAATTTTTCTGAAGGGTACTGGTCTACCATTGGAGTGTATTTTGGGAAAAGATATGCATAAAATAATTTATTTTTATGTTAACCTTTCTCTGTTTTAAAAATTTCTTCTTTTTCACTCTTTTCCTTTGCTATGATCACCCACATGGCTTTTTCTTCATTTTCTTGGTGTGCTCTTATTCTTTTTCTTCCAAACTTTATTCGGCATACCCTTCCCTATGTGCTTCACCATTGCTTTTGAATATATTTTTCCTTGTTTACTGCCCACTTTCCTTTGCAAGATTGGTGGCATTATCTTTATCCAATTCATGATAGTCTGGATCAAGCATCTCTGTGCTGATTAGGCTTTCTTCTACAAATGGAACGTTGATGTCTCAACAATCAACATATTGGGATTTGTTGGTTTCTTTATTAAGGATGTTTTTACTTGGAATGTTTTCAGTCCCGGACTCCTTTCATTGAGCAGTGCTATGAGCTTTGTCAAAGATTCTCGTGTTTCCCATTACCCGTTTCAAGTTTCCCATTTCGCGTTTCTGTGCTACTTAGCTGCCCAACTCTAAAAGAGTCCTCAATCATGCTAATCTCTCAATATCCCACTCGCTAAAGGAGCCTTGATTATAATCTTTCAAAATATCTAAATACGGTAAAAAAATATTATTGTAAAAAATCAATGATTCTAAAACAGTGTTTGAGAGAGCTTCTCAGAAGCACTTTATTTTCTTGTTGCTTTAAAAAGGTTAAAAATAGTGACACACTAATCTTTTTTTGCTTTAAAAGAAGTTCAAAGTAGTGTTTTTAAGTTGTTCTGCTTAACTTTGACCACTCCAGAGCTACAAGCAGCAAGCAGGAGGGAGGGTGCTTAAAGTTGTTTTTCACTTTTTCTATAACAGGCCCTATGAATACACCAAAAGCTACTTCTTTACTAAGCACTCCAACTATTACTTTTTAAAAATCACTTTTATTTTCAAACACTACCAATTTTTACAATTAATCGCTTTTGAAATATTCTTTAAAAAATCATGTTTCGAAAGCACAAGTAAATACAAACAATTCTACTATAATTGGATTCTTGATTGATTGCTCATTTATTTTCCGTATTCATACCTAATTCTACTATGATTTATCAGGTCAAGATCCGTATCATTTATAAAATGTATAAAACTGTTGAAATATAAACTACAAAATATAATATTGAAGAGAGGAGGAAAGATTTTCTGTGTATTTCATTGGAGGGTTAAGTCCCTATAAATATACATTACAAAGATAGAATATTCCTATAAGATTCTATACAATAATAATATCCTAGAGTATATTCCTAAAATATTCTAAAGTATATTCTAAGGATAGAAGAATATTCTAAAGTATATTCTAAAGTATATTCTAATGTCTTTCACACTCCCCCTCAAGTTGGAGCATAGATATTTATCATGCCCAACTTGTTACATAAATAACCAACACGAATTCCATTTAATGCTTTAGTGAACAAATCTCCAAGTTGCTCTCCAGTCTTCACATATCCTGTAGAGATCAATCCTTGTTGTATCTTTTCTCGAACAAAGTGACAATCGACCTCAATATGTTTTGTTCTCTCATGAAACACTGGGTTGTTGGCAATGTGTATAGCAGCTTGGTTATCACACCAGAGTTTAGCAGGCATTGGTGTCTTCAATCCGATTTCACTCAGCAAATGGTTTATCCAGATTATCTCACATGCCGATTGTGCCATAGCCCGATATTCTGATTCAGCACTCGAACGAGAAACCACATTTTGCTTCTTACTTTTCCAAGAGACGAGATTACCACCAACAAAGACGCAATAGCCAGATGTGGATCTCCTATCATCTTTAGATCCAGCCCAATCAGCATCTGCAAAGCATTCTATTCTCATGTGATCATGATTTTGGTAAACAATACCTCGTCCTGGTGTCCCCTTCAAGTAACATAATATATGCTCTACTGCATTCCAATGATCAACTGTCGGAGATGACATATATTGACTCACTACGCTCACAGAGTAAGCAATGTCTGGACGAGTGACTGCGAGATAGTTAAGCTTTCCAACCAATCTTCTGTACCTTTCTGGGTCTTCGAATGGTATGCCTTCTGAAGTGAGTTGCACATTGGGAACCATGGGAGTTGTGTTTGGCTTTGCTCCCAATTTCCCCGTTTCAGTTAGTAAATCAAGTACATATTTACGCTGAGATAGAAATATGCCTTTCTTACTCCGTGTTACCTCAATACCCAGAAAGTATTTCAATGAGCCTAGGTCTTTTGTTTGGAATTGGCTATGAAGAAAATTCTTAAGGGCCAAAATACCTGCGGTATCACTTCCTGTAGGGGTGGGACTTGGAACCGTAAAACCGGAAAACCGAACCGAACCGAACCGAAATTTCCGGTTCGGTTCGGTTCCTATAGTTTTGGACTTGAGCTTTTTTCGGTTCGGTTCCTATAGTATTTCATCGGTTCGGTTCCGGTTCGGTTCCAGTTCGGTTCCGGTTCCTAGCCAGGAACCGAACTTCTTATACATTGTATGAGTAATCTTCATTTGAGGTGCTTCTGAGTGGAATTTTTTGATGAAATTTGGTGAGCATGTTTTTCATGAAATAAAGATTATGTCCACCAAATTTGAGCTTAAAATGTAATCGGGAAGTCAGTTAAATAAATTATTGAAAAACAGTACGCCAACATATATAAAAACGCAATGTTTTTCAATATTTTATTTAATTCACTTCCCGATTGAATGTTAAGCTGAAATTTGGTATATATCATCTATATTTCATGTAGAACATACTCACAAAATTTTATCAAAAAATTCTACACGGAAGAACCTCAAATGGAGATGGCCAGACGGCGTTCCGGGCCAATCCGAGTAATTATTTGTCAAGAATATTTTCTTGCATAATATACCTTATATATTGTGGACCAGACCAATCCAAGTAATTATTTGAATACTTTAGTCCACTTTCATATTTATTTTTTGTTTGTAAATGTAAATGTATTGGAGTTCATCTAAAAAGGAATTAATATTCTATTGATTACGTTGTTTATTACTACGTACATTTTACCTATTATGCATTACTAGTAAAAGAATATTATTTTGAGGTTGAACTACCAGCTATTAAATGTGTACTTTGGAGATATCAAACCTTTTTGCTCGACTGTTGATGCCTATTTTAAACCGAGATTTTTGTTATGTTGAAATTTAATGTTGCACTTGGATATATATATATATATATATATATATATATATATATTTATTTATTTATTTATTTGAACATTGAGATATCATGCACGTATAATATAATGGTCATAATTTAATGATTTAAAGTTTGAATTTTTTATTTAACTGAAGGTAAAATGTGTTCATTTCAGGAGGATAGTAAAATTTTATAAGGAACCGAAAAAAGGTAAGAACCGAACCGAATTTAAGTAGAACCGAACCGAATTTAACAACCATTTTTTTAACTAGAACCGAACCGAATTTAAACCCTACAATTTTTATACGGTTCCATCGAATTTTAACAAGAACCGAACCGATCCCAGGCCTAACTTCCTGTAATCACAATATCATCGACATACACCACAAGCAATGTGATACCTGCTTTCGTTTTTCTGTAAAAGACAGAGTGATCTGATTGACCTTTTATCATTCCAAACCGTTCAATGGATTGACTGAATTTCCCAAACCATGCACGAGGACTCTGTTTCAGACCATAAAGAGATTTGCGAAGTCGACAAACTTTCCCATACTCCCCCTGAGCAACAAATCCCGGAGGTTGCTCCATATAAACTTCCTCCTGAAGGTCACCATGTAAGAATGCATTTTTAATGTCCAACTGGTGTAAGTGCCAATCATGAGTTGCAGCGAGTGAGATAAGTAACCTGACAGATGTTAATTTAGCAACAGGAGAAAAAGTGTCAGAATAATCAACACCATAGGTTTGAGCATAACCCTTTGCAACCAATCGAGCTTTCAATCGAGCAACAGATCCATCTGGATTAACCTTAACAGCAAAGACCCACTTACATCCAATAGACTTCTTCCCTGAAGGCAAGTATACCAAATCCCAAGTACCATTAAGATCCAAAGCATTCATTTCCTCTACCATGGCATGTCGCCATTCAGGATGAGACAAAGCTTCTTTAACAGATTTGGGAACAGAAATAGAATCAATGGAAGCAACAAAAGAACATGAGGCAGGAGATAACTGACTGTATGACACAAATGAGGAAATAGGATGAGTACAAGACCGTGTACCTTTACGTAGTGCTATCGGGAGGTCAAGATCAGATGTAGAGACAAGATCTGAAGATGCAGGTACTGGTTCAGGACATGAGATCAAAGTCGGACCAGTATCAGGATATGTAATCACAGGTGTCACATGTGGGGAGTGATCTTGTGCTTTGTGTCGACGGGTGTAAACCAAGTGTACAGGAGGTCTAGGGTCAGGAACAGTGACATTCGACATAGTTACTGAAGGTGTGGTCTCAGGTATAGTAACTGTGTAAATGAGTATTTCATCGTTGTCCTCATGAATATCTGTCTTGGATGATGAAAATGGTGTATTTTCATGAAATGAGACATCAATAGAAATAAGATATCGACCTGTACTTGGACAAAAACATCTATACCCCTTTTGAACTCGAGAATAACCCAAGAAAATACATTTCAATGACTTGGGGTCCAATTTCGTCCGATGAGGGTTAACATCTCTAACAAAACAAGTGCAACCAAATATTTTAGGTGGAATAGGAAAAAGTTCTTTATTTGGAAAAAGACATTGATAAGGAGTTTTACCATCCAAAACAGAAGATGGCATACGATTGATCAAAAAACATGAAGTAGACACAGCGTCAGCCCAAAACTGTTTAGGCACATTCATTTGGAATAGAAGAGCCCTTGCAGTTTCTAACAGATGTCGATTCTTTCTTTCAGCAACTCCATTTTGAGGAGGTGTGTCTACGCATGAAGTTTGATGAATAATGCCATGTTGAAGCATAAAAGATTTAAATGGAGCAGATAAATATTCTTGGGCATTGTCTCCCCTTAACACACGAACAGGAACATTAAATTGAGTTTTAATTTCAGCACAAAATGCAGAGAAATGAGTAAATAACTCGGATCGGCGCTTCATAAAATACACCCATGTCATACGAGAATAATCGTCAACAAAAGTGACAAAATATTTGAAACCAGGTTTGGACACAACTGGACATGCCCCCCAAACATCAGTATGTACAAGATCAAACGGAGCATTTGCTCGTTTATTAAGTCGGGGACTTAAACTAGTGCGATGATGTTTAGCAAACTCACACGACTCACATTGTATAGAAGACACCTTATTAAACTGAGGATATAATTGCTTCATTAGTGAGAGAGATGGATGTCCTAATCGGTAATGAGCTTCTAATAGATTTCCAACCCCAAGGCAAGAGATACCTTTTGTAATTGATGTATCCAAAATATAAAGACCACCCGACTCATGTCCTTGACCAATAGTATGCTTCGTTAACAGATCCTGAAACACACAATATCCCAGAAAAAATGTTACAGAACAATTAAGAGTACGTGTGATTTTACTGATGGAAAGCAGATTAAATGCAAAATTAGGAAGACTCAAAACAGACGATAATGGTAATGTAGAAGTTGGTACAACAGTACCAGATCCAAGAACGGGTGAGGTAGACCCGTCTGCTAAAGTGACACTGGAAGCAGGTAAATGTGAGTGAAATGATGAGAATAGACTAGGATTACCAGTCATATGATCTGTGGCACCTGAGTCAATGACCCATTTTGAGGATGATGAAACAAGACATGTGTTTGAAATACCTGAATTTGCGACTACCGAGATAGGGGTAGATGAATGCTTTAGAGATTCTTGGTAGCAAATAAATTTAGCATACTCGTCTGAAGAAATAGCAATTGATCCATCAAATGAACTCGTAGCGGAAGCAACATGAGCAAGCTGATTTCCTTGATTTTTGAACAGCAACTTTCTACATTCTTTGAGCAAGTGCCCGGGCTTCTTGCAGTAATGGCATATTACTCCTCTGCCAAATGGACCCGTAAAAGACATTCTTTTTTCTTTTTCTTTTTTTTTGAATTTTTTTTTTTTTGATTTTTTTTTTTTTGATTTTTTTTTTTTTACTTTTTTTTTTTTTGAGAATAAATAAATAAATACAGCTAATTAAGACTTACCAGCCGCAGCTCAATAGATGGTTGGCGAGGTCTGGGTTTCTGACTTACCAGCTAATGATAGTGGCGACTCCAAAAATATAACGCAGCCCCTTTCTAATTCGAGCTAGTTCACCTAGTCTCAAATCCCAACCTTTCTCAACAGTCTGCGTCGCCAACCTCAAGAAGACCGTGGATCCAAAAGCTCGCAGATCGGAAAAATGGATTTGTCTGGCAGAGATGGCGATTTCCGATTAGAAATCCGGTCAGCTATGAAGCTTCACTCGCCGGCGCGTGCGGCAGCCGAGAAAGTCTTCGGCGGCGCGTGTGACTGACGCGCGAAGCTTTGCCGGTGCGGACTCCAAAGACGTGGTCGGCGGCGGCAAGTGCAATTGGTTAGGACGGAGGTGAGAAATAGGACGGTGTTGGTCTGGACAGAGGTTCTGTTTAATGGTGTGTAGAGGTTCTGTAGGCAGAATGGTGTGTAAGGTTCTGAAAATGGTGTGTAAGGTTCTGAAGTTAACTCAAGTTCTTGGAGAAAGAACCCAGCCTGAATACTGAACTGAAGTCAGCCTGAATAAAGAACTGAAATCTGAAAAACTAAACTGAAATGGAAGTCTCTGATACCATGTTGAAATATAAACTACAAAATATAATATTGAAGAGAGGAGGAAAGATTTTCTGTGTATTTCATTGGAGGGTTAAGTCCCTATAAATATACATTACAAAGATAGAATATTCCTATAAGATTCTATACAATAATAATATCCTAGAGTATATTCCTAAAATATTCTAAAGTATATTCTAAGGATAGAAGAATATTCTAAAGTATATTCTAAAGTATATTCTAATGTCTTTCACAAAAACAATGAAAAAACTCTTCAACAAGGGTAAAGTTAAGCAAATCGCAGTATGAAATCAGGAAAAAAAACGTATATGTTACCTTGTAGGCATCTACTTCTGACAGTGATGAAATGTCAGAAAGATGACCATGAACCTTCACTATTATAGGTCGTACTAGCACTGCACCATAATCAGCACTTAAGTTTGTGATGCGAGTGATGAAGACTCGCAACAAGTCTTGAACTACGATCAATGTCTGAATCCATGATTAAACCATCAGACTAATTGAAGGCATTATGAGATGAATGTAAAGATCCAAAGAATCCATGCACTTCCCAATGCTTAGCATCCTATATACTGAGACTTGAAACAAAACATGAATGTGATCAACCACATGCTTTATTGGTGCGATTTGACTTTGCACCCTGTTTTATGGGCTAAATTGGGCTTTTCACCCGTCTAAAAGGCAATAATGAGTGCCCCCATCAGTTCAAAAACCTATTAAGGAATGGGGTACAAATTTTAACCTTTATAAACGAATGGGCTGCACACATTATTTTTATTTGAGAAAAGGTGCAAATAGGCCCATGTACTAACCAAAAAAGGTCAAATAAGCACTTATTTAGGAGCTCTGCTCGGCCGTCGCCATTTGGGGTGGCTCCCGGTGGAATTTTTTGAGCATCTTATTCATCTGAATGCCTTCCCGATTGAAGTTTTAGCTGAAATTTGGTATGAGTAAACTAGACTTGATGAATAAGATGCTCAAAAAAATTCATCAAAAAATTCCACCGGGAACCACCCCAAATGGCGACGGCCGGACAGAGCCTCCTAAATAAGGGCTTATTTGACTTTTTTTTGTTAGTACATGGGCCTATTTGCACCTTTTCCCTTTTTATTTTTTTGAAAATGGGGTGCAAAGTCCAACTCCCCTGTTTCATACTACGTATTAATTTATTCACTTTTAAACATGCCTTTGATAGTCTTCTTTAAAGCAACCAACATGTGCCTAAGGATGTTTTTACTTGGACTGAAATTTGTTGGTATGGTCTTGTAAATGTTTGGTCTCTGTGTATTTTATAACTATGGAAGTGTGGTCTGGTCTGTTTAAGTCTGGTCTGATCTAGGACTGAAAATAATCCAAGTAAAACTGCCCTAATTGTTTAAAAAGCACTCCATACAATTACAAATCGATTTGTCATGCAATATTAGCTAGAGATAGTGTGCGCGTGTGAAAGACAAAGGGAAATATATCATCAAACAACCTATTACAAAAAAAAAGGGCTAAATTAACCATAATGACCAAGAATCACTTACACTGACACTGCAATGCAGAATAATCTGAGAGACTTTGCCAAGTTGTGGTGTCAATTGGGCAAGCAGTTTCTCACTGTGTCCAGGCTGTAAAAACCAATTAACTTTCTCTTCCTTCTTAGGCCCTAACAGTGTCCTTACAGCCACTGTTCTATGAGTAGCCAACATAGGCATCCCATCTTTCCAAAGCCAGGAACATTCATCTGGAAACAGATCATTCTTGAAACAAGATAGCAGAACAAACTGTAAGATTACATACACACTCTGCTAAATTTAGATCACTCCAAGTTGTACTGATTCTAGAAGAACACACGACGCATGAAATTCACATACCAGAAGGAACAGAAGGCTACAGGTTTCCTTTGGACCAAGTGCTACAACTGAAGTTGCATTAAGATTGTCAAGGAGGTAATGAAAAAGCCCAGGAGTCCATCCATAAATGGACCAGCAGGCCAATGCTGACACAAGAAGATGACAAACAGTTCCAAGACTAAGGGCCATTTTAGGGCATGAGTAAGATAGATCTGATCCGCATGCAGCTAGCTTTGGACTGCAGATAATAAATTCAATGAACCAATATTTTCTTACCCTGAATATGCATAAACAGAAGTATCTAAAAGAAAGAGGAAATGGAAGATTGCTGATTGTGTGAGGAAGTCCTAAGATGCCTTCATTACCTTACTTCTCTATGCAACTGTACAAGAGAACTTATCAGTTTTGTATTTCTGTGCTGCTCTTTTGCTTCCTATAAGTGCAAAAATAAGAAGAGGACCAGCTTAGAAAACTGCTAGAAGGCTGAAGCCGCTGAACAAAGAATAAAGTGAAACATATTGTGTAATTATCTTCTTTCATTCTTTGAAGGACACTTTGTTACATGTTCATATGAGTGCAGCATCCGGATAATATTTCGGAGTAATAGATAATCAAGGCCTAAATCCTTTAAATACAACTGTAAATACTGAGGCAGACTAAGTACAAGCAAAAGAAATCATTTCTGCATCGGAAAGGTCACTGCAAACCTGTAACTTCTGTAAAAGATTGATCAGCAGCACCATAGAAGGAATGAGAAGATCTAATAGGCTCTGTTCACGATTACGCTCAAGCAATATGTCCGAAGTCGAATTGCATTCTGTACCCTCATCAACTAGGTAATCTGCTCATCATAGAAACGCATAAGCAAAAGTGTTTCATAAGAGAAATATATGCATCAAATTGTCAAAATATGTAATTGTATTTCAGGTCCACGAAGGCCTATAAGAGATTTTAAAATCGATGTGGTTTTAGAAGCCCAAATAGATGAGTAGAATTCAGAAAAATTACTTGGACTAAGAAAAGAAAGACATGATTACTCAATTTTGTTATCATTGAGAAGTCGGCTTATGGGAATGGAACTACATGAAAGCAAAGATTACCCATATATTCCATTTTCAACATACAGCTAGCACAATTTGTAAGTTGCACATAGTAAACAAAGATACCTACCATAGACATTAGATGATCTCTCGAGCAAGAGTCTACAGTTTATCAAAACTGCATGTATAACCATCACAGCACCCTCATCATAAAGTGCAGCAGCAACAGTCTTTAACAAAGAATTCAAGACTAGTATAAGTTTAATCAAAGTATCAGATATGTGTGTGTGAGCAAAACATATATAAAAACCTATACCGGATTATCTGAAAGGAATGCCAAAATTCGGAATGCAGTTGTCAACTGAACAACGGAAGAGTCACGAAGAATAACCCCAGGAAAATCTTTTTCAGTGATGTGTTTCCCAAGAATACTGTCAATCACATTACTCTCAAAAGTATTAGAAGAATCACCAATGAAATTATCAATGTCCATCAAATCAGATGCTAAAACACTTGTTGAGGTCATATGAGCATCTCCTCCAGAAGCCAACACAGCAGTGTACCGTAGAAGACCAATAGTGCCACTTCTGTGATAAACTACGCCAGCATCAATCCAGTCCAGCAGTCGGGCTGGAGCATCTTTTTTGTTAGAGCCAGCAGAGGTAGAAAGTAAGAGTCTATGCAGCTCCTTCACATGCTCAATCCAAGATGACAGAGAGGACGGAGTTGAATCAGAAACAATAATTTCGAAAATTTCAGCAGCAGAGTGAAAGATTGCATGATTTAACGGTGAGGCAGCTGCAAGTTGAAAATTTTGGCAGCATGGTTATCATAGAAAAATTAAAAGAGAACTCCACAACTGATTTCAAGCACTGGTAGGGAATGTGTACTGAAAGCATATTAATTACATCTAATAGCAAAAAGAATATAGATCTCAGTACCAGCATTTAAGGAGCTTGGATCCAAATCCTTTGCAGAGTGCAATGTTGCTATTAATGCTGCAACAGCCTATAGAAGTTTAACATAATCAATAAGAAGGATCTTTTTATTGTCCATAGGAACTGAGGTACAGGGAGGCACGGGGGGCTGACTATATATGACAGGGAGGGGAGTTTTTTTTTTATCATGACAGGGAGGGGAGTTCGAAATTATCTTTATCTCTTATGCAGAGAAGGCCCCAAATGATAAATGATAAAAAAAAATCCCCAATGGCACAATGAAAAGTGCAGCCTCATTTCCCTTCCTAACAAATTTCAAAAGGGAAAAGGGGTTGAATTACCTCGGGAAAATGCACCACAGTCAGCAAAGCTTCAATCCCTCCATCAGAGCTGTAAGGGATATTAAAAATAAGTTTTCAAGCAATCAAAACTATCTTTATACGGTATCTGTTTGCATAGCTAAGAGTGTTCATAATTGCTTAATTGCACTCTTGCAATCCAAGTATACAAAGTTCGCTCAGTTATTTTACTTCCCTAGTTGTTTAGAATCTACACTAACAAGGAAGCATTGTATATACTCCCTCCGTCCCCGAAAGAAGTTCCCCATTTGACTTTCACACACTTTTATTGAAGTAAACTTACCAGGGGGTAAATTTTACTGTTTTGACACTGTTTAGCACTGTTTGGCACTGTTTTGCACTGTTTGACACTGTTTTGATGTAGATGACTTTCCATTTAAGGAAATAGGAACTTAAATTAGGGACATCCAAATAAGGAAAGTGGGAACTTCTTTCGGAGACGGAGGGAGTATGTGGTAGTAGAAAACATGAGTGATGTACTGCCATACTGTGAATATGAACATTACAAACATACAATGCAAGATAGATGATTTTCCTAAAGTTTCACTGTTAAGGAGTGGGAGACAGATGGGCCGAGGCTAGGCGGCAAATGGGCCAAAGCTTCAGGAGGACGGGCCTCACCCATTATTAGTTTACTGTTGCTGTCAGTGGACCTAATTGGGCTGGGTTGACTGCTGGGTTTTATTACTTTATTTCATTCAATTGTTATTTCTAATAAACTGCTGGGCCTAGATGGCCATATTTTATTATTAGGTTACTGGGCCTAGATGGCCATGCTTTATTATTAGGTTAAGGAGTATTTAAGGAGGTCTTGTGAACTATTATTCATTATCGAGAATAAAGATTTAGTTTGAGCCTAAGGCTGGGGCAGACGTTCATATCGTCTGCTAGGGTTTTCTGCTTCTATCAATTTGGTACAAGTTCTATTTTAATTTGATACAACGCAATACAACTCACAAACTCGACTATTCTTACCGGGAATGGCCACAAAGCTTCCATAGGATCCATAAGAAATCCTCGGAGTGTAGATTCGATGTAACTAAAAGGTCAACAGCATTAACCTGCATAGCTTTGCAAGTGAAGATGCAGCTAGTTAAATTGTTAAAAGGGAAATACCACTACAAAATAACAATATAAACAATGTTGTAGAAGGGTCAGTGCAAAGGAAATATGATTTCTTCTCTGATGAATGTTACAGCCAAAGTATGAAAGAAAAAAGAAAAAATGAAAATAAATGAAATAAAAGAATCAACAAGAATATGGCTGACCGCCTTCAAGTGCATCTCCATTATCATTGCAATTTTGTGTGGGTGAAAAAAGAAACCCTTGGAAATCAAGGCAGAGGCATAGCGAAGAGAAACAGGCTCTTCCTTCTTCCAATTATCAGTACCCCTCAAGGCGTGAATAAATGTGGTAGACTGCTCGGGATTACAAGAAAGGAAAACTAGCCCTGTATACAGAGGGAGACATTACATTTTTAAACAGAATACTGTGGCTCAGTTTTGGGGCAAGAGGGAGAGAGAGAGAAAAACCTGAACGACAAGAGAGAAGTGTGAGAACTATGGCCTCTAAATACGACACAATATCCACATAATAATCCAGCATGCCACCTTTAACACATCGTAGAGCAGAATATGATAATAATGCAGCAGACAAAGGAAGGAAACCTTTCTCCTGCTTAAACAAAAATGGAACACGACATAATCAAGGAATGAGAATGGCGACAGAATACTAACATGAAGCTGATAAAAAACAGCACAACCAGATATAAAAAAGTACAACACTCCTAATACAGAAAAGCACTGATGCCAGAATTTAATTCTATAGAACGATGCAATTCAACATTCGCTATTTCACTACAAATAAGAGTGTAAGAATCAACGTGAAATTGAGTAGGAGGATAGCCCATAAGATGAAAAGGTGTTCAAAAATGACTATAGACAAAGAACGCTGGTGCATGAACGCTGGTGATACCTAGAAGAACATTAGAAGCCCACTCATCTCATCCTCATTTTTCTCCATTTATCTATTTCTTTTAATTAATTATTAAACAGTTTTACCATGTAAAACTGCTGAAACGCATCCTGACATTCCAGTTAGCAAACAAGTGCAACTGACTGTCATATTTGAGCTTTTTTCCCTCAAGACCTTGAAGTTTGAAAATGCAAGCCTGGCCATAGATGTATTATGTATCCTTACGGTCCCATAACATTAACCCACATTATCCCTATCTTTCCAGTTTCCACCTTTGAGCGAATCAAAATATGGATAGTCTCATGCAAAACCGCAAACCAATAGACCAAGACAAATGGAGTAAACTAGTTTAATGGTGCTCTATTTGGTCAAGCTTAAATCAAATTGAAAGTATAATTAGCTTTTAGGTCCTGTTTCTTAATATAAGTAGGAACTAATGAGACCACATTTTAAATATTAATTTGTATTTCATAAACAAACAAAAAAAAACTGTGTGCTAATTATCCAACAAACACTTGGCGTATATTGATAGCTTTTCGCTTCCAACTCAGCATTTATCACCTTTCATTTTCTTTCAGCTTTTTTGAATTGTCTGTCAAACATAGCCTAAAAGATTATCCATTAATGTACCTTCAAAAGAGAAAGCAGATGCATGTCAACATCCTTGCTAGGGTGACAACAATTGGACAGCGAAATCAAGCCACTTGTAGATTCATACGAGAACTGTCCAGCATCACCAAGAAGCAAAGATTTACTTGCACAAGCAACGGGAGAAGGATCTTCAATGGGGCCACGGGAATTTAATAATTTCTGCAATAGACCTTGTGTTAGCAAATTGAAAATGTGATGTAATTAGTTCATGTAAATTCACTTGGGTAAATAGTTGAAGAACCAAAAGATGATACGTGAGTGGTGTTGTGAGCGTCATTGGGATCTCATTTTAGCTCTAGGGAAAAGGAAGGGAGAGGAGGAAGAACAAATTATGCCCAAGGAATAATTAGTCGGTGTTCGACCTTGTAAAGAATTAAAGATACAAGAGCTAAGTCCACAAAGATAGTTTATTAATCGATATGGAAGACCCTTATATAGTTATATTATAGAAACCCTAATTATTAATCTAAAAGGCTAATAAGAAGCTAACTAAAACCAGACAAGGGATAACAATTAACAACAATAAAATGAAAGAGAAACTAATACTAATGCTAGTTTTTATTATAATTAGGGTGTCTCTAACACTAATACTAAATTTATTCACTGCACCCTCCAACATGGAAATTCGGCATTTGCAAGTGCAGTGAAGGGAAGGACATTAATTTTAATAATGATAATAATAATAATAATATAAATTCCCATTAATAGTACTCATGATGATGATTCCTTTTATAATACTTTTCCACGCTGTTTTGTGCAGCCCTCACATGAGGCAAGCTCACATCAGTGGCTCAGCTCAGGAAACTTTTCCAATATGTTCTCAAAAGACAATAGAAACTTCTACCAATAGAGCTTCAATGAGTACTTCAAGGGCTAAAAGATCATTATTACGGATCACTTTGATATGAAAGATCCTCAACTATAAAATCATAAATGTCAATAGAAACATCTAACCAGGATCCTTTTTAGTTGGAGTTTAGCATTGGCAAGCATGGACACTGTGTTACCCTGAGCAGAACTTTCCACAGAATAGTGACCTTCCAGTATAGATAAAACTGCATGCTGTTGTTTTAGGGAGAGTGGTAAAGAGGGATAACCAAAGAGAGTGAGACTTACAATAGCAATTCAGACTAAATATAATTTTAAAAATTTAGAAGCATGAACCTCATATCGGGAAGCTGCTTCATAGAAGCGCATACGATGAAGTATATAAGTCGACAGCAAGGCAACATCATGCCGCTGACACTTCATTAATAACTTCAATATGTTATTATATCCATCACTGAAACCAGAAGGGATACTCTCATCTTTACGGGGCCACCAGCCGAGGAAACCTTCACAACCAACTGAATGCTGAGTAGCTCTCTCAATGACTCCAAGAAGCATTAGCTTCAGAGCAGTTGAATTATGCACGTAAACATATCCAAGTTGCTCCATTCCACCATAGTAAACAAAGTGAAAGCAGCTCTCTCTAGCCGTACACAAGATAAGTGCTACTGCAAGCCGAATAATTGTACTCTCCTTCTGTAATTCACAAATCAAAAACCAGTTATGAACAACACATTCGCGTCATAACATTAGAAATTATAATGAAAAAAAAGTGCAATGCTTTTCTCACATTTCAGATAAGAATATGCTAAAGAGCATCCACTCACCTTTAAAAACCCAGAATTTCCCTCACTGCAAATGCCATGATGAGATTTGAAGTACTGGATCAAAGCATCAACAAGCTGTTTGGTACTACCACTATCTGCTTCTAGTGCTGTAGACACACTTTCAGTTGAAAATTCAGATAGTTCTTTCATTTCTTGATAATTAAGTTCTTTATACATCTCAAGCAGTTCCTTTCTGGCTTCACCAAGGACATTATGAACCTTGTCATCACATATCAGCGTATCTAGTCCAAGTTGCTTGTGGATGGTAGTCATAGAATGCAGGCAAGAAGTTGTGTACACTGATGCAACAGATAAAATAGGCCTAACAAGTCTATTAGTTATATGTCCAGCATTTTGAAAGCCCAAAATTTTAAGCGTAAGTTGTAAGACCTGCTTGATCTCTATAGAAATATCAAGATGAGGAGCTCTTAGAGACAATGACTTTAAAGGTGATAAGTTTTCCTGAAAAATCACATTAGTAGGAGGCAGAGCAGGAGGAAGGTCTTCAAGGTTTCCTTCCACAGAACTAACAGTATTCGCTAAAGAGTTATCCAGGTCAACTTCTATATTGAATTGGCCAAGATCTTCTGCAGTATTACCATATATGACCAAACTCAGGCTGCGATAGCTGCCTCTAATGACCAAATGGTTGGTGACTACAGCCTATATATGATAAATAACAGTCAGATATTTTCAAGAAAAAGAGTATGCAGTTCACACCTGTGCAATGTTCATGACAATAGCAAATTATACCAATTATGTAAAAGTCTTTCAGGCATTATGTAATGGACATATGAACAGTACACTATCAAGTCATTGCCGTCTTTTGATATTTGGCATGCATGAGGAAATATCCAATAACAATGACTGTTTTAGACTTTTCATATCATTATTCCTTCTTATGAAGGTTAGAAGTTTACAACCAAAAGGGCAACTGGTATAATACATCGCAACTACTTTTGTCGCATAAATTTGTAGTGATAATTAGCTTTATACAATTAATTGACACTATAAATTTAATGGCTCCATCCTCAAACAGCTATACAAATTGGTGGCCTGCTCCATAATATCGTTTACTTTATACAAAAAATGAAAAAAATGACGATGAGAATGAAATAGCCTGCAGACTTGGAACAATTACGAAATCTATTTCAAAATGAATAAAAAATGGAAAAATTGATAAGAATAATCCCACCATTCAATGGTCTTCTCATAATAATCCCAACTTTACATAATCCCAGAATAATCCCACCTTTGCACCCCATCTTCTTTCATTGGACCTTTTTTTTAAATCTTATATAAATAATCCCACCTTTGTAGGTCATCAATAGGTCAGGGTCCAATGAAAGAAGATGAGGTGCAAAGGTGGGATTATTCTTGGATTACGTAAAGGTGGGATTATTATGAGAAGGTCAGTGAAAGGTGGGATTATTCTTGTCAATTTTTTCATAAAAAAAAGGCGCCTCAAAAACGTTTTTCCTAACCCACCTAAAATATTTGGTTGCACTTGTTCTGTTAGAGATGTTCATCCTCATAGTAAAAAGTTAGATCCCAAACTATAAAATACATTTCTTAGGTTATTCTCACGATCAAAAGGGGTATAGATGTTTTTTCCCAAGTTTTGTTAGAGATGTTAATCCTCATCCTAAAAATGCATTTTCTTAGGTTATTTTCACAATCAATGTTTTTCTTGCATTGTGACCTTCAAGAGGAAATTAATATCGAGCAACCTCCTGAATTTGTTGCTCGGGGTGGTATGGGAAAGTTTGTCAACCCCGCAAGTCTCTTTATGGTCTGAAATTCTGAATCAAATCCCTTGTGCATGGTTTGGGAACCTCAGTCATTCAATTGAATAGCTTGGAATAATAAAGGATCAATCAGATCGCTCTATCGTTTATAAACGAATGAAGCAGGTATTAAATTGATTGTTGTGTATGTCAATGATATTCTAATTACAAGGAGTGATAATGCAAGTATTTTGGCTCATAAGAATTTTCTTCACACCCAATTCCAGACGAAAGACCAACATCATTGAACTACTTTCTGGGTAATTCTATCTCAACGTAAATATGTACTTAATTATCTAGCTGAAATAGGGAAATTGGGAGCAGACTCAGCAGAGTAGAACAATACTATTGTGGTTCCCAATGTGCAACTTACTTAAGAAGGCATGTTGTTTGAAGACCCATAAAGATATAGAAGATTGGTTGGAAAGTGTAATTATCTTGCATTCACTCGTCCAAATATTGCTTACCCTGTGTCTCCGTGAGCGCAGTGAATCGATGAATGCCATCTCCAACCATTGATCATGGGGTATTGTATAGCATATACTCCCTCTGTCCCCCTAATAATGGGACGGAAGGAAGTGGTGTGGTTTTTAAGAAAAGTAGAATTATGTGGTTGATAATGAGTTGATAAAGTGGGAATAAAGTAACAATGAATTAGAGCCACACAAATGTTATCAAATATGATATGGACAATAATAGGGGAACATCCAAAAATGGAAAAGTGGGGCAATTATAGGGGGACGGAGGGAGTATTATGTTACTTGAAGGGAGCACCAGGACGAGATATTGTTTATTAGTACAACGAGAATAGAATCTAAAGATGATCGAAGATCTACGTCTGGCTATTGCATCTTTGTTGGTGGTGGTTTCCTAGAATCTTGGAAGAGCAAAAAGCAAAATGTGGTTTCTCATTCTAGTCCTGAATCGGAATATCGAGCTATGACACAATGTGCATGTGAAATAATATGGGTAAGTCATTTATTGAGTGAAATAAGACGGAAGACGCCTATGTTTGCTTAATTGTGGTGCGACAACCAATAGTACACATTGCAAATAATTCAGTATTTCATGAGAGAACAAAGCATATTAAGGTTGATTGTCATTTTATTTGAGAGAAGATAGAATGGGTTGATCTCTACCAGATATGTGAAGATTGGAGAACAACTAAGAGATTTATTCACTAAAGCACTAGATGGGATTCGAGTTGATTATTTATGTACCAAGTTGGGCATGATTAATATCTACGCTGCAACTTGAGAGAGAGTATGTAATATTTTAGAATGGCTGTAGGAACATGTTTTGGAATATTTTAGGAATATCTACTCTAGGATATTGTTATGGCATAGAATCTTATAGGAATAATCTATCATTATAATGCATATTTATAGAGTTAAACCCTTCAATAAACATACAAAAAAATCTCCCTTCTACTGTTATACAACATTACTTCATTTTATATTCTCTCTTTCAACAATAGTCAACATAAATTATCTCAATAACTAGCATTCTAAAAACAACAGATGTATAGCTCATTGAATTACCAAGAAAAAACACCACAGTTCAAATGAGAGTTAATACAGAAGAGTCATCAACCAAGATTGCTACTAATTAGGTAGGAAGAAAACAATGGGTTTCATACCTCAATTTCAAGAGCATTTGAGGAAGAATGTGAATACAAAAATGGCTGACATAATCGTCTAAATTTTGTCTCCTTTTCACATTGAACAAAAACCTCCATGGCAAATGAAGGAGGTAAAGTTGCTCTGAAAATTAGGGACAACATAAAAAACAGGTCAACAAAGGTGGATACAAAAAATAGAAAACTACATAGGATACTTCAATGGAAATCATACCAAGTGTCAGTGAAATAGATTATAAAGTCATAAGAAAAGGTACATTGTCAAATCTCAGTAGTCACTTACTACGGGTATCATATTTTCATGTATTCTAAATATTATACTATGTATTAAGTTCTGCGTGTAATAATGATAGAAATTAAGATTGACTTGGAGCCATTCAATTGGGATGTAACTTGTAAGCCATTTAAGCTAGACCTCACCAAAAGGTTGAAATCAATTTAATAGCTGGTTAAGCCCAAGGTTTTATCCCCCATTCTCTCTTTGTCCAATCCCCCCTCGAGTGGGCAACCAGACAATCTTAAACCTACAAGGTTGGTCACTTGTGAATTGGACTTCTTCTCCCAGAAACTGAAGCTCAAAAGTAGTGGTAACACTTAAAGGAACACAGGCTGCTCAGGCAGGACTTCAGCAGACAATTAGGTTAAGGTCATGTACCGTTGGGGCTGGAATCCAAAACGTAAAAAGTCGTGTACTGTTTCCTTACTGGATTAATTGGTGCATATATTAAATTATTTCATAGGCTTAGGTATTAATTGGTCTTTTTCTCTCACAAACTTGAAAGTCTTGATTTCAGAATTGCATCAAAAGGAGAGCTATATAATGCCATTTGTCTATTTGATTAGAAATTTAGTTGAGATTATTTTAGTTCATTTTTTCCTGAATTTCTTACTACACCTTCTATTCACTAGCATGTTGATTGTGATTGAATAAGATAATACATCAACATCCAAGCATTAATCTTAAAAGAGTTTAAGGTCGTGAGAGAATAAGATAATTATTTAAAAAAACGCAGGGCATTTTATAGGAACCGTAACATGGCTAGAGATTTGTCCAGGCGATGATTTTGATGGTTCATGGTTGGTTCCAAATTCACTTGTGTAGGGTCTTGTGCTATTGTGAAGAAGATGAAGTTCTTTACCTAGGCTTACTTTTGCACATAGTTTTTATGCTTGTCATGCTACTACTCAATGACATAGAGGAGTTCTAGGAATGGCATATGTGTTGGCGTGGTAGTCAATGGCGAGATATGGCGAGCGCCATATGCACCATCGCCATGAAAAAGTGGTCGTCGCCATAGCGCCATATGTGCCGTATGCGCCATTACTATATGCGCCATCGCCACGCGCCATGAAAAATGCCTTTGAGCCATGGCGATCGCCATGCTCCATGAGTCCATGACAACTATGGGACACGAAATTCTTCTTGTCTTACAATGCCCATATAATATATTGAACATGAGTGGTATTTTCCTTCAATATGATATGTTCTGCGTGATTAAGTGTTTCTGGCGATTGTTAAGTTTTGTTTGTGGCTATGTTACCATTTTGTCCAAGAGTTCCAGCTTGGTTGGGCAAAACCATAGCTTTTAAAACATAGATATTATTATAAGTACATATCCCCAGTGAGCAATGGTGTACTCTTGAGAATCAGTTTATTTCATATTTGAAAGCAATACTTTAGCTCTTTATAATGTTTCCTTTCAAATCTCTTTTGAAGAACATTAATTTGCAATTGGATGACAGTGCATTACTACTTGAGAGAGTTGTACGGAAGTGGATTCTACCTAGCAATAAAACTCTACTGGTTTAGTTGAGCAGGGATTTCAATAACGCAGCATAGCCGTATAGCAGCAGAGTGGAGCAGCAGCAAGACATTATTCTGATTGTGGAGCGATTGGCTCTAACGAAAATAGTTGCGGTTATAGTGGTAGTTGGGGAGATATAGCAGCACTATTGAATATTTGAATTATGTGAGCTAGGATTAGGAACTTTGGGATCATTTTGATTTTTAGAGGTTTACAAATAGTAGAGTAGGCTTTTTAGAATATATTTGCCAAGAGAAGAATTTGCTTCTTCTGCTACTTTCGAATCCAACCGCTCGTGTCGAACTACACTGAAATACTTTGTATTAATTAAATTTAATACGTAAGCAAGTTCAGCACAAGGTTTCATTAAATCAGCCTTCTCTTTATAATTTCTATGTGATAGAGGTATCCCGACTAGACTGAAGGATAAATTTATAGGACAGCAATTGGGCCTGCATTACTGTATGGCGTAGAGTGTTGGGCGGTGAAACAATGTCACAATCAAAAGATGAGTGTGGCAGAGATGTGTATACTGCATTGGATGTGTGGGCATATTAGGAAGCACCACATGAGGAATGAGACAATCAGAAAAAGGGTGGGAGTAGCACCTATTGAAGACAAGATGCGGGAGTCGTGCCGACAGTGGTTTGGTCATGTGCGTAGAAGACCGAGTGATGCACCTGTCAGACAAGTTGAGATGTGTGGAGAAGAAACAAGGAAGAGAGGGAGAGGAAGGCCCAAACAGGCGTGGGTTAGGGGAGTCCAAAGTGATATGCGGCTTCTTGGGTTGGATGAGAGTATGGCTTTGGAGAGAGCAAAGTGGATGGCGAGTATTCGTGTGAAGGAGTGATCTCGTTTTATCTTTCCCCCTCATCTTTTTTCTGTTGTTTCTTTATCCTTTTATCCTTATATATATAAGCATTATTTCTATCTTTTTATTTTATCATTTCTAGGTATATTCATCTCTTTTTATATTATCTTTTTTTAATAGCTTATCTATCTTTTTCTTTCTTTTCCTTTTGGTGGTGGATATCATGTATCGATTCATGTTAGCCGATCCCAATATCTTTTGGGACTAAGGCTTGGATGTTGTTGTTGTTGGACTCCAACACTCCCCTTTAAGCTTTGAATTCACTCAGTTGGTCACTTGCAAATTGGACTCCTCTAGTAAAATCGGAAGTCAAAATGCAACGGTAACGCTAAAAGGACACTTTTAAATGTATTACTCAAACTAATTAACATACCCGACAATTTGCACGTCTGAACACACAGATGAAGCACTCTGTTCAAGAAACTCACAGGAAGATATGACAACTGGCTCTGAAAACAATACCTGAACCAAATACACATAGCTAAGTATAAAATAAAGACTACTGAATGTAATCCTGATAAATTATATGAAACTAAAATACTTCAATTGTGTGTTGCTTTGATTTCTTAACTCATAATTCCTTTTACGTAGTATTATTAATGGTAAAGGTGATCTCATTGGTATTGTGACTAAATTTAGTGGTTTTTAGTATTTTCAAATTACACAACCTGTTAAGATTTGGAATCCTATCATTTCCCAAAAACATACATAATGTCAAAACAAGCATGCCCAATGGATCTTGGAATTTATGAGCAGCAACCATTACAGTACAATTCGTATATATCTATTGCAAACTAAACAAATGTACATATAAATATCGTTAAAACAGCAACCACGTGAAATTCATACATAATTAAGTAAGCCAGGGTCAAAATGCAACCCAAAATTAAGACCTCAACTAAAAATTAAGTGAAACAGATATCAAGACAGAACCTCGTCAACGTATTCATCAAGTTGAGGGTGGGCAAAGGTCTGAGCGAATAGCACACAAGGTTCGGGTCGACCCATTTTTTCCTCTACTTCTACGACGAATTTGGAGGGCCGGGTCGTATTACAGTGTTGGCACACCTGGGCTGCGTGGGGCCGACGAGAAGGGCGGGTAATTCAGTGGGGTGATACGGCAGTAAGTCCAACCATAGGACGGCGCGACGGCGAGACAAAACGATGACACACCCGGGCTGCGTCGGGCCGGTGGAGGCAGCGGGCTGCGGCTCTCGTCGGCGGTGCGGCGGGTCGCGGCGGTCTTCGGAGATGCGGCGCTGTCTTGTACGAGAAGAGTGCGAGGGCGCGAGAATAGTGGGGAAGGCTTTTTTTTATGTTTGGTATCAGATTAGAAGTTGTTCTTGAATTTTTTAAGGGGGTGTATTCAATGTAGATTGTTATGGACTTTTTTTAATCCATGGACTTTTAAAAAAGTCAATGGACTTTTAAATTCATAGACTTTTTTATGAATGAATTCTATGGACTTTTAAATTCATGGATAAGTTTATTGACTTTCAAAAAGTCCATAGACTTTTAAATGCGGACCGCTACTGCTGGTCGTCAAAATTTTCACCTAGATTGTCGCTACCGATATGAATGTGATCTGTCCGCCTCCATCACCGGAGTTCCCCGCTGTCGTCATCGGACTGACGCGTCACCAACAAAATGGCTTTGGTTGTGAAAGGGAGCTAGGGACAATTAATTATATTAATTAATTAATTAATTAATTAAATTAGGGGTGAATATGTAATATTTATTCCTATTTAAGAAAAATCAAACATTTAATCATACTTTAAGAATAATGCTATGTTTTAGTCCTACCGTAAGTGATTTCCTCTATATAATACGGAGTACGATAAGAAATATATAAGTAAATAAATAAATAAATAAATAAATAAATAAATAAATAAATAAATAAATAAATAAATAAATAAATAAATAAATAAATAAATAAATAAATAAATAAATAAATAAATAAATAAATAAATAAATAAATAAATAAATAAATAAATAAATAAATAAATAAATAAATAAATAAATAAATAAATAAATAAATAAATAAATAAATAAATAAATAAATAAATAAATAAATAAATAAATAAATAAATAAATAAATAAATAAATAAATAAATAAATAAATAAATAAATAAATAAATAAATAAATAAATAAATAAATAAATAAATAAATAAATAAATAAATAAATAAATAAATAAATAAATAAATAAATAAATAAATAAATAAATAAATAAATAAATAAATAAATAAATAAATAAATAAATAAATAAATAAATAAATAAATAAATAAATAAATAAATAAATAAATAAATAAATAAATAAATAAACAAATAAATAAATAAATAAATAAATAAATAAATAAATAAATAAATAAATAAATAAATAAATAAATAAATAAATAAATAAATAAATAAATAAATAAATAAATAAATAAATAAATAAATAAATAAATAAATGAAAAAAATGTAATTCATATAGCAACACAAAATTCTACAAAAATAAATTAAGCCCGGCCCGGTGGATCGATACCGGTACCGGGCCTAGGACTGACCCGAGGGGGGGGGGTTAATTGGGGCGGTTCCAGGACTGCATATTTGAGGAACAGCCCGACCGGTCCGGGCCTTATTTGTTTTTGTTTTTTGTTTTTTTGGTTTGGGCCTATGGTAGGTAGGTTGGGTTGGGTGTTTTGGAGGGGTTTGGGGGTGAGGGTTGGAATATATAAGAAAACCCAAAAAAATGAACCAGCCCCGCCCGGTACCAGTAGACTCCTAGGCCGGTCCATGGCCTTACCCCAAAAATTCCAAGCCCGGCCGGGCCCAACTCGGAACCGAAACCGGGTCGGGCCTGGTCCATCCCTGGGAGGGAGGGGAGGAATGAAGTGGGCCTAGGTGAAAATTTTGACGACCAGCAGTAGCGGTCCGCATTTAAAAGTCTATGGACTTTTTGAAAGTCAATAAACTTATCCATGAATTTAAAAGTCCATAGAATTCATTCATAAAAAAGTCTATGAATTTAAAAGTCCATTGACTTTTTTAAAAGTCCATGGATTAAAAAAAGTCCATAACAATCTACATTGAATACACCCCCCGAAGAACCAATATAAGAAAAGTCCACGGAAATCTTTGGTGAGGAGAAGAGACAATTGCAGAGAATTTTTGCACTAAAAATGAATTAAAAGTCTACGAGAATCCATGATTTTAGAAGTCAATGAGAATGAACGGAAATTTGAATACGCCTAGACTTTTATAGACTTTTAAAAGTCCGGATTGAATACACCTAGACTTTTGTGGACTTTTAAAAGTCCACATTGAATACACCTAAACTTTTAAAATCCATGGACTTTTAAAATTTTGCCACTAATTCCTAATACAATACACCCCCCTAAGTTTTGATCTAATCTGAATTTTACTGATGAGATCTGAATCTTTCTGATCTGATCTGAATCCTTCTGATTTGGTTTGATCTGATCTGAATGTTTCTAATCTGATCTGAATTTTTCTGGTCTGATCTGATTCAATCTGAATCTTTCTAATCTGATCTGATTTGAATATTTCTATAATTGTAATTAATTACAAATATAACATAAATAAAATTATAATTATAATCATAATTACAAAAAATATAATTTTTAATAAAATTAAGGGAAAATGGAAACTAATAATCCAAACTTTTAGCGGTCTTCTTTTAATAGTCCCACCTTTTCGTTATTCATGAATAATCCAACCTTTGCACCCCATCTTCATTCACTGGTCCCTGACCGGTTGATGACCTGCTATTCCAAGTTATTTTTTTATCTTTGTGAAAGGTGGAATTTATGATATAATAGTTTGCTGAGATGAGAAAATAACTCAGAATAGCATGTCATCAACCGGTCGGGGACCAATGAATGAAGATGAGGTGCAAAGGTTGGATTATTCATGAATAACGAAAAGGTCGGACTATTAAAAGAAGACCGCTAAAAGGTTGGATTATTAGTTTCCATTTTCCCTAAAATTAAACCAATTACACTAATTATAAATATATATACAATTATAAATGTAATTATATTTCTAATTATAATTAGTTATTAATTTTTTTGAAAATTACTTATATAATTATTATTATTAATATTGTAATTATAATTATAATATTTATTACTATAATTATAATTATATCTGTAATTATAAATAGAAATATAATTACTCCATATAATAATAATAATAATAATTACCCCAATAACAACAACAACCACAATAATATTATTAATAATAATGACTATAATTATAATTATAATTATAATTATAGTTATAATTATAATTATATTATAAAAATAATAAAATTATAATAATAATTATATTATTATTATTATTATAATATAATAATATAATAATAATAATATATTATATCATAATTTTAATATTATTATTATATCATAATATTAATATTATTACCATTGTTATATTATTATTATTATTATTAATGTTATTATATTATTATTATATAATAATAATTATTATTATTATTATTATATTATTATCATTATATTATTATATTAATATATTAATATTATTAACTATAACTATAATACAATAATTATAATAGTAATAATTATAATTAATATAATAATAATAAAAGTGATAAATCATGTATGCATTTTTCTAATCTGATCTGAATCTTTCTGATGTTATCTAAATCTTTCTGATCTGATCTGAATGTTTCTGATCTGATATGACCTAAATCTTTCTGATCTGATCTGAATTTTTCTGATCTGATCTGAATAAAATAAGAATAAGAAATAAGTAATAAGATTAAGACGAAGAGAACAGCTTCTTAGACTAAGTGCTTGTGTTTAAATAAAAGTACTTTTTGGGAAAAATGATTAGTAGTAAAAGTTGATAGTGTTTGGTAAAATAAGTGCTTTTGTGTAATAGAAGAAGTAAAAAGTAGATTCTACACAAAAACTGAGAAAGTAAAAGTTCTTAGTGTTTGGTAAAATAAATGTTTTTTCTTAAAAAAAAGTCACAAACACTTAATTTAAGAGTTTGCAAACAAGCCCTTAAGAGGTCATTTTTGTCCAATCTTTTTTTATTCCCGGTTCAAACCACATAGAGAGAGTGGTTCACTGGCGGGGTATTGCGAACACCTCCCTAATTTATTACTCCGTAAAATAAAGTTGAGAGTATGTGGAAATTGAAATGAAACTTAAAGAACAATTGAAATTTTTTTAGGAGATCCCAATTGAAGTAGAAATTGATCTATTATACTCGTTGTGAAACCCGATGGCATTCTTAAGATAAGGCCTGAATATTTTTTCCTCCAGGTGAGATAGCCCAAAATGTTGTAGAGCTGCTGCAAGTTTATGCGGTGAGTCAAACCTTTTTTGTCCAATCCAACAAGGAGTTCTATTCTTGTCAAATACTACCTCCCTCCCCTAATATTGGGACAAAAAGGAGTGATGTAATTTTTAAGAGAAGTATAATTATGTGGTTGGTGATAAGTTCATAGTGGGAATAAAGTATAAATGAATTAGAGTTAAACAAATGTTACCAAATATTACATGAGACAATAATATGGGAACATCCAACAATGAAAAACGAAACATGCTCCAATAATGTCACGTTAAACAAATGTTACCAAATTATAGGAGTACGCAAGATGGGAGTATAAAGATGTGTGCATTTTATTTATCATTATTTTAACAAGAATATTAGGGGTTTTGAGTTTTGACAACAATATTATTCTGTACAAAAAAAGAAGCATGTATAAAAATAGCACTAACTAGTGAAAGTTCGAAACATGCTCCAATAATGTCACGTTAATATGAGTTAAAACGGTAAATATTAATAGGTTATATGTTAATTATAGAGCTTGTTAATATGTTTTTATAGTGATAAAAGAATATGTTTATTAATATTTTGTTGAGAATTGAGAAAACGGTTTCTACAAATCGATGTGTAATATGGAAGGATCAGAAATATAGTGCTTCTAACGTGGTTAATGGGGCTTCAGGAATGTTTTTTTTGATGAAATGTAAATATATATTAACACCCAGAAATTTATACATCAAGTGTCCTAGATCTCTTAAAAAACAACCCCCACATAAAGTGGGGGTGAAAGGAGGTTTTTTCTCGATCTAATCCACATAAAAAAAAGGACAAGTATGAAACTTGTCCAAATAAAAAAACAGCATAAACATCGGTGCTGCCTAAGCACACACACAGATCAGAGGCTAAAAAAACCCAACAAAAATACACAGGTGTTGTAAGAAACAAACACCTAAAAAATCGACGACCCTGCTTCATGCCGCGGCATCCAAGATGTCCATGCCACGGTGTCCAAGTGTCTAAGCCGCGGCATCCAAAATATCCATGCCTCGGCCAATATAATCCATCATGTAGCAATCGGTCAAAACCGCGGCATCCATAATATCCATACCGCGGGCTTCTACTCAAAAAGTGATCAAGTCATGTGGATATATATTGAATAGTATTTTATATACCACATGCTTGATTTTTGCAATGATCTCCTCTTCCTTGACGTCCTCATCAAATCTGTTGGCGTTCCTAGCGTGCCATAGGTAGTAAACCTAGGCACTGAAGGCAATCCGGACAGCTTTCCCTTTGATTTTTATCCTTTGTGATCTTTTAGAATCCATTTGACCGAGCTATGCATCGTGGTCATCTCTCGAGTCATGCCCAACCATCCTTTAATCGCGTCCCAAACCCTACAAGTGTAATGACATCGAAAGAATAGGTGTGAAATTGTTTCCAATCCACCCTTACAAAGGTCACACCGGTTAACAATATGTAGGTAACCGAGGTTATTCTGGGTAGGTAACCAGTTCCTCAAAGCAAGCCATACGTTGAAAGAGAACTTAGGAGGAATATAAGACTTCCAAATGAAGCTCATCCACACTCTTGGTGTCCCTTTAGTTCTCAACAACTCATAAATCTTACCGGAAAGTAGTTTGCCATTCTCAGTTCTCGCACCAAGACCCAGAATTGTATCATTAAAATTGTTAAAACAACCTTTTATTTGGTCCCGGATGTGACTCAATTTCTTCATGAACACTGCTGAGTCACGATTGTGTGGGATAAAATCCCACACACTCCTACCCTGAAGGTAGATCCCATTAACCCACCTTACCCAAAGCGTATCCCTCTTCCTATGGACGTCCCAAAGTGTTCGAGCACGGAGAGCATGGTTCCAAACCTTAGCGTTATGGATGCCGAGCCCCCCCCCCCCCCCCCCCTCCTCTTTTGGTAGACAAATGTCATCCCAAGCCACTTTAGAGAACTTCTCACCCCATAAGAAGACTCTACAAATAGAGACTATCCTATCCAAGATAGTTTTGGGGACCGAAAACACTTGTAGCCAAAAAGATTGGACCCCTTGGATCACCGATCTAATCAACTCAAGTTTCCCGGCATAGGATAAGGTCTTCGTATTCCAAGCTTTCAAGAAATCCGAAATGGTAGAAATCAAAGGCGCATATTGAGCTACCGATACCTTTAATGGAGCAAGTGGTATTCCAATTTCCAAGGTACTTTACCGGGAACGTCCCGCGCCCAAAGTCCACAAGGGCCATGATCTCATCAAGATCCATATCATTAACACCCCCCACAAAAATGTTAGATTTATTATGGTTAACCCTTAGGCCCGATGCATCTCCAAACTCCCTAAGGGCATTGACAAGTATTTCAATAGAATATGTGTCACCCCGTGAGAAGAGTATAAGGTCATCTGCATAGGCCAAGTGGGTTATGCCAAGCTTGGCGCATTGGGGGTGAAAATTGAAGTTCGGCCCTTTGGTTTTTAAATTAATCAAACGGGAAAAATACTCAAGACAAAGGACAAAAAGAAGCGGAGACATTGGATCTCCTTGGCGAATACCTCTTTTGCCCTTAAAGTACCCATACAAACAACCATTCAAAGACACGGAAAATGAAGATGTGGTTACACACTCCATAATCCAACCGATAAATCTAGCGGGGAAGCCCAAACCCCTTAAAACTTCATCAAGAAATTCCCAAGAGATCGTATCATATGCCTTTCACAAATCCACCTTGATCATACATCTCGGTGAGATTCGCTTCCTCGTGTATCCTCTAACAAGTTCTTGGGCAAGAAAAATGTTATCAAACATGAGGCGGCCATCCACAAAAGCACCTTGAGCTAGGTCAATCAAGCCGGGGAGGCATGGAATGAGTCTATAGTCAAAGAGCAATTATTTTGTATATTCAATCAACCTGCAAGGATTTTAGTAATTATTTTGTATAAAACATTCGTGCAAGAAATCGGTCTATAGTCCGAGACCTTCGGTGAGTGGTTCGCTTTTGGGATAAGAGCAATAACCGTGTGGTTTATTTGCTTTAGTAACTTACCCGACCGAAAGAACTCTTAGATGGCCCGGACTATATCATTCCCGATAAGATCCCAATTTGACTTGAAAAAGGCGGATGAATATTCATCCGGTCCCGGTGCCTTGTCATTGCCGATGTCAAATAGAGCATTTTTAATCTATATCGTCTCAACCGGCGCAAGGATACTAGCATGAACGCTAGATTCCACTAAGGGACCGGATCCCAAAACCGTGGGATCCAAGTGATGGCATTCGGTACCTGTACCAAACAAATCTACAAAAAACTTTACAAATTCATCCCCAACTTGCTCTAAAGATGTAGTAAGACTACCATCTTCAAGAGTAATAGAGGATATTGCATTCCTTGTCACCTTCCTTTTCGCAATCGCATGAAAATACCTAGTACCTTTATCCGCCTCCAGGATGTGGTTCGCCTTTGCCTTTTGTTGGTAAAAACTCATTTCCGCTTCGCTAAAGAAAGTGGCCTGAGCTCTCTTGTCCTTCAATTGGCGTAGGAGTTCGACATCTGAAGGGTATTAGAGCACCAGGTTCTGAACTCTCTTGAACTCCTCTTTGGCCGCCTTTGCTTTGTTTGATATGTGTCCAAACTCCTTTTCATTCAGCTTTTTGAGCGGCCCTTTCAGCATTTTCAACTTCCTTACTATATAGAGTATTGGGCCGAGCCCTCTACTCTTTGGTGCCAAACCTGCTCAACTATGTTAGAAAAATCATGATGTTTTATCCACATATTGAAGAATTTAAATGGCTTGGGTTTTGGAGGGGAGCTATGAAGTATTGAGATAATGGAAGCTGAGTGGTCAAACTCCACCTCAATGTCATAAAAATGAGTTTTACACCCAACACCATTTTGTCCCCAAATATCATTAATTAAAACCCAGGCAAGCTTAGCCCAAAGAATGCCCCTATTCCATGTGTAAAATACACCCGTAGATGGGGCATCCTGTAGGTTAGCCGAGACCTTAAGGTCAAGTAAATCCTGCATCATGTAAGCCGAAGGGGGGGTAGGACCCACCCTTTCATTTGGCGAACTCACGCAATTAAAATCACCACAAACAATCCATGGGTCAATAATATCACCACCCAGATCCGCTAGGTGCTCCCAAAGAACCCTCTGTTCAAGAACAGTATATAACGGGTAAACAAAACTAACCAACAAACAGGTTTGAGTGACCCACCACATACATTTAACATGCATATGTTGCTTATCTATCTCCAAGAAGGTGCAATTTACAAAATTCGGGTCCCACATTATACCCATGCGCCCGCCATTTATTTTGTCAAAATTTGATTCATGCAACCTACCCCGCCACACATTAGAAACATAATTTTTAAAACCATCAGAAGACAATTTAGTTTCTAAAAAACAACATAGATTTATTTGATTAAATCTAATAAAATTATTCATAGTGTTATGTTTAGAAGGTTTTTTCAAACCTCTAACATTCCAAGATGCAATTTTTATCAACATAAAACAAGGATAAAAGGAGAGAAAACCAAGGCAACCTCACGCAATTCAAGAAAGATATAGGTCCGAAGAGAACGTTTCGTCTTCGGGGTCTATTCCCCCTTTATCCTTCATTTCTTTTCTAGTCCTTTTTCTCATTTCTTTAAGATACTTCCTGTTCCTGTCCAGGTTAGCATCGAAAAAAAGACAAGACACGCTGAATAAAACTAGAGTCAATATCATACCAGTCACCATTCTTTTTGACTTCCGGGCAGCTAAGGAGGAAGTCCTCCGTGAAGTTTACTCCAGCATCATCGCATTGTAGTTCACCCAACTTTATCCCCAACTTGACAATGTTAACTCCATTTGGCACCTGATCCGTTTCCCAAACATATACCACTGTCTTGTTTTTCTCATTCACCATCACCATGGTGACCACATCATCATATCCCATTTCATACATGTTGGTAACGAGATAGCCTCGTCCCCCATTAATAGATTTATCCCCTCGGGTTTCAACAAAAGCCTCGGGTGGAATATTAGAGCTACTGGCAGTCAATGTGGCCGCATGAGTGGTTGATGGAGGAGTGCCCTTAGGTTGGTGTCTCGGTCCAGGAGGCAGCGAATTGGCAGCACCCAGGTTGGCATCATCTAGGTTGGCAGCAGTAAGGTTAGCATCTTCCCGGCTGGCAGCACTCAGGTTGGCATCAGGCAGTTCAATAGCCAACAGTTGCTTTTTTTGTAAGAATTCAACATTATGTCGGGCCTGCACATCAAAGAAACTAGCAACATTAAGCGTAAAAATATTTTTATTAAAATTGTACCATGTAAACGTGCGCCTAACTCCTGGGAGTGCGACCAAGCACGGGTCAGTGAACACCATAGCAGGAGCTTGAAGATTATTTTCCCTTTGAAAATTCTTTTTAAGCCTAGAGACCACAATATGGCTTTTTATTTGGTGACGCTTTTTGACAAATGCTATATGTGCCCCATCCTCCTTTGTTATAAATTAAAACTAAGGTATGGGTAAACTTGTTATAGTGACTAGCTCCACCGCTTTCACGGCCCCTTACCCCAGAAACCCAACTTTGGCTTGACCCTACGGGTTAGTATACACCGCTTGGCCCTACCACTTGAAGGGTTTTTTGGGGGAGCATAGCTCCACTGGTGCTAGTGGGACTCGAACACGAGACCTCTCCTATGCAAGGATAACCTCACAACCAGCTAGGCTGGAAGTGATGGTTGGGCGTCAGGAATATTGTCTGGGTGGAAAGATGCACAAGTTGAAACAAGGGGGGCGGACCAAATTGGACCGAGAGCTGCGGAAAGGTGGCAGAAACCGGCAAATAGTGTTATATTAAAATTAATGTCGATGTCGATGCTTTGTACGGCTGACTTTGGCTTGACCCTACGGGTTAGTATACACCGCTTGGCCCTACCACTTGAAGGGTTTTTTGGGGGAGCATAGCTCCACTGGTGCTAGTGGGACTCGAACACGAGACCTCTCCTATGCAAGGATAACCTCACAACCAGCTAGGCTGGAAGTGATGGTTGGGCGTCAGGAATATTGTCTGGGTGGAAAGATGCACAAGTTGAAACAAGGGGGGCGGACCAAATTGGACCGAGAGCTGCGGAAAGGTGGCAGAAACCGGCAAATAGTGTTATATTAAAATTAATGTTGATGTCGATGCTTTGTACGGCCGACGCCATTTTGGGTGGTTCCTGGTGAAATTTTTTGATGAATTTTTTTAGCATCTTATTCATTAAGTCTAGTTTACTCATATCAAATTTGAACTAAAAATTCAATCGGGAAGGCATTCAAATGAATTCTTGAAATTAATTGCGTAGTTAAAAATGCAGTTATCTTCAAGAATTTATTTGAATGCCGTCCCGATTGATTTTTTAGTTCAAATTTGGTATGACTAAACTAGACTTAATGAATAAGATGCTCAAAAAATTTCATCAAAAAATGCCATCGGGAACCGCCCCAAATGGCATCGGCCGGACAGAGCAATTTATATAAGGCCTTATTTGACATTTTTTTGTAAGTTCGAGGCCCTATCTGACCCTTATCCCTATATTTTTTGCTCGCGTTGAGCCTTTCGATTCTGTCTTGCGAGCTTCTATATCGTCTCCGGAAAACTACGAAAAAACTAAATTAGTCGTTGAAATTAATTAACGCTTAAAAAAATATCATTTCAGGCAACGTCGCCAAAAACTGATGCGAGTTTTATCGCACTAAGAATGTTTAGCAATATAGGGCTAAAGTACGATTATCATCTCCATAGGGATGGAAAAAGGAAATCAAGAATTAAATGAGTTCCGTGATTAAAAATAAATAAAAAATAATAATGCAATGTGCAAGGTTTGGATTTTTTGGAAATTAAAATAATGCAAAAAAATATTAATTTAAAAGGCTCTTTCTAATAAATGACAAAAGGGAACAGAGATTGGGGTCTCCCCCTCCAGCGGGATCAGAAAAGGTTGTATTAAAGTTTCGATCATCTGAAAACATATCTTGAGGACGCCCTAACGCGCTCCTCGGCTCACTTCGGTTGCACATACTTTCCAGATAATCACATTTCTGGGCTGATCGGGCTTAGTTACATGAAAATTATTTAATTGAGCAACACTGATCAACACTGATCAATACTTAGTTACAATCATTCAGGGAACTAGGTTGATCTCTCATGCAACAAGTTTCTAAATTATTGTCAAATTGAGCGAGTGTATGGCTACATAATCGTTACTAATCTCTCAGCGAACAATTAAGTGTGTGAAAGTGTCCAAGAATAATGTAGATCTCTCATAGATAATTTAATTTTGCTCGAATGATTGACAGAACGTCATCCTGGTCGTCGTTTTTAAGCTCCATTCGCTCCCGACAATCTCGTACTTGATCCTTGAGTTCTCTTGACTTCAAAATTAATCCTCTAATGAATTTTGGACCTTCAATGCTTCTCAGTAACTCTCAAATGTGTCTCGAGTCCTCCTAATTAATTCTCCAATGTCGGTGTCAGGCTTAATTTCCTGATTTTAATTCTAAAAAACATCAAATGTAAACCAAAACCCGGTAAACTATGACTTAAGCTAATTATGAGCCTTGTGACACGTTTTAGCTAGGGAAATTATCAAAAAATGATCTTAACACACATCAAACGCGTGTTAAATTGCGGACTTATCAATCTTAAAATTGATTTTGTGGTGTGATATGTAAGGTTTTCAAACCTTGCGGGAAAAGGGCTTTAGGTACAAAGTTTAAGGTTTTCAATGCTAAAATATAGGAAGATAATGTTCAACACACAACTTAAACTCCTTGACTTCACTCTTTCTAACAAATATATTTTTGGGAAAAAAGTATTTGCATTGTCAAAATTTCTTATAGGAAAACGTTCAAGAAAACAAATGTTACCAAGATAGCATACACTTGTGAATTTGTAGTCTAAATTAAACAATACTTTTTCTTAACGAGTTATTTTGAATTGATATAATGGTTGATTGAAGTCATATATTCTCATACCCACAAGTCCACAATAACATATACTTTTATAGAATGACATACCAAAGTAATATGATTGAAATGCTTTAGGAAATTATTCTTTTGCATTATCACTAGGAAGCATTTGGATGGAGACACTAAACTATGTTTTGACTCACAAAAATGGGTAAACATGACTTCAGATCGACTATAAAATAAAGCCAAGTGTGTGAGAGTAGTCATCAACAAAAGTAACAAAATATTTAAACTCAAGTATTAAAGTAATAGGCCATGATCCCCAAACATCAGAATGGACTAACTGAAATGGAGATGAGGCCTACCTGCTCATTATAATCTTTTTCTTTAGCAAACTCACACCACCCATAATGTAAATAAGATAAATGATCGAGATAACTCGGGACACAACTTCTCCACATTCCCCAAACACGGATGGTTGAACTGAAAATGAGCTCCAAATTAAGAGAGTGAATTGGAGCAAGCCAAGGAGTAAAGTGCATGTTTGCCGTTCAAATATGTATAGGCAGGTCATCAGAATTCATGCCTAATACCAATAATATAATCTTCTTCATTAACACATCTTGAAAAAAAACAGTAATTAGGAAAGATCAGAATGAGACAAAAAAAAAAACAAAGGCACAAGTAATTTTCTAATTGGTAACAAGTCGAATGAGAAATTAGGCGGGCTCTATACATAAGGAAGCCAAACAGATAGGGTAAGATCGATGGTGCAAGAACTCCAAACTTGTCAAACTGGCCTAACACTCTAACAGAATCACTACTGTATACTTGCAATGATATATTTAAATAAGATTATGTACATTATACTCCCTCCGTCCCCGAAAGAAGTTCCTCATTTGACTTGCACACACTTTTATGCAAGTAAACTTATCAGGGGGTAAATTTTACTGTTTTGACACTGTTTCGACACTGTTTGGCACTGTTTGACACTGTTTTGATGTAGATAACTTTCCTTTTAAGGAAATGGGAACTTAAATTAGGGACATCCAAATAAGGAAAGTGGAAACTTCTTTCGGAGACGGAGGGAGTATTTAAATTTAAGTACATATTATATCTTTCTAACTTTATGTGCTTGTAGGCTTGTAACTATAATTATTACATATTCTAATATGTTATATGAATGTTAAAATAGGTATTAGATATAAATACACATTTATACCTATGAGTATGAAGATATAATTGAGAATAGAGAGAATTAGAACCAGGTATATTCAGACTTTACACTTCTAAATTCTAATGTTCCAACGAGTATATGATCTATAAGATCTGAAAATTGAAGAAAAAAATGAACGTTGAGATTAGAATCGGGTCTGCCCAGTCTGATCTACTAATTCAATATCCGGGACCGTGACCGTCGAATACCCGATCAGGTACCTGGTCTTGCATCGGGACCAGTTCTATGGACGCGGGCCGGTCCCGCGGAGTATCAGACCCGGTTCCGGACCGGACCGGTCTCACGGAGTATCAGACCCGGTTCCGGACCGGACCGGGTCCATCACTATTTCCACTCAAAGCACACCATTACACATGTTTATGTTCAAAGGCCCCAATAACTCTAAAATTTGAATATAAGACAGCATATGAAGTTATGAACAGATGAACAATGAAGCTTGAAATCCATTATAACCTCAAATACACTGGAATAATTAAATTAATAAATAATAAAGGAAAAAACATATATGACCCAACAAATCCAACAATCACACATCATTAAGCATTAATAGTCGGTGTAATAGATTGTCCTCAAATGGCTGATGCATTCAAAAAAATCTGCAAGAAGAAAACCGTACATGTAGTCCTAAAATCTGAAACCGATAAACTACGTGGTTCAGGTTTCTTGTTTACTTCTGTACCCAATGACCAATGAACTACGAATGCAGGTAGGAACAAATCGCATGCAAACTGTCATCACCATGTATGTCATATTAAGACAACTCACTAATTGTGGTTATCCTCGAGCAATGCTAATTGAAGAGCGTGCTCTGCTTCCTTGAGGAAAAGGCGGGTGAGTTGCTTCTGCCCTTGGCGGTATATTATGCTACACCACTTGTTTCTGCTCAAAAAGTTCTCCTTGGTGTCATTGTTATCGTATTTGCTGCAAGAGGAGCCATTTTGAAAGGAATGAGGATTAAATGTCTTGGGACAAAATGGAAATGAATCTTGAGACGGGTGCCCTGAGAAAAATTTAGAGAGAGAAAACTTATGCAACATACCTTTCGTGCTCCACAACATCTATGAAGAATTCTTTAGAAAGTAGTTTGGTGTCATTCTCCGCTGTCATAACACCCTCTTCAAGATCCATCATCCTTGCATAGAGAGATTCATCAAGTCGAAAGAGAGGTATATGTTTAAAACTATCCATTCTTTTACCAGTTGACCAGGTTAAATTCATAACTATATATTTATGTTTCACTCGGTACCATATACTTGTGTGTGTATGTACTACCGTAGGAATAAAATGATAGCCGGCAAGCATTAATGTAGTTTCAAAAACATGCTGATTATTACTTCATATTTAGCAGATCAACAAGCATTTGCAAGGCTCCAGAATCGCCGCATGCTTCCCAAATGGCTTCTCGAACTTCGATATCAGTTGGTTGCTGTTGGCTTTCAGGTGCAACAAGCTTTGTAAGAAATAAGTACTTGATTAATTAACAACTAAACACAACCAAGTAACTAGATGCCACAATTGTTCTTATAGTGAAACAGAAGTCCACTTAAAAGTAACTAGACATCAAATGCACACTTATTAATCAATAGAAAAGCCCCCCATCAAATTTGAACAAAATCAAATCATTTCCTAAGGGATCATCATAGCTAACGCCCCTTGTGGTAGACGAATTGTTTCCTTCTAGTTGTACTTTATGCGCTCCTTTTTCTTTTGCAACAGCAATGAATTAAGAGCAATTCAGAGAGAAAAAAATCTCACTGAGTAGTGATGTGACCTTGAACAGTTCATCTTCTCTCATTGCTATTGTTCTCAAGGTACTCAAAAATTCCTCGGGAAAAACAAGCTTATTTGAGTAAGAGGGCATCGTGCGCTCACCGCTCCAACTATAGTTTTTCATGTGATTACCGGAGTGTTTATCACTCATCTCTATTTGAGGCGTACATGGAGGAAAGAATCCTTCTTTCAACAAACTTCTTGGTAACAAATACCTCATCTCAGCTGTCTGTAAGTACAAATAGAGTTGTGTTACTACATTATGATGCACAACAAGGGTTATAGGATGGAGAAGAGAAGGGTATATAATTGTGTCATCATAATGCTGGCAAGCTCACACAAAATAAAACTACATAGTTTGAAAATGTTAGAATACGCATTTCCATTTTGTAAAAAAAACGTGGCAATAACAGAAACAAAACATTCATTGCCTGTGCTTGAAGGAGCTGCGATTTGGACTCAAAAAAATTGATGCCCTGAATAGCCTCCACAGGGTAATGAACCTATACTGCAAAACCAATTAGATCTAAAACCAGTTTCCTTTTCACTGAAACCTTCGTACATTTAATAGAAACTTTTCTAAAATAAAGCAGACTTCAGAGACTTTGATCAGTTGTATAGGGTTACCATGAGATAGTCATCTGGATTATCTTCCATTACGAATCCATAAAGGTACAGAAGCTCCTGTAATAAAACCAGTGGCTGAATTGCAAGATTGATCTCGAATATAAATAATATAATATGAAGGTTGATACAAGTAATAATATGTACTCCCTCCGTCCCAATTTGATGATCCCATTTCTTTTGGGCTCAAAGATTAAGGAAGTGGTTGAAAAGGTAAAAGTTGTGGTTGAGATTTGAGTAGAAAAAGGTGAAATGATGTGGATCACTTATTTCTTTCCAAAAAGGGAAATGAGACTATCAATTTGGGACGACCCAGAAAGGAAATACGGGATCATCAAATTGGGACGGAGGGAGTATGTCATTAACGCTTTCTAAAGAAAGACAATCACTGTTGTGCGAGGATGATAATCACAGCTCTATACAACATACATATCAAAGCCCTAAAACTAGATCGGCAATCCCACAATCATAGGAAAATAACTATCCCCTAAATTTGGTTAGATTGAATTCCTGAGCAGGACCGAAGTTAGTATAGGCAATGGCCTTGGTGAGGTTGTCTACTACCTGCAACCAAGAGGAGACTTGCTTAAGTGACATGAGGTTGCTATCTGTATCTTCTACCCCAGCAAATGTCTATCTATCTCAATAATTTTTTTCCTATCATGATGGTTAGGATTCTTGAAAATAGCTGTAGCTGACTGATAGGAACCTGGGCCTAATAGACTAATACTAATAATAAGGGACCGGGCCTATTAGGGTATTAATAATAATAAGTGTATTAGCTGAGTATAAAGAGAAGAGGGCTAGGAAGGGTTGAGGAGGCTGTTTTGACTGTTTAGACTTGTCTGGGAAGATTGAGAATTATTTCTCTCTCTTTGGGGGGCTTCGGCTCAGCTGGGGGCTTCAGCCATTGATTTCCTACTCTCTTTCAGTAATCTGTAATCGATCAACTCCATCAACATAGATATTCAACTGTTTTCTTGTTATTCTTTCTGTAATTCTTCAGAAACCTTAGATAGTCCTATCATTGGTATCAGAGTCTCGATTGCTGGATGAGACACACTCGCGCCAAGATGGAAGGGCGAATGAATGACGTAGAAAGGAATTTGACAAATTTTGGAAGAAACATGGCGGAAATAGACAGAAATCAGTGAGAGATACGGGAGATGCAGTTGAATTTGGAAAGAAGTCAAAGGGAATCATCCGCAGTTGTGGCCGCGAATATCGCAGAGTTACGAGCAACGATCGCGACTTTGGTGGAGAGAGACCAAAATCTATCGCGAAGTAGATCGCACGCTTCTTCCGCCTCACATCGCACTTCTCACCATCACCATTCGCCTCACCATCATCATTCGTCTCACCATCACCATTCGAGATATTCCACGAGTTCTGAGGAATAGGAAGGGAACGACAACTATTCACCACCGCGTCGCCACCACCATCATCATCACAGGGAACGTCATCATCATCCAACAGGTAGAAAGATCGACTTACCTAATTTTAATGGAGAAGATGTTTCTGGATGGCTAGTTAGAATGGATCGTTACTTCCGCTTAAATAGGACTGAAGAAGAGAATAAGATTGATGTTGCAGTTGTGGCCATGGAAGACCAGGCCTTAAGCTGGTTTCAATGGTGGGAAGGCCAAGCACATCGTCAAACCTAGGAATCATTTACAGTTGCGTTGACCAAACGTTTCCAATCAAACTTGGTGCAAGATCCTTTAGGACCTTTACTCAGTCTGAAACAAAAAGGGGAGCATGAAAGAATATAGAGATAAATTCGAGACAGCCATTGCTTCTCAGGGACACTTGACTGAAGAAATATTGAAGGGAGTATTTATAAAAGGGTTGAAAAGGGATATAGGGCGGAATTGAAACAACATACTACTAGAACCCTAGCTGCTATCATGGACACAGCTTCTCTGATTGAAAACAAGAACCATGAAGCCTGTATTAGGAAGAACAAAGATGAAGAGAAGATGAAATAGCAGGGTAAGAGTCAGCCTCATAAAGAGGAAGATGGAAATACATGGAGGAACAAACCTATCAACTCTGTTAGTTTGGGCAAAGCTACAGTTGATGAAAAAATAAATTCTGAAGTGCAAGAGCAGAACATGATAAGGAATGGCCCTAGATTATCCCAAGAAGAACTATTGAACAGAAGCAAGAAGGGGCTCTGTTTCAAATGTGGGGAAAATTGGAACCGAGGTCATATCTTCAAAATGAAACACTACAAAATTGTTCTTGTGGAAAATTCTGAAGGAGAAGAAGTTGAATACCAAGGAAGAGGGAATTGAAATGGAATTCAGAACTATGCAATTGTCCTCAATGAGTAAGGAGGAGATTCCAAGCATAAAAACCTTCAAAATGAGAGGAATTTTGAAGTGGAAATCTCGAGAACAGGAGGTTGAAATCCTTATAGATAATGGTGCAATAATTGTTACACATTATTAAAATGCCACATGTCAATTAATGTTACAAATAGGATTCCACATGTTGATTTTTCATACAGAGGAGATGCCACATGTCAAAATTCCTTCATAGGCTTCCTCCAAGGGTTTCCTTTATTAAATTACTAGTATGTGTACCCGTGCACTGCACGGGGAAATATGTGCATAAAGTTTTTATTAAAATTGTAGGGAAAATAAATTGTACATGAATTCATCAATTAGTGTTTAAAAGAAAATTCAATCGACTATAGTCAAAGTTGTCAAAATTAGTCGAAGTCCATAGGACTTTCGTGGTTAGAGTTGTCATTCTTCAATCCTGTGAACTCACTCGTTTCGTGGTGCAACTTGCACATGTAGCAGGTTAAGTGAGTTGATCCATGTAGGTTGCCAGTCAACCAAAATGTAAACATCTATTTTTTACTTTTACTATCTTCAATATTGATGTTTTTTCTACCCAAATAATTTTCAAATATATTGATTAATTCACAACCCTTGTTGAACTATTATGTCTATATATATATATATATAATAATTATTCAAATAAATTACTCTAGCATTATTTCTATCTATGTACCGGAACGTAATTTTGAAAATTGTATATTACGGAGTATATATATAAGGGTTGAGTTCAAATGAGAAGACATCTTAACACGTAAAAAGTGAATTAGAAAGAACTGAAATGTTAGATTTGAAAATTATGCATCATTTGAAATAGAAACTTGTGCTATGAGCCTATGATAAATAAAAAATATTGTGACATTTTTGTAAAAAATCAACCTTTCCTATCCTTTTAAAGTCTGAATTATTTTAACTATAAGTGTATTGTTCTAATGTGCATTTTGAGATCATTAGACAGTCAGACGATCCAAGCTATAAAATTGGGGAGTGCTAACCCATGTAACAACCTGAACATAAATTGTTAGTATAAATAAATATGAGACAAAAAAATGAATCTACCTTTAGAGATTGATTTGATTTTTTTTTGTTTTGTTGGGGAACATTTGCCAGAGTTTTATTAAAAATGAAATGAAGCACAAAAAGAGAGGGGGACTATACCAAAACCTCTCTTCAGAGGCACACCTCTGAGAAATGCATGAATAAGAGCAAATTTAAGAAATTTTGGGGGGCTATACCTGACCCAAAATTAACATACATTGAATTAAAAATGTAAACTAAGAATATTAAAGAGATCAGCATAATAAGCACTCTTAATCGTATTAGGTAACAGATCAATCCTCTCAAAACGGACCTTGGCTGAATGAATCTTGTGGGCTGCCAAATAGTGGACCGGGTTATTACCCTCCCTGTAAACATGAGTAAAACAAAATCCCCTATCCAATGCTTTCCTTCTGAAATTCTGAATGGCAGTGGTATTTCCTAAATCGTTAAACAGAGTAGAAATGGAATGGACAGCATCCGTTTCAACCTGAACATCATCATACCCTTCCTCCATAATCATTTCCGCGGCTTGGATCATAACTTTCAGTTCCGCCTCTTCACAGGATAATGCCTCGATTTTGAAGATCATCATGAGGACGAAATCTCCAGATCGGGTTCTCAGAATAGCGCCTCCTTGAACCATATCAGGTGAAAAAGCTGCGTCTATATTCATTTTATAGCTTTTGTTGGGTCTTCTCCATTTGATAACCTGTAAACTGTTAGAAGATCACACTTGATACTCACTTGATTCTCAGAAGCTATGCATCTGCAAAGCAAACAACATACTACTTATCCGTGTATATGAAAGCATGAGATGAGTAATAAGCAAAGTGTTTCCTTGCATTAATCTTTTGAAAGGGAAAAATCCAGTAGCATCGGATACAAAAAACCCTTTCACACACTCCCTATATATATTTACAATACGTATGCAAGATAACTACCACACACACGAACCCAGTAACTCCCCCACTCCCTTGTTTTTAGTCTTTTCATGATAATGGACCTAGTGTGCAGTATGCACACGTACAACTTAAAAGTACACACATAATAAAGTACCCACACACAAAGAAAACATAATAAACTGAATTTGGACAAGTTTAACTTCCACATTCTCCCCCTTAAACTTGGCTTCACTTCTGTACCACTTTCACCCCAATTTTGTCTCGCAGCTCACAGAACCTTTGTTTTCCAAGAGGCTTGGTTAAAATATCAGCTAATTGGTCCTCAGTTCTTGTGTACTCAAGCTCCACAACATTATGTTGAACACACTCACGGATAAAATGGATCTTGGTGTCTATATGCTTGCTTCTACCATGATAAACTGGATTCTTTGCCAGAGAAATTGCTGATTTATTGTCAACCTTTAACACTGGCCTTTCTTGATCCTGCCCTTCCAGACTTTCCATTAGCTTAATGAGCCATATTCCTTGACATGCTGCTCCAGTTGCTGCTATATACTCTGCCTCACAGGATGACAATGCTACCACCTTTTGCTTTTGTGATACCCAGGTGATTGGACTTTTCCCAAGAAAGAAAAGAATGCCCGTTGTACTCTTCCTATCATCTGTATCTCCTGCAAGATCACTATCACAGTACCCTATCAGACTTGCGCCTTCCTGACTCCTTTTGTACTCACACCCCATTCCAAGGGTTCCCTTCACATATCTCAGAATCTGTTTGACAACATTCATATGTGTCACAGTTGGTCTTTCCATGTACCTGCTAACCACACCTACTGAGTAAGTTAAATCTGGCCTGGTATTGACCAAATATCTGAGGCATCCAATAATACTTCTATACTGAGTTGCATCCACAAGTGATTCCCCATCAAATCTACTCAACCTGCACCTTGGTTCCATTGGAAGTACACATGGATTGCAATCAGCCATACCAGCTTTCTCAAGTATTTTCTGAGCATAACTTGTTTGGCATAGGGTAATAGTCTCAGGATCCTGCCTTACCTCAATTCCCAGATAGTGACTTAGTAGTCCCAAGTCACTCATTTCAAACGCAGCCATCATCTCTTTCTTAAATTTTTCAATGGACTCTACACTTGATCCTGTGACAATTAGGTCATCAACATAAACCCCTACAATCAAAACCTCATCTTGATGTTTTTTGGTATAAACTGCATGCTCAAACACACACTTTCTAAAATCCAGAGATTGTAGACTCTTGTCTAGCTTCTCATTCCATGCTCTTGGAGCCTGTTTTAATCCATAAAGTGCTTTGTGCAGCTTTAACACTTTATTTGGGCTCTTCTTGTCAATGAAACCATCTGGCTGAAGGACATAAACCTCCTCCTTTAGCTCCCCATTTAAGAAAGCTATCTTTACATCCATGTGATGTATGTCCCATCTCCTCAGTGCTGAATATGCAATCAAAGTTCTGATTGTTTCTAACCTTGCTACTGGGGCAAATACTTCTTTATAATCAACTCCATACTTCTGTACATACCCCTTAGCAACTAGTCTAGCCTTATGCTTGATTACCTTCCCTTCTGGATTCCTCTTGAGCTTGAACACCCATTTCAATCCAATGGCCTTATGGTTTTGTGGCAAATCAGTCAGTACCCAGGTTCCATTCTTCTGAATTGAATGAATTTCTTGTTCCATTGCTTCCTTCCAATCTTGGTTTCTGCATGCATCAGCATAGCATGTGGGTTCTTCTTCAGTCAGAAAACACAGCCCTGCTTCTTCTTCTATTCCCCTTGTAGCATCATAGATTTCTTGTAAAGATCTGAACTTCTGATGCCCTTCACTAGCAGCACTAGAACCTGTATGAGACCTAGGAGTATCATGAGATGATGCTTCAGATGACATCTCCTCTTCTTCCTCAGTCTCTTCAGCTGCTATAGTTCTGATCTTTTTCAGGTGCACTGTGAACGTGTTTTGACTATCTTCCTGACCATTACTTGATTTATCTTCCCATACCCACTTCTTGTTTTCTTCAAATAAAACATCTCGACTTACTATAACTTTTTCTTTGATTGGTTCCAGCAATCTGTATGCCTTAGACCCATCCTCATAGCCAAGCATGACAGTTTGCACACTTCTATCATCAAGCTTGGTAAGATGAGGTGAGACAGTTTTAGCATGAGCAAGACAACCAAACACTCTGAGGTGTTGAATGTTTGGAATCTTGCCATACAAAGCCTGGTATGGTGTCATCCCTTCTACACTTTTTGTTGGTGCCCTGTTCAAAACATACACAGAGGTTTTCACTGCTTCCCCCCAGAATTTTGCTGGAACCTCTTTACTTTTCATTATACTCCTTGCCATTTCGATTACAGTCTGATTTCTCCTCTCCACAACCCCATTTTGTTGTGGAGAGTAGGGAGCTGTAAGATGCCTTCTTATTCCTTCATGGTCACAGTAAGCTTGAAAATCAAATGAGTTAAACTCCCCTCCTCTGTCAGTTCTAAGACACTTGATTTTCATCTCCACTTCATGTAAGGAATAAATGTAATTAGATTTTGATGATGCTATAGGATTAGAAAGTTAGAATACCCCCAAATTAGATTTTATGTATTAGAATTTTCAATTGTAAGTATTAGTGTAGTCGACGATCAGAGTTGCTCTGCTTTGGATCAGATCAGAAGTGCATCAGAATTGCTCGACCAGACTTGCTCTGTGAGAACTGCTTTATCAGAGTTCTCTAATCAGAAGTCCATCAGAGTTGCACCATGAGATCTGCTGATAAATTGGACATCTGATAACCGATGAGAGTTACAGATCAGAGGTACTCATCAGCGGACCTATCAGAGTCAGAGTTAGAGTTCAGTCAGAGATCAGAAAGCCATCAGAACTCAACTCATCAGAAAGCCATCAGAATTCAATACTTCAGAAGAGCCTGATCAGAGCCCGACTAACACTTAGAAGATTTCAAGCAACATCCAACAGCTATGAATCCAACGGGTAAAAACATCCAACGGCTAGAAGACTGTGCATGAAAGGAAAGCATTTAATGCACATTAAATGAGCCTGATACGCTGAAGGATTGATTGCAAATGATTGACCAAGGAATCCGGGAAGATATATTATAAAAATAGAAACCTTCCAAAACGGCGGTCAAGTCAACTGTACGCGCATTTAATGCAGTTGTCTCCTCCTCCAACGGGCAGACAACCTCAGTATATAAGCTACACACCGAAGAACAGAAAAGTAGAGAACTCTGCTAAAAACTTTTGCTCCATTCACTGAACATACTTCTTGAGATTCAAACTTCATAACACTCTACAAGAAAAGTCCTACGTTGGGAAGATTCAAACTCCAAATCTTTCATCCCCAACAACGAGCGAAGTTCATCCTGTTCTTCAACTCTTCAAGAACTTCATCAAACATCATTTGTGACGAAGCTAGTTGGAGGAAAACCTTTGTTTTTCAAAGGATCTTCTGAAAAGAAGGGCGTCCAAATAACTGCAGTAGTGAAGTGGTGATACTTCCGGGAAGCTGAGTGAAAGGACCAGCCATCAGGACGTGGAATTGCATCCTGGGTGGCATCTAGACTTGAAGAAGACAAGGAGTGCTTCTTAAGTGCTAGGAATTAGCTTTGTAACCGATCTACTTCAAAGCTAGTGGAACAGTGGACTAGAGGAACGCGTTGTTCCTTGAACCACTATAAAAATATCCGGTGTCATTTACTTTACTGCAATTTATAATTCTGCACTTAGGACATTAACTGATTAACTCTAAGACTTGGAATCTGTGTTCAGCAGATCTTGTTTTCAGAGTTATCAGAAAGGCATTTGCCTTAGTGTTTCTGAGGCTACCCGGACAGATCAGAATCCGCTGCCAAGGCCAGTTCTGATATCAGAACCAGCCTTTCTCTATCACCAGAATCAGACATTCTCTGATAAGTCATTTTGGACTTAGAGAAAATTTGAAAAACCAATCAGTCTATTCACCCCCCCCTCTAGACTGATTACCATATTAATCGGGACCAACACTTCATTTTCAATCAATGCCTTAAATCTCTTGAACTTCTCTAATGCCTCACTCTTTGAGGCCAGAAGAGTAATCCACATGTATCTAGAGTAATCATCAACAAGTAATAGGAAATACTTGTTACCTGCAGGTGTGGAGGGTGTGATAGGCCCACACAGGTCTCCATGGATCAACTCCAATGCTTTCTTTGCTCTGAAAGAGGTCTTGTTTGGAAATGTAGTTCTGTGCATCTTCCCTACAGCACAACCATCACACACTTGATTTACATGACTGATCTCAGGCAGGCCTTCCACCATTTTGAAGGTTGAGAGTCTTTTGAGTGCTTGAAAGTTCAAGTGCCCAAATCTTGCATGCCAAAGCCAGGATTTGTCTTCAATGTTCATAAGCAAGCAGATTTTCTCTGCAATTTGCAGTCTTACAGTGAACAACTTGTTGTTTTGTCTCTCAACTCTGATGATGAGCCTACTATGACTATCATAGACTCTCATCACTCCCTTTTCTATAACCACCCGGCTCCCATTCTCACTAAGTTGACCAAGGCTAATAATATTGCTCTTCAGTTTAGGTATATAGTATACATTTGTTAGGACCAAATGCTCTCCATTTTTGCATTGGAAAAGTATTGATCCTAAACCATGTATATCTATTACAGATCCATCTCCAAACCTTACCTTTCCATTTACTGAAGAGTCAATACTTGTGAAACATCCTTTGTCTCCAGTCATATGGTTGCTTGCACCGGTATCCAAGTACCAGCTTGCCTCATTTCTCTTTAATTCATGTGTATTTTCTTGCAGAGGTTGAGTTTGATTTAACTCACATGTCTCTATCATCAGCAATGCAGGTTCTTCAAAATCCTCCTCCTTCATGAAATTAGCATGATCCTCTTTCTCTTCTGTAGTGCATTCTGAGGCAAAATGCCCCATCTTTCCACAATTATAGCATTTGATCTTAGACTTATCAAATTTCCTCTTTTGCATTGGCTCTTCTTCTCTTTTGTGAGAAGTGTTGTAGCCTCTTCCACGTCCTCTACCACGTCCTCCTCTATTACTCCTGAAATCCCTAGAGACATCCTTGGCATGTTTCTCCTCTCTTGCTTTCCACTCTGCCTGGGTTAGCAAGACAGTTTCTTCAGTTTTTGTTTCAACACTCTGAAACCTTTCTTCATGTGCCTTGAGTGATCCAATGATCTCTTCACTGGTTTTGGTTTTTAAGTCTCCAAACTCCTCAATTGTAGATGCTATCTGCAGGAACTTGGGTGATGCTGATCTGAGTAATTTCTTCACAATTTTTTCTTCCTTCACTTCATTTCCAAGTCCCCTCAACTTAGTAACTACAATCTGTAGTTTACTAGCATAGTCATCCACACTATCTTCATTAGACATTTTCATTGCCTCAAATTCTCTCCATAAGGACTGAGTTCTTACTTCCTTTACTTTTTCAGCCCCCAGGTTCATTGTTTTAAGCATGGACCAAGCCTCCTTTGCTGTCCTCTTTGCACCAAGTTGAAGCAAGGTATCTTCACTAATACCTTGGTATATGACTGCAAGAGCCATTTTATCCTTTCGTGTTTCAACAACACCCTCAGTTTCAATGGCTTCCCATACTCCTTGTGCCATCATGTAAACCTCCATCTTAATAGCCCATGCAGCATAATTACTTTTTGTGAGCATGGGATATTTGAGTGCAATGATGTCACCTTTCTCTTGTGACTGCCCTTCATCATTGTGAGTACCACCAGTATCTCTTGACATGATTCAGGATCCACCAAGCTCTGATACCAAATGTTAGAAGATCACACTTGATACTCACTTGATTCTCAGAAGCTATGCATCTGCAAAGCAAACAACATACTACTTATCCGTGTATATGAAAGCATGAGATGAGTAATAAGCAAAGTGTTTCCTTGCATTAATCTTTTGAAAGGGAAAAATCTAGTAGCATCGGATACAAAAAACCCTTTCACACACTCCCTATATATATTTACAATACGTATGCAAGATAACTACCACACACACGAACCCAGTAACTCCCCCACTCCCTTGTTTTTAGTCTTTTCATGATAATGGACCTAGTGTGCAGTATGCACACGTACAACTTAAAAGTACACACATAATAAAGTACCCACACACAAAGAAAACATAATAAACTGAATTTGGACAAGTTTAACTTCCACATAAACCTGAGAAATTAAAACTGAAATCCTTCGCAATCAGATTCTCTTGCTTAAGAAAAGCCTCCATTGGTTTAGGTTTGATTGTAGCCAGTTTAGCAGCCCAACTCTGAATATAACATTTTATTTGGGAAATTAAAAAATTCAGAATAGGTATGGAAATAGAACCCCAAATATAAGAAGAATATGCTTTCCAAAAAAAGAACATCAACGGACTGTTTGGTGCAAATTCTTTCCAAATGGGTTCTTGAATCTTGCCAGGGTTGATTGACCGGCAGCAGGAGTTCGTGCAGATGTTGGTGATGAGAGGAGTGTCGGTGGATGCCGGCTTCCATGGAATCGACATGGTCGATTCCCGAACAGCTGCTGCCATTCTCACTTGGCATATTACTCTTATCCAAAGAATAAAAACATGATACTCCTATTTTGGAATTTCAAAACATTTTTACTCCTATTTGGAACAATTTCTGTCCTCTTTTATGTACTCCCATCTACTAGTAGATCATTACTCGGGCATTACTTCACACACCTCCCAGATTACTATGCGCACCCCCACTTGACAAAAATGTCTCTTGTTTAGCTTTTTTGTTCTATTTTAATTACACCCATCTCTCCTCTTCCTAATTAAGATGCCGGTTGGAAGTACATACATTTACGAAAAAATATATTTTATAAATAAAATAGAGAGAAAATTATACTACGTATGAAAAAAATAGTTAGTATGATTTTCTACCGTATACTCACAAAAGTGACTTCAACCTTACTTTTTCTTATTATACACAATTCATTTACGTAATCAAAAATTGTGTGTTTGGTAAAAAAGTAAGCTGATAAGCCGAAAAAAAGGTTACCAAACGAACTCTAAAATTTCCCTCTTGAATGGTCCACACTTCTTTTTTGCATATCCTTCTAAATCTACTGTATTATCTGCTCCAAACATGTAAATTTTGAGTTCGCGTGCTGGATTTGGTTATAAAAAGAAAATGTAAGGTTGGAGTGACTTCTCTGACTATATTGACTGAAGTTACTCTATATGTCTATTCTAGTTATTTTTTATTTATTAATAAGATATATTTAAAATATAATTTTTCACAAATCAGCAGGATCAACCAATTCAACCACTTCAACCAGAATTTCATAAATTTCAGCAGAATCGGCCTATTCTGTTGATTTCACTGTTATCAAACATGCTCTTAATAAAACGGATCAAAACGAAAGAAAGATAGAAATATAGTTAATCAAATGAAGTAGTTAAAAAAGAAAGAAAGAAATATGAATGAAGTGTGGAAGTAAATCATATTTTTTTTCAATAATCTCTACATTCATTGCTTATTGTATGAGATGATTGTAGAAAATTGTAAAAATATTATAATGGATTACAAATTTTTATAAGTGATTATTTGATGGTATTAGAGTTTGTAAGCGTAATTATATTAGAAAAACCCATGTTTTAAAGATTGTTATTCTTTTTCGTTAAAAAAAAGATTGTTATTCTTTAGAAACAAAGTTGTTAGAAAAAAGATTAAAGAAATATGAAAATCAAACCTTTATTAAAAATTGAATAATGTTGCATGACTATTTAAAGAAGCACACGTTGAATACTTGAGTAACTAACTAACTAATACGTAGGGAGTAGTAAAATAAAAATAAGTATATGGGGTGAAAATTAAAGCAGCCTGAGTGCGTCACTAATCAAGGACGTATTTGTTCAGACTTGACAAAAGATTGGTGCGCCCAGCCATTTGGGTGGCGCGCGGAGCACGGATGTTACTCCATATATACCTAGGTTAATTATTCATTTTGCAATATACTTTCTTTTTTAATGGTAATGATTCCATTTCTCAATCCATAAATTTAATCATTAATATACTTCGTAATTAAAATATTTAAAAACAATAAAAGAATATTTTAAAACTAAATTTCTAATACATTAATACATAAAATATAATTAAAATAAAACATGTAAATAGTGTAAATTTAACATATTATAATTATTTAATAATAGTCTCTTTCAAAACGTTATATGACAAAATTAGTATTACATATTTCTGCTACATTTTCATTTTTGAAGAACATTATACTAGTAGAAAATTAGAAAACGCAAAAAAAATGTTAATTGGGACATCCACGTAAACAATTAACCGAATAAGCGGTTGATTACCTGTAAAATTAACGATTTTGTCATTTTCTATTCTTCGCAAACTTAATTACTTTGTTAAAAAGTAATTAAACATTAAAAAGTGCGTAGATTTATTTGTCAGTTTTTTCCAAAATCAATGTCATAATTTGACATTATTAAACATTAATATGACAATTGACATATCAGTAGCTTTTTACATAATCATGGTCTGGACATATAATAAATAAAATAAAACTTTGGGGTTGAAACCTGTTATATGTCTGTTCATAGACCTTTTGATACAACTTTTACGTTGAAACCAATTTCCGACTTTTAAAATTTGTTTTTGAGTGATTAAAATATTATACTATATTATGAAACTATTTAGTCCATAGACTATTCACTTAATCGTTATTATTATTATACAATGTACATACGGAGTATTAGCATACATGTTGTATTATTATTATTATACTATGTATCATATCATTAAATTGTATGTTGTATTATTCTATAAAATGTATTATAGTTCTTTTAATTATAATATAAACAATTATACTAAAAATTTATATCTTTAACACCCAATCATTTTAATACAATTGATAACGATTTAGATACCTTGATCAACAATCTCTTTGACTCTCTTTTACGGTTCATGATGGTAGTTTTGGTTAGCTTCTTCATCTTAATGTTCACAACTACATATCCTGTAGAAGTCAATGAAAGCAAATACTCGGTATGCTTTATATTGTAATTATATGTACTCACATCTCACATGTTTATTGTTCTTTTTTAATGCTTTCTGCATATCGTTTTAATTTATTACCATTAGTCTAGCTCTGTGAATAAAAATTCTTTACATATCTTTGGGGCTGTAACTATAGAGCAAGACATCACTGATGTTTTCTTTTACCTTGGATTTGAACACTGGCCTCTTTACAATACCATGTATTATTTCACCCTGCAACAAAGAAAGACATGTTAGTAAATATAAAGACAAAATTAAATTTGGGTATAATATTGGTTTCATACCCACTACAAAAAAACACGCGTGTGGTCACGGACGGTAGTCACGGATTTGGTCCGTGACTAGTTTGTCACGGTCCTAGTCACGGACTAGTCACGGTTTTTTTTTAAAAAATAGTCATGGATATGACCGTGACTACGTCCGTGACTACGACTAGTCACGGTTATATCCGTGACAAAGTTATTCCGGCCACAGAGTTAGTCACGTTTTTTTTACACTGCGGTCCGTGACTAATTCCATCACTACACGCGTGTTTTGTTGTAGTGACCACTTGTGCGTTAATGAAGAACATCATTTTTTGTGAGATTGTACCATTTTTTGTTGCAAGATGTGTGATTGTGTGGGATGTGTTTCTCGATCTAGTGAGGCACTGCATTTATACTACAATTGGGCCTCTGTATTGTGCATTGATACTTGCAAGAATTTCGGACCAGCAGATAAGAGTAGATTAAAAACCAACGAACATCTGGTTAAGACACATAGTGTGCTTCAGAAGTTGCTATGCATTTAATGCATATGTACTTCGAAAATCATGGATGCAATCTTTTGTTCTAAAAGAATGTACAGCACCACCTTTCATTTAATGCTTGCCAAAAGTTTCGAAAGGATGGGTAGCTTCAAATTAATTGAGCCGTATTAAGTACTCCCTCCGTCCCTCTAAATTTGTCCCATTTTACATTTTTCGTCCGTCTCATTAAGTTTGTCCCATACCATATTTGGCAATATTTGGGTTGTTATAATTCATTCTTACATTATTCACACTTTATCAATTCAACACCAACCAGTCAACCACACAATTCCACTTTTTCTTAAAATTTGTGCCACACTTCTTTGTCCCAAACATAGTGGGACAGAGTAGTACATCACAGCCAGGGCCGGCTAGAGCAATTATGGGGCCCTAGACGGTCGGTCATATAGAAATTTTGTTTAGATACAGAGTATGTTTTATGTAGCACAATGATGATAAAAAAATATCAATTAAATTGAAGTAAATTAGATATGAAATACTCCTCTGTCCCGTCAAGATTGCCTCATCTTTTTTTTCCGATCCGTCTTAATAAGATTATTGTCATGTCAAATTTGATAAAATATGTGTACTTCTAAATCATTTTCTTACTAATTGTGTCATCTCCTCTGATCCTGATATTAGTGGGACGACGGAGGTAGTATATCATATACTATTAACATATTCTTTAAAAGCTAAAGATAGAGGAAAGTGATTTTATGATCAAATCCTTTTCTAGTGCTTTTTTTGGATCAAAATTTAACATGTACAATGTGTCCAAAAATCAAAAGCCCCGCCACCTCCTCCTATTTCGTGAGAAAAGGAAAGGGTGAGAAGAGGCTTATAGTCTAGTCTAAGTCAATCTCGGCCTATACGCAAAGGTTGAGACCAAGGGTTGATGTAATTGAGAGAAGTTTATTCAAAATATAAAATTTCGTTTTCCAATCATCACAAAGCATAAAATTTCATTCAAAATAATACTAAATGGAGTATAGTAAATCAATTTAAAAGATTAATAAAATTTCATTCACTAAATTTAATCACATATAAAAGATTATAGGTACACAATTTCAATAAATCAAAGTTACAAATTACAATTAATACTTTAGAATACTCGTATATACTATGTATATCCCTACTGCCCTAGGCCCCTAGCCAACTACGGTCTACGGAGTACAAATCAAACAAAGAAAAAACTAAAGAACAAATATTATACGGAGTAATAAAATAACAATATACTAGTAATGAATTTACTCATGGAAAAACCTCAAGCCTGGGATGCCTATTTGGATTCCAACTCTGAAGACGGAAAGTCTAGTCAACTCCTCGCAGCTTCGTTTTTTTTTCTTGACAAAAAAATAAAAGGATGGATTGGAGAATCGACCCCGTAACATCACTAGAAGCAGATTCTCCTTACTAGCGTAATATCCAAACGAACCATCGGAACTTTTGTTTACTATTAAACTTGAAAACATATACATAAATATATAGGCTTACTCTAAGAATTAGAGGCCCCTAAAATTTGGAGGCCCTAGACATTTGTCTAGGGTACCTGCCCCTATGGCCGGCCCTGATCACAGCCACCACTTTATGTAGACTCAGCCGTATAAGCAAATCACACATCAACTTTAGTCGCCAACATTTAATGCTGCAATCTCATACAGCCTGTTTTCAACACTAAAAGCAACTTTAGTCACCATCATTTAATGCATCCTTTGCACTTGAACTCTCCCTGAGCTGGTGACCCGTTTTGCAACCTATCCGACCCGTATTGGCAGTGGAATTGGACGGGAAATTCAGCCAACTTTCCACTGTGTTTTGTATATAGGAAGATAATAGAAATACGGAGTATAAGAAATAGCTTTTGATTTCTTGTCTGATAAAGTCACGCCTTTGCCTTTTAGCCAAATGGCCCTTGGAAAACACGCCCTTAATCTAATTGTTGTATATGAAATGTGCAGGCCTGTCAAGATAAACATGGCGCAGAAAAGTTAATGGTCTAGTTTCATATGATAAACATGGCGCAGAAAAGGTATATGTATCAGAGTTTGGAAAAGGTTGGGCACATGAGTGAAGGTGATCGATCTGCTTAAGATGTGCAACGAAACCCTGGTAGTATGGACACCGGACAATTTGATCGTGAAAGAAGACAAGTGATAACATTGGTAGATGCAACATTAGCTAGCAATCTAGCAATCTAGATTATTGTACTATTAACATACTGGTGTAGTATCAACAATAGTCATTATCTCTAGCCATCTCAATAAGAGGTGTATGTTTTTTATAGTTGCCCGTTATAAATGATGTACTCCGTAATACTTTTAGTTTTAGTACATTAATAAAGAGTTTTATTATATGGATGTTTTATAATATATGAAAGTGCATAATCTTGGAATGGGTGTTGCTTATAATTCATGAAAAAGTGTTGCTGGTTTTTAAAAAAAGTGTTGCATTAAGGAGATGTGTAAATGTTATGTAATCTGAATAAATGTTGCAAAAGAACAATATAATTACGTTACATAAGTATCATAAGTGTTGCATAAAATTATGTTTTAAGTGTTACGTTTTATCCTAAAAAGTGTTGCATAAAATGTTGGTGAAAGTGTTGCAAAATAGTGTTGCATATATAATATTTATGCAACTTTTCTATTCAAAGTTGCATAAATGAAAAAAGTGTTACATATGACTTTATGTGACGAGATCTAAAGTAACACACATAAAAGTGTTGCTTTAGGCTTTTGTAACACTTTATTCACCTACTGTAACATTTTTGGAGCGGTACAAAAAGTTGATTTTGTTGTAGTGTGGATTACCTCCCAAGTATGTGTATAAAAAATGAAAAACACCAAAAAAATCCGGTAATGGTTCCTGATGGTGGTTTCTAGCGATTTTTGTCGAAAGTTGGGTAAGGGTGAGGTGGGAGCTGGGGTAGAGATTGGATATAGAGGTAATTACAAGCACAAATATTACCAGAATTGTATTGTTAGGGAGGTCAAGGCTTGAAAGTTTATTTTGTAGGGGAAAGCTTAAGACATCAACATAATATCTAAATTTAAATCTAAAAACTTTATATTTGTGAATCCTGCTTAGCACCATCTTTTTGTGTCAACATAAAAAACTTTCTCTTTTTTAGCATTCCTTAACTACCCTTACCGTTGCTTTTCCCGTTAATTGAAACATAGACTACTAACATAAATGCATGCATATGCCTATCATTCCACTAACATAAATGCATGCATAGTATATTTTTTTTAATATTATCTTAAGTATGAAATATATATTCCGTAAAATTATTTAGCAAAGCAGATGTCCCGGTCCAATGATATGGAACACAATCATAGTTACTAAAAGTTACAAGCATAATCATTTTGTATAAGGTAGAATCACTTTATATTAGTCATATACTTCATTTAATTTGTTCTTTTTTAGTTGCAACGGTTCATTTTGTGTGTTAACCAACACACTTATTGGACCATTATTATCTTTCATTCCTTATTAGTATAATAATCAGATTTCGAAAGTTTCAAATGAGATGAATTTAGCATTATTTGTCATTAAAATCATACTTAGAGCCTGTTTAGTAACACTGAAATTAGTTGTATTGGTACATTTTGTTGAAATTTAACAGTTTTGGTTGAAGTGGTTGTATTGTCTTATTCTGCTTATTTAAAGAAAATCAATAAAATAAAGAAAAAATTATATGAAAAATAGCTAAATTAGGCATTTGCAGTAATTTCAGCCAATACAACAAAAAAAGTAACTCTAACCTTACTTTTTTATTATTATTACACAATTCAGTAGGAGAATCAAAAGTTACATGTTTGGTTAAAAAGTTGGCTGATGAGCCGAAAAACAAAGTCACCAAACAGACTCTTAATCTCAGAAAAGACATTTTTTTTATGATCATACAGTTAAAACTAATAGTTAACTTTGATGAATAAAAATAATTGGATCATAACTTTCATTTTGACCAAAAATGAAGAACTATTGGATGAAAATCTTGTCAGGTATAGTAATTTTTTTTCTCTCTCTCTACATTTTTTTAATCCAGGGGGTCTGGGGGCTGGGGGGAGCCTGGAGTAATCAGGACTGAAACTCACTCCATTGAGTTTCAACCCTTTACGGGATTCGAATTTGAGACCTCCCACTAGGCACAGTAACCTCCCACTTGTGGGGCGGGGCTCGTTATGCCCCCTCGAGTGTAACACCGTCCCCAAATATATTTACTTTTATGTAAATAATGTATTGAACCTTATTAAAGGATTAATGAATTTACGAAGTTGTAAATTTTTATTATTTCTTTCGCGTGAATAGTAAATTGCATGTGGGACCCACATCGGGAGCAGAGACCACCCAACATTCCCGAGACCACATATTTTATTCATCTTGGTCAAGATAATATTTATATAGTGGTGGATATTTCATTTGGGCCATGGAAAGGCCCAGAGTTGACCGATTGGTCAAGAGAAGCCCAAATTACCGGTACTGGTAATTTAACAGATAACAGCCCGAACTGAATTTCGGAGGCTTATAAATTAAAGTTGGGGAATGTACATTCATTATAAGGGTCTTAATGATTAAGAACACATAATATATTTTATTTGACCCGATAAAATAAAATATATTTAAAATAGTCCGAAAATACAACTTTCGGGGCCGATTGTACACTTCGGGACGAAAAGGGTTGACCTCCCACATGAGTGGGGGCCAACCCACGATTTTTGCCACTCAAAATTGAGGGTTGGTCGGCTGGTATAGGAAGGGAACATGGGAAGAGGATTTTGATATGAAGGAAATGGCATCAAAGGTACCTAGGTGGACCCCCATTTTTGCACTCATTGGATCAATGAGACAAAAGTCCATCCCCATCCCTCTCTCCCCTCCTTATCTCGGCCAAGACACAGAAACCAAGAGCAAGAAAACTCCTCATCCTCCTTTCTCCATTGTTGAGAGCTCAACAAGGAAGGACCTCAAGAAGAGGAATTAAAGTGCTAAAAGTGTGGAAATTAAGATAATAACCTTATCATAACTTTTTCTCTATTTTTCCTTCCATCATATGATATATATATCATATGTAGAACCCCTGAGATTGTTCTACATGATAAGAGTGTGGAATAATGGGTTGAAAGGTGGTTCTAAGTCCAAGAACGGATTTAGAAGTCAAAACGACCGGTTCACCAGAAAATAACCTTTTATAGGTTATTTGTATTGATTAAGGTTTTATGATGTTAAAACCTTGTTAGGCACTTGTAAAGTTTATTTCAAGTGATTTCACAAGGTTGGAAAAGTCGCCGGAATTGTCGCCGGAGTTGACCAAAAGTCGCCGGAGTTTCACCGGAGTTCAACCAAGAAGGGTAGAACTTCATAACGCTAGTTCAAGGTGAGTGGACGGCTTAATATCTTATAACTTTTGGGTTAATTATGAGATTAACTAAATAAATGTTACATGAGTTCATAATGATGTTTAAAAGATATTTAAACATGTGATTAGCCAATAGGGTTAAGTTTGTATGAAAGAAGTAAATTGTTTATGCATGGAATATGATATGAAGAATTATATAAAATGCATATTTGTTGAAATGTATAAGAAGCACCAATGAATATTATTAACTTAATTACATGATGATTAAGTTGATAAGTGTAAGACTTGAAATGGCGGTCAACGACAACGTTGACCGATGGATAATGGATTAATTAATATCGGTTGATATTAGTTAATTATACATTTATATAATTGTATGGCTTTGCATGGATTGTGATACATAAGCTTTATGTATTGAATTAGTTATGAGTAACTAAGTATGATATAGACTCTATCTAAGTTGATAGGAGGTTGATCATAGGAAAATATTTTGGTGGAGGACCCTAGTACTTAAAAGTACTTAACACTCAAAATTTGGTGGAGGACCCTAGTACTTAAAAGTACTTAACACTCAAAATTTGGTGGAGGACCCTAGGACTAAAAAGTCCTTAACACTCATACTTTGGTGGAGGACCCTAGGACTTAAAAGTCCTTAACACTCGGATTATAAATTGGTGGAGGACCCTAGGTAGTGATGGACCCGGGCCGGGTCAAGGCCCGGTCGGGCCTCGGGTCTTGTAATGGTACGCCCGGGACCGGCCCGGGCAATGGCCGGTTCCGGTTCGGGCCGGGCCACCCGCCCGGGTCACGGGTCGGGCCACCCGCCGGGCCGGGCCAATATATATATATATATATATATATATATATATATATATATTAATTAATTAATTATATATTATATAAATTCCTATTAAAAACAAAGTTCAAGTGCATTTATTTGAAATAAGAACTACATTTGAGAATTGAGAAAAAAATAACAATACGAAATACATTGGCTAATGAATATCAATTGGGATTTCCGCCACCGTTGGTTGTTGTTTTCCCTTTGTCACAGGACTTCATATGTTTTATTGGCATCCCGTATCCGTATGAACGCCCCAAGCAACACTCTTTCTTGCACCACCTGCAAGTTGCCCACCACAGTCCGGTCTTCGGGTCCTTCCACTTGTCAAAATTGTTTTGCATAAGGGAAGATGCAGTGGCGGAACCAGAACAAAAGTTGAGGGGGGGCGAAAAAAATTCGAACCATTGCTTAGAAAGATCTATAATCTGTACCGTTTTTTGGTTAAATATGAACATTTATTCATTTGTACACTTGTTTTGTTAGTGCCTAAACAAAATACTCCATAATAGACTTCTTTTATCAAATGAGTTTATTTCGATTTCATACGCTTGCCCTTTTATTTCAGAATAACAAGGTTTAAATAAAAATATAGTTAAACAAGTAGAGGAAGATAAATTAATACGAGTAATATATACGGAGTAAGGTTACTAACTTATCTAGAAAATAATAATTTTATTTTTCACTCTCCAAATCAACGTTACTTGTAGGTTATTATTTTTAAAAGGATATTTGTTTTATTTGTACAAATGTATTACATAAATCTATTTATACTCATAAAATGTCAGATATTTCAAATTACAAGAATTTTTGGCATATTTGTACTAAATCATGGAATAAATAAATAGTTATGTTTTTTTATCGTAAATAAATAGTTATGTTAAAAATTCAAAGTCGTTTTGAGCTCTTTATAAAATGATATAGGTCAATGTTTGAAGATGGAAGAAATAGTTAAAAGTCATTTTTTACTGTTATTGTACTAACATGTTTTTTTTAAGATATCACATGTAAATATTCGAGAAAAATAAAAAATAAATATTTTATGTGGAAAAATAAAAATGAAACATAAAAGTGAAAGAAAATGAAACTAGAGGAAGTTTAAGTTTAGTACGTAGTTATTAAAAATTACTTAAGAAATTTGAGGAAGTTGATAATGACGAGCAGTAGTTTTAAAAAGGTTCACAGCAGGTGCTATTCACTGAAGAATCGAGGCGCTCCAACCACCGGTGCTATTCCAATTGTTTGGTCAGAAATGGGTCAGTTAATATTTATTACTATTTTTGAGACGGGGCTGGACATATACATATACATATATATACACTACAACCTCCTGCGAACGGGGGGCGGCAGCACCAGCTCGCCCCCCTCTAGTTCCGCCACTGGGAAGATGTACTTTCCATATTTAAAATGGTATATGTATAAGTAGGAATGTAGGATAATAGGAGAAGATGAAGATGGACAAGAGTTGGAGAAGAATTGGAGAAGAGGTGTAGAAAAATGTTAGAAAATAGATGTATTTATAGATGTTTTTGAACCCCACTCCCCACACCACCACCCCCGGGACCCCCCTGCCCCCCCACCCATAGCCCCAATGGCTATATAGCCGTTTGGGACTTGGGAGGTTTGATTTCAATTTTTTTTAAGTTATACATATTGTAAAATAAATTAATTAATTTAATGAATTAAGTAAAACTAAAACTATTTGTACTTAGAAAAGTGGTTTGATTTATAATTTACAAATGTTACAAAATAGGTGTATAAGTATTTAAACAAATTACATATTGTAAATGTATTTTTAATTTAAAAACCGGCTTTATATTTCAGAAAAATAATTTTAAGTCGTTAGTTTGGAACCAATTAATTAATTTGAGAAGTGCTACATATGAAAAAGTGAACACATATTTATTTGAAATATGAAGTACAAGTTTACAATTTTGAAATATGAAGTGCAAGTATAAATAAATTTGACAAGTGCTATAAAATACATTTTATAATAAATTCTAAAATACTAATCAATCGGAATCTCCGGCATAGGTAGAGCCACCATCGGTTGTTGAGTCATCCATAAAATCTTGGGAGGGGGTGATGCTCATTTCTTGAGTTCTACGTGCGGCCTTCAACCAATCGTGGTAGCATATAAGCGTCTCAAGAGACTCTGCGCTCAATCTCGATCTAGATGCCGTTAGGACGTTGCCGGCCGAACTAAATTCTTGTTCCACAGCAACTGTTGAAATCGGCATTGATAGTACTTGCTTAGCCATCCGTGCTAAAACCGGGAACGTTCTTTCTTTTGACTTCCACCGGTCTAGAACGTCAAAGTCATCATTTTCTTCAAAATCAACTTCATATGTTAAATACAAAGTAATCTCATTCAATGCGCTTTGTTCAGTGACGTGAGTTGTTTTTGTTTTTTTCATAAGATTGCCAAATGCAGATTTAAAAATCGATTTTCCTTTAGATGAAGATGTTCGTGACGGGGGAGGGGGAGTGTTGCTATATTGTGCACGAAACTCATTAAATAAGGCATAAAATAAAGTACTAACCTCGTTGTATTCCGTTTTCGGATCTATGGGGTTATCGTCATACATTGGAAATTCACCAAAAAACGCTTGATAATAGAAGTTGAAACAATCTTCCAAATTAGCAAGTCTATAACGAGGATCGAGAATAAATGCAATACCATAAATATGGGGAATATGCGCATAATATTTTAAAAACTTTTCCTTCATAGAATCACAAAAATAATGAACGAAAACGGCATTTTGAAATTCTTTAAAAGCATCGGCGAGATTAACAGCTTGTGGAATAAATTGGTTTGCAGTAGGTTTATAAACATGACTAAAAGTTTCAGTAGCATTAAAAAAATATATCAAAACATTACAGATTTTTTCGCAAGTGTCGATCTCAGCCGCGTTTATAATATAGCTATCATGTTCTTTTAAAAAAGCAGGAAAATGTTCTTTATATCTAAGAACAACTTTAAGTAATTTATAAGTACTATTCCAACGAATACTCAAATCTTTAGGAAAAGCAACATATCTCACACCTCTTTCAGTCAAATAAGTTTGCCATTTTAATCTAAGTTGACCATTACCCCAAATACGTCTAATCCCCCCCTTGATTACCTCCATGGAATCTCCTAACGCTTTTAAACCGTCTTGCACACATAAATTTATAACATGGCATGCACACCGTTGATGAAAAAATCTACCCATCAAAGTATTGGCACCACACAACTCACACAATCTAGGTATAGCAGCAGTATTATTAGTAGCATTATCGAAACCAATAGCAAACACCTTATCAATCAAATTATACTCAATTAAAATACACTCAATCAAAATATAAATATGTTCAGCGGTGTGACGATCATTAAATTCACGAAAAGCAAGAACACGTTTATGCATATTCCAATCCTCATCAATATAATGTGCAGTCAGACCCAAATAATATAAATGATGAAAATCATCCTCCCATATGTCAGAACAAATAGTAACACGCCCATCAAAGTTTGCAAAAAAATTTTGTAACCTTTCCTTTTCCGCTTTATAAAGCCTTATTATTTCTTTCTTAACAGTTTTGCGACTATAATTTCTAAATTGAGGATTTAAACTACCTTGTGCATAATCTCTTAAAGCAAGACTTTCAGAAAACAAATAAGGCAAATTTTCTTCACAAATTAAGTTAGCCATACCAGTCAAATTTTGTGCATCATTGTAGGAGAAATTACCAAAAGGTTGAGAATTCGCAAACCTCGATATTTGAGTTTGATTCCCTGTTCCGCCGCCTAATTTTGCATACTCCACGGGGTGCTTTGCCTTAAGATGCCTTGCGGCGGATCCGTATCCGCCGGAGGTTCCCAAACTATAACTGTTGTTGCACCACTTGCAAGTTGCGTGCCAATAGCCGGTTTGTGGGTCCTTCCATTTATCAAAACTATTTTTCATTAGTTCAGACTTACTTTTTTTATTACCGGTGGCGGTTTGGGATGAGGCAGGCTCGTCGGCGTCGTGGCTGCCGGCACCCTCCTCCTCGGCTGTCTCCGGTTCCAATTCCTCCGCATCTTCATCCTCAAGCTCCTCTTCGTCAATGGTCGTCGGCATTTGTTGTTGTTGTAGAAAGCGGTTATTATGTCGGGCCAATTCTTGTTGGAGTTGTTCTTCGGACATCGCATCTCCATCTCGCCTTTGATAACCCGTTTCAAAATCATCTCGGCTTTGAGATGAAGAACCGGCAAGTTCTTTACCTTTGCGGGATTTCTTCCTCCCAATCTCGTTCCTTCGATTGCGTTGGAGGTTACCCAAATCAACCGAATATCTACCACCTTCCATCTTAAAAATGTAACAAATATTAATTGACAACCAATATAATAATGGATACAAAACTAATGCAACTAATTAAAACTATTTTAATTAATACTTCAAACTAATTTAGTGCAAAGTAGAATTAATGTGTGACTTTAAAATTAAAATTATACCAACTTTTGAAGTACTTTAATTTAGTAAAAACTACTTAAATAAAATGTTAAGTACTTTAATTAAATGATTGAACTACTATTTCTTCCTACAAATATAAATTGAAAATAAGAAAATGTGACTTTAACTATAATGAATTAATGACAATTAACTAGTTTATTGAAGTAGAGTTGTTTTAACAATTAATGAGAATACTAATGAAGTAAATAACTAGTATAATGAAAAATGTAACAACAATGCTAATTAACTAATTAACTAGTATAATGACAAATGTAACAAGAATGCTAATAAACTAATTAACTAGTATAATGAAAAATGTAACAATAATGGTAATGAACTAATTAACTATTATAATGATAAATGTAACAAGAATGCTAATTAACTAATTAACTAGTACAATACTAGTTATAGTAAGTAATATATAATATAATGTTTATAGTATATAATATATAAGTATACTACTATAAGATGAGTAATACACTTATATTTTATACTTTAATATATAAAGTATATATTAAGTAGATGTAGAATGTATGTATTAAGTGGATATAATAATTGTATAAGAATTAAATATTAGAGTATAATGGAGAATTGGAGATTGGAAAATAAGAAAATAAGTATATATAAAATAGATATTATAAAGTATATATAAAAGTAGATATTATAAAATAAGTATATATAAAATAGATATTATTAAGTAGAGAAGTAGATATTATTATGTATTAAGTATATAGTAATAGTTTATAAAGTATATTTAATACTTTATTCTATAAAGTATATATTAAGTAGATGTAGTATGTATGTATGTATTAAGAAATATAAGTAGAGATTAAGTAGATAAGAAATATAAGTAATATAGTATATGTATTTATAAGTAGATAATTAATATATAAGTAGATATAATAATTGTATAAGTATTAAATAGTAAAATAAAATATAAAGGAGAATAAGAGAATTTGAGAAGATGAATATGAAGAATTGGAGATGAGTAGAGAGTAGGATTTAGGGAGAGTTGGAGAAGAGGTGTGAAAAAATGTTTAAAAGTAGGAGTATTTATAGGTTCTTTTTAACCCCCACCCCCCCCACCCCACCCCCCCAAATGCCCCGGACCCCCTGGTACCCCCCTCAACGGCTATATAGCCGTTTGGGAAGTGGCTGTTGAGCCAATTTTTTTTTTTTTTTTTTTTTTAAATTAAAACAATTTTTTTTAAAAAAAATGACCGTTAGGCCCGGGCCCGGGCCCGACCCGGCCGGGCCGGGCAACCAAAAACAGAACCCGAGCCCGGACCCGCTTCTCCCACCGGTTCGGTGCCCGAACCGGACCCGGACCCGGACCCGAGAACCGGGCCGGTTCTGGGCCCGTACAGTGACGGGCCGGGCGGCCCGAACCGGGTCCACCACTAACACTAGGACTTAAAGTCCTTAACACTCGGATTATAAATTGGTGGAGGACCCTAGGACTAAAAGTCCTTAACACTCAAATATAAGTTGGTGGAGTACCCAGGGATTATGATCCTCAAAACTCATAGATTATGATATTGAAATAGGGACAAGGAGGAGTCCTATACACTCATAGGTATATGGGTGGGTTGGGGTTTTTAGTCAAGAATACTGACTATTACTATTTTTTCCCAAATAAAACGGTGATCCACGGATCGGGTATTTTCCAAGTATAAATATACTAATGAGTATTTCATAACTTGGGGGAGAAGACTATCTATATAAGTATCACCCTATGTTTGGGTCTTATACTTGAAACGCTAGTTATTCTATATTTAGCCTGCTACTCGCTCGGTACTTGTACTGACCCCTTCGGGCCCCCCCACCATTTTCAGGTTGAAGCTAGGACTTGCTACCTGCACCTTCTTACGGGTAATATAAACTTCAGGGAGACGTGGTTCATGCTTCCTTATTTTCTTTCAAACTACCAAACACATGCTCATGGATATTTGTTCTACTATAAACTATTCTTGGGGCTTGCATGCCCATGTTGTTGGCCGGTTGTGGCTTATGACTTACAGTTGAATATTTCCGCTATTCATTGGTTTAAATGTGATGTTGTTATGTATGTATACTACTGAGTATGGATGGATTATATTCTCGAACGCCTTGTGTAATTAAGTGAGGTTGACTCGCGGGTGACGTCACTTGATTATATGGCGGTTGTACACGCGCTTGGATTGCGGTCTGGGGCGTGACATCGAGCTACCCCATATCTCCACCCCTGATTACTAGGAGAGGAAAATATGATTAGTCATATTTTTTGATGAAAAATTTAGTTATCTTTTTTTATATTTTAAAAGGCTTCAAGTAGTTATTTGTCTTTTTCCATTTTTATTAGGTCAAGGCTCTGTTTGGCACAACGAGCTGAAGCTGGAGGCTAATGTCTGAATTAAGAGCTATTGTTGAATCAAAGACAATTGCTTGGAACTGAACTTTGAAGTGTTGAATCTGAATTGCTAACTGAATAGAGTAGATTTGTTTGGTAAAAAGAACTAAGAAAGTGTGTTCGGATAGTAGTAAGAAATTACATTAATGGACATATGCCTTATTAATAGAACAAAATATTTACTATGCAAATTTTTATATTTTAAGATTTTTAAAATTTCAGGATACATATTTATCTCTCTCTCTCTCTATATATATATATATAAAATTTTCAATATATTCATGAAGAACATCACTTTCTACATATTGTTGATTTTCTATTCAAATGCCAGTGGATGAGACTCGAAAATTAAAGATGGGAACTGTCCAATTCCCCTCTTTTCTCAAAACTCAAACCAAGGATTTATCTACACGTCAACCTGTAAAGATAACTTAAATTGATTTTAGAGAAAACTGACAAATAAGGCCCCACTATTACGAAAAAAATTGATTAGAACCCCCAACTCATTTCCCATCCAATCAAGTACTCCAATTCCCAAAAAAAAATCAAATCCACTTTTTAAGATGTTAACAACCGATTCTCCGGTATGCATACACGTGTGTCAAGTTTTTTATTTTGGAAAATTTGACAAGAATAATCCCATCATTCACCGATCTTCTCATAATAATCTCACCTTTAAGTAATACTAGAATAATTCCACATTTACACCTCATCTTCTTTCATTGGACCCTGACCTGTTGATGACCAACTATACCAAGTTTTTTTACCTTTTCTTTGAAAATCATAAAAATAATCTTACTATTCACTTTTTCATTACTGTAGAATGCACTGTTTGGCACTGTTTAAACACTATTTGACACTGTTTAAACACTGTTTGGCACTGTTTAAACACTGTTTGACACTGTTTATCACTTTTTTGATGTAGATAATTTGCCAAATAAGGAAAGTATTGAAGTGTGAAGTTAATTTTGGGACATCCATTTAAGGAAAGTGGGAAGTTGTTTTCGGGACAGAGGGAGTATATCTTTATAAATGTGGGTTCATTTATATAAGATTTTCAAAGAAATGGTAAAAATCCTGATATAGTAGGTCATCAATATGTCATGGTCCAATGAAAGAAGACGAGGTGCAAATATGAGATTATTCTAAGATTATGTAAATGTGAGATTATTATGAGAAGACAAGTGAAATGTGAGATTATTCTTGTCAATTTTTCCTTTTATTTTTCATTTTCTTTTTTCTTCTCTTTCTCCCTTCCTTCTAAGAATTTTGCTAAAGGTACCCCAAAATGGGGTACCCCATTTATCCCCCACCCTATTGGGTGGCCACAAATGAGGCAACTCATTTAAGTGGGGCACTATTCAACACACAAATTAAAATAAAAAAATTCTACCACTACACATACTAAGGATGTGTCTAATTTGGACTAAAATTTGTTAGTCTAGTCTGATTTGGTCTGGTCTGGTCTAAATTAGTCTGATTAATGTCTGATATCTGTGTATTTTATAACTACAGAAGTTTTGTCCAGTCGAGATTGAAAACCATCCAAAAAACATCATAATCCGTAGTTGATAAGAGTGGTAAATTAGAAATTTGAGTCAAGAAAGGGGCCAATATTTTTTTTTGACGTCACAGCTTACATAATAATTGTCATCAATGACGTCAAAGTAAACTTCAGCAGCCTCGTATACTTCGTAGGGAGATTTCAACAAGTAGGATCTAATCATACTAATTTTCGAAAATTAAGACTATAGATTACCGTAAGACTTAAACACATCTGCTTTGACCAAATTACCCTTGCTTTTAAGTTCTGGAGGAGAGAGGAGAATTGCGAATCAAAGAAGTGCGATGGCCGAAGGGGCAAAAGGCGTAGCAGCGGTGCATCCTACGGCGGTGCATGAACTCTACTCTAGCCTCCAGTTCTTCACGTCTTGAGTTCCTGTCTTATTTAGTTGAATTTCTTCACTTCTGCAAATCTCTGATCGGCGACTCCACTATATCACTACTCCAGTCTCTAATCTGCCTTTCAATTTCTAATCATCACAGACCACATCTTCATTCCGTAGCAGACCACATCTCCACATCTACCTATTAGGAATGCCTCACTTTCTCAACATAAAAAACTGCAGAAAGATTAAACGGAAAAAGAAATTTGGGAGTAAGCGAATCTGAAGATGCATTAATACACAAGGCCACCAGGTACTCTGCAAAACTTTTGAAGAAACGAGATCCAAAACCAAACTTGCAAACACTAGACAATACATAGACAGTAAGTAGTCAATAAACAGACAATAAGTTCTAATATAATAGCTTAATAACAGGCAATACATAAACAGTAAGTAGTCATTAAATAGACAATAAGTTCTGATAATAGATCAATAACAGAGCATGTTCTGTTGTAAAAAAAACAGAACGGGTTCTGTAAAACAATATATATACACAATTTATTATATCTCGAGAGGCTATTGAGAAACTCCGTGATGAGGCGGCATATGTGGTCACACCGTCACAACATTTGGTTATGATGTCATGATAAGGTCATGATGTCGGAGAAGGATTTTGTTCCTAATTGGATCAACGCCAGAGATGTAAATCGGACGGTTCGGAAATTTTCGAAATCGTAAAGATGATTGAGCCAGCGGTAACAGCCTTGAGTCACCGATGAGAGATGCTAAAACAGGCGTAGAATACTCGTAGGGCGTAGAATGCGATGAGGTGAAGAGATGAAGGAGTCGGGGACGTTTTTTTTTTCTAAAATCTGGAATCCTAAAGGGAGAAGGGCAAAATTGGAAAGCCATAATATTGTTTCGTAAAAGAGAACTATATAAGTCTTACGCATTGAAAAAATACAACTGGGTCCTAGTTTTGTAAAATTTCTATGATTTGATCTTAGGAGGAGCAATTTTCTTAATTAGGGTCTGTTTGCAACAGTTTCTGCTTTTAAAAAAGTGCTTTTTTTAATGAAATGGAGATAAATGATTAAATAAAAGTTGATGATGTTTGAGAAAAAAGTGATTTTGAAAAGTAAAAGTGGGTAGTGCTTGGTAAAATAAGTGTTTTTTGTGTAATAGAAAAAGTACACTTTTGACGCGGAAGCTGAGAAAAATAAAAGTTGTAGTGTTTGAAAAAATAAGTACTTTTTTAAAGCCAAAAGCTGAGAATTGCTTTTTTAAAAGCAGTTGCAAACCAACCCTTATACGTACTCCTTAAAATACTCCGTACTATTTTGTGCTCTCTAGATTGTACGAAGTAACGCACCAATTTCTAGTGGCGCGTTTTTTTAATTAATTTCTTCTCCCACAAACTATCCTAATCCTATCCTAATTAAGTAAAACCAAGAAACTTCGTAGTACCTGCTAGGCTGCTATAAAGCTACCAACAAATTAAATTAATTTGAATTAAATTGTCCTAATCCTTTCTCGCTATAAATACGTACAGTAGTTGCTTAAACCGACCACAACATAAATCTTAATCTTAGCTAGCTTGTCTTAGCTGATCTATCTATCTATCCTCCAAACAAGGCAGCGCACGTACGTACGTTATTCAATATGACAGTGATGATGATGAAGAGAAGTCGAAAGGAAGTTGCCGCGGACGCGGAGGTGCTCGCCATGGCAAACTGTCTCGATCTTCTCTCCCATCCCGGAGCCGCCGTCAACGCGGCGGCTTCGTTGGAGTTCGGGTGCAGGACCTGCACAAAGAGGTTCCAGTCGTTCCAGGCTCTGGGCGGCCACATGGCGAGCCACAAGAGGATCAAGACCGTGAAAAGGGAAGAGAGCGAGAGAAAAGGCCATAAATGTGTTGTTTGTGGTTTGGTGTTTGGCTTGGGTCAGGCCTTGGGTGGTCACATGAGAAAACATCGCACCGACCTATTACAGGTTAATACTGCCAAAATATCCAAAAGAGATGAAAAGGAAGAATACATGGATGGGGTTTATAGTAAAATGGACGGTGAAAGAGCGGTTATGTTTGATTTGAATTTGATTCCTCAGCGAGATTGGATGGTACCAGGAGAGGAAGCTGCTGATTTTCCTAGGACAACTTTGAATTTGTTCATATAGTTAGTTTATGGCCTCGATCAATATTTTTCTTTAATTTCTTAATAATTATCTGTAAATTATTTGTAGTATATAGAGTAATATATACGAGTAGATTAGAAGTGTAGTTTTTCTATAACAATAATAACCATCACATATACTACCCCGTTCTTAAATAAATGCAACACTTTGACTATTACACTATTCACATGTTCTACTTTGACTACATTTTATTTATTAATGTAATAATATTATTTTATGAAAAAAATATTGTTAAACTTGTCTCATTGTAAATTTTCATAATCTATTTTTTTTTAAAATTTTTTTACTAATACAAAATCATTTATATTAATGGTCAAAGTTATGTTTCGGCAAGTGTGAAATGTTGACCGTGACATTTATTTAAGAACAGAGGAAGTAGTAAGGTATAGTGCCCATGAAAAGTCTTTGTTTTCCACTCCGTCAAACCATTACTTCAACTTTCAAACTTTTCTTTTTTGTTTTGTTTGTGTCACAGTTTATGCAACTTTCTTTTTAAAGTAAATAATTAATAATTTAGCTTATTTATACCTTTTTTGCATAATTATATAAAACGTACGTAGTATTTTTTATTTTCTTATTTTACACCTAATGTAAATTTAGCAATGTCCCTGGATGGAAACAATATATGCATGCTCTCATTGGACTTTAGGAACCACGCTTGCAGGTTGGAAGCCATACCAAATTGACATATAATCAGGGGCGGAGCCAAAAGGGCAGAGTGGTCAGCCGACCCCACTGAAAATTTAAGAGCATAAAGCTCTGAAATATCTTCGATTTGATATATTATGACCTCCGTTACCCATTACGAGTAAAAAGTTATGACTTCTGGAAAATCGTCACTATCTAAATGTAAAATTAGCAAAGTTTGATGCATACTATTAATTATTTTCCCAAATTTTAAAAATAGGTTATAATTCACTCAATACTTACGTGACACGACTCAGAAACATGGCAAACACAATCTATCTTATTGCTACAAGTGTAGATGAAATATTCAACTCGAACATTATATATTTAAAAACAATCCACAATTTTCATTTTGTATATATATAGGTTGAGTTAGGACCCCCTGAACCGTTTTTTGTCTCCGCCACTGCATACAATCATTTAGATGGACTAACGAGGTGAGCAAATTCTATAATTCATTCTATATTCCACTCTCAGTTCTATGAGTTTGGTGTCAATTTCACATTTAGTTCACGTCTTTCACTTTGTTCATATATGGTACTTGTCTACTTGAGTAATGTTTCTTAACCATTTGTTGATGATTTCATGTTTCAACCACCAGAAACATTGACTGATGGGCAAAAACACAATGATCATGTACCAAAACTGGTCAAAGACATGGACCAATAGTGAAATTGATACGATACTCGTCGGATAAAGATGAAATTAATTTTTGTTATATCAATCATATAAATACATTTTTCTTTGTGCCTAAACTTTTTTTTTTTGTGTTAATTAATCAAACCTATAATCCAACAATAATGAATGAGATCGATACGTTATGGGCCCATGTTAGATAAGACAAATAGACAATATTATAGCATATCATATTTGTGTCGCTTAACATCAACTACCCAGAACAATCGTAATGTCTTCTGATTTGAATCATCAATACTCATTTGATAAAATACTCCGTTTTACGCACTTCATACTCTGCCATCTCCATCCGTCTATCGTAGTTCATCACTTAATGTTCTTGTAATGAGCGAGTATACCGTGTGTACGGTATAATCAAGTATTTTTCATTAAAAAGAAATTGGTATACTATTTAAAAGAAATGAGTATTAATATTAAATTATAAATTAGTCCAATAAATATTTTGATGACAATACAATGATAATATAGTTAAATGTATTAATTTTAGAATAATTACGCACAACAAAGTTACGAAGAAGAGAAGAAGAACTCTCTGCTTTTATTCATGTATTGCGGCCAGGCTTTATACAAGAAGAATACCGAATAAATTGGATCGGTATTGTTAAAGATGGAAACAAAATAAAATTACATTAAGGCAATAGAATCCTAGCAAACTTAAAACACTATTAGTCAAAAAATATCTTCCAAAATAACGCCCAATAAAATGAATAAGTTGATTTGTAGCATATATATTACATGTAGATCATGATACTCAGTTGCATGCTTCTAATACTCAATTGTGCTACCAACAGAGTGATTTAATACTAATACACATTTCTTTTATACGGTATACTCATTTAGTCATTTCTTTTAACATAAAATGTCTGGTTGTAATGTGTGCACGGTATATCTGGTTGTACGGAGTATGCTCCTACAATTAGGGGCGGTCCATGCCGGTAGTTTCCTAGATCTAGGGTGAGGCTATTAGTTGTATATTTATGGATTTTTTTTCCTAAAATATGAGTAAAAACTATTCTAAATTCTATTTTTATACATCAGAAGAATGAAATTCTAAAATATGATGTATTATATTTTTATTCCCTAAATAAGAGTAATTACTGCAATCTTGAAATATATTGTCATGTTTAAAGTCTAGTGATGTCAATCTTGGAACGGAGGGAGTTTTTTTCTCGTCTCTCTCTAGGGTTACCTTCGGGTAACGCCTAGTCTTTGTCCGCCGCCAGCTGCCTAGGAGGTCTCGGCCGTTGTCGGTGGCTGTGTTGGAATGCGGTTTTTTTATCGAGCTCTTTGGGGCTTCGCTTTGGTTGGACCGTTGGAGTTTTGTTTCGGTTGAGGAGGTTAGCGGCGGAAGGAGGAGCGTTGGAGCTTTCAGCGTGGTCTGTCAAAGTCGTCCTCCACGAAAGCTTCGTGTTGTTGCGGGGGATTCGTGTTGTGAATGGAGAGTTTTGTATACAAGTACAAAAACATGGCGATTCGGACAGAGGAAGAAGATCTGGATTTCAATACAGAAGACGCTCCGGTAGGGAAAAGCAGTCCAGGGTTTCCGGTGGTAGGAGTGTTACTGACTATTGAGGCGGATGATTGGCAAGTGTGTCCCCCTCCCGAGCCGCCTCCATGGAGTGAAAGCGAGGTGAAGAACCTTCGGGTGCTCGTCTGGATTGGCAGGCTCGGACAGAGTTTCAAGTTAGTTTGCTTTTTAATTCTCCTTATTAGTGATATTTTATTTTGCTGTGTGGCTTTTTTCGTTGTTGTTGTTGTTCATTTTTGTAAGACGATTGATTTGGATGTGGGTGATGAGAGGATTGTGGTAACCGGATTTGGCTCATTTGTGTCCATTAATGGATCAACGAATTATATTGCTTTGTTGGAGGTGATTAATTCCAAATTTGGTTCGCGGGACGGCGGTTGTCAGGAATCTTTTTGTCGGATTACCCATAATCTGAATTATGTATTATCAATTTAAGCCTATTTCTTCCAAAAAAAGACTAGTGATGTCAAACAATGACAACAATTAATCCCACTTATGGAACACAATTAAATATAGTAGTCATATTTTAGAATTCACAAATGTTTTTTATTTCTATGACAAATTATTTATAATTACACAAAAGAGAAAAAAATTATCCAAGAAAAAAATTCTAATTTACTTTAATACTTTTTTTGTAGATTGTTGTGAATAGATTTCTCATGGTAGAAACACCTTCATCATATTTAAAATTTAAAACTAATTGAAATATGTATAAATTTGTATAAGAGCAACATTTTAATAAATAAATAGAATGGCATGTTTCATAATATCTTGTCTTACGTGGGTGAAAGCAAGTAGGTTGAAGTTGAGGCTATCTAAATATTTAGATTTTACCCCCTCCGTCCTGCTAAGATTGTTTGATCTTTCCTTTTCGGTCTGTCCCACTAAGATTGTCCCATACCAAATTTTGGTAAAATTTGTGTGATTCGATCCAAATCATTCTTATTGTACATTATTTTTACTTTATCAATTCAATATCAATCACATAAAATCGTTTTTCTTAATAACCGGCCACATGCATCATCTCCTCATGCTCCAATGTTAGCGGGACAGATCAGAGGTAGTTGTGAAACAAATTTTAAGTATTAACTTAAAATTGATCGCAAATAATAAAAGATGAGAATATTGGGGTCGGGCCTAGCATTTCAATTAAATAACCTGACCCGCCCGAACCCGACCCGTTTTCAGGCCTACGCGCGCCCCGCGGGTTGGTTCCGCACGCCCCGCGGGTGATTCTGAGAGCAAGAATTCAAGAAGTTTGAACCGCCTATGTGCGGCCGAAACCGCACACCGCGAGGTCCATAAATAGCCCCCAGAAGTACCCGCACTATTGTATTTTTCTCGCGAAGCATGTTAATTTTCTCACGCGGCCACACGGTGACCCGCACAGCGTGCGGCCGACAGTGCGATCGTGCGATTCAGCCTATTTTCGCGATTTTTCTATAAATATGCCCCCAATTTCTCTATTTTAGGGGGGGGGGGGGGGGGGGGTTAGAGAGATGAACCCTAGGACGAATTTGGAGAGCTTTTCAAGCCTTGGATTGTTAAGATTTGGGGATTCTTTGTAAGTTCAATCTTTTTAATTAATGACAATTATTTCTATTCATCCCAATTCCGTTGATTCTTCAATTATGAATTGTGAGTAGTTTTAATTGGGGATTTGGGATTGATGAAGGGGTTAATCATGATGTATGTCTAGATTCTTGATGGATTATGATAGAGTATATGGCCTGGGGACCCCCGGGCCCCGGCCCATAGATTCCTACTTCTCCTACTCAGGCCCATCAAGCCCAATGATCACACAAAGCCCAAACACAACGGCCCAAGTCTTCAGAAGCCCACAGTGCACATATGGGTGCCTTCGGCCGGCCACAGGGGAGCCTTCAGCTACAGCGCAATTATCGAAGATTCCCTCTGGGGACAGACAACCACCGCATTTAATGCGGCGTCACATCCACCCCCGCATTTAATGCGATGCACATGCGAATGCCGGTGCCACCCTGATTGAGGTGACCCCTCGGCCGTCAGATTGTTGACACGTGTACTCTCATCGCATTTATGGCTGCTATAAATAGCAGCCTTTATTCCTCTTGTAAAGGATCCCAGATCAGAATTCATTAATACATCTGACTCTCTCCCACTCTTACTTATTTGCTCTGACTTCTCTCTAGTTATTCCCCGCAATAACCCCTCGGATAAGCTACCCCCGGGCACACTATCCATCAGATTGATTGCATGAATGCCGTTTAATTTGTGTTTGGATAATTTAACTGATATCTTTTGTAACCTAGAACGGCCGCTAGAATTACAATTGCTTGTAGAATAAATTAAGAGAGATCTAGTTTATTCTAGGACACATTCACACACACTTAATCTTTCGCTAAGAGATTAGTAGCGATTAAGGGGCCGTAAGCTCGCCCGTCTTGGCAATAATTTAGGATCCTGTCGCATGAGAGATCAGTCTGGTCCCCTAAATTATTGTACTCTACGCCGCGAGAGCGGTAAGAACTTAGTAATGATTAGCTATGCTCATTTAAATTAATTTCATTTAATTAAGCCTGATCTCCCAGAATCGATTCTGGGGTAATTGATATCAATCCCTGTTCCCTTTGTCATTAATTAGAAAAAACCCCTAGTTTAATCATTTTATTTGCATTAGTTTAATTTTCCAACCAATCAATCTCGCACGACGCTTTTATTTTATTTTCTTTTTAATCGCTGAATTTAATTAATTCTTGATTCCCTTTTGTCCGTCCCTATGGAGACGATACTCGTACTTACATCACTATATTACGATCTATTCTAAGTGCGAGAAAACTCAGATCACATGCACACGTGAAGTACAAAGTACAAGATCAAGTTTGTGTCTACAATACACACATCATCAAAATTAAAAGGGACCTAACAAATCCGTCACCCGTCTGATGAGACACTTTTGACACTTCCCTTGCAAGTAGTTACTAATAAAACTTGTTTTGTTGATTGAAGCGGTGAAGAACGACGACTGATATCTTGTCCTCTTTCTCCAAATTTGTGCTAATGATTAAACGCTGTAAAATTGAAACTTCATATGTTTTGATGTTGACACTGCAGTTGACAATTAGGGAGACTTTGTCCATCTGTGGACAAATGATGAATTGGGCTCTATGAGTGTGGTTGTATCCTGCGAAAACTCTAAGCAATATTTTTTCTATTTTTTTAGTAATATCGTCAACTTAAGCATGAATGTTTAAGGTTCATGTTGATGTCATTCGTGTTGATGTCATTTGTGTCGATGTCAACCGTAGTGTGTTTTCATGTATAGTTTTGGCCAAAACATTTCAAAGAATGGACAGTGTTTGCACTCATGTTTTTAAGAGATGAAAACCCCATATTTTCCTTATAATTATGTAAGCCCCGTCATTTGTGTTTTGACGTATCTGTAAGGCTTTGTTCAACGTGTGTCAGGATATCATCTCACCCATTGTCGACTATTCCAATGCAAAAAGAATTTGCTAACGTTGGCCGTTGGCCCTCAGATACTTAAGTTAGTGGTTGTTTATAGGTATAGAAAGTAATTAATTAAAAATGAAACAATGATAAGCACAATAATTACTTATGTTTTACACAGGTAACTATATTTGTCTGTACAAAAATATGAAGTGAAAACAGAATATTCCAAAGTGAGCAAAAATGTGAAAGACGGATAGGAGCAACGAATATGGGGTTAAAAGTCAAAAGGGGTTGAAAATCGGCAATTCTGGATCCACCGCGGATGCCAAAAAAGAGCCCAAAAGAATGTACATTGTGAAATCAGCGTAACCAGGGCCGGTCAGGCTTCAACCGGGTCTGGTCGGGTGCAAATTTGTGAAGAAATCGCCTGTAATCACCCGGGGCCGGTCATTTTGAGCGACCGACAAAAGAAACCATACAACCGGCGCCGGACATTGGACCAACCGGCACCGATCGTCTCATTTTCGTGCGAAGAACCATATAACCCGCACCAGACACTCGCACAATCGGCGCCGATCGGACCAATTTCTGCACAAAACAGCAGAACATGCTGAAAATTTAGGAAATGATGTGAAGATTTGAAGGTTGAGAGCTGAGAAATTTCTGCACAACACAATAATTTCGTTTATTTTTCTAAAAAATGTGATTGTTTTGACGACTTGTACGTCAGTATACATATTATGTATAAATTAAGAGTGTGTACAAAAACATGTATAAATGAGTCGTACAGACAGATTTTCCATACAACATTCAATGATAGGGCCCGGGCCGTGACTGCGGCGGCCCTTTCAGACGCTGAATATGAAATGGTCATTGCCCTGGCAGGCCCTAGCGTGGTTTACTCACGCCCTTCTCCCGGACAAAACATTGTGGAGCCCCCTTCTCCTCTTCACTTCGGAGTGCACCTATCCAGCCTGCACATGGGCCTCAAATTTCCTCTCCACCCCTTTGTGCTAAGCATCCTTGCTTATTACCGTGCTGTCCCTGGCCAATTCGCTCCGGTGGCTTACCTCTTCCTGGCCGGGTTCATGGCCCGCTGCATGCATCTGCGGATCCTGTTGAGCACAAAGCTCTTCCGGCACTTCTTCTATGCAGCGCGATCTGGCGTCTTCCTTGCTAAGGGCTTCCTTGCACTCTCTCAGAGGCCGGGTCACCACCTGTTCAAGGGTCCACCCTTTCCCAGCCTTGATCCGCATTGGGAGAAAAAATGGGTGTGGATAACCCCAACGAACGGTGAACTCCCCTTTGATAACAAATGGGTGGAGTTCATCCATCGCTGGGATGTGCCCCTCCTTAGCCAGGGATCTGAGTACGCCACCGGTCTCTTTGACATGGGGTCACCCTATCGGTTGGGTCATCATCTTGGTGATGACGGGAAGGTGGTGATCACTTTTTCCTCAGGTCAGCCCTATCAGTTTTGCTCTGGTAATTCCTCTTTTTACTATCCCAACGGTCTGTTCTCTGACCCTTTTTCCTTTTGATTTCAGGAGGTGTGATGACGGCCTCCAAGGAACCTGATGGGCGAGAACAAGGAAGCGGCGCTGCGACTCTTGCAAAGCCGGCTGTTGACCTCCGGCTGCTTCTAACGAGGGGCGCTGGAGTGAGGCCAGCCTCCCAGGCCGTTTCCTTTCCCTTGGATGAGTAGAGCTCTGTCGATGCCGTGTAGAGGCTGACTAGTGCCAGGTGGCGTTTTAGGGGAACGCCCCGGCACCTGTTTTGTAAATGCTCCTTTATTTACCTATTTGAACAAACACCTTTTCCCAAGCCTGCGTGCTTGTAGCGTTTTCCGCCCTTGGGGTGGCTTGTAATCAAACAATTGCCTTTCAACATTTCATTTTCGTATGCATATGACATTGTTGTTTCTTGGTCCAATCTGTTCGTTCTGGGACTAATTACTTGTCCCGGCTTGACCTCCTTTTGAGTTTGACTGGAAATATCCAGCCCTGCGTTTTGAGGTCGGACGCCACCTTGTTTGACTGTTCGGGAATCCATTCTCCATTCCTGTATTCATGCAACTTGGAGCCTTGCTTTGGACCTTAGGGTCTGACTTTGGTTGCCGAATAAATAAGCCTGTTTTCTTTCACCTTTTCTTCATGGTTCTAGCCCTGATTTTCCGGTCAGGGTCGCTTTCCGTGGGTTCTTAATTTCTGAACCGCGTTGGAGAGCTTTACCAATTTTAACCCTAAGTTCTTATTTTCTGAACCGAAGTAGGGTGGGTTCCTTACTTTAGGTCAATTAAGCCTTGTAACGAACCTCTTTAACTGGCGAGGCCTGGTGGCCTCTCCGGTGCAAAGTTAATTCCCTTAGTTCATCCTTAGCCTTTGTAAATCAGTCTTGGCCTTGAGAAAGGCCGTCTTTTCCTATTTTGAGGAAATTTGATTTTGTTTATAAGGCTGTCTGATCTTGAAGAAGATCTTTTATTCCTACTCTCGTCTTTTGATAAGACAAAGTTGAGCTGCGGAATTTGGATGAGTCTGGAATTTGTACTTTGACTTTTGCGACTACCAAAATTAGGCGTAGTAGCCTTTTTTTTGGCGGTTGAAAAACCTTTGCAATTTTACAAGGACCTTGTGAAAGAAAACAAACTTTATTAAGTAACTCTTCAAATCGGGATTACAAACCTACTGGTAGAATTTCATCAAGTGTTCTGAATTCCACACTCTCTCTATCAGCTTCCCTTTAGGAGTGCTTAGCTTGTAAGTCCCTGGTCCTACAATTCCTTTGATTGTGTAGGGCCCTTCCCAATTTTTGGCTAACTTTCCACTTTCCTAGGGCTTGCTAGAAGACCTCCTTCTTAGAACTAGGCCGCCGACCTGAAATAGTCTTGGTTTAACTCTTGCGTCGTGGTTTTCTTTAACTTTCCTTCTGTAGTTTTCAGCCCTGATGAACACGTTGTCCCTTCTCTCCTCAATTAGGTGTAGTTCTGCCCTGAGCATGTCCTCGTTATTTTCAGGATCATAGTTTTCAATCCTTCTACTTGGGACTAAAGCCTCCAGTGGTGCTCAGGCTTCAAACCCATAAGTTAGGGCGAAGGGAGTCTCACCAGTAGCCTTCCTTGGGGTAGTTCGGTATGCCCAAAGTATATTGTTGAGTTCATCCACCCAACTTGTTCCCATTGACTCCAATCTCCTTTTAAGGCCGCTAACAATGGTTCTGTTAGCATTCTCCACCTGTCCGTTGCATTGAGGGTAAGCAACGGAAGCTCGGTTGGCCTTAACTCCCCATTGTGCGCAGAAATCTTTGAATGGCTCGGAGTCAAATTGCTTCCCGTTATATGTGATAATTTGCATGGGAACACCAAATCGGCAAAATATATTTCTCCAAACGAATGTCTTGCATTGCTCCGAAGTGATTGTGGTCATTGGTTCGGCCTCAACCCATTTTGTGAAATAGTCGATTGCAACTATCACAAATTTCCTACCTTCTGAGCCCGGGGGAAGGGCCCAACGAGGTCTATTCCCCATCTCGAAAAGGGGATCGCCGTGCTAATGGGGTGATATAGGGTAGCAGGCCTGCCTAGATTTGTTTGAAATTTCTGGCAGACCTCACATCGTCGCGCAAAGTCCACGCAATCCCTTATCAGTGTAGGCCAAAAATATCCTTGCAACAAGGCTTTCCTGCTTAAGGTGAACGCACCTTGGTGGGATGAACAAGTTCCTTCATGTGGTTCTTTGATTACCTGCTGAGCTTGTTCTGGCCTTAAACATCTGAGTAGCACGCCATTGTAACTTCTTTTTTATAGTTTGCCATTTTCAATGACATAATTCGGAGCCCATCTTCTAATTAGTTTTGCCTTCTCCTCATTGGAGGGCAACGTTCCGTCCTCAAGGTCCTTGGTGACCTCGATGCTAGGTCTGTCTAGCTCATGTATTCGGGCTATGCGCATGAGGTGTTCTGGTGCGCCTTCAGTCAGCTTTGATAGAATATCTGCCTCGCTATTCTGGGCTCGGGGAACACATATGAGATCTGACTCCTCAAAATTCTTGATGAGTTCCAGGGCTGTATCCCTGTACATCTGCATTCGTTCCACTTTGGCCTCGTACTCCCCTCTAAGTTGTTTGATAACCAACTTAGAGTCACTTTTGACCCTCAGCTTTTGTACTTTGAAGTGGATTGCTATCCTGAGGCCTGACAGTAGAGCCTCGTACTCAACTTCATTGTTAGAGAGGTTAAATTTGTATCTGAGGGCATGGTACGTTTTGAAGCCTTCGGGGGTGATGAGGACCACCCCTCCTCTGCAACCTTTGGACCCTAATGATGATCCATCGGTCATGAGGGTCCACCAATCTTCTTCTTCGTGCCTTTTTTCTTCAGCCAGGTCTCAGGCAGTACATTCGACTAGGAAGTCCGCCAAGGCCTGGCCTTTGATTGATGATCTAGGTTGGAAGCTTACTTGGTACTGGCTGATTAGTAGGGACCATTTTACAATTCTGGCCGTTGTAGCCGTTCTGAGCAAAGTGCCTACTCCCAGATCTGACAGTACTTTGATTGGATGAGCCTGGAAGTAATGTGCCAATTTCTTGGCCGCCGTGTATACTGCTAGCGCGGTTTTCTCCAGGGCTGGATATCCGAGCTTAGCCCCATGAAGGACTTTGCTGATGTAATAAACCGGTCTTTGCATCGTTCCTTCTTCACGCACTAATACGGAGCTGATGGCACTTTGTGTTACCCCTAGGTAGAGTGTGAGGGTTTCGCCGGCTTCTGGCTTGCTGATCAGAAGGTCCGATTGGAGATACGCCTTCAGGCCTTCGAATGCAGTTTGGCATTCCGGGGTCCACTGGAATCCATTGCTTTTCTTCAAGATTTGGAAGAAAGGCAGGGATCGTTCCGCCGACCTGGATAAGAATCTTCCAAGGGCTGCCAGCCTCCCGGTCAAAACCTGAACCTCTTTGACACTCCTAGGAGGTTCCATGTCCAAGATGGCCTTTATCTTTTCTGGGTTAGGCTCGATTCCTCTGCTTGTCACCATAAAACCCAAAAACTTTCCTCCTTGGATAGCAAAGGTGCACTTCTTTGGGTTAAGCCTTAGATTTACCTCTCTCATGATACCGAAGACCTCCCTGAGATCTTCTGCGTGGTGAGTAGCTTTTTGGCTCTTCACAATCATGTCATCAACGTATGACTCCATGTTCCTTCCCAGAACTGTTCGGAACACCTTGGATACCATCCTGGTGTAGGTAGCTCCCGAGTTCCTTAATCCGAAAGCCATGACCAAGTAACAGAAAACCCCCTCAGGTGTGACGAAAGAGGTCTTCTCAGCATCATCCGGGTGCATCGAGATCTGATGGTACCCCCTGAATGCATCCATGAATGAAAGGAGTTCGCATCCAGCGGTCTGATCCACCAGCTGATCTATGCTTGGCAGGGGAAAAGGATCCATTGAGCAAGCTTTGTTCAAGTCCGTATAATCAACGCACATTCTCCAGGTGGGTGGCTTAGGTGCCAAGACTACGTTGGCAAGCCACTCTGGATACTGGACTTCTCTGATGTGTTTGATGCCCAACAGCATCGCCACTTCCCCCTTTACGAATTCTTTTCCATCCAAAGACAAGTACCTGGGTTTTTGTTTGACAGGAACAGCCTTTGGGTCTACATTTAGATGATGAACTGCTATACTGGGGTCGAGTCCTGGAATATCCTCAGGCCCCCATGCAAAGATTCCCTTGAATTCCACCAAAACTTGGATTACCCTTGCTCTCAAGTCGGCCTGGAGCCCTGTACCAATCTTAATCCGGCGTTCTGGCCGGGTTGGATCGACTCCGACCTCCTCAAGCTCCGAAATAGGCTGGGCTTTGAATTTCCCATCCTCGAATTTCGACAAGTCCTATTCGATGGCGTTCACTCTTGCTTCATTTTTCCTGTGGGCCTTGCAAGCCCTCACGCAACAACTCCTAGCCATTCTCTGGTCTCCTCTTATTGTGCCCACTCCTGGCGGAGTATAGAATTTTAGGCACAGGTGAGCCTGAGAAATGATCGCCCCCAGGTCTTCCAGAAGAGGTCGGCCAAGAATCGCTTTGTGTACACTAGGCAGCCGCACAACCATAAAGTCCGTCTCGACAGTCCTTACGCAGGGTTCCGATCCGAGCTGGATCTTGAGAGTGATAATCCCCTCAGGTTCAATCGTATCTCCTGTGAAGCCTGACAATGGGGTTTTGACCAGTTTGAGGTCTGCCCTTTGGAGGCCGATCTCCTGGAGTGTGTTCATGTATAGAATGTTCACCGAACTCCCATTATCTACAAGGACTCGATGGACAATGGTATCAAGGACTTCCATTTTTATCATCAAGGCATCTCTATGCGGTGGAGGACATGGTGGTAAATCGTCGTCCGTGAACACAATGGACTCTCGTTTCTGCTTTTTGTCCGCATGAAGGCGGCTGATTTCTCCCACAAAGAGTTGGCGATTCCATTTTTCCTTTCTGCCGCCGTATCTCCTCCCATAGGTCCGCCGTAGATCTGGTTAACATGTGGGATCTTTTGTCGGCCCGAATCTCCCCCCTCTTCATCATCCTCGAACTGGGCTCCAACCTCCCTTTTCTTTGAGGTAGAGGCTAGCTCGTCCTTTCCCCGGCTCCAGGTGTTCCTTTTCTGGGGGTCTTGATTCTGCCGAACTTTCTTTAGGAGTTGCTCCAACTGTCCGTCGCGGGTCATCTTTTCCACATATCTCTTCAGGAAGTGACATTCGTCGGTCTCATGGGTATCGCTTATGTGGATCTTACAGAACTTACCCCTGGAAGTTTGACCGTTGACGACGTTACATCCCTCAGGGATTGTGATCAGGCCTTGCTTTGCTGCACAGTCTAGGACGGTATCAACTGGGAACTCAGGTTGGCTGGACAAAGGTCCCTCTGGAACAGTTGATCTGCCCTTCCCCCAGCCTCTTTTCTTCTTTTTGAGTCCACTCCCCTTTTCCGGGTCATGGGTTTCTTTATCTGAACTCTTCTTTTCATTGGGCTGAGACTTCCCTGTTTCCTCGTCTTTCTTTCTTTTCTCGGCTTCCTCAACCTCGGCTTATGCCTTGGCGCGCAACAGAGCCTCCTCATGGGAGGTCGGGGGCCTGCATCTAAAATCTTTGTATAGCTCGCCCGATCTCAGAGCATTGGTGAGGATAGCCACATCAGACTTGTCATCCAGGTCTTCTACCTTGACCGTCTCTTCCCTCCAACGACCCAGGAAATCATTCAGGGTTTCTTGGGAGCCCTGTTTGATTCCCAGAAGGTGAGAGACATTCTTCTTGGAATCCTTGGAGGTGGCAAAGCGCGTTACGAATGCGTGAGCCAACTCCCGGAAGTTCCCTATTCCTCCATCCGACAGAGAGTCGTACCATTCCCGTGCTAACCCGTCCAGGGTCATCAAGAGTCCTCTACATTTTATAGCGTCGTCATATCCCATCATGACCATATAAGCCACATACCTGGAAACGTGGTGCTGAGGGTCTGTCTTTCCCTTGTAGGCCTCAATATTGCATGGCCGGTACCTCTGAGGCAATGGTGCCTCCATGATTTGCCTAGTAAAAGGCTCAGAGATTCGCACGCGATGCTCGAGACCTGGTCTTCCTTCCATCTCCCTTCTGAGCTCGTCTAATCTTCTCCTGAGGTCGGTGTTATTATGGTCGATTCGAGGGAACACTGGAGATCGGCGATCTCTTCGGGCTTTCCTATTCGCGTTGATCTCGTTCCTGAGATCCCCCCTTTTTGCAGCTTGGCGACGGGACGAAACGGCGGCCGAAGAGGCTCCCTCACTGTGCTCAACCTTAGAGGAGAGTCTATCATGAACAGAAATTCTTTGCTCACCAATCCGGTTCACTACCGGAGTCCTGGGAGTTGCCCGAGATCGGTGGGAGCGCTGAGACTGGGCGGGTGGAGAGTTCCTCACGCGTAGGAGGGAGTTCTCCTCTCCTCGCGGAGCCACGGATGGATCCCGGTGAGGGGAAGGAGGGAGTAAATTTCACTCTTAAAATGTCATCCGCTTGGGGAGCCTACACGGAAACAACAATATTTGTCTCTCAAATCCCATGAGAGACAACTAAGTACGACACAACGAACTTACTGCTTTTATCACATACAACATTGATCAAAGTGTAATTTACATCCTTCCAGTTAGTTGTCCGACTGGTGTTGGGGGTCCCTCAAGGATGGGGTGTCATTCTTTCCATAATTAAAGAACATATAAAGAGAACCGGTATTTATAACCTCAGATCAAACAATGAAAATACGATAGAAAAATTAGGAGACTTAAATAAAGGAACCCATTTTAAATGAAATAAAGTATAACATTCACAACAAAGTTGGGGTATTAGGCCCAATAGCCGAACAAGCCCAAATACCCCCTACATCCTAATAAGCACAAAGGGCCCAACACTTGTCTTCAAATACGGCTAGCCCCGCTCAGCACGATCTGCACGGGGTGGACTGAGTGGGGAAAATCTCAACAATTGGAGTACTCTTGTGCTTGCAGATCAACAACACTCGGATTGCTGCTCCCAGGAATTGGCGGGAAAACTGAATGGATCAACCAACTGAGCGCGAAACCATCAACAGCTTCGAAGAACTATCGTGATAGTTCCTCACCCAGTTTGCCTCGAGAACAACATAGAACATACATTTAAGCCACCTCACTAGTGAAGGAACCAATGTACTCTCCACTTCCTCACCCGATGGAGGGATGAAGCGGTGAAGATCAAGTAGCTGACCGAGTGCACCAGAGTTACCCTCATCACTGATGCGCTCCAGAAGATGGATCTACACTGGGATATGAAAATGGATCATGGCATGAGGTATGCCAAAGTGATATCCGCACCTAGAGATATGTCGCGATTGATGAAGAGATTCATTTCAGGGATGTGACCCTAGTCACCACGCCACTAAACATTACTGACCAGTTGGGGTTGAGCCCGGTCATATACTCATAGTGTCCAGATCCAAACTGAAGTAATCACCCATTCGTTACGGGAATTCACCCCGCTAACCATCTATCTCAGTCGCTCGGATCTATGACGAAACTTGGGATATGGAGATCATGCTGCCCCACGCGCGATGGTCATGTGAAGATGGGGACGAACAATGCCTACTGCAAATATCACGAGTATATTTGGCATGCCACGAATGAATGCAAGAGTCTAATGCTTGCAATCGAGGACCTCGTCAGGAGGGGGTACCTCGGGGAGTACGTTCGAGGGAATGAGTGTCCCAACAAAAGACCAAATACTTTGGCGGGAGGCTGAGCCTAAGTACGTAGTAGATTACAGGAGGGAAGACAAGCAGTCTGAGGGGTTGGGAGTCCCTCTAGGCAATGCGAGAATGGAGATCAAGGTAATCTTTGGCGGGGGTGAAACGAGAGATACTCCTGCCGAGGGAAAATAGTTTGAACAAGCCTTCTATGTTGCGCCTGTCTCTGCTCTCTCCAACGAAAAAAAATTGAGCCTATCACTTTCAGGTCGGTCGAATTTCCCAACACTCCCGGGCCACACCGAGATGGGCTGGTCGTTAGTATACACGAACATTGGTGATGCTACCGTACAGCGTATCTTGATCGATACGGGTAGTAGTGTCAACGTCTTATACTTGGACGATTTTGAAAAGATTTAGCAACCTAGGGCCACCGGAAGTCACCGCACGCACCACGACACGTCGAGGAATGGTGTCATGCTCAGTCAAGCGCCACACACACCAAACATAGAAGGAAGACGATACACATCATCGTTGACATCAGCATTAAGTCAGCGTCGTGTCATCAACACGGAATCATCTTTGCCTGTGTCCATTGTTCTAAAAATTGGCCTAGGCGGACCGATTAATCGGCCTAGGCGGCCCTAACCGTAGAGGCCGAATCGGCCTAGTCGGCCACAAAAAATCGGCCTAGTCGGCCACCTAGGCGCTAGGCGCCCCTCAACCGCCCGACTAGCGCCTAGCGAGTTTTAGAACAATGCATGCAATGTGTCAACGCCACATCACCAGCCACTCATTCTCCTGCGTCAGCGTCTGTCAGCACCACATCACCAGCCGCTGAGATATTTGACCGCCTGGACTCAGCCACGTGGACACATGTCAGAGCCACATGTGTCACATGTGAGAGCCACTAGTGCTCATCACTAGTTTTGGACTGTGCCATGCATAATCGGTTCGAACTTCTCTAGGCCAGTTCACCCACTTCCTAACTAATTTTTGAAGAGGTCAAACCAAATACTATAAATTGTTTCCATTCCGAATCCAACTATGAGCTCTGTTTGGCCTAATTCTATTTCAAGAGTACTACATGATAAATATTTGTACACTTACACAAATTACAATATGTGGAAGCCCTGGATGAAGGATTTGCTAAATTTAAAGGGCTTGGTCGATCCTATTGATAATAGTGGCATCAAACCTGACAAGAAAACATATGATGAATGGGCTAAACTAGATAGAAAAGATATCGCACACATTAGGAGTATCAATCATAGTATATTCCATCATTTTGCTCAAGAATAGAATGCTTAAAAACTCCGAGAGATCAGAAGCTTAGTAACATATACCAAGCAAAAACTGCTCAAAATAAGACCCTACTCATGAGAGGATTAATAAATGACAAGTTACGTTGTGCTATCTCTATGACGAAACACATGAGTCAATTCCAGGATCTTGTGAACCGGCTATACGCATCCGGGTTAATTCTCAAGGACGAGGAACAAGCAATACTACTGCTAAGTTCTCTATGTGATGGTTGGGAGCAATCATATGACAGTTTAGGATGTAACCTTGAGTATTTAATAAATTATTTGTTAATTGAATATTAACCTAGATGTATATACCAAGGCTGGAAAAATATCCAATCTGCAGTCAGGATATATTCATACATTCACACAGAAATTGTGTCGCACAGTAGCAATTGTTAAAGACAAAGTACGTAAGTGGTACCAGCTAGTTGCGTTAGTTTAGGAATAAAGACTTAGAGTTGGTGTCCAAAAAAGTCCACTATATTAATTACACAGCACCAAGCGAGGAGTGATAGTGTTGGATACTTTTTTTTGAAGAATAGTGTTGGATACTTGAAGCATAGCTATTAGTTGCATTGTGCGATCAAATATCACATTTGATTGATTAATCAAATTATGGTACATTATACATTTCTACAGCCAAATAAAGAAAACTTTTTTGGGTATTGATGATATGTTTTTCTTAGGGGAAATGAAAACTAATAATCCAACATTTTAGCGGTCTTCTTACAATAGTCTCACTTTTCGTTATTCATGAATAATCTAACTTGCTATTCCAAATTATTTTCTTATATTTGCAAACCATTATACCTTAAATCTCACTTTTCACAAAGATAATATTTTTCAAAGATAAGAAAATAACTTGGAATAATAAGTCATTAACCGGTCAGGGACCAGCGAATGAAGATGGAGTGCAAAGGTTGGATTATTCTTGAATAAAAAAAATGTGGGACTATTGTAAGAAGACTGCTAAAAGGTTGGATTATTAGTTTCCACTTTCCCTTTTTCTTATTCAAGTGCTCCGTAATATAATAAATCATATTAGTTTGAAAAGATTAAACTTTTGATTATTCTTGATGTACACAAAAGGTGGACACATTTGGCACATTCGACTATATATACGGATAATTGCTGTCTTTTTTTAATGAAATGCGTTTGTACACAGACAACCAAGGAATGTGTACACATTTTGTGTACCTGGAATTTTTCTTTAATTTTTCCTTGAGCTTTTGTCAAAAAGTTGACAGGTTTTAGCTTTCGTAGGAAAAACGGCATATATAATCTCTTCGTCACTCGTGACGTCAAAATAAAGTCAGCAGCGTAACATTTTGTATATACATTGCACTCCCTATTCTATACGAAATACTTTCTTCTCTTAGCCCACAAGCAATAATAATTCGTAGGCTAAAGGATCAAATAGACCCTTGAACTGACTTAAAGTGTTCAATTAGCCCCTTATATATGAGGTTCTGTCTGGCCGTAATGTACTGCACTGTTTAACTTCACAGTTATCTTCAAAAAATCATTTGATTGCCTTCCCAGTTGAATTTTTAGCTGAAATTTGGTATGAGTAAACTAAACTTAATGAAGAAGATGCTAAAAAAAATTCATCAAAAAATTCTACCGGGAACCGTCCCAATTGGCGATGGTCAGACAAAACCTTCTATATAAGAGGCTAATCGAACATTTTAAGTCAGTTCCAGGGTCTATTTGACCCTTTAGCCTAATTCCTAAATCCTATTGTAGTCAAATTATAAGAAGTTTTGCAACACCTGCTATCTTCGCATTATACCATTAGTTTTAAATTTTTAATTAGTTAATGTGGAAAAATAAAGTGTGCTCGGATTATTGTAAATGTCGAAGGCACAAAAAATAGGGAAAGTAAATATGGTTTGAAGAAAGGCAAAATCTCGAACAATAATCATGGCTAAAATTATCTGTGAGAAAAGGAAAAGCCAAAGAATGACTAATCCATTTCATCATAATTTCAATTAAAATACGGAGCATAAACTACAAAGTATAAAGAATTACGTCCATCTAGAAGAAGCGACTAGGCGTCCTATAGGGTAGGGTTCCACTTTCTAGCATGAAATGAGTAATTTGTTGTTGAATATTGTTCCGTGTATTTTAATAGTAATAATGTGCCGTGTATGAAATTCATTATTACACATATCTTATGTGTAATAATGTAATTGTCACTTCCAGATTCACTACCCATATTGCATTAAACTATAAAATCACACTATTTTAGAGAGTATTTGAATTGAAATTTTAAATCTCATATGGTCTGGCCTATTTTAATTTGCTAAAGTCTCATATAAAGCCCGTTCGGTGACCCTATTTTTCGGCTTATCAGATGTATGAGTCAACTTTTTCACTAAATTAAATATGTAACTTTTGATTTCGCGCGCTGAGTTCTGTAATAGTTAATAGGAAAAAGTAAGGTTGTAATTACTTTTCTGGCTGTATTGACTGAAGTTACTGGTGAGGATCATTTTAGTTGTTTCTTCATATAATTTTTTCTTTGTTTTATTACGTAGTAATAAAATATATTTTAAATATAGTTTCTACATAAATACGCAGAATCGGTCAATCCAGTCACTTCAGTTAGAACTTCATAAATTTCAGCAGAATCAACCAACACAACGAATTTGGGTATTACCAAACAGGCTCAGTCTTCATAAATGTCCGGTGCGTTTTACTATTGTCTAGGTCTAATATGGCATTTTTTAAATTTGGTCTGCTTTGTTCTGTTTAAGTATAATTTAGTCATGTCTGAGACTGAAAACAGTCCAATTAATAACTTTCATACTTTCATGGGATTACGTTAAAGTCACCAATCCCATAAAGTGAGAGTATAAGTATAAACTTTACTCCCTCATAACTTTGTATACCAACACACTAATGTGTGATGGAAAGTCATTTTTACACATTCCTAACATAATTGTTTGCATTATTTTACTAAGATTTGATTTATCATGTTCTACACGGCTTTATGTATACGTTTTTGGAAGGACTTTTATCAGATTTAATTTAGAGGGAAAGTAACTCAGGGTGAACTTTGGAGATGAAGAAGAAAAGTTAGAGAAAGAAAAGCGGCTATTTAGACCAACGCTCAACTCAAAGCCTTGAATTGGGATGACATTTTGTCTAACATTTGAGCATATCTTTTTGTAAACAAAACAATGAAACTATATAAGATTCACGTGAAATAAAACTCAATTAGCTACTAATGTTATGAATACATCATGGCAAGAATATGAAAGTGTCTATGTGAAATCATATGCGAAAGTCAGGTGATCGTTGTTGCGATTTCAGGATGAAAACATTTTACTATTTGTGATTATCTTTTCATAGAAGGGTCCAAATTAAATGATTATTGTTATGGATATATGGCTTCATTATATATAACCTTCGTGAAGATGTCATAGCAAAAATCGAAATGTAAAAAAGATATTCATGTAGTCCTCGTGTTGATTTTACATCCTCAGCTACTTTGTGTTGGGATTGAAAAATTCTTCTATTCAATATCAAGAACAGAATTACAATAGGAGCAAACTCTCACACTCAACTATTACAAAAAACCAATCCTCACCAATACACTTCTACTCTAAGTGTATTTCTCTCTTCACACACTTTTCTCACTTTCTAAAACTGATACAATGAACAACAATGGAGCACTCTATTTATAGGGCTGGTCTGGAGACATGAGGAAGTTGCATCCAAGCTTCCTGGTTATCTCCATATCTTCTCCCACACCTATTTGTTGGAGAGCTCTTTCCAAGAAGGTGCCTTCATGTTAAGGTGTCTCTTGGCAACTTCCAAGAAAGAAGGTGGAAATTCCCTACATATCTCCCTTTCCACCTTTTTCTTTGTTTCTCTCATCCCTGCGGTGTTCGCTGGCTCCCCCTCGCTGGCAACAAGTATCCATTCAGATGTGGAATACTTTCTCTGTGGAACTATGCCTCGCATAGAACGTCGAACATGAATACTTTCAGCTTCGTCTTCAGATGAAGGCTCCCCCTGCTGAGAAATATCATCACTGTGAGTATCATCACCTGCTGAACCATCACTCTCTGGTTCAGTAGTATCATGCATCTCCTCGTCGCTGAGAGGAATGTTTGATGATATAGGCACTTCGTCTTCTAGAGTATGTTTTTGGCGGATTATTGGAGCACACCCATGAAACTCGTTTTCATGAAATACAACATCTCTGCTTCGTACAACTTTCTTCAATTCGGGATCCCACAACCGGTATCCGAATTCTTCATCACCATACCCGATGAAGATGCATGGGTTTGACTTGGAAATGGGTGAACCGGCCTCCACAACTACGAACCGGTTCGGTCTGGTTCTGGCAGCAGCCCAGTGTGCTGACACCCAGGCTGGTGACGTGGACACAGCTGGCGCTGACGTGTTGCTGACATGGCGTCCGACGTGGCGCCCAGCGGATGGCTTGTGCGGATGACATGGCGGATGACGTGGCGCTTACGTGGACTGACGTGGCGCTGACGAGTTGATGACGTGGTGATGATGTGTCTCGCCTTCTTCCTCTGGACTGCGTGATGACGTAGTGATGACGCAAGCAGTTTCCAGGCGGCGCGTACGGCCTCTTCCGTTGGCCAACAAATTCCCCAAAAATACTAGATTTCTCGTCTCGACGAGACGAATCTAACGGTATGATCAGATTGTGATTCCGAGCAACTTCAAAAATCACGATTTTCTAACCTGTAGAAATATTTCTGAAAAATGAGAAAACAGTGTATGGAAACTCAACCTCGCTCTGATACCACTTGTTGGGATTGGAAAATTCTTCTATTCAATATCAAGAACAGAATTACAATAGGAGGAGCAAACTCTCACACTCAACTATTACAAAAAACCAATCCTCACCAATACACTTCTACACCAAGTGTATTTCTCTCTTCACACACTTTTCTCACTTTCTAAAACTGATACAATGAACAACAATGGAGCACTCTATTTATAAGGCTGGTCTGGAGACATGAGAAAGTTGCATCCAAGCTTCCTAGTTATCTCCATATCTTCTCCCACACCTATTTGTTGGAGAGCTCTTTCTAAGAAGGTGCCTCCATGTTAAGGTGTCTCTTGGCAACTTCCAAGAAAGAAGGTGGAAATTCCCTACACTTTGATCCCTAGATCGAGCGCATGAACGTACGCACATCTTATGCGGCATCATACAAGACCAAGTTTGGCCCAAACTTGCATTTTTCCTATTTAAAGGAGGGATTCGATTCCAATTTTTAGTTGACAAAAATTAGAAACTGTTAATTTACGAGTTTTGCATTGTTTTGAGACCACGAACCGAGGTTTGTTTGAAATTTAACTGTTTTGATTATAGGCAAATAGTTCTTACCGTCCTAATTCTATTGTTCATTCAATTATGAATTGTAGTAATTTTTATTTATGGATTTGGGAATGGTGAAGAGGTATTCATATGATCTAGGGTTCCGTTTTATCAGTTAATTGCATTATGTTTACGAAATCTGTGTTATGAATGATTTTATTGTTATCGTTTATAACCTGAAATAATCACATGTTTAATACTTTGTGAGAAATTTAAATTATTTTAAAACACTTTCAAACACATGTTACCAGTCGCTAAGAGGTGATTAACACGGTTTGGGGAGCCTTACGCTAGATCGTTTGGCAATGATCTATAAGCATGTCACTGAGACATCAGCTTTGTTCCCAACCTTCAATAAGGATATGGTTATGTTGTCTTGTATTTAGGGATCTCCTCTTCTCCTTTTCTCTTTTATCATCTCTTTATTAGATCTCCATTAATGGCGTTCAAGATCTTTCTTCTAGATAATGATGTATATAAATGGTGAGATAATTAATATATGACGGTTTATCAAGTGTTCTTAGCTATTCTACGTTTCCGTTATTCATGAGTGATATTTTATAGATTAAGAGCCCGTTTGGTAGCACTAAAATCGGCTGTTTTGGCTGATTCTGCTGAAATTTATGATATTCTGGCTGGAGTGGCTGTTTTGGCTGATTCTGCTGATTTAAGAAAAAAATATTTTAAAAATATATTTTATTAATAAATTAAAGAAAAAATTATATGTAAAAATAGCTAAAATGGTCCTCTACAGTAACTTCAACCAATACAGCCAGAAAAGTAACTTCAACCTTACTTTTTCGGCTTATTACACAATTTAGCGCGCGAAAGTAAAAGTTACGTGTTTGGTGAAAAAGCTGGCTGATAAGCTTATAAGCCTGATAAGCCGAAAACAGAGTTCTCCAAACGGGCTCTAAAATAACCGGCCTCGATATATGATTTTATGAAGTTCTAATCATAATTTCATAATCTTTTAACTACATTTCAGTGATATGAAACTGCAATAAGAAATTTAACAAAAAAAGTTATTAACTTTAGTTATCATGATCGAAAGTCATCAAAGCTTAGTGCATTAGGTTTACAACAAATCGAAAAGATGCATGGTGATAGTTTATTCTCAAGTTTTGGAGTAATATAACGAATAAGAAGTACAATAGATAAGTCATCTAAGGCTAAACAAGCATTTTAGATGAATCACTTTTTAGCTGATTGGTTTAAGACTTTAAGTTTCTGGGATTTCATATAGTCAGTGGAGGACCTAGGGATCACGGGGGACCCCTAGGTAATACGTACGAAGTACAATATTAGTAAGTTTTTATTTCAGTTTATGATATACTCACTCCATTGATGATAATTAGAATTTTCATATTTTGAAACCACACTACCAAAGTAATATTGGATGACAAAGTCAAATATGAACATACACAAAAACATGTTTGGCACAAATTTGCACACATGTTTGTTACGGCTCCGTGATAATGTTTTTGTGATAATATGGAATCTTGTAAAATCGCATCCTTGTCAAAATCATTTCTTCACAAAAAACCAGCACGCAATTGTGACAAAAGTTCGAACAAAATTATGACAAATTTGTTTCAAAGCTAATGTTTTTATTTTGGAATATGATAATAGTTCTAAATATAAAAAAGGGTTTGTCGAAGGTAGTATTATATTTCAAACTAGTAAATTTGTTGCACAATGTGTAGGTTGGACTATGTTCTAGATAGTAACTCAAACCTTATTTTTTATTGGTACAAAAATTATTGGAATTCTTATGAAGATTAATAAACAATGTAAGAACGCTAACAATATCATTCTGGTACGTACTTTACATGAGGCGATATAGAAGAATCATTGTTAAGACTCTGAGTTCCATCCTAAAAGGTCAACCTGATTTTGTGTTCTACTTCTATTTCTAAAAACTGAGTATTCGTATTTAGAACTATCCAAATTAAATGGACATATCTACATGATCCGAACCAAAAATTTGTTAAAATAGGTTCGATCTGATTTAAAAAAAAAAGAAATTTGAACACCAAATTTACCAGATGAGAATCAATTGGACCCGATGTACCCGACCTATGTGCATCCATGCCTATATAAAAAGTTTTGAATCTGTCACTGCGTATAGCTCTTCAAAACTGTGAAGTACGGTGTTGATGACGGAACCATTGTTCACTCTTGCTTAACAATTAGTTGCTAGCTCGTTAATAACAATTGTCGTTATTAACTGCAACCCGACTTTGTCCATAAATCAAAATCCTTGTAAATTTATACGAAAATTTGATATTCACTTAGTCAATTAAGTTTTTCCCTTCAATCTAACCCCATAACGATATATCAATATATTTAATCAACATAGTTTTTAATTAAAGCTTTATTTTTATTATTATACAATACTTTTTAAATTTTTTAATAAATAATTATGATTTAAACTGTCAAACATTCCCATGGAAAAATAAACAAATTTGGAGTTTAATTTTGTTGTTGACACTGCAGACATGTTTTTGAAAAAATAATAGAAAGATACGTAGAATCAAACAAACATTTTAACCATGAGATCTTCATTTTAGCACTTGGATCTACTTGATTAAGAAAAATTTCGCGTCTAAAAACCACCGGCAATTTACAAATACACATGTGTGTATTTGTAAATTGGAGAGAAAAAATTAAAGTTCTAACACTTCAAGAAAAGAGGTTCTCGATGCACTAGGTTGTGTCCAGCTAGTGATGGCAACGGGGCGGATCAGGGATGGGTACACATAAAACCGAAACCGCCCCGTTGGATAAATGTTTGCCCCAAAACCGCCCCATTACCCGTTCGGGTAATTTTTATTTGAACCGTACCCGCCCCAACGGGGAATCGGTTTATCCACGGGTAACCGCTTCCCCAAATGATGCCAAATAACCATTTTTTTGGAAAACAAATAACCAATTTCTAATCCTACTTGTTATTTATATATTCAAAGCATCCTAAAACATACAAAAGTATATATTTAAGCAATCAAGCAGACTGGCCTAAATCCATTAGTATGACATGCACCTAATATCTCTTGTAACATAATAAAAAGGTAGTAATCATCCCAGAATCCAAATTCCAAAAACAGGTTTAGGCCTATATTTAGTTTTAGGCCTAAAAAGTAGTATACTTTTTAGCATTATTTATAAGATATATATTATTTAGTATACACAATTTAGCATATAGGATAGTATATACTTATTATTCTTATATATAAAAAGTTATAATTCATTAATAATGTTACGGATCGGGTAACGGTACGGATACCCGCACCATTAGTGAACGGGGCGGTTTCGGGGCGGATTAGTATAGAACCATAACCGCACCATTAACCATTTAAAAAATTCGGGTATTCTCCGCCCCATACCCATTCCCCAGTCAAACCGGTTTTCCCTAGTTTGACCAAATCGGTTCAGTGCGGGTATCCAACGGGTCGGCCGAAATTGTCATCTCTATGTCCAGCTTTTTCTTGTGCGCCCACCCTTTTCCTTTCCCAGCCCTCCCTTATTCTAGCAGGGCTGCAAGGGTGAATGGGGTGGAAAATACCCCACTCATGGAGTAACATATTTGGCACCTTTGGAGCGAAAAGCTCAAAAATGACTTTTTTCATCCATGGGTTTCCATTAGCCTAAGACTGGAAAAAAAAAGCAATCTGCAGACTAAGTTGTGTGGGAGTTGTTAAAGACAAAGTGAGTGGAGGGTTACCAGTGGGTTAATTAGTTTACGAGGCCAGATGACCAGATCGAGTCGGTGTCCAAAAAGTATCCCACTACATAGCACAAAGAGTGGAGTGAGAGTGCTGGATACTAGCTAGCTCGAAGCAAAGTGGCACTGTTAATTACTGTACTACCAAATACTGTATAAGCTTTTAATAAATTGTGATATGCTTTTTTTAGTTTGTTAAAATTATGATTAAGCTGTTGTATAAATATAATATATAATAAAGTTGAGTTGATTAAGGAGCTTCCGTGAAAAGAACGGACCTTAATTACACAATAAACTAAATTAGACGGCATATATACTACCTCCGTTCTCTTTTAGTTGCAACATTGAACTTTTTGCACTATTCACATGTTCTACTTTGACTACATTTTATTAATTGATGTATAATAAATTAAATATTTAAAAAATATTATTACATTCTTCTCATTCTAAATTTTCAAAATATGAATTTTTTAATTTTTTTACTAATAAGAAATAAAAGATATTAATGGTCAAACTTGTGCATTGGCAAACGTGAAATGTTGACTGTTGCAATTAAAAAGGAACGGAGTTCTTCGTCACCAGTGACCTCAAAATATAGTCAGCAGCGTCACAGAATTCGTATATACTTTGCACCCCCTATTATATATGGCCGAGTATAACCATTGAAGTAACCTCACACCCAGTATTTTAATATCTATCTTTCTTAGCTTCTCTTCACTGTCAAGCAATTCTCATTCCTAACCCTAGCTATAGTAGTAAAATTATAAGAAGTTTAGCACCACTTGCTAGCTTCACAGCCAAACGCTCCTTTAGTTTCTCTCTCTCTCTCTATACGTAAAGTTGCATAAAAACCCTAACCTTGTCTTGTCTGATCTACCTTCCCCAAGTCCCAACCAAGCAAGCAAGTTAATTATATATATACAACTAATATAATGACAATGATGATGATGATGATGAAGAGAAGTCGAATGGAGGTGGCCGCGGACGCGGAGGTGCTCGCCATGGCGAACTGCCTCGATCTTCTCTCCCGCCCCAGAGCCGCCGATACAACGGCTGCTCCGTCGGAGTGGGAGTTCGGGTGCAAGACCTGCAAGAAGCGGTTCCGGTCATTTCAGGCTCTCGGGGGCCACATGGCGAGCCACAAGAGGATCAGGACCGTCAAAAAGGACGAGGGCAAGAAGATCAGGCATGAGTGTCCTGTTTGTGGTTTGGTGTTTGGCTTAGGTCAAGCTTTGGGAGGTCACATGAGGAAACATCGTGCCGATAAGGTAGAGGTCAATGGTACAATCAAATCCCAAGAGGAAAACATGGATGGAAGCAATAATTATAAGAAGGGTAAGGAAGATCAAGTCCTTTTGTGCGATTTGAATGTGATTCCTCAGAATAGTAGTGATTTTCCTGACCTAGCTGGGGATATTTCCGACGTAGTAGATATCAACTACGTCGGAAATACTGATCAGAAAACTAAGAGGGAAGAAGAAGAGGAGTTGATGGATGGAGGTGATAGTAAAAAGGACAAGGAAGATCAAGTCATTTTGTTCGACTTGAATATGATTCCTCATAGTGATGATTCCTTGGCACATGAGAGGGCTGATTTTCCTAGGGCTGCGTTGAATTTGTTCATGTAGTTCATGATTGGCTGTAAATTATTTCTAGCTTAATTTATTTATAGAAATGTAGGTTTATCATGATCATAGCCACTCTATATAATACGGTAACATTCCAACTTGCATATTTGGTTAATTAATTATACTCCATATACTATCGTATATACATACTTCATACTTAGATCCCTTTTAAATTCCGAAAATCGGAATTATTTTATAAGTTAGTTTTCATCAAAGAGATTTGAGACTCAATTTGAAGTGTCATTGTTTTAACCCTTCTTTATAATTCTAATTAAATAGAGAATCAAAAATTCGAAACCAAAATCAAATTATATACTTAGATTATGTTCAATTCCTGATCTGAACTCGTCATATATGATCAGATATGATCATTCTTTTTTTTTTGAAAGGATCAGATATGATCATTCTTATTTGCTTAAATATGATACCATTTGGTGATCCAGATCTGATAACATGTGTATTTTACTATTTCTTAAATTTGATCTTGCTTGATCTAACCTGTTTATGTGTGTTGAAGTCGTTTGAGTCTGATATCATTGCAAATAAAGACATCATTACACTAAACCAAATATTAGTGTATTTTTATTCAATTTTCTCTTCTCTTTCCAAATTAGTTTGGACATTGATTTATGTTTGAACAATGATAAAATTACTTGGTAATATTTAAATTTATATATATTACGAATAAAATTTATGTGTGTGTTACACTAAATGTTCTATTTATATTTTCAACAAAGTAAATGAATTTAAATTTGATAAAAGTAATATGGTATTTAAACTTGATTATATTTTAATATAGAATTTAATTGACAGCATACATAGAAATTTTATTAACTATAGAGACTAATTGGGGACACAATGAGTACCATTAATGTATAATTGGTTAATAGTTTCCACAGCTCCACTTTGAGACTAGTGGTATATTGGTAAGTTTGTAAGATATATAGGATGTCAACATAAAATCCCATTTTATTAAAGCAATTATAATGACTAATTTGGAGGATTTGATTGCAATTTTACAGAAATTACTTGTAGCAGAATTTCCTTTCTCGTTTTTTGAAAATAATATTTGTCAAAAGAAGCTACTAAATTGTAGGAAAAGTAGTTGTTTAAAAAAAACATTTGAGTACAGTTTTGCTCAGAATATAGAGTTATCGTTTTTCCCTAAATATTACTAATAAAAATTTCATGGATAAAAATGTGACGATAAGTTATTATAAGTAAGTTTATAGTCATTACAATATAATATTAGAATACAATTATATTCACTAAATTTACTAGAGTCACATTTTTTAAAATACTATAGGTCAAAAGAAGCTACTAAATTGTAGGAAAAGTAGTTTTTTTTTTTAACCCGGAAGGCAAACCACCAAAAATCAGTGGGGCAAATGCCGGGGAACATTTGCCATGTTTTAATAAAAATAAGAAGGAGATACAGATGAAGAGGGGGACCATACCAATACCTCTTCTGAAAGGGCATACCCTTCCGAAATACTTGCTAACAAAAAGTAAAAGCCAACTAAAGAACAGATAAAATTAAAAACGAAAGTAAGCAAGACCACATTTATCTGCCCAAAAAGATTTTTTAAAGTTAATATCTAATTTTTTAATAGAATAAAAAACCTCCAACTTTTTAGCACCAGTTTTGCACAAAAAATGTGTAGGCCAATTTATTTCTCTAAAGATATAACTACTTGTAGGAAAAGTAGTTATAAAATAACATATTTAATCATTTGAGTACATTTTAGCTTTTTTTCCTTAACATATTACTAATAAAAATTTTGTGAATAAAAATGTGATTATAAGTTACTATGACTAAGTTTATAGTCACTACAATGTAATATTAGAATACAATATTTAGAATTATTTCTAGAATATAAGTCTTGATAAAAAATATTGATCTAGCAAGTCAAACTACAAGGACCCATAGATAGTCATGGTTGGTGCTCTTAGGGGGTGTTTGGTAATTGGTCGTTCGCTGTTGGTTGTTGATCGATTGTGTTAGCTGATTGATGACAGCGGATTCTGTTGACTGTATTAAATAGTTGATGGGATATGAATCATATGATTAGCAGTTTATATAACCGTGTTTGGTTAAATGGTTGTTTATAATCAGCTAATAACTTCTATTTTAAGGACATTTTAATTCTTATTAATGTAATTAGTACAATCATTCTAACCATTTTATGATTTAAATAAAAAATAAAAATGTGGGAATACAAGTAATAATTATTTTAAATGTTTCTTTCTCATACCTATTTTTTAGAATCGTTAGAATGAATGTTATAAAATACATTGTTATAAAATACATAGAGACCAGATATTTATCAGACCAAATAGTTCAGATCAGACCAGACCAGCGAATTTCAGTCCAAAAGCTAACAAACCAAATCACAAATTAAATTAGAAGAGAAATCAAATCATGTCTTAAGCGTACATCACAAAATATTATACAATAATCTTGTATTATTACTACAATTATTATTCAATTTTCATAATTTAAATTCATAACCATCACTATTTTAGCCTCCTAGGGCAGCCGCCTCTAGGCTTTTTTTTTTCGAATTCGATCATATTGATCGAAGTTCGGCTGTTCTTGTTCGCATATCTGGCCGCGGAGCAGTGGTCTGCTTTTGGCTAAGGTAGAGCGATCACGAGTTTTTCTCTCTAGGGCTTTGACTATGTCGGCCGCTGGAGCCTTTTTCCGATTTCGACTTTATCGAAGATCGGCTTTGTTATCCCTTGGTCGCTGGTGCTCGACTGCAGTCCAGGTCAGACGCGGAGGGCGGAGATCGGTGGAGGGGGGCAGATTTGTTGTCATGGCTCGAGGAGATCGGTGCTGTGGTCAAGGTTCGAGGATGTGGCATTGCTGTCGTCGTTGGAGAAGATCGGTGCCGTCTGTCCGCTTACTCTGGTCGCACGGAGCAGGGATGAGTTTGGTTATGCAGGGACGGAGGATTGATGCATGGTCTTTGGCAGCCAAAGGTCATGGAGGATCAATTAGCATGGTACCAGTGGTACGACCTCCTCCTGAACCACCACCATGGGATGCACGAGGTGCTAGAGTTCGTGAACGTTTTTCTTGTAGTTTTTATTTGTTTGTTATTTGTTTTCTTGCGTCCATTTTTGTTGTTCGGTTTGACAGTTTGTTTGAGTTTTTTGCCTCTCTTTATGTCATTGGGTATGGTTGGATCTATGAGAATAGTTTTGGCTGTGTCAAGCCCACTACATGGTTAGCGATTCATGTTGCTCTCTTAGGGGTGACTGTCTCAAAGTCTCACCATAGGGTTACAGTCGTAGTTGTTGGAGTTTCAGTTGGTGTCTGTTTTATTTTTCCTTTGCTTGATGTAATGATCCTGATGAATCTTTTGATATGAATAGAGGCATGTTTTGATGATTAAAAAAAAACATCACTGTTTTGATTAATTCCGCTAATACTATTATTAATATCCTGTTTGAAATTATTTCTACCACTAGTAAAATTATTATTATTTCAGCACAAACATAAATTTTATTGACAAAAAGAAGATAATACAACCGCTAATGATCAAACAAAAGAGAAAGTAGAGAGTAAATTGTAACCCTAAAATTAAAGTCTGGGATCTAATGAAGGAGGAAATCAAAAGACAGAGCTAAAGAAAGAAATAAACTAATTGTCAGCATTTTTAATCATTACAATTACTCCGTACAAGATATGATATTTCGTTATGCACCTTGTAGAATAAATGTTGAGAAAAAATTGAAGATCAGATGCAAAAAAAAATTATGAATAATAGTCATAACTTATGAAAAATAAATTTAATTATTTAACTTTTATTTCACAACTATTCCATCGCCTTAGAATAAGAGCCTGAATTTTAATCATTGGCATGTTATAGGTCTCTTTCATTTGCTTCCGGGAAAATTCCCGAAATAGGAGTAAATAAGTTTTAAATTTACAAAATAGGACAGTCATTTTTATTCCCAAAGTAGGAGTTATTACTGCCATGTTTGGAAAATACTGTCATGTTTAAAGTCTGGTACTGCTAAAACATGGCTGTAATTAGTCCTATTCTGAGAATAAAAACATGACAGACCTATTTTGAAATATACAAATGCTTTTAGTCATATTTAGGGTAATTTCCCTTTGCTTTTTTATACTTCTCGGAGCATAAATTTTATATAGTTAGTATTGAATTTTAAACTTAGATGAAGTCAAATTAAATAAAATAGCAACATATAGAGAAAGTAATTTAAGCTGTAGCGCTAAAAACAATTATTATACTACTCGTCTACTAATGATAATGTTTAACCATTAACGATTAATTAGATCTCTAAAGTAAAAAATGTGGCAAACTTACCGTCGTTTCGGGGCCTTATTCTACAGAAACTTCCATAACTTTGAAATATTTCATTTATAAAACAGTTAAAGCAGTAAACTTCCATGATTCGAGACGTATTAATAACGTCATTCGTGACTTGTTAACACGAAGAAAAGCTTCATTTGTTTACCTTTTTAATTATTATTTTTCTTCGATAGGTTTGAAAGTGAACACCAAATATACACCAATTTTTTTTTATTGAATGAATAAATACAGTAACCTGAAATAGGTAGTTTCCAATCACACCGCCTGCACGAGATATCCCGATTTAGCAAGAATATTTAATTAAAGGGTATGGTTTAAAGAGCACTGGTCCCTCCGGAGGGACGGGGGACCGTCCGAACTTTACTGTTTGGGGCGGTTCCCGGTTGAATTTTTTGATGAAATTTTTTGAGCATGTTCCTCATCAAGTCTAATATGTCCATACCAAATTTCAGCTCAAAATTCGACCGGTAAGGCAGTCAAATAAATTCTTGAAACTTACTGCACTTTATATATGCGCAGAATGTGCAGTAAGCTTCAAGAATTTATTTGACTACCTTCCCGGTCGAATTTTGAGCTGAAATTTGGTATGGACAAACTAGACTTGATGAGGAACATGCTAAAAAAATTTCATCAACAAATTCCACCGGGAACCGCCCCAAACAGTAAAGTTCGGACGGTCCCTCTCATCCCTCCGGAGGGACCTGATCTTTTCTGATGGTTTAAAATCTTTCTGGATAGGAGTATTTTAATAATACAGATAGAATTATTATACTCTAAATAAGACTCAAAGAGTGAGTAGTGTGCAATATATAGTCATCTTCCAATAATAGACTGAACTAGTGTTTTACTCGGGCGTTGCCCTGGACGAAAGTTGTGAATGTTTGAATCTTTATAAAATATACTACGTATATTTTATAGAATATACAAATAATATAATTAATCGTTTTACTTCAAGTAAATTTTTGTTGATTGTGAATAGTAATTTAACTAAACAGAATATATTAAAAAATGACATTGCAATGTAACACCGCACATTACATTGTAACCATACATCGCATTGTTAGGTTTAAATTGGAAAACCTCTTTATAAACGACATTCATCGTCTTCAGTGGCGGAACCAGAGAATAACTTGAGGGGGTGCTGTTATTTTTTTTTTGCAATTTGTTATTAGGATAAAAGAAAAACGAGTGAAAGAATTTGTTGGGTGTGTTTCGGAAAATAAAGAAAATTAATTAAAATAAATTAATTAAAATGACTAAAGAAAAACAAGAAATGAGATGGAGCAGAATGTAGCCAAAGCTCGTGCTACGCACGATGTCCTTAAAACGTATTTGTTGTCTCCCACGGTGCTAGGAGTGTTGCAACAATCGTTTCCCAGGATACGATGACTACGAACTAGTGTTACGATGACTACGAACTAGTGTTTGAGCACGCAAACAAAAGTTTCAGCGAACGAGAACAAAGACTGAACACTCAGGAAATTTTGAGAGAGACTGGAGGTGTTTTTAGCTGAGGAAATACGTGAGGAATGTGTATTAGCGTGTGTATCAACGTGTGTTGTTGCAAACCACCTGTCAGCCTTTATATAGGAGGATTTGTTGTGTGTAAATGGTGAATTAATGGACCTGAACGTTGTTGGACATCAATGACCAGTCCGTTGGGCATTGAATCGTCCATGAACTGTCCATTTAACGCTGCATTAAAAGATAAGAACGTTGGGCATTCAATGCTGTAATGGTTCAGAACGCGACCAGAAGACCTCCCAACAGAACACCTTACGAGGTGTTCTGTCCGAAGCCAACAGAACCCCTACGAGAGCATTCGTGTCCGCAGGTCGCCCGCGCACGCAAGTCGCGGTTTTTCTTCTCCGATTTCGGGATTTGATTTGCGCCCCCCCTGTGCGCGTGGAGAGAGCCTTTACCCTAAGGAATCTTAACTCCTTAAGGGGGGATTCCCTTTATAAAGGGTTGCAAATCCCTTGGGTTTTCCGGTGTGGGAAATAACATACTAGAAACTCATCCTTTTTCCCAGTTTTCTCATTCTAACGGGTAAACTTCGATAATCAATTTCTCATTCACTCGTTATCCGTTTTGAGCGTACCATATATCGAATTGTAGCCCTAAACAAGGACAATCCGAAACCACTTTGACCCGACCCAAATCGGAAGTGGACCCTACTCAAAAAATTGCCCCAAATTTATCATTTAATGCAATTTCAACACATTTTTCCAACAGAATTATCTTTAGATATATATAGAGTTATTAGAAAATTGCGAATGGGTACGGTTTTTACTCACTCTAGTGCACTAGTAGATTTACTCACTCTAGTGCACTAGTAGATATATGTTTTACGCTTTTTCACAATGATAGAAAATTTTGATTTATATACCAAATTTTCACCGAGTTTTTGATAAAATGTAATGCATTGTTGCCTGATTCTGAGTCATTAGATATCAAGTTTAATGCACAAGATTTATTCTCAATTTTCATGAGAAGAACTCTTTTTATTTGATCCAAAACTTATGGATATGTATATACATAATGTTTCAAATAAAAATGTTATTATATTAAAGAAAAAGTATACTTCGTATGTCATTATTAAAAGAAGGAAGAAATAATTAAAAACACTTTTTTTGTTTGTTTTTGTATTTCCAAATAATTAAAAGTTATGTTATAAATGTAATTTTGAGCATTGAACTAAAAAAGAAAAAGAAAACCGCATATTACTACTTGAAGAAACAAAATTGAAATAATTTGTATTGAAAAAATTAAAATATAAAATTAAAGATATGAAAATTTAAAGATTGATTTAAACAACATTATATACTAGAGTGATTCAATTGAACAAAATTAATTATCATGTCTAAAATCTAAAGCAATAGAACTAAAAAGAGAAGTACAAAGCCAATGGGGGTGGAAGCAAAAATATACGGAGTAACACACTAACACCGAACTCGTAAATAAAAAAGAAGTGGAAGCCAAATGGGGGAAGGAAGCAAAAACAAACGCAAACCACAATTAGTCCACTGGGGATTTAATATATACTCCCTCCTCCCCTTTTAAATGTCCTGGAGTAGGGTGACACGAGTTTTAAGAAAAGTGGGTTTGTGTAGTTGATATTAATTGATAAAGTAAGAATAAAGTAAGAATGATTTTGAGTCACACAAACATTACCAAATAAGGTATGAGACAATTAAAAAGGGACATCCCAATATGGTAAAACGAGACATTTAAAAGGGGACGGAGGGAGTACATTCTTACAACCGGGGATGAGATATATAAGTATATATATATATATATATACACACTACCGCCGCCGGAGAACGGGGGGCGGCGGCACCGGCTCACCCCCCTAGTTCCGCCATTGATCGTCTTGGTGAAGAAATTTGTTTCTTTTGAACATATGAATATCTTAAGATATCTTTACGCGTTACTCTTGGTATTGCATTAATGTACAATTGATCATTAATGAAACTTCTCTTTCAAGGTATAAATCATATTTATGTGAGACTTTTTTTGGCAAAATATAGCCTTGACTTTTATTGATTATCATTGCAAAAACTTACCATCATCACAAGAAATTGCATTATTTGAAATTGAATAAAGTTGTCATACGGTCACAATGAGATTTTTAATATGTAAATTTTAGTTTTCATAACTTTTCAAATTATGATTTGTCATACTTGTTTTTTCAATCTGGTTATGACCAATTACGTTCCATTGAATAAAACTTATGCATGATTAATATTCCCCAATAACATTATCGGGGCTCCAATTTTCAAATGAAGGACATGGTTGGGCAATCCAACCATTGAAGCGCTAGTAAGATATTCGACATTGTACATATCAACATGGAAAGTAGTACCGATGTGTGAAGGAATAATATTAATTGAACTAAGATATGTAACTCCTAGACCATCAATCAACGATAGCAAGTAGTTAGTTACTCATGATTTTTGTTGGTGTAACGTCTAAAATCTTAGAACATGCATCGCGTATCAGCATAGCTTCATCCCATATAATCAAAGACGCGGCATGCAACAATTTTGTCTTCGCACTTCCTTGATGAATATTGTAGGTAGTGCGACAATATTTATGGGAATATGAAATTAAATGATGAGTTGGAACTAGCTTTAGTAGTAGAAGATGTAGATGGAGTTTATTTAACAATATACAAAGTATATGACTAATAATAATTACTTGCACTGTGCATTTTCTACAAATTTTAAGACCTCAACGTGCTTTTGTGATTCCATTTGTTGGAATAAAATGATACAAACTCAATATATATACTAAACATGTTGATTTTAACACTAATCGCACATCCTACTTTGGTTATATTTTATTCATTAATGTATTAGACATTTTTGAAAAAAATTGTTCAATTCGTCCCAAATTAAATTTCTAAAAAGCTCATTTTTTACTTACAACGAATTGTACTTGATCTTTCCCCTATATATATATATATATATCAATAATCAAAGTGGTGTGTTGGCAAACGTGAAAACGGAAATGTTGTAACTAAAAAAACGGAGAAAATATATAAAAGAGAAAATTTTCGGAAGCATATAGTTGGCCATTATATGTCATTATTATATAATTCTAATTAAGCCAGTTAATTTTTTAAGATGTAATAGAAACTACTAATCCCATAATTTTATGGAGAATATAAAAATATAGATAAATATGATTTATATTTATTTAGGAGAATCACACATGCAATGTGTATGTACTCACAATTTACTTAATTACTCCCTCCGTTCTGAAAAGATTTGTCAAATTGACTTTTCTTGGTCAATAACAATCAACTTTGAGTAATGATATTTTTAATGCGAAAGGTATATCAAAATGTCCCTTATTCAAAATATTTTCATAAAAGTATAAAATTAATAAATTATATACAATATAATAATTAAAATCATTTTCTCAAGTTTGCCATCATTGACCAAAAATAATCATTATGCTGAACCTTTTCGGGACAGAGGTAGTATTATATTATACTTTATCAGTACTGTTTGATTTTTTTAATTTGAAAATCTCAATTCGTATTTTTAAATTCTCCTCCTATATTAAGTGTGATTTGAAAGGAAGTTTTGTTAGTAAACAAAAATGTAAAATTTTAAAATAAATGAGAAATTTATATCAATTAGTTTTTCATCGTTATATCTTATATGTAAAATATAAGGACATTTTCATCACACATATTTTGAACGGAAACTATTGTTTTAATTGGGTAATATCCTATAAGGAAAACTAATTCGATCGGGAAGTCAATTAAAAAAATTATTGAAAAACACTACGTCAAAATATTTATATATAAAATGCATTACTTTTCAATAATGTACTTAACTGACTTCTCAATCGAATTTTAAGATGCAATTTTGTGGACATAATCTAAATCTCATGAAGAACATGCTCAAAAAATTCATCAAAAAACCACTAAGAACATCCTCAAATCGCGGCGGCTAGACAGCGATTCTACTCCGGAATTCCGGGGTGAACTTTTCTCCTCCGTAATATAAATAAAAACTATGAATTTAGGACTTCATTGCAATTAATATAATGAATATTCACTATTCGGATTCAATAGTAATCAATTGAGTAAATACTATGAATTTAGGACTTAATTGCAATTAATGACTATTCACTAATTGGACTCAATAGCAATTAATTGAAAATTCAATTTCAATTAGAAGGTTCTACTTTATTAGTAAGGAAGTAGATATTACGGAGTATATTTGTACTCCTAATATTACTAATAACGAATGTTCTAAAAGGTATTAGGCCTAATATTACAAACATATATAGTTTTTATCTTAATTTATAAGTTTCATTCTTCACAACTTTGGAGAAAAGAAAAACTAGCCATTTTTTAAAATAGAGCCTATTTGATTACGCTTAACAGGTGGTCGTCTCTCTAGGCTTTGCAGCCGCTAGAGTTTGTTTTTCCGCTTTTCATAAAAAACGGCGCATAGGAGGTCGTAGAAGTCTTCAGCGATTGTGGCTTGATGCGGGTGGGTGATTCCGATATGGATCCAGAGGGAGAAAGAAGAAGGGTTGCTTGGTGGCTGCCTTTGTCTTCGACCGAAACACACAGAGGGCAAGGATCGAGTCCGAAGGGGTTTTTCAATGGATGATATAGTGAATACCTATAAGAAGATGGCTATTGGTGAGGAAGACTATGAACTCAATTTTGATGACGAGGAAGCCGGAGAGGTTGATGCAGCCGAGGAAAGTATGGAGTTTCCGGTGGTCGGCATCGTGTTGCCGGACCGGAAGATCAAATTTCAAGGGTTCAATGATGGCGTACGTGTGAAAGAAGATGAAGAGATGTTAATTTGTCCCCCTCCTGAACCGCCGCCATGGAGGAATTGTGCGATTAGGGTTTGGACGACTATTTCTATTTCTGCTAAGACGATTGTGTTTTGTTTTTATTTTATTTCGATTGTGTGTTGTTGTTTATTTATTTTATGCTGTAAGACTTTTGCACTTGGATTGGGGGATGAGAGGCCTGCGGTAATCATATTTGATTTGATTATGCCCAAGTTAGGACTAGCAAGTTATATTGCTTTGTCAAAGGTGATTAACTCAGAGTCTCATCCAAGGGCGGGTGGTTATAACATACTTACATGTGGTCTTTTTGTTATTTCAACCCCTATATGATTGCTATTTTATTAATGTAAGCCCCCTTTGATAAAAAAAAAAGTTTCGTTCTTCATTTTTGTGATTAAAGGTAAAGGTACATATATCTCTTAGAAGAAGAAAAGTTAAAAAGCAAAAATTGTTCGGCGAATCTAGACGCCCTAGGTGTTGACTAGCCGCTCTGGGGAGCAAACTATTTGCCCTAGGCGGGTGGCCAATTCGCCTAGGCACTAAACCAATTAGTCATGGCGCCTACACAAAAATTGGAGTGTCCGACCACTACCTAGCGCCTAGGCGGGGAACAGTCGAGAGCCTAATAAAGCAATTTTTGAAACAATGCTAATAACTACTACCTCCGTCCCACTAAGATTGTCCCATTTTACCATTTCGGTCTGTCCCACTAAGATTGTCTCATACCTTATTTGGTAAAATTTGTGTGGCTGTAAATCATTCTTACTTTATTCTCACTTTATCAATTCAATATCAACCACATAAACACTTTTTATAGATTTGCGTGTCACCCCCTCTTGTTCCATTGTTAGTGGGACGGAGGGAGTAATTCATATAATTATTTGTCTGTAACTAGTTTAGTTCCCCAGCACAACCAAGTCAATTCGTTGGTGATAGCAGTCCGGCGTGGCAGCAGAATTCCAATAGCGGCAATCCAGCAGCGGCATTCCAGCAACATATAAGCAATGGCAACTGGCAAAAAATTACCGGCGAGCAACTGCGTCAATTAATTGAGCATTGGCCGGCAATCCGCCAGTGCACCGCTACAACGTACCTATAATATATTTTTGTCTAATCACAAATAATAAATACTATTTCTATAATTTTAAACATTAGGTCATATTTAATTTTTGGAAAATTGTCATCTTTTGATCCTATGTGGGGAGATCTCCTAATAATATACGCGGCACCACATGGCTATATAATACATTTCAAATATACCCATTTTTTGACTTTTTGTAAAGAAGACCATTTATATTAATATATTAGAAATAACGAACCTTACAACTGTACGTAGAAACTTATCCTGATTACTTGCAATTTTTATTACTTGGAAGGCTTGTAATCCCTTTTAGAGAGTGTGCACATTTGAGGTAGAGGTTCACTTTCCAAATGATTGGTGGTTTGATGGGGTCCGAGTTACTGGGTGAGTGTAATACTTGAGGTTTAATTTAAATGGATTAATAGTACTACTCATACCAACAAGATGCATCTTCTTTTAAGAGAGCTCATCAGTTAAGAACTCCACAGTTAAGTGTGCTTGCACAAGAGTAGTTTGGGGATGAGTGACCCCTGGAAAGTTTCTCAGTGCGCACATGAGTGAGGACAATGTGCGCGGAAAAGGCTAGTGACGGTTTGTGAGGGCAGTACTAGAAGTCTGGAGTAACTACCTCGGATCCTGCAGGGTCGGGGTGTTACAATGAGTCATAGGTTGCTTAGGTGACTTGTGTAGTATGCCCGGGACATGCACCCGGGGTGATGTGTGGGTAGTTTGTGGCATACATACTCGTTTGGTTCGGGTTCTCTTATTGGGAGATCCCTCATCTTTAAAAGAATCAAGGAAAGATTAGTTAAAAGTGAGTTTGGTGGTTGTGTATCAAGTATTGTTTTGAAAAGAAATATTTTAAATCTGAATTTGTGTGGAATATCTTTTTTACAAAAGACTATTTTTATCTATAAAAACATCTTGCATTACTTCAAGAATTTTCGGACTTATATAGATACATATGTATCAAAACTATTTTCCTCAAACTATACTATTTTTCGGGGTTGAGTGAGCCTTACTTAGCTATAATGCTAATTTTTATTTCTTTTTCTTTTGTTTTGTTTTCTGCACTTTATTCGATGCAGGTGATAAAGACTATACTTGAAAAGAGCTGCGTTAGATAACTTAGATAAGCTATTAGTTACTGAAAGTCCCTATTTATTCAACAATCAGATATATAAAATAAGAATATAGAAAATTTAATCTTGAATAAACAAGGTAATCAAACCATCAACTTTGTCTTCTCTCTAAAATGTATGGATGCAAAAAATACAGCTTAGCCAAACTTGCTGATCAGGCTCAATGCGTCTGGGATACATACGCATATGTGTTTGATATCCCATAACAGCACAAGAGATACTACGCCGACTCATAGGAAAGTGACATACCACTTTCCTATTATTAATTAATTAAATACATAATAAATATTAAATGGGCTAAATAAATACAAGGCCCAATAGTTAAATTAAATACAAAAATACGTAGTATAAGGATAACTAATGCAATTAGACACAATAAAATAATTCCTAGCAGTTACATTTACTTAAATCTGGATTTTTGGAACTTGTCACTGTTTTACTTACTTGCAATTTTAGACTTAGTACTAATGATTACATTGGATTGTCGTTTAGCATGTGCATTTGATTATGTGAGAACCAAGTGCAGCGGTAACACCTGTTGAGTATTTATTTTCGCTGCAATTTAAACTCTTTTAAACTTAAATGTTTTGGGGAAACTATCTTTATACTTGTTGTATTTAGTAACTATTTTGGGGTGGAATTTGGGGGTGTTACAAAGTTGTATCAGACACTTTGCTTTTCAAAATCTTTTAATGGTTTTCTAAAACATTTTCAATTTAAATAATCTTTTCAATTTCTAAAGAATCTTTTCATTAAGCATCTTGTGAGATGCTTGTTGCTGAGTTTTTGTGTTGTTTTGGATTGATTTTGAGATTTGAGAATTGATTGGAATCTTTCCAATGGTTGACTCCTAGGTATTTATTACCATATGTTATCTCGTGAACTATTGAACTTTAAGAATTGTTATGGGAATTGTTATGGGAGTATTCCAAGTATCCTATACCTTGTGATATTAGGTAAAAAATGTGGAGTATTTTAGGAATTCCTAATGTCCTGAACTTTGTGTATCTCCTATGTGAGAACTATCACAACCTATAGGAACATGATTGTCTGAAGTAAGTTGATAAGTCCGTATTTCAACATGCATTTGATGCGTGTTGAGATCGGCTTTTGATGATTTTCCTAAACTTAAAGGTGTCACAAGTCTCATAATTAGCTCAAGTCATAGTTTTTACCGGGTCATGGTGTGTTTTTGGTATTTTTAGAGTCAAATTCAGGGAATTAAGCCCGACACCGGCATTTGAGAAGTTATCCAGAGTTGAGACGCATTTGAGAATTGTTAGGAGCATTGGAGGTCAACGAGGCGTTAAAGACGAGGTTTTGAAGTAAAAAAGAGTCAAAGAATCAAGCACGGGAGCAATCACAGACGAAAAGGGGTGAAAATGGCCAAAAGGTCAAGTTGGAAGCTCCGCACGCCAAACGGACAGGACCCGCACGCTGAGCAGGGGTGGCAGAAGTTCAGAAAATATGGACGTTAAATCTGCACGCCACGCGACCTTTCCTGCACGCCATGTGAGGTCATTTTGTAATCACTGGAAGGCCCGCACGCCGAGCGGGCATATTTTACGAAATTTTACGATAGACCCGCACGCCGAGCGGGTTTAACCCGCAGCCGAGCGGGCACCCATGCAGTCCGTGTTCGACCCATTTTTCTATTTAAACAGCCTGTAAATCCCTTTTTACGGTTACAGAGCCTAGAGAGAGGCCCAAAACAAGATTTTGTGTATTTTTTCGCTTTGTTCTTCAAGACTCTGGGATTATTTGTAAGTTCCATTTTTTAATTAATGACAATTAATTCTTTTCATTCCAATTCTGTTGATTGCTCAATTATGAATTGAGATTAGTTTTAATTAGGGATTTGGGATTGATGAAGGGGTTAATCATGATCTAGGGTTATTTTCTTGATGATTTAATTGCATGATCTTTATTTAATTTGTGTTTGAATGATTTAATTGATATCTCTTGTAACCTAGAACTGCAGCTAGGATTGTAATTGCTTATAGAAAAAATTAAGTAATTTATTCTAGGACACTTTCGCACACACTTAATCGTTCGCTAAGAGATTAGTAACGGTTAAGGGGCCGTACCCTCGCTCGTTTTGGCAATAATTTAGGATCTTGTTGCATGAGAGATCAGCCTGGTTCCCTAAATTATTGTACTCTACGTTGCGAGAGCAATTAGAACTTAGTATTGATTAGCTTTGCTCAATTAAATAATTTTCACGTGATTAAGCCTTATCAGCCAGAAATGTGATTACCCCGAGAATCAATCCCCGTTCCCTTTCATCATTAATTAGAAAGAACCTTTCATTTTAATCGTCTGCTCGCATTTTAATATTCCAACCAACTCAATCTCGCACATTTTCATTTTATTTATTTATTTTAATCGTTGAATTTAGTTAGTTCCCGATTCCCTTTTTCCGTCCTTGTGGAGACTATACTCCTACTTTTACCCTTTACTAGTACACATTTTTAAGTGCGAGAAATCTCACATCATAGGTATACTCCTAGCACATAAGTTTGTTGTTGTATTAATTATCACAACCCATACGTTAACTGATAAGCATTATTTCCTAGTGCATAAGTTTGTTGTTTTATTATTGTTTGTTTGTTGTTTTTACTTGTTTAGTTTAGTTTATTTAGCTAAATTAAATATACAAATAGAAGGAAACTATTGGAATCGGACATAATAAAATAATTTCTAACAATCTCCCCTTTTGTGTCAATTTGTATTGTAGCACAGATTATATTTGTCTTGGTGTTGATAGGCTTCCCCCTCGAATGGTCAGACTTCAGATCCAATCATCTTCTGCTTTGTGTCAAACCAGCGCTCCTTTTAGTTTAACATGATCAAAATGTATGAAGTCTGATGCCGCCTCTGAAAATGTTTCTTCTATTGAGTTCCAGGCAAGCACGGGCTTCGTCTTCAGTTTCAGATTATCCGACTCAAGTCTCCTCTCGAATGTAGCCTTTTAGATATTTTTTATTGTGAAGGATCTTGAGGAGTACTTGTTAGTGGCGCAACAAAATTGATGAGCGTAAAGCAAGCTTCCATAGTTTATATGAGGGTGAACCATGAAACTTGGCACGAAATGGCACTGTTGAAGATAAATCATATGATGAGGCTAGAATATTAGATAATGATTGTGTGGCTTCATCAGCTGAACCTGAGATATTCAGAGCCACAAAGTTGTGATTGCTTTGTCCATGCTCTTGTTAAGCAAACACGTGTTGATTCATTTTCAAGCATAGATACTTTGTTAAACGTGTCTGGCACGGTGTTGCCACTTATTTGGTGTGACACGAAGCACATGGAAACGTAATTATTAGCCCTAATTCAGAGATACTGAATTGGAGCTCAAACTCTTTGAGATGTTTTTTAGTGGGGACACTGAACTCTTCTAGTGATTCAAAGAATGACTTAGAGAGCAGAGTAGACATGGTTGAGTGATGGAGACTTCTCGTTTTCTTTGTGTTTGGCTCTGCTTCTAACATGTTGCTTATTCCATCGATTCATTTAGTTTCCCGCATGTTGGTTTCCATGGGAAGGAGGACTCTACTAGCTTAATGGTGTAGTTAAGAAATACAAGTGCTAGTGTGAAGAAAGTCGTGTGTTGTTGATGATGGAGAGATGTGTCCGATAATGATGAGTTGATTTTTAATGCATGTGGATTATTCTTCCCCGATCCCATGCATCGCAACGTCATGTTTATTATATGCTGAAAAACAAAAGCAAAAAAACAAACAAAAAATGCAAAAATCAGGATACATTGTGGTGTTCCGTACATTATCACATCATCAATGAGAACATTGATGTGTCATCTGCAGATAATGATGAACAATCAGTGAGACACTGAGCAGGGCTTCTATCCAATCTTAATGAAGCAACTATAATAGATGTGACTCTGGTCGTTATTTGCATGATCACAACGATCAGCATAGAAAAAATAGCCCCCTGATCACATAGACTCCTGTTAGCATCGCCCTAGAGATGTACTCCAGAGGATGGCTTGACCATGTTGGTGATAGAGATGTTGTAACATCATGACATTCTGCCGATCCTCGAACTACATCTATAGTAGATAAGCCTATGGAAGTTCTCACATGGTTACAAAGACCAACAATTGTCTCTAAATTTGTCTGTGTCCTGGAAAATTTAAAACATTTAGGAGAAGAGATATTAGGCGCAACGTGATCAATGAAATGCAGTGGTGTGGGACTGTGGACCATTGTAGTCATTATCAACACATCTAAAAAGAGATGGTAAAAATGATGAGGTTGTGGAAAGATGTAACGTCTTATACCCGAGATCTGATTAAACCAGTCATATACCTATGGTAGTTGTCCACGAAATTTGAGTGATTGTTGGTGATTTCTCTCAGTTGATAGCGCAGTTGGGGATGCTGAGTTGTCGTTGATAATGTTTTTCTCGCTCACTTGAGCCTTCTATGTTCTCACTCTCAGAATGTTCATTCCTATTGATTTTGTCTCGTGGGTAGGCTCAGTTGGGAATAATCTCTCATAGCTCCCCCTCAAATGGAGCACTCTCTATGATATGCATTTGACATTGTTTCCATGCCAGGGAGGATAATATTGTACCCCCCCCCCCCCCTCAAAATGTGCACCCTTGAGAGACCTTGCAATGTACGTTGTTCGGCGTTATGAGGAACACGAAACGCTCCCCCATAGAAGGTGCAAGTATTGTTCTTCAGCGTCGCGGAGAAAGATTGAAAACTTCCTTGCAAAGTGTGCTTTCGTCGTTGTTTGGCACCCGGAAGGGTGCAAAAGGAACACTCCTCCTCAGAATATGCATTTGCCATGTGTTGGCGTCAGGGAGAAAAATTAAAATCCCCCCTCAGAGTGTGCATGTGATGATTTTCTGCTTAGTGGGGGTATTATGCACGCCAATAGTCCCCTTCATAATGTGAACGGGTTGATCACTCAGCAGCTCGTCTTCCTGCCATGTGTATGGAGCAATCAGAAGCAAAAGGTTAAGAAACATTTGGTACCCATTTTAGGGTGGGTCTGTCCCTTTTAGCATAAAACAAATTATGAAATTTTTGTTATTTTTGTTCCTAAACCAGTCTCATATGAAACTTTTGCAGAGCTATATGACAGGGATTCTGATTTAGGAATCCAATTTTGAACATAAACATTTTGAGCACAGGTGAATGATGGGACAATTTTTTTTAAAAATGAAGATTGTCTCCCTTGATAGACGTTACAAATGTTTGGCTGAATAAACCTTGAGAGTATATTTCAGACATACATTGTAATACCCGAGATTAATATAAGAGGATTAATAGTACTACTCATACCAACAGAGGTGCATCTCCTTTTAAGGGAGCTCATCACCCAAGAACTCCAAAGTTAAGCGTGCTTGCACGGGAGTAGTCTTGGGATGGGTGACCCCCTGGGAAGTTTCTCAGGGCGCGCATGAGTGAGGACAAAGTGCGCGGTAAAGGCTCGTGGTGGTTTGTGGGGACAGTACTATTGGTCCGGAGTAACTACCTCGGGTCCGGTGGGGCCGGGGTGTTACAGGTGGTATCAGAGCAACCCTGCGACCGTGTGCTGACCCGTTGGATATCGGGCAGGCACCTAGCGGGGCAAGATTCTGGGATTTGATTGAGATTTGATTGAGATTGGTTTAAGGGCGCAACGAGGACGTTGCGATCCTAAGTGGGGGTGATTGTAATACCCGAGATTAATATAAGAGGATTAATAGTACTACTCATACCAACAGAGGTGCATCTCCTTTTAAGGGAGCTCATCACCCAAGAACTCCAAAGTTAAGCGTGCTTGCACGGGAGTAGTCTTGGGATGGGTGACCCCCTGGGAAGTTTCTCAGGGCGCGCATGAGTGAGGACAAAGTGCGCGGTAAAGGCTCGTGGTGGTTTGTGGGGACAGTACTATTGGTCCGGAGTAACTACCTCGGGTCCAGTGGGGCCGGGGTGTTACATACATCATCACAAACGTCATAAGTAAAAGCTTTAAATCTCTTCTGTTGAGATTTCCTATCACTCACATCTTAATGATGGTGAGAAGCTGTAGAGGAAGAGTTATGGTTCATAGTTGCTTTAACCTTAGCACTAGAGTGAGATTTCACAGATGTAAACTCAGAAGAAAACTGAGAAGCATTATCTATGACAGAACTAAATCACTGACTGCTTGAACATGTCTCTTTAAAAGTACTATAAGACTTAGAGACATCACAATAATTTTAGTTTTTTCAAAAAATATCTTAGTGCATAAGTTTGTTGTTGTCACAAACTATCACAACACATATGTTAGCTTATAAGCACTATTTCCTAGTGCATAAGTTTATTGCTTTTTTTCTTGTTTGTTTATTGCTTTTACTTGTTTAGTTTAGCTTAGTTTGTGATGTACTCTTTAGATTCATTTTTCTTGTGTGTATTTTGTTGAAAGTACCAAAAGAGATGTAAAGGAGTATTATAGGTACCAAAAGAAGGCAAGGATAAACATGAATATAAGTGCTGGAACCAGGGGCGGAGGTGTAGGGGTGGCCAACCGGGCCACGACCCAGCCCAAATTTTAAAATTGCTTATATTTTTAATGTAAAAATTTATGTGTAAAAATTTATCTGTAAAAATTCTTTGTACCGGCCCAGTCCAACTCTTACTTCTGGCTACGCCCCTGGCTGGAACAAAATCTGGTCGGATTGGATCATAATCTGGTCAGGTTAGATACGATTTCAGCACCTTCCAACTGCATAACGTACCTGATCGGGTACCCTATATACCCGAATGAGTATTTTCTTACCCTGCCACCTCCAAACACCTATAAATACACCAATTTTCCTTCGCATTTAGACATCTCTTCTTCCATATACTTAATCTCAGTTTAGAATAGTTGTTTTGTTTATATTTTCTAGCATGATTAGTTTCCAAATGAGGAGATAAACTCCTTGTTCTTGGTTTTGCTTTTGAAGCTTGTTGAATGTTAAAGTTGTGAGTTATTCTCTTAAATTCGTTTCCTTGAATATTAATTCTCCATTAGTCTATCTCTATATTAATGGTAGGGTGTTGCTAAGTGACGATTAGTTAACGCTTTGACATTAATATATACTAGAAACGACCAGTGATCCCAACAAAGGTTTGGACGGAGATGTCCACAGTATCAAGATCAATGAGTGTAGGGGTGTCCATATCATGAAAATCCAGTTAGACGCCAAAGAACTCGTTTAGGGCGTCAATGTCAATCTTCAAGTTTTTGCCCTGAACTTGGGAATAGATGGCTTCTCTGGTGATAGTAGCATTCAAATAGAATTCGGCTACGTCTTTCGAACTGAAATGTTCATATGGGTGAGCAACGATTTTGCTCAACTGGGAATCTTGCATCCCTTGGATGATTTTCTTCATCCTCTTCCGGTTTTCTTCCAATAGTGGCAGTGCAGACATGTCAACTCGCATGCCGGTGACAATGTTGTCAATGAGAGTCTGGGCTTCCTCCTTAGAGAGGTCGTTGATGTTGATGAACTTCATTTTCAGTTTTGAGATGGGTTATGGAGATTTCGGGAGGTCGGAAGTTCTAAGAGAGAAAGCTTGAGAACGAATGAAAGTAGAGGGATAAAGTGCAGTAGCGGTTTTAGGTTGTGGGTAGTGGGTATAAATTGATTTGGGTTAGTGGACGTTTGATATTATTGGGGGTTTCGAGGTCATCATTTAATGGGATTGGCGGAAAGCCGTTTTTTCTTAAAGGAATAATGATCAGGGGTAAAATAGTGAAAGACCTGTTCAAGTACTTAGGTCTGCCCGTACTTCGAAAAATAACCAAGTCCACAACCACTTGTTAAGAGATTCTGATAAGAACTTCAGTATCAGAGAAGGTGGTACACTGATGGGTGGTTCTCTGGTCCAGAAAATTGCAGTTCTGGTCCAGAACATTTTTTATTCACGCATCTCTGGGAAGATCATCCATCATTCCCAGTTCTTCTCTTAGCTTGTTGAACCTTGTTTCACTGAGAGGTTTAGTGAAAATATCAGCAAGTTGTTCTTTTGTTGGCACATGCTCCATACGGATATGCTTCTTCTCCACATGATCTCTGATGAAGTGATGTCTGATCTCAATGTGCTTGGTCCTGGAATGAAGTACCGGATTCTGGGTGATTGCAATGGGACTGGTGTTGTCACAGAGTAGTTTGATCTCTCTTGCACAAATTCCATAATCCTTTAGCTGTTGCTTCATCCAGAGCAGTTGAGCACAACAACTCCCAGCAGCAATGTATTCTGCTTCTGCTGTACTTGTTGAGATGGAGTTCTGTTTCTTGCTAAACCAGGAGACAAGTCTCCCACCTAGCAATTGGCAGTGACCATAGGTGCTCTTCCAGTCTAACCTGCAGCCTGCAAAATCTGAGTCAGAGTAACCAATTAGTTCAAAGTTACCTCCCTTAGGATACCATAGGCCTGCATTGGGTTTTCCTTTGATGTATCTGATGATTCTTTTTGCAGCACTAAGATGGCTCTCTTTGAGCTTTGATTGGTATCTGGCACAGATTCCAACAGAGAATGATATGTCTGGTCTGCTTGCAGTTAGATAGAGAAGAGATCTAATGATCCCTCTATATGTTGTTGCATCGACATCTTTTCCTTCATCATCTGGTCCAATTCCTTGAGAGGTATTCATGGGTATTTTTACTGATGCTTTTCCTTCAATCCCAAACTTCTTGATAAGGTCTCTGGTATATTTCCCTTGATTGATAAAGATTCCTTCTGGAACTTGTTTCACTTGCAATCCTAGGAAGTAACTGAGTTCTCCCATCATGCTCATTTCAAATTGACTCTGCATAACTTGAGAAAATTTCTTGCATAGTTCTGCATTAGTACTTCCAAATATAATATCATTAACATATATTTGTACTAGCAGAATATGGTTTGCAACAGAGATTTGAAATAAGGTTTTGTCAACCTTTCCCTTGGTAAACTCATGGTTCACTAGGAAAAGGGACAATGTGTCATACCACGCTCTGGGAACTTGCTTAAGACCATAGAGGGCCTTTCTAAGCTTGTAGACACAAGAAGATTGAGTAGGAGTGATAAAACCTTGTGGTTGTTCCACATAGACTTCCTCTTCAAGATCTCCATTTAGAAATGCACTTTTGACATCCATCTGGTAGACCTTGATGTCATTGTAGGCAGCATAAGCTAGGAAAATTCTGATGGCTTCCAATCTGGCAACTAGTGCAAAGGTCTCATCAAAGTCAATTCCTTCTTCTTGGCAGTACCCTTTAGCTACCAGCCTTGCTTTATTCCTTACAATGTTGCCTTCTTCATCTGCTTTGTTTTTGAACACCCATTTGGTTCCAATGACATTCTGGTGCTTTGGTCTAGGGACAAGTTCCACACTTTGTTCCTTTCAAACTGAGTGAGCTCTTCTTGCATTGCATTAATCCAGTCAGAGTCTGAGAGAGCTTCTTCTACAGTCATGGGTTCCATCTGAGTGATGTAGCAAGCAAACATTGCGTCTCTCCTGGTTGTAGCAGATCTGGTCTGTACACCACTTCTAATTTGTCCAATTACTTGGTTTGCTGGGTGGTCCCTCAACCAAGTTAGATCAGGTTCTGATAAGGGTTGTCTTGATCTCTCTTGTTCATCTTCTGATTCTTCATCACTGTCTTTGTCTTGCAAGATGGGGTTCCGAATGGTGACCACTTCTGGTGTGACCACTTCTGGTTCTTCTCCTAGACTTACTTCCTTCAGGTTCTCTGTTATGTTCTCAACAGAGTTGTGATCATCAAACTTGACATGAATAGACTCTTCAACAAGGAGAGTTCTCTTGTTGAGTATTCTATAGGCTTTGTTTGTGCTTGAGTAGCCTATGAATATACCTTCATCAGCTTTTTCTTGGAATACTTTGAGATTCCCCTTTTCCATTGTTCAGAATGTAGCACTTGCACCCAAAGGCGTGAAAGTAACTGATGTTTGGTTTTGTTCCTTTCCATAGCTCATAGGGGGTTTTTTGGTGAGCTTTGTGAATCATGCTCATGTTCTGAGTGTAGCATGCAGTGTTGATTGCTTCTGCCCAGTATCTGAGAGGTAGGTCAGATTCAGCAATCATGGTCCTTGCAGCTTCTTTCAATGTTCTATTTCTTCTTTCTGCAACTCCATTTTGTTGAGAAGTTCTGGCTGCAGAGAGTTGATGCATTGTTCCATTCTGGTCACAGAAATCCTTAATGACTTTGTTGACAAACTTTGTTCCTCTGTCAGGTCTGATGACCTTGACTTTGAGGTTCTGTTCATTCTGCAGTAGTTTCAACAGAGATGGTAGTTTCTGCAAAGTCTCATCCTTTTTGTTCAAAAAGATTGTCCAAATATATCTTGAATAGTCATCCACCATGACTAGAGTGTATCTTTTGCCACCAACACTTGTAGTCTCAACTGGTCCAAACAAATCCATGTGGATCAGATTTAAGGGACTGGTAGAGATATCTCCATTAATGGGTTTGAAGGTGTTTTTGACTTGCTTTCCTTTCTGGCATGCACTGCACAAGTTTTCCTTCTTGTGTACAATGTTGGGCAGTCCATCAACAATGTGATATCTTGCTAGTTTGTTGATTGTTTTAAAATTCAAGTGGCTCAGCTTCTTGTGCCATTCCCAGCTGAGTTTTGAATCTCCTTTGGCTATTAAGCAGATTCCTTCCTTTGCAGTAGACCAATCACCAATATAGATGTTCCTTTTTCTTTTTGCTGTTAGAACCACTTCTTTAGTTGTCTCATGCTTGACAGAACAGCCTTCTTTTGAGAATTCAACTGTGTAGCCTTTGTCACAGAACTGACTAGCACTTAGCAAGTTGAACTTCAGGCCTTCAACATATGAGACATCATCAATGATAATCTAGTCCTTGATCAGCTTGCCTTTTCCTTTTGTTTGACCTTTCTTGTCATTTCCTCCAAAGGTGACTCGAGGTCCATTTATTTTCTGGAACTCTGTTAGGCAACTTTTGTCACCTGTCATGTGTCTGGAGCATCCACTATCAATAAACCAATCTTTCTCAGGGATGACTCCAGCACACAGTTCCTGCATTAATGAAAGGAAGATTTAGGTACCCAAGCAATGTTGGGTCCTAGGGGGTCATGCAGTTTTGGTAGCCAGTACCACTTTGGTCTCATCAAGTGAAACCTTGGTGGGTGGTACCCATTGTCCACCTGGTAGTCATGGTAAACAGCAGTAAGATTCATGATCGCTTTTTTTCTGCAAGTGTACAGATCGGTCGTAGTAAAACCTAGAGTATTCTAGGGTCGATCCCACAAGGAGCACAAATTGAATTTTAATGGTTTAAGTTTCTATCAACAAAGTAAAAACTGATTTTGATTTGATTTTGATAAAATAAGAGCGAGAAGTAAACAGAATTAAGAATAAATCAAGTAAACAATAGATAAAATGGCCCTCGGGATTCGGGTTATACACTTAATATTAATAGAAAATCTCAGTGTTGGTTCAAGCAATTAAAGTGACAATTGGTTCTAAAATATGCTAATACTCCGTCGAGATATTAGCGTGTACCGGTTAAGCTAGTGTTAATCCGTCAATCAAACACTAAACTTAACTAGTCAAAAAGCGACAATTGAAATTCACCACAAATTCCTAACTATTTCTAGTATAGGTAAATCATGTTTATTTTACGGGCTCAAGTATCATGCCTCACCCGTCGGTGCATCACACGATACCTAACATAAGAATTAAGCACGAGCTCAATGCAAAATTCATCAATGAAATTCATAAAATAAATTTAATTGGAAAAATAATCTGTCGATTACAATGGAAGAACCAATCACAAGAGATAATCACTTAATACCAAGCTTTAATACCGAATCCCCCGGGATAAAATTCTAGCCAAAAATCATACTTAAAGTAAGAAAGAAATCACTTTTCAATAGCATAAACATGAAGGTAGAAGTTCTGAAATTGAACTACAAAAACTAGAAATTCTGAAATAAAACTAACTAATTAAAAGAGAATGAAAAACCGAAGACATCGATGAAGGAGCGGCTGGATTCCTCTTCCTTTCTCTCCCGTTTTCCCCTCCGTTCCCTTCTCCTTTCCTGCTGCGATGCTGCTGCGTTTTATATGACGGCCTGGGCAGATTTTTGGATCTTCAAATTGGGGGAGTTAATCCCCAACGGCTCCCTCCATTAAATTCGGCCAAGACTGCCTTTTCTTTTGATGATTGGGAATGTCAAATCCATCTCAAGATATGAAGGAAGGTTAGGATGATTTGCCAGAAGTTTCCTTGTTATCCAAAGACGAAAATTATGCCCTCTTTGTGCGCAAGATGATCTTTCTAAAAATGATTTGGAGAGGTTACGGGAAAGTTTATTTCCTTGTCATTCTTGGGCTGATTTTGAGCAACTTATCCTTTTTCTTCTCATCTCTTCTAAATTGACCTCAAAAGTTCAAGCTTCTTTAATTTAAGACTCATCCTAGAAAAAAATAGTTTTATCACAAATTAGGAATAAAAGTCCAAAAAATGAATTCAAATAGGCCCAAAATATCAAAATGAATTATCATAAATAAAGAATAAATTTGGGCCTATCAAATTCCCCCACACTTAGGGTCTTGCTTGTCCTCAAGCAATAAAAAACGAGTGCATGCAAAGTCCAACTTGAGCACAACCAGAATACTTAGAGTTCTCCCAGGAAGACCCTCGTGGTCTGCTTTGCTTACTTGCCTCAGGAATGTCAAGTTAGAATCAACTTTAGCTACTCAAACACATTGCTAGTATAAACCATATGGTCATGCTATTCTTGAAGAATTAAAAGGAAGTGCAGAATTGGATCTTTTAAAAACCAGCTGGAAACTAATAGGATTAGCAACAAGATAGCAGCCCTCTAAATAAACAACAACAAGCACTTCAAAAGTCAGAAGACAAGTGTTTCTTTTCATAAAATCATTTCATTATTCTGTAATTTAACCCTTGCCTAAAAAAAAACATTTCAATTGCGGACTGCACTTGTACTTGCCAAAAAAATTGCCCAGCACACTTGAAAATCAAGGAGAAAGCTCAAAATTCAGAGATAGTTTATTCATGAATAGCAGTGACACATTGAAAAAAAAAACTAGCATTATGTTTGAAACTAACTAAACTTGGTGCTAACGAGGCATTAAACTCATCATTGGCCATAAAAGGTCCAAACTGGGAACGAATTCAAGCTCAAAGCTGCTGAAATTCAAGGCCAAAACACACAACCTCCCCCACACTTGAACAAAACATTGTCCTCAATGTTAACAGTAAAAGGTGAAGGGAAAAGAGTACTCCCTTGAATTATTGATTTAGAAGATATCAGCTGGAGTATATCCAGGCTATGCTCCATCATCAGATCATCATTTATTCTGCAAACAAAAGGAAACAAAAAAAACGAAGAAAGTAGAAAACTAGAAGAAGGAAAAATGAAAATCAAAGGACAAGGTAATGAAATGTTGGGTTGCCTCCCAATAAGCGCTTTAGTTAACGTCTAGAGCTAGACACTTCAAAAAAAATACGTCAATCCGAATGGGGGGTGTTTGATTCAGCATTAGGAACTGTCTCCCCACGAAAAAATGCTTCAATCTTTGTCCATTGACCACGAACGGCCTCTTCTCACTGACCATAAAATGACATTTTTCCCAATTAAGTACAAGATCAGTTTCCACGCATCGCGCTAAGACACGTTCCAGATTAGTCAAACAACAATCAAAAGACATGCCAAACACAGAAAAATCATCCATGAAAACTTCAATAATGTCTCCAACCATATCAGAAAATATAGACATCACACATCTTTGAAAAGTAGCAGGTGCATTACAAAGACCAAAAGACATTCTTCTAAAAGCGAACGTACCAAACGGGCATGTAAATGTAGTTTTTTCCTGATCTTCCGGAGCAATAGGAATTTGAAAATAACCGGAAAAACCATCAAGAAAACAGTAATATTCATAACCAGCTAGGCGTTCTAACATCTGATCAATGAAAGGTAGCGGGAAGTGATCTTTTCGGGTCGCAGCATTAAGCTTTCTATAATCTATACAAACCCTCCACCCAGTCACAGTCCTGGTAGGTATTAATTCATTTTTATCATTACTAACAACCGTAATACCCCCTTTTTTCGGAACAACCTGAACTGGGCTAACCCACGAGCTATCTGAGATAGGATAGATAATACCTGAATCCAGCAACTTATGAATTTCTGCCCGCATAACTTCTTTCATATTAGGGTTAAGACGTCTTTGGGCTTGCACACAAGGAGTATGATCATCTGTTAATAAGATTTTATGCATGCAAATCGAGGGAGATATACCTTTAACATCAGCAATAGACCATCCTAAAGCTGCCCTGTACTTCTTCAAAAGAGATAACAACATTTCCTCTTCTTCAGGCTTCAAATAAGCATAAACAATCACTGGAAAAGTATTATTATTTCCAAGAAAAGCATATTTCAGATTTGAAGGAAGAGGTTTAAGCTCAAGTTGTGGAGGTGATTCATGTGAGGGAGGAAGGGGAGGGGTGCTTCTACCTAAATCCTCATATTTCTTTCCAAAGTTACTGGTTAATGAACCTCGGCCCTCTAAACTCATCACACAATCAGAAAAAACAGAATCTTCCTCTTTTTCATTCAAATTAAGAGCAATACATGCTTCAAGAGGTTCACAAAATGAATGCTTAGCAAAAGTTTCAGAAACAAGAGAATCAATTGAGTCTAAAGCATAACAGGAATCATCAAAAGCATGAAAATTAACAGCCTTAGCAATAGTAAACTCCTCTTTTTCAACCCCAACCCGAAAAATTAATTTTCCTTGAGGCATATCAATCAAAACCCCGCCAGTTAATAAAAAAGGTCTGCCTAAAATAAGACAAGTATCAGAATCAATTCCTATATCAAGCATGAGAAAATCTGCGGGAAAATAAAATTTACCCACTTTAACTAGGACATCTTCAACAACACCAAGCGGATACTTAACCGACCTATCAGCCAGTTGTAAAGAAACAGTAGTGGGCTTTATATCAACAATTCCAAGTGTTTTGCAAACAGTTAAAGGCATCAAATTGATACTAGCACCTAAATCACATAAGCACTTATCAATAACAACATTACCAATAGTGCAGGGTATAGAAAAACTCCCTGGATCTTTTAACTTTGGTGGCAGTTTGCTCTGTAGTATGGCACTGCACTCTTCACTTAACTGGACAGTCACAAACTCCTCGAGTTTCTTCTTGTTTGACACCAACTCTTTGATATACTTGGCATATGATGGCATCCTAGCAAGTGCTTCAGCAAATGGAATATTGACTTGCAACTTCTTAAAGATCTCTAAGAACCTCTGAAAATTATTATCTTGGTTCCTCTTACGCAGCCTCTGTGGATAAGGAATAGGAGGTACATACGGCTCTGGAGGAACATATGACTTTTCTGCCTCGGTTTCAGCTGGTTGAACCACGTCATTCTTGGTGAATGTCGAGTCATCTTGATCTCCGGTTACCTCTTGTGCAGCAACTTGATTTTGGATAGTTTTTTCCTTGACTGGAGCTCTCTCATGAATAGTGTTAGGCAGTTTTTTTCCGCTTCTTAATGTGACTGCCATCGTGTCTCTTGGATTAACATCAGTGCTTGCTGGAAGCTTGCCTTTGTCCTTCTCCGTTACCATTCTAGCTAATTGCCCAACTTGCACTTCGAGAGTATGAATCGAAGCTTGGTTAGATTGCACCACCTTGTCAATTTTAGCATCCATTTTTTTCATGGTTGCATCTTGATTCGCCATGTACTGCACGACTAATTCTTCAAATTGCGGCTTTTGTGCTGGCATTTGGAACTGATATGAAGGCATTACTTGTTGCTGAAATGAGGGAACTTGTGCTTGCTGGAACCCAGGAGGTCCCACTGGCCTAGCATTGCCCGGATCCTTCCATGAGAAGTTAGGGTGACTCCGCCAACCTGGATTATATGTGTTTGAGAAGGGGTCGTTCTTTTGCGGCTGATTTTGCTTATTTCCATAGGCTCCCATATAGTTCACCTCTTCACCAGGTTGTTGATTCATACCTGCATGAATACATAAGTTAGCATTGTGTCCAATTGAACCACAAAAAGCACATACCTCGCTGCTTGGACTCTCACGAGTCATCAACAACTTCATTTGATTATTTAGCTCATCCAATTGTGTGGCCAAATTAGGTTGGGCGTTCACTTCGTGCACAACCGCCCTGCGACCTCTCACAGCCTTCTGTTGAGAATTAGTAGCCAAATTCTTATAAATGTCCCATAACTCATTAGCATTTTTATCTCCTGTATAACCACCACAAGCAGTATCTACAAGAGTTTGGCAATTCGGAGTAAGACCATCATAGAAAAATTGAGTTAAAAGTAACACAGAAAACTGATGGTGGGGGCACTGGTTCAAAAATAAATTAAACCTTTCCCATGCTTCATGAAATAATTCCCTTTCCCCTTGAACAAAATTGCAAATTCTACTCCTATAATCCATTGTTTTCTGGTTAGAATAGAATTTGAACATGAAAGCATCATAAACTTGCTCCCAATTGGTTAGAGAGCGTTCTGGCAAATTTAACAACCACTGTCTAGCCTCACTTTTCATGCAATAAGGAAAACATCTCATACGAAGCTCATCTTCGGATAAATTATTTAAAGGAAAAGTTTGTACCGTACTATAAAGCTCACGCATGAATCCTAGAGCATCTTCAGTTCCCAGTCCATTAGGCTGCTTGCAACCCACTTGGTGAATAGCCAAATGTGATCTTTTCAACCCCAAATATGCTACAATCCATGTATTATGAGGTGCTAAAGTGATTATATCAACCTTCTCTAGTGGGAATTCCCAGCCTTATTCACGGAGAGAGAGCAAGGTAAGCAAGGACCTGCTATAAGCAGAAATGTGGGGCCAAATATATTAAAATACCCATTTTTCTTAAATGTTTTATAACTTTTTTTATTTGTAAACTATTTTTTTTAAAAACTATATTAAAATTCATAATCACCAATATAACATATGTACAGTTGTAAAAAAAATAAGTTTTATCAGCTAGAGACTTTTTAGATTTAAAATTTTTGTAAAGTTGATCTAAATTTTCTGAATTAGTGACAAAAAAATTAAACTCCAAATTTATATATTTCTACATTGGAATGTATGACTTTTAAAAGCATAACTATTCACAAAAAACATAAACAAAGAGTTAATGTATAGTAATAAAACAAAGGTTTTAATTAAGAAATTAAAAATAATTGAAGAGTGAATATATTGACAGTGTTGGGTTGCAGAGAAAAATAAATTGACTGGATGAATACGTATAAAGTGAGGGGAAATCAGATTTATTGACTGATAAGGGTTGCGGGTAGCCTTAAAGGAGGGAAGCATATTAAGATGTATATTTTTGAGCTCATAGTTTCTTGCGGCATCAGAAAGTAAAATTCAAGAAGGGTTGGCGGCTATTACCGGACGCTGGATATCCCTCAAACGTGGAGGTGGCGGGACAACAACTTGCCTATTATTGTTATCGTTCGCCATAACTAATCTTCTTCTTGCTTTTCTTTGTCTAAAAGTGCGTTCAATCTCAAGATCTAAGGGTTCCAAATCTGCGTTAAGCTGTTTTCTGGATCCCCTTAATCGCATAAAAATCTGCACTTACTGAAAAAATTGTGAAGCATAATGCAGTGATAATAAAAGAGAATAAAATGGAAGAAAGAAAAACAATAGTTAACAGAAACAAAACCAAAAAGAAACAATTTAAGCGCTCCCCGGCAACGGCGCCAAAACTTGACCGCTTTTTTTCTGCAAGTGTACAGATCGGTCGTAGTAAAACCTAGAGTATTCTAGGGTCGATCCCACGAGGAGCACAAATTGAATTTTAATGGTTAAAGTTTCTATCAACAAAGTAAAAACTGATTTTGATTTGATTTTGATAAAATAAGAGCGAGAAGTAAACAGAATTAAGAATAAATCAAGTAAACAATAGATAAAATGGCCCTCGGGATTCGGGTTATACACTTAATATTAATAGAAAATCTCAGTGTTGGTTCAAGCAATTAAAGTGACAATTGGTTCTAAAATATGCTAATACTCCGTCGAGATATTAGCGTGTACCGGTTAAGCTAGTGTTAATCCGTCAATCAAACACTAAACTTAACTAGTCAAAAAGCGACAATTGAAATTCACCACAAATTCCTAACTATTTCTAGTATAGGTAAATCATGTTTATTTTACGGGCTCAAGTATCATGCCTCACCCGTCGGTGCATCACACGATACCTAACATAAGAATTAAGCACGAGCTCAATGCAAAATTCATCAATGAAATTCATAAAATAAATTTAATTGGAAAAATAATCTGTCGATTACAATGGAAGAACCAATCACAAGAGATAATCACTTAATACCAAGCTTTAATACCGAATCCCCCGGGATAAAATTCTAGCCAAAAATCATACTTAAAGTAAGAAAGAAATCACTTTTCAATAGCATAAACATGAAGGTAGAAGTTCTGAAATTGAACTACAAAAACTAGAAATTCTGAAATAAAACTAACTAATTAAAAGAGAATGAAAAACCGAAGACATCGATGAAGGAGCGGCTGGATTCCTCTTCCTTTCTCTCCCGTTTTCCCCTCCGTTCCCTTCTCCTTTCCTGCTGCGATGCTGCTGCGTTTTATATGACGGCCTGGGCAGATTTTTGGATCTTCAAATTGGGGGAGTTAATCCCCAACGGCTCCCTCCATTAAATTCGGCCAAGACTGCCTTTTCTTTTGATGATTGGGAATGTCAAATCCATCTCAAGATATCAAGGAGAGGTTAGGATGATTTGCCAGAAGTTTCCTTGTTATCCAAAGACGAAAATTATGCCCTCTTTGTGCGCAAGATGATCTTTCTAAAAATGATTTGGAGAGGTTACGGGAAAGTTTATTTCCTTGTCATTCTTGGGCTGATTTTGAGCAACTTATCCTTTTTCTTCTCATCTCTTCTAAATTGACCTCAAAAGTTCAAGCTTCTTTAATTTAAGACTCATCCTAGAAAAAAATAGTTTTATCACAAATCAGGAATAAAAGTCCAAAAAATGAATTCAAATAGGCCCAAAATATCAAAATGAACTATCATAAATAAAGAATAAATTTGGGCCTATCAATTCACTTTGGGCAGATGCTTGTGAGGTTCATGCTTTCTGTTAGCATATTTCTGCATAGCCTTCTTTGTTGGAAAGAAGTCCCATATGTTATCAAGAGCAGAGGGGCGCTTATCCTTGGGCTTCTGAGGTTGACCAGACAGCCTCTTCTGCCTATAGTTAATTTTCTCTTGATATCTGCCTCTCTGGTAGTAACCTCTGGTGTAGTTATCATGAGAATTTCTGTTGAGGTTTTGCCTTTGATTATTATTTTTCAGAAAACCTCTTTTGTTGTTAGGGTTTCTGCCAGGCTCATTTATTTTCAAAACTTGTTTTTGTTTGACCTTTAGTCTTTGGTTCTCTAGTCTGACTTTCTCATGAGTAACCTTAGTACCAAAAGTACTAGCATGGCAGTTGGGGCTAGAACTCTGTGGCTCTATGACTTTATCAACCTTAGCAACTTGGGTGCTAGGTCTTACAGAAGAGTCACCAGGTTCTGTTGAGCCATATCCAAGACCAAAGCCAAAACCAACTTGTTGATCAAGTACTAACCTTTCCATGGAAGACTGGGCCTTCTGGTAGGTGTTGTACTTAATCTCAAGGGCTTCTATTTCTCTTACTCTCTTAAGAAGAGAAACATTTTCAGCTTCCAGTTTATCTCTCTCCTTAATCAAGAGATTGATTTTGATCTCAACCTCTTATCTTAAGTCTGAGATTTCCACCTTCAACTTACTGTTTTCTTCTTTAACACAAGAATAGGTGGTTTGGATAGCCTTAAACTCTTCCCAAAATTCTGACATTGAATCAGAATTAAAGGCTAAGTCTACCGAAGAAAAACTAGAGGTAGAATTAGAGGATACCTCATCATCAGATTGACCCATAAGGCATAGGTCTTCTGTCTCTGTATCTAGGCAACAGAATGCCTCATTGGATTCTGATTCAGGACTGGATTTTGTCTCAGAGAGAGGGTCCTTCTCCGGTTGTTCTCAGATGTGAGCTTTCCTTCTTCGGTGCTCATACTTCTTTTCTCCTTCTTGGCCTTGCCTTTTGGAGACTATGGGATGTGGACAGTTGGCCTTGAAGTGACCTGGTTGTCTGCAGTTGTAGCAGAGAAGCTCTCCACTACTTTCTGAAGATTTGGTTTTCAGGTGTGGTTTTCTGCTAGAGGATGGACTTCTGCCATCCTTGGGCTTCATAAACTTTTTGAATTTCCTGGCAAAAGCAGCCATATATTCGTCAGTTAAAAATATTGAAGGGTCAAAGTCATTTACCTTGGAGGTGCTGGCTGTGAGGGCATTAGTTGTTCTGTCCTCAACTTTTTCTTTCTCTTCTTCATTCATCTCGAACTCATAAGACTTAAGATCAGAGATGAGTTTCTCGGTGTTGTAGGTTCTGAGATCCTTGCTGTCTCTCATTGCAGTGACCTTCAACTTCCAGGGTGAATGTAGGCCTCTTAGAACCTTTAAGTTGATCTCCTTGGGAGTCAGTTCCTTCCCAAGTTCTGAAATCTCAGCAGTGAGGGTGAGCAGGCGTGCATACATCTCAATTATGCACTCCTTGGGGAGAAGTTTGAAGTCTTCAAACTTTTTCATGGAAATAGTGAGCTTGTTGTCTTTCTCCTGCTCATCACCAGCTCCAATGAGGGTCAGAGTATCCCAGATTTCCTTGGCAGAGGTGCACTTCTTGATTCTAGTGAAGTTATCATCAATGGCCTTGTAAAGAATGTCCTTGGCAATGTTGTCAAGGTTGTACTTTCTTCTTTCTTCATTTGACCACTCATGGCGAAGCTTGGTTATCATTTGGGGTAGACCACTACCAACGATGTACTGTGGGTTTGCCTTTGTAAACTCAGTGAAGGGACCTGCATCTAGGACTTCCCACATTTCATCATGTAGTGCACAGAGATGAGCTTTCATGCGTATCTTCCAGTCATCAAACTTGGTAACTGAAAACATCAGGTTCTTTGAAAGAGTGTTATCCATAATAAGAGATTTAAAACAGAGGCTAAGAAAACAAGTGGATCTTTGTTCAACAGGTAACCTAAAAGATTACAAGAACAAGGAGGCTCTTATACCACTTGTTGGTCCCGGTTAAGCAGGGAACAGTCTAGAGGGGGGATGAATAGACTGTTCAAGTTTTTCAAACTTTTCTATAAGTCAATACTGACTTATCAGAGATGGTCTGAATCTGGCGACAGAGAGGGTCACGTTCTGATGTCAGAACAGGACCTGGCAGCAGATAAGAGTTCTGTCCGGGTAGCCTCAGGAAAACACTAAGGCAAATGCCTTTCTGCTAACTCTTAGACCAAGATTTGCTGAACACATATTCCAAGTTCTTGAGAGTTTTACAGTCAAAGTCCTAAGTGCAGAAATTAAATGCGTAAAATAGATGACACCGGGGTTTTTATAGTGGTTCAAGGAACAACGTGTTCCTCTAGTCCACTGTTCCACTAAGTTTGTAAGTCAACAATTACAACGCCTTAGTCCCTAGAACTTAAGAAGCACTTCACATCTTCTTCAAGCCTAGTTGTCACCCGGGATGCTCTTCCTGGCTTCCTGATGACTGGTCTCGTTTCACTGAGTCTCTTGAAGTATCCCCACTTCACTACTCCAGCTAATTTGAGACTTCCCTTCTTTTTCAAGAAGTGTTTTCAGTTAAGAACTGGTTTCTCCAACGTTGCTTCGTCATAAAAGATGTATAGTTGAGGTTCTTGAAGTGTTGAAGAACTGGGGAACTTTGCTCTGAGTTGGAAGAAGAGATATGAGAATAATATCTTTCCAACGTAAGCTTTTCTTGTTGAAGGAAAATGAAGTTGAGATCTCAAGAAAGCTTGTAGTTTGAATGTCGTGATGAGAGCAAAAGTTATCCTGTAGTTTTTCGAAGTGTATCTTATATACTGGGAGCAGTCTTCCCGTTGGAGTGTAGAAGACAGCTTCATTTAAAGCTTGTACAGTTGATTTGACCGGTTGGTCCTTCAACTTGCTATTTTGAGGGCGAAAGGATATCCGCAGGGTCAATCATCAGCTTTAAATATCTCAACGTACGAACAGCATTAATTGAGCATTTAATGCGTGAATAGTACCATGTATCGTTAAGTGGCTTCTAGTTGTTAGGGTATTTCCCGTTAGTTTCACGGCCGTTGGAAGTACCTTCGAATTCTTCTAAGTACCAGCAAGTCTGATGAGGATCTTTGATAGCAATTCTGATGTCGGGCTCTGGTAGCTTCCCTGAAGAGCAGCTCTGGTAGCAACTCTGATCAGAAAGTCCAAGAGGGTCTCTGGCCAGTCGACTATGCTAATTCTTACAAAGAAAATTCTAATACAAGATTTCTAAAAGGGGTACTCTAATATTCTAATTAACCTAGCATCATCAAAATCTAAATACATTTATTCCTTACACTTTCCTCGATCGAGAAGTATAGATACTTAGGCAACCATGAAAAAAATGCTTCCTCGAAAGGTGTTATCCCGCCTCCATCTCCTCAAGCTTAAAGAAACAAATAAGCAATGTGGAGCAAAAAGTTGACGAATCGTTCTATAAATATTGGGAATTATTCCAGAAGCTTTGTGAAAGAAGTCCATATCATGGCTATTTGGAGTAAAACCTCATCCTATATTTTTATGATGGTCTATTCGATTATGATCGTAGAGTGATCAACATATAATGTGGGGGAGGGATTGTGAACACAAACCCCTCCATAGAGAGAAATCTAATCACGGAATTAGCTGAAAACTCGAGACAATACAACGCAAGTCCTCCTCTAGAAGAGTTCTTTCTGCTTAAACAAACACAATTGTTCTAGAGAGTCAAGTTACCGACTTGACTTCTTTGGTGAAGGAGTTCCGTTTAAACTCCAAAACTCATGAACTCATGGTCTGTGGTATATGCATGTCACAAACACCCCACTGATTCTTGTTCAACGCTACAAGACGAACATCCCAAGCAAGCTAAGCCAGACCCATGGGATTCAATGGTCAAGCGCCGCAAAAGAAGTACAATCCATACTACTATACTTACAATCTCGGATGGAGGGATCATCCAAATCTGAAATATGGGAACCCTCAACAACCCAACTCTTCCTTTTAACAAAAAAAAAATCATCCAAATCAAGAATTAAATTTGATGTTAATGATATATTTTCGTATGCCATTGTCACAGATATAATGAGTGAACATGATGACAATGAGCTTAAATCTATTGACGAATGTCGTCGTTACAAATGATTGACCAAAATGGAATGAAGCAGTTCAAGGAGATTTAAAAATCGCTAAAAAAGCGTGATGTTTTTGGACCAATATTCCATATGTGAAAAGGCGTAAAACTTGTGGATTTTAAATGAGTTTTTGTGCGTGAGATAAATAAAATTGTTAGATATAAAGCCCGACTTGTTGCTCAAGTTTTTTTAATTTCAGGAATCGATTATGATGAGACGTAACCTTCAATAGTTGATGCTACTACTTTAACATTTTTACTTGACATGTCTGTTTTTGAAAGGCTGCAAATGCGTCTAATGGATGTAGCGACCGCATATTTATATGGATCACTTGATATAGACATAAATATGAAAATTCTTGGAGGATTTAAAATACATGATGCTTATTGCTCGAAATCTCGAGATTTATTTTTCACAAAATTGCAGAAGTCATTATATGGACTTAAACAATCTGGACTCATGTGGTATAATCGTCTCAATGAATATTTGATTGAAGAAGGATATAAAAATAGGATTCATCATAATTGCAGTATATATTGATGATTTAAATATTATTGGAACTCCCAACGAAATAGAAAATACTAAAATATCCATGAAAGAATTTGAAATGAAAGACCTTGAAAGAACAAAATCTTGTCTTGTCATTCAAATTGAATATTTAAGGAATGGTATTTCCATTCATCAATCAAATTATACCGAGAAACTCTTGAGATAGTTTCACATGTATAAAGCACACCCACTCAATTCTCGAGTAGTGATTCGATCTCTCAATGTGCATGATGATCTTTTCCGTCCCTGTTAAGATGATGAGTAAATCCTTGATTCCGAAATGCCATATTTGAGTGCTATTGGAGCATTAATGTATTTGGTTAATAATACCCGACTAGATATTATTTTTTTGTAAATTTATTGGCCAGATACAGCTCTTCTCCAACAAGAAGACATTGAAATGGCGTGAGACATAGATTTCGCTATCTCAATGGTAAAACCGCTCTTAGATTGTATTACAAGAATGGTGCAAATACCACATTAATAATTGGTTATGTCGATGCATGATACTTGTCTGATCCACAAAAGGTAAAATCACAAACATGTTATTTATTCACTTATGATGATACCGCTATCTCGTGGAGATCAATGAAGTAAACGTTAACTCTCACATCATCAAATCATACAGAATTAATTGTTCTTTATGAAGTAGGCTGAGAGTGTGTCTCGTTGAGATCAATGATCCAACACATACAAAATGAATGTGGTATAAAATCTTTTACATGTGATCCTATTGTGATTTATATAGACAACACGACATGTATAGCTCAGATCAAAGGATGTTATATCAAAGAAGATAGAACAAGGCATATAGCACCAAAAAATTTCTCCACACATGATCTTAAGAAAAAAGGAACGGTTAATGTCAAACAACTCAAGTCCTGCGACAACCTGGCTGGTTTATTCACAAAATCAATGCCCCATAAGAAATTTGAAGAACTTGTCCACAAAATTGGAATGTGTCGTCTTTGAGATATATGTTGAATTGAGGGGTGTATTATATGCACTGCACTCTTTTTCCATTCGTTCATGTTTTTGTCGCACTTGATTTTTCCAGACAAAGTTTTTAATATAATGAAACAATACAATAATCTTCCTGTTCGGACAGAACGCCGCCGTCCGTACCTCAACGTTTGGACCCTTTTCCGGTAGAATTTTTTGATGAAATTTTTTGGACATGTTTTCCATCAAGTGTAGTTTATCCACACAAAAATCAACTAAAAAGTCAATCAGAAAATTAGTCAAATATTTTTTGAAAGATAACTGCGCCAAAATATACTGATCATAATCATCTACTGATCAGCTTGAGCTCAAATTCCTCCTATAATTAAATAAGAGCCCTTCTCCATTGTAATTAACATACCATTATATAAGAGCAACTCTTTCAAAAATATTATTAATATAAACTCTCTCCTTAATCTTTTGCTCATTTTCTTTCATTATTTTCATTATTAGTATAAGAGTTTGTCAAATTTTATTTCGAACATTCTTTTTACCAGATTAATACTATCGTATACATTAATTTACCATCATGCGTAGTCGCTTACGTCAGTGCTTACTACTCCATCATATATGTAGTATAACAAATGGGCCCATACTTTAGAGAAACTTCCACTGCTTTTTGAATATACTTCATCTTCAAAATAGACTTAAAGACTTAAAGCAGTGTAGCGATTAGTTAAGACTTATTGGTAACACCATTAATGACTTGTTTACACGAGAGAGAGAAAAGTTGCATTTATTTTCCTTCTTTGTTAATACTTCGTAGTTTTTACTTTTACCAGTGGTTAATCCGGTCAAGTTTCAAAGGTTAAGTGAAAGAAGCTTCCGACTCGCCCCGCATCGCACGTAGATGCCCAAATGTAGTATATGGTCCCACAAGTATGATAATTCAGCGTGGGATTATTATCAAATTTTGAATCTATTATTTAAAACAGTTTTTCTTCTTTCGATTAATAGAAGCAGCCAAGCAGGTATCGGAGTGATTGCATGAAATTGTAGAAGTAATTTAGAGTATTCTAAGGTTAACCATAATCCAGCATTCCAGCCTGTCAATAAATCTAATATCCCTCCAGTTTATATGTATTCACTCAGTCAATTCAATTTTTTTATGCAACTTAGGACCGTCAATTTATTCACTCAGCACATATTTTTTTGTAATTAAATGGATAAATCTTTACTTTTTATTACACATCATTTATGTGATAATTTTTTTTACCAATAATTATGATTTAAAAATTCAAACATTTCAATGTAAAAATAAATGAATTTGGAGTTTAATTGTTTTTGTTACTTCACATCTATCTTTAAAAAAAGTAACTCAGAGACATTGATAAAAATATTTTAACCATGAGATTATAATTTTAGCACTTAGATTTACTTCTGGAAAAAATTGAAACTAAAAATATGCAACTGATAAAACTCTATATATTCTTTAAAAAAATTATATATACATTAATGATGTCATATGAAAGAGCATAAAAAATCACGAATTTTGATATATTTTTTATAAAAGTTGAAATATAAATGAAAAAATTATAACACTTTAAAATATACTCTGCGCTACATATTTGGAGCTCTATTTCAAGTGGGCTCGAGCATCAATTATCTTCTTCCGCCTGCCAACCATGCCTAAGTTAGAAGCTGTTCTCTTCGCCTGATCTGAATGTTTCTGATCTGAATTTTTTAAGTTCTGATCTGATCTGATCTGAATTTTTCTGATCTGATCTGATCTGATCTGAATCTTTCTGATCTGATCTGATCTGATCTGAATCTTTCTGATCTGATCTGATCTGATCTGAATGTTTCTGATCTGATCTGAATGTTTCTGATCTGGTCTGATCTGATCTGAATGTTTCTGATCTGATCTGAATCCTTCTGATCTGATCTGAATCTTTCTGACCTGATCTGATTCGAATATTTCTATGATTATAATTATAATTATAATTATAATTATTATAATTGCAATTACAAATATAATTTAAATAAAATTATAATTACAATTGTAATTATAATTACAATATTTATCTCTATAATTGTAACTATAGTTATCAATATTATTATAATTACTCCGTAAAATAATTACAATAGTAATAATAATAATATTAATAATTATAATAAAAATAATAATTATAATCATAAATTATAATTATAATATAATTATAAGTATAATTATAATTATTATAATTATAATTAATAATAATTATAATTATATTAACATTAATTATAATATTATAATTTAATAATAGTAATATAAATACAATTAATACTATTATAACGATATTATTATATTAATATTATTATTACAATAATATAATAATAATATGATTATTATTATAATTAGAATTATATTATTATAATATTATATTATAATTATAATTATAATCATAATTATAATTATGATTGTAATTATAATTAAAATTATGATAATTATAATTAATTACAATTATAATTATAATTAATTATAGATATAATTATAATAATTACAATTGATTATACTTATAATTATAAGAATTATAATTGTAATTATAATTATAATTACATATAAATATTATATAATATTATAATAATATTACTCATATTATTATTATTATTATTATTATTATAATATTGTAATAATAATAATAATAATAATAGTCTTCTTAACAATTGCATTTATATTACTATTATTATATTAAAATATTATAACTATTATTAATATCTTTTTTTATCATATTATTATTAATATTATTAATAATAATTATATAATAATAATGATAATAGTAATAAGAATATTAATAATAATAATAATCAATATTTAATATAATAATAAAAATGATAAATCATGTCTGAACTTTTCTGATCTGATCTGATCTGAATGTTTCTGATCTGATCTGAATGTTTCTGATCTGGTCTGATCTGATCTGAATCTTTCTGATCTGATCTGAATCTTTCTGATCTGATCTGATCTGATCTGAATTTTTCTGATCTGATCTGATCTGATCTGAATTTTTCTGATCTGATCTGATCTGATCTGAATTTTTCTGATCTGATCTGATCTGATCTGAATTTTTCTGATCTGATCTGATCTGATCTGAATAAAATAAGAATAAGCAATAAGTAATAAGAATAAGACGAACAGAACAGCACCTTAGTTGTCTCTCTTGGGGTGAGTGAAGGTAGCACATTCCGACTCCATCCGTTTTCCCAAGTCCCAATCCACTATGACTTTCCAATACAAAAAATGGTTGGGTTGCATCTCATTTGGTGCGAAAACCTCAGATCTGGGGTTTTCAACCCTACCATTGCGGATAGCATAAGAGATTGTTTGTGATTGCTTCTACCTTAAAAGAATGATTTTTAAAGTGATTTTGGAGAAAGTGTTTAATGGTACAAAAAGTTAATAGTGTTTGAAACAAATGATTCTGAAAAAGTAAATGTTGATAATGTTTGATAAATAAGTTTTTTTTGTGTAATAGAAAAAGTGAAAAAACACTCATCCACCTGCTTCACACTTTTAGGCAGAAACTGACACTTGAAACACTCACTTCGACTTTTTTAAGACAAAATCTGAAAAGCACTTTTTAAAAAAAAAAATTGCAAACAACTCCTTATAAGTTGATCCTAAATATAGTTTTTTAGAAGTTGAGAGAGACTACTTTTTTTTATTTTTTTTGCAAACACTCTCTTATAAGTTGCTCCTTTTTTCTAACTTTTCTTATTTGATTCCTACTAAAATTTGTCATTTTCTGATTTAAACATAAAATATTGTTAATTTATTTTGCTTATCATAATTTTTTTTGTTTTTCTGTTTTTCAGCTTAACCATCTTGGTAAAAAATGGAAGAGAAACGTTATAAAATGGGGCTTCTTTTCAATATAATTGAAACAAAACTTATGAATAAAAATGTGACCCAATATAATTATAGATGGTTAATTAGCCAATTTCTCTTGCCTTTATTCATGAAGAGTTAGTGTGTGTGTGTGAGAGAGAGGGGTATTACACATACAGAAGGAAACCACATAATTGGTACTACTTCCATCTCAAAAATGTTGTCATATCATAAAATTTGGCCACGATGTGATCATGATCATGTGTTCGAAGGCAGCAAAATTGGAGAAGCTGGCTGGGGTTGGAACAAGGGTGTAATTTAAACAATGTAATCCTATTTTTTTTTAACGCATGTTTTAGAGGTCATTTGGGTGCTGTTCTGTTCGTCTTATTCTTATTACTTATTGCTTATTCTTATTTTATTCAGATCAGATCAGATCAGATCAGAAAAATTCAGATCAGATCAGATCAGATCAGAAAAATTCAGATCAGATCAGATCAGATCAGAAAGATTCAGATCAGATCAGATCAGATCAGAAAGATTCAGATCAGATCAGAAAGATTCAGATCAGATCAGACCAGATCAGAAACATTCAGATCAGATCAGAAACATTCAGATCAGATCAGATCAGAAAAGTTCAAACATGATTTATCATTTTTATTATTATATTAAATATTAATTATTATTATTAATATTGTTATTACTCTTATGATTATTATTATATAATTATTATTAATAATATTAATAATAATATGATAAAAAAAAGATATTAATAATAGTTATAATATTTTAATATAATAATAGTAATATAAATGCAATTGTTAAGAAGACTATTATTATTATTATTACAATATTATAATAATAATAATAATATGATTAATATTATTATAATATTATATTATAATTATATGTAATTATAATATTAATTACAATTATAATTCTTATAATTATAAGTATAATCAATTGTAATTATTATAATTATATCTATAATTAATTATAAATATAATTGTAATTAATGATAATTATAATAATTATAATTATAATTACAATCATAATTATAATTATGATTATAATTATAATTATAATATAATATTATAATAATATATTACTAATTATAATAATAATCATATTATTATTATATTATTGTAATAATAATATTATTATATTATTGTAATAATAATATTAATATAATAATATCGTTATAATAATATTAATTGTATTTATATTACTATTATTAAATTATAATATTATAATTAATGTTAATATAATTATAATTATTATTAATTATAATTATAATAATTATAATTATACTTATAATTATATTATAATTATAATTTATGATTATAATTATTATTTTTATTATAATTATTAATATTATTATTATTATTATTACTATTGTAATTATTTTACGGAGTAATTATAATAATATTGATAACTATAGTTACAATTATAGAGATAAATATTGTAATTATAATTACAATTATAATTATAATTTATTTAAATTATATTTGTAATTGCAATTATAATAATTATAATTATAATTATAATTATAATTATAATTATAATTATAATTATAATCATAGAAATATTCGAATCAGATCAGATCAGAAAGATTCAGATCAGATCAGAAGGATTCAGATCAGATCAGAAACATTCAGATCAGATCAGACCAGATCAGAAACATTCAGATCAGATCAGAAAGATTCAGATCAGATCAGATCAGATCAGAAAGATTCAGATCAGATCAGATCAGATCAGACAGATTCAGATCAGATCAGATCAGATCAGAAAAATTCAGATCAGATCAGATCAGAACTTAAAAAATTCAGATCAGAAACATTCAGATCAGGCGAAGAGAACAGCTTCTTGGTAACACTATTTTTCGGCTTATCAGGTTTATCAGCCAACTTTTTCATCAAACACGTAACTTTTCTTTTTGCGCGCTGAATTGTGTAATAATAAAAAAAGTAAGGTTGGAGTTACTTTTTTTGCTGTATTGGTTGAAGTTACTGTAGATGACCATTTTAGCTATTTTTACATATAATTTTTTCGTTATTTTATTAATAAAATATATTTTAAAAATATTTTTTTCTTACATCAGCAGAATCAGTCAATGCAGCGCAGCCACTTCAGCTAGAACTTCTTAAATTTCAGCAGAATCATATCAGCCGAATCAGCCGATTTTTGTGTTACCAAACAGGCTCTTAGTTCAATTCACTCTTTTAAAATTCATTTTATTTGACCATTTCAGAGTGTTTGAAGGCAAAATTGCATGTGTGTATATGTTACCACGCATTAGATAAAATTAATCTCACGTTTTAGAGAAATTGGTCATATTGACTTGATCAATTACACCCTTTTTATTTATTGAAAAATGTACTACGTATTAAATTTGGGTTTAATGCACCAAACCCCCCTGTGATTTGGAAATTCGGCGCATTAGCCCTCTGTGATTTAAAAAATGCGTCAAACCCCCCTGTGTTTTAATTAATCATGCGCCAAATCCCTTATGTGAACAAATTCAATTGTCAAATAAAAGAAAAATGATTAACATTTTTGTATGATTCAGAGATTTTGACATATTTATTTGCATATCCAATCAAAATATTAGGAAAAGTGATTTTCAAATCGTTAAATTTATTCATAAAGGGGGTTCTGTGCATGATTAATTAAAACACAGGGGGGTTTGACGCATTTTTTAAATCACAGGGGACTAATGCGCCGAATTTCCAAATCACAGGGGGGTTTGGTGCATTAAACCCTATTAAATTTGGCAGTACGTCACGAATGAACATTGATGACACGTCACAATTGATGTAAGCACATAGTAAAAAAGTTGAATAACAAAGGCAAGATTGTTTAGCTTCGTTAATAATTAATATGTTCTTGTCTATGGCGATTTTTTTCCTAAAAGAACTTTAAAAATGATTTGGATAGCACCCAAAATATTGAAGATTTTGAAATCATAGTAAAATAAAATAGATGAATGGATATACATATTTAAAAGGAATTTTATCAATCCAGGACCTGAAAGATACACAAACTATCAATCTGAGACCTGAAAGATAAAATGTATCGATATAGGACCCGAATGATGGAAAACTATCGATCTAAGACCTGGATGATGGAAAACTGTCAATATAGGACCTAAATTTTCATAAATTTTATTGATTTTTTTATTCTAAAATATTAAATATTATTTTGTTTTATTAAATAAATCAAAACATATGAAATGTTAGGTCCTAAATTGATAGTTTTTCATCATTCGGGCCTTATACCGATACATTTCATCTTTCAGGTCCCAGATTGATAATTCGTGTATCTTTCAGGTCCCGAATTGATAAAATTCCTATTTAAAATTAGACTGATTTCGCTATCGGACCAAATCAAATCAAATCTAAATAGATCAGACCTGATCTGGTTTAGACAATAATAAAATACACATAAAACATATATTTACAGAGCAGACTAAAGTTGAAAATTCAGGTCAGAGCAGACAATAACAGAAATATTTCAGTCCAATTAAGTCGTGCCTTCATTTAGGCTAGAGAAGCTTGGGCCTCAGAGCATCTCCAATGCTATAATGTGCACGGTGCACATGTGGCATGAGTGATAGCCACATAAATATTAGCAAATAAATTATCTCTCTCCTTATTTGAATGATTTTATACAATTTTGGTAAGTTTTTCCCTGCAATGTCAACACCGATGTCAACATCTACACGGTCTCCTTGACATTGTAGAGAAAAACTTACCAAAACTGTATAAAATCATTCAAATAAGGAGATAAATAATTTATTTACTAATATTTATGTGGCTATTTCTCATGCCACGTGTGCACCGTACACATTTTAGCATTGGAGATGCTCTCAGGGTCCCAAAAAAACTTATGGGGGCAAAAAATTAACTATCTATATACTACGTGTTATATACGGAGTATATGTTTTAAAAATAAAAGTACAAAGACTATGTTGATTGTGTGGCTTAAATTTGCTACGGAACTAACAATAGAGTTATCAATCAAGTAGTAGAGTACAAACCCCAACTCCCGAATTTGTTGAAATGATATTCCCAAAAAGAATCTAGGTTTGATATTGATTTGTTGATTGATGAATTGTTGATTTTTGAATGACCGAATGAAGTAACTTACTAATTTCTATTTCCTAATTGTTGTAATTATTGACTAATTCTTCTATTATTGATTGGGACCTTTTATGAAGCTTGACTCGGGTCTAAGTTTGTGTAGGATCGGCACTGGCGTAACTCAACAACGGGTAGATAAGGAGTATCACAATGGGTAAATCTCATATTCAAATCCTGACAGCTGCGATGAGGGGTTACTATGTAAAAATGCATATGACCTCAGCAAGTACTTGAGCCAGAGCCTCACTCGTTATTTGTCAGCTTGTGACTGTGAAACAAATTTTAAGTATTTACTTAAAATTGATCGCAAATAATAATATGTGAAAATATTGGGTACAATCTCTAAATATGAATCCTCTGATTCTTCACTCGCAATTTGAAGTAATATAATTAAAGAATTTAATTTAAAATTAAATCTCTAATCCTTCAAATATTCGAACGTTCTTCGAATCTTCGAATCTTCGTTCTTGAGATCTTCGAATCTTCGTTCTTCGGATCTTCAAATCTTCTTGAATAAAGAATTCAGATTGAAGGGCCTCCGGGTTTCAAGTGGCTTGATCTTCAACAAAAGGGCCGTTTTATGGCCTAATCTTCTGTTTAAGGGCCTCCCGGGATATATGGCTTGATCTTCAATTGAATTTTGATTCAATTTTCATATGAATATCTTCAAATCTTCAAAGATTCGTTCTTCATATCTTCGAATCTTCAAAGCTTCGTTCTTCAGATCTTCGAATCTTCAAGCTTCGTTCTTCAGATCTTCGAACATTCTTCAACTTTTAGCTTTGTTTGATCAAGAATAAATGAAAATCACAAAGGATTAATCATATATTCTTGACAAAAACGTGGCTTGATATCTTCCGATGTTTCGGAATCCTTCAGAGCCTTTCGGGAGTTCTTCAGAGCTTTTCTGCAGCGTTTCTTCGTCTGAAAGTTCTCCTGTCATTCCTCTCATATGAGACCCTTATTTATAGGTGTGGAGAGGGTGAAAATATGCTTTAGGGTTTAGCAAATTCGTCCATATCCCTTGGGCTTCAATTAAAATGGGCTTTGGGCTCTATTTGCTTGCATTTAATAGCTAGAAAAATCAGCATTTGTTCAATGTGTCTGGACAGCCTTTTTAACAACATTCGGAGCTATTTCTTACGCATATGGACACAATTCTTAGCTAGATTCGTTGTCCTTATTCATAAGTTGAATCGGGGCTCTTATATTTTAGACCACTATTTGATATTGAGCTCTAAATAGAGGATTTAACAGGACTAGTCCATTGCTTAAAAACTCAATTAAATTAACTGGATATTTTAAATGATCCAAATTAATTTATTCATAGATTTATTCTGAGGGGTCCACGTCACTATTTTTTTAAGAAGACCCAACTACCATCACAGTAACCCAATAGAATCTCAGATCGGTCCAATAGCACTTGAAAGAGGCCCAATGATCATCACAAATGGCCCAATAATTTTTAAATGTCCACAGTGACTAAAGTCTCATTTACATTCTCTCAGTTAAGTGTTCCGCCGTGCTAAGGACCCTCAGGTGTCATCCTTTTTTAAATCTAATTAAAACATCTTTAACCCTAAGTAAATAATTAACGTTTACTAGAGTTGTTTACAACTTTTTAAAAATATTAACCATCTGACCCATCCATGCTTGTCGGAAACCATTTGGCGACCTCCGCCCAAGACTGCAACCACTACTTTAATTTTGACGACCATTGCTGGTTACCTATAGCCCGATCTCATTTAATATAACTCGACATCATTTTTAAAATCGCATTACAATTAGAATCAAAAATTGCGTCATCCATTGTTTGAGCAATGTATCTATAGATAATACATCTATAGATAATACATTTGAAAGATACAATTATGGAAAGTTTTGCCACATGTCAATATATTCCACAATTATTTGATTTAACATCAATTTACAAATTAAGGAATACCGTCCTATTAATCACTTCATTACGGACGTGTAATTGAGTTGTAGTCAAATACGTGTACTACTCCACTAAATACATCACCTATTATTTAGGATTCTCCAAAATAAAATTCCATGTTTTTTAAAGTGTTTTAATTTTTTTAATTTTACTCCGATTGTTACAAAAATTTCATCAAAATTCATAACTTTTTATTATCTTTCAAATGACACCAATGTTGAATATACAAAAATAAAATAATAATAATATAATGCTTTAAAAACATTTATAAATAAGGCTATAGATAATACATTTGAAAGATACAATTATGAAAAGTTTTGCCACATATCCATTCCACAATTATTTGATTTAACATCAATTTACAAATTAAGGAATACCGTCCTATTAATCACTTAATTACGGACGTGTAATTGAGTTGTAGTCAAATACGTGTACTACTCCACTAATAAAATTCCATGTTTTTTTAAAGTGTTTTAATTTTAATTTTTTTATTTGTGCTCCGATTGTTACAAAAATTTCATCAAAACTCATAAATTTTTATTATCTTTCAAATGACACCAATATTAAATATACAAAAATAAAATAATAATGTAATGTTTTAAAAACATTTATAAATAATATAGTCAATTAATCGGGGAAAACATTGTCACATGTCAATTTGGCAGTTATTTGTTTTAACATCAAATTCCAATTTAAGGAATAACCTTCGAATTAATCACTAAATACAAATCCCATTATTTAGGGTTCTCCGATTAATCTATAGTTTTTTATTATATTTCATATATCATTAATATTACACATATAAAAATAAAAAACAAATTCTATTAATTATTGCAGTTTAGAGTCGTTTTATATTGTACACACTATTCATCTAGAAGGAAAATAATTTAAATATCTCAAGCATTGAAGGGGTGTAAGGTAAGTACTCCAAAATCGCACATGTTAAATATATACACCTACCTATATATAAAAAGTTATGTTGACATCATGATCATATAAGTTTTCCACAAATGTAATTTTATGGTGTTAAGTACATATTTTAAAATACGTAAAACACTTATGAGGATGCAACTAAAATTATATTGCACCACATATAATATAATTTATTTCACAATGGCGGTCCTAGACTTAGCTCCTTCAACATTATATAATATTATATTATACCAACTTGAAGTGTACCATATTTTACTAATAATGTTATCCGCTAAGCAGTCACTTCAAGTGGCGGTTTTCTTAATTGGGGTATAGATCGTCTGTATTTTGGGACACTTTTAATTTCTCCATAATTTTGCAGTTCTCTTAACCAGAGTTTAACTACTTTTCTTAAACGCAAGTAGGAGAAAAATTATCAGTTTCTACCCAAAGGAAGTGGTAATAAAATGGATACGAGGAAAAATTATCAGTTCAACTTGGAAAAATTATGATTCCTATTATTTTTTTCTCATCTTCACAAATCTCTGTTACACAGTTCTTACATAATTATTCTCGATGGCGGTCATTTTGAAAAAAATTAATGGATAGAGGAAGTAATTTTTAAATAATTTGAATCTACTAAAGTCATTGACTTTGGTTATTATTTTAGTGCAAATAACATTCGAGTACCATTTAGAATATCCCCTGTTTTCTCTAATCATTTGGACAATAGGAGTTCTAGAGAGCAATGATTTAGTGGAAAATCTTGACTTTGCCATTGTGGGAAGTGTAACCGTACATTACATAAGTAGTAAGTGCTTAAAATTTCAATGTAATAGAAAACGATTTCAAAAAGCCCATACTATACTAATACTAGATTTTCATAATTTCTTAGGTGTCCATGTTTGGTTAGTGGGGTTTATAAAAGATGGAGAAAGTTACATTTCTGGTGATGTAACAAGGAGGGGGATGTCAAACCCTTCCATGCCTTAGGTTATCTGACATTCTCGGAGATATCCTAATTTTCTTCCAAAAATACTCTCAATTAATTACTACATCCGTCCCAAATTGTTTTGTAAAGTCGTCATTTTTTAACCCAATCTTACAGTTAAATCCTCAATATTGATAATTAATTTAATTTTAATAATTAAAATTTACATATTAGAAACTAAATCAAAATCTCTATAAAGTTATAAAATCCAATTTAAAATGTAATTAAGAATTGATATTCTAATTAAGTGAATAAAATGAATATATTTGTCTCAAAGAGTCAATTTAGTAACTCAATTAAGACGGTGGGAGTATATCTTTTCATTTAATTTCTTTTCGACTCTTGCATATTCAATTGCGGGTTAATTTTTTTTCATCATATTTTCTTCTCATCTTATGACAATAGACTTTTAGTACTACATCCGCCCCACTTAAAGATTCTCGTCCGTTATTCTACAGTTAAAATAAATGCTCTTAATCTTTTACTTTATATATTCAACTTTTATCAAATCTGATTTTTTTTAGTCCGCAATAGACAATTGAACATTTTTGAAATTGTATTTTTTAAATAATAATAGATATTTTTAGATTACTATTTGAACAAAGGTTTTTTTCATTTCTATATTGGAACTACAACTTTTTACAATTAAACATACTTTACTTAAAAATAATTCATTTAGTTTAGATTTATTTATCATTAAGATATTTCATTTTTTTCTTTAATTAAAATTACTTAAGATGTTGGTTGTAATAGATCTATTGCGTTAAGAGAAAATATTTACGGGCCATTCAAATAATTCACCAAATCTGCAATACAAGATATCTTCCATTCAAATAAATTAATGTCACATTCTCTTAATAATTTTAACCAAACACAAATTGAAATAATTTGAATACGTTCTCATCAATCTAATATACCAGTAATGTAACATTCTCATAGTAATCTGACATTCATTGGACCAAATGAGCCCTTAATGTTATCTCAAATTTGTCATCACCATTCTAATTAAGGATATTTTCAATTTGGATCATTTTTTTTATCCGAGTTATGAAAGTAAAAGTTATATTTTACTTTAGTGTATATACTAAATATTAACATAATTCTTAATATATTTTTATTGAAGGTTTCAAATATCTGAAAGAATTATTAATTTCATTTATTGGCAATCATATTGTTATACTAAAAGTGGCGTTTAAGAGCTTGATGAATCAGGTAGGCTATGCATATATGATAATTCTTTTATTCATGAATGTAACTTTGATATAGTATTATTTGGTCATCAAATTGAGATCATTTTTCGTTTCTAAATGAGGCATCTTTATTTTTTGTTGCATAATTAGATCTGTTTATGTTTCGATTATTACCTACCACTTGACGTGAAAATCTTTTTATAAATTTAATTCAGCAGACCTTTTAGGGGGGGGGGGGAATTGCCTACTAAATCATGCAACTTTTTTACGTTCAATAACACTCATTTCGAATCAACCTAAAGACAAATAGATGGATCACTACACTCGCTTTATGTAGCCGGCCTGTTGTCACCGCTTCACCTTTGTAAATCAAAATGTCACAAAACCATATATTTTAAATTCTTTTATCAAAGAAGGGGATAGGACTGAATTCCTCAATCCTAAATCATAGAAAGACTAATATCTTAAAAAAATGATCACACCCATTATTAAATAAATAAGTTACAAAAATGTGTAGTTATTAGTTTTGAAAAAACAACAAGCCACCGATGAAATCTAATGGATAAAAATAGGCATTGAGGAATTTCATTTTTTTGTTTAGATAAAGATTGGATAAAGGACGAAGTTCATTTGGATGCAACCAAGCGTTATAAAAAATTTTGCTCTTTTGATTAGAAAACTAAGACTGAGAACGTGTTTATATGTTTTGTTAAAAAATAAGACATTTTCAATAAATGTTATAATCGTTTTAATAATTTAAGCGACTTTCTATCAGCTATAATTACTCATACATATGTAAGTGTGTACGCACACATATATACAATATAACTAAAAAATCCTTCTATCCCGTGCACGGCACGGGTAAAGATACTAGTTTATTAAAATTACAAATTTATTATGCCAAGGTTATAAACATCATACTCCGTATTTTACAACATAATTAAGAGTAATAGTTAACAAAATATTTGTTAACCGGCCCATATTATATTTATTCTATTTGTAATTATTATTGGCCCATTTTGTTGTATAGTAGGGCTCGTACATAGCTCTCTCTTTTCCATATTTATATGGCAGTTTTGCATGGAATAGACACACAAGTTTAAACCCTAAACATTCTTGTCATATTCATGTCATGGTATCAGAGACTCGGGCTTGGTAAACCATCTTGCTCGTCGTCTCCGTCTTTATCAGCCTCTGCGCCAGTGCCGCAAGCTGTACAGAACGGGATGGCCGGAGAAGATAAAATCGATTCAGCGTCGCCCTACTACCTGGGTTCGGGAGATCAGCCTGGGAATTTGATAACTCATGTAATTCTCACTGGTGAAAACTACACTGCGTGGGCGAGGGCCATACAGCTCTCGTTGAAGGCCACACGGAAATTTGTTTTCGTCGACGTAACCATAAATAAACCAACTGAAGCGCGGAAACTCCTCAATTGGGAGACCGTTAACTCCATGATAGTCTCATGGATATTGCGAAGCATTGATGGGAAAATAGCAGCCTCTATTCCCTTTCATGTGGAAGCAAAGCCGTTGTGGGACTACCTCGACAAAAGATACTCTGTAGCCAACGGACCAAGGCTGCAGCAGTTGAGGGCGGATATTGTGGACTGTAAACAGGGGAAGGGTCAATCCTTTGATGACTATTTTAATCAGCTAATGTCATTGTATGACGAGTTGGCTTGTTTAAAACCCTTACACGCGTGCGCATGTGGAGCTTGTACGTGTGATATTGCGAAAAAATCGCAGATGATAGAGAGGAAGAGAAGGTTCATCAACTATTGATCGGGATTGATGACGAGATATACTCTGTGGCTCGCTCAAATTTACTCTCACAACCTACAGTGCTTACTCTTGAACGGGCCTACCAAACCTTGAAGCAAGAGGAGAAGTCCAGGGACATAGCACGTGGAAAAACCGTGAAGGATGACTCTAACATCTTTGCTTTGCAGGCTGACCAGTCTGGACGGCGCCCGGAACGTGTCGACAAGAGCAAGCTGAAGTGTACTCATTGTAACATGAAAGGGCACAATGTGGGAAGCTGTTTCAAAATCTATGGCTACCCGGAATGGTGGGCAGATCGTAAACAAGGAGGAAAACCGCAGCAACCATCTCGAACTGGGACTGGCACTTCACACGGCGGATCAGGTGGGAGGAAGCAGTCTAATGCACATGCTGTGACGGACGAAATTGTGAAACCCGATGGTGTTGATGCATCACCTCAACTTAGTCCAGAAAAAGTGCAAGCCCTCATTAATATGCTCAATACAGGAACTTCCGGGATGGACCACATGAGTGGTAAGCCAAATTCCTATTCTTGGATTATTGATAGCGGGGCAACTCATCACGTGACGGGTAATGCTAAATCTCTCATCAATTCTGGTTCCGTTAATCAATGGATGGTGGGCCTACGGCCTACCTAATGGACAGCAAGTCGTCGCGAGCTTGATCAGGAGTGTATATTTATCTGAGAATTTTGTTCTGAAAAATGTGTTATATGTACCTCACTTAATGTGTAACTTAATCTCGGTTACACAATTAATTGATGACTCTAAATGTGTTGTAAGATTCACTGATGATCTGTGTGTTATACAGGACCAACTCTCGAGGAACCTGATTGGAGCCGGTGAGAGACGGAACGGACTGTACTACTTCCGGAGGATTCCTAAAGCTCAGTTGAATACTCTCACAGATCTTGACATTTTTTATTTGTGGCACCAGAGATTGGATCATCCTTCGGACAGAGTGCTCAAGTTAGTTCCTATTATTAAAAATAGTTGTGGCCGAAAAGGTCTAAATAAAACGTGCATTGCTTGTCCAGTTGCCAAGAAGACACGTGCTAGTTTTCCTATTAGTCAAAATAAAGCTACTCGTATTTGTGAACTCATACATTGTGATTTGTGGGGACCGAATAAAATTCCTTCATCGTGTGATGCCATTTATTTTTGACTATTGTGGATGATTTTTCCCGCGGTGTGTGGGTGTATTTATTACGAGCCAAAAGTGAAGTTTTTAAAGTGCTTTGTTCATTTTTAACCATGGTTGAATGACAGTTTAAAACAGCAGTCAAAATTGTTCGTTCTGATAATGGGAGGAAATTCACCTGTATGTCTGATTATTTTGCTTCTCATGGTATTATATTTCAAACATCTTGCGTCGGGACCCCTCAACAAAATGGACGGGTAGAACGCAAACATCAACATATACTCAATGTTGCTCGAGTTCTTATGTTTCAGGCTAATCTCTCGATCACTTTTTGGGGTGAGTGTATTCTTGCTGCCGTATACTTAATTAATCGCACCCCTTCCGGGCTGCTTAACAACAAAACACCGTTTGAGCTACTTTGTGGACAGCCCCCTACTTATGATGAAATGCGTGTGTTTGGTTGTCTTTGCTTTGCCCACAATCAGCGCGCCGGAGGAAATAAATTTGCTCTTCGTGGACGTAGGTGTATTTTTGTTGGATATCCTAATGGCAAAAGGATTGGAAATTATTTGATTTAGACACTCATGAGTTCTTTGTATCTCGTGATGTTTTTTTCTACGAAAGTGAATTTCCGTATGCAGTTTCCTCTCAGCCAGATTCTTCTGCCGACCAGGTGCAGCAACCTTCCATTCTGGGTTTTGATGATGATGATTATGCTGAGGAGACTGTGGATGCTCCGCCTACGCCACCAGTACCTCCAACTCATGTCTCTTCGACTGACGGTAGCTCCTCTGGGCGGACCATTCTTTCTCAGCAGCGGACCAGTCTTCCTCCAATGATACTCAGCTGGGACGTGGTCATCGGGACAAACGGCCGTCTGTATTACTTCGTGACTTTGTGACTTATGCAGCTGGTAGTACATGTCTGGTTCCTGTCTCATCGTCTCTCACCGGTGGTTCCCCAGGTACACCCTACTCCCTCACTAATTTTATTTGTTTTGATAAATTTTCAGCACAACACAGGGCCTTTATCGCTGTTGTGTTGCATGGACAAGAGCCTCGTTCTTTTTCCGAAGCCATGCAACATCCAGGTTGGCGGGATGCTATGGAAAGTGAGATCCGTGCGCTTGAAAATAATCAAACATGGGAAATGGTGAAATTGCCTCCTAATAAGAAAGCTTTGGGTGCAAATGGGTTTATAAACTCAAATACAACTCCGATGGAAGTGTTGAACGGATGAAAGCCCGGTTTGTCACTTTGGGCAATCATCAGGTTGCTGGTTTGGACTACAATGAAACATTTGCTCCAGTGGCTAAGATGGTTACCATACGGGTTTTTCTTGCGGTGGCCGCTGCTCGTAATTGGGAGCTACATCAAATGGACGTGCACAACGCGTTCCTTCATGGGGATCTCGATGATGAGGTCTACATGAAACTTCCCCCGGGTTTCACTCCAAGTTCTCCTGGCCTTGTATGTCGACTAAAAAAATCCTTGTATGGGTTACGTCAGGCACCTCGTTGTTGGTTTGCCAAGCTGGCTACGTCTTTAAAACATTATGGCTTTCTTCAATCCTACTCTCATTATTCTCTGTTTACCTTTCACCGTGTTGAGGTCCAATTACATGTCCTTGTGTATGTTGATGACCTCATTATTTCAAGGAATAATTCCGAAGCTCTGGCTGCTTTTAAGACTTACTTGAACACTTGCTTCCATATGAAGGACCTCGGGGTTCTTAAATTTTTTCTGGGCGTTGAGGTCGCTCGGAATACTGATGGCCTGTTTCTTTGTCAACGCAAGTACACTCTTGATATTATCTCAGATGCTGGTCTTCTCGGCACCAAACCTGTCACGAGTCCATTGATTCCGAATCATAATCTGGCATCAATCACAAGTGATCCTCACTCGGATCCCGAGGCATACAGACGCTTGGTTGGGCGCTTAATCTACCTCTCCTTCACACGGCCCGATCTGGCATACGCCGTTCACACATTGGCTCAATTCATGCATGTACCATGTCAACATCATTGGGACGCCGCACTTCGAGTAGTGCGTTACCTGAAGGGTACACCCGAACAAGGCATACTTCTCAGCTCTCGGTGCAATCTCTCTCTTTCTGCTTGGTGTGACTCCGACTGGGCTGCTTGTCCACTCACTCGTCGCTCTCTGACTGGATGGTTAGTTTTGCTTGGTGACTCTCCTATCTCTTGGAAAACTAAGAAGCAACATACTGTCTCCCGTTCTTCTGCTGAGGCAGAATATCGCTCTATAGCATCCGTTACCGTTGAACTAAAATGGCTCAAAGCACTCTTGTTCAGTCTCGGCATTCGACATTCTAACCCCATGCAGTTGTACTGCGATAGCCAGTCTGCTTTACATATTGCTAAAAATCCGGTCTTTCATGAGCGCACTAAGCACATTGAAGTAGATTGTCGTGATGCCATTCAGGATGGCATTATTCGCACGTCCCATGTTTCCACGACAGAACAAATTGCGGATATCTTCACTAAAGCATTGGGGAATCAACAGTTTCATTATTTACGTTGCAAGTTGGGCGTTTGCGATCCGCATGCTCCAACTTGAGGGGGTGTTAACCGGCCCATATTATATTTATTCTATTTGTAATTATTATTGGCCCATTTTGTTGTATAGTAGGGCTCGTACATAGCTCTCTCTTTTCTGTATTTATATGGCAGTTTTGCATGGAATAGACACACAAGTTTAAACCCGGCCTATACACTCTTGTCATATTCGTGTCAATATTTAAAGTGGCATCAAGTGTCACAATATTGACTAGTGAACACTATCACATTTAACACCGTCTCAATTTTTTCATTTTATGTTCAAATAACAAAACATGGTCAAATGTTTTTTATTAACTGTGACTTTTATGCCAATAGTGATAATAGAAATTGATAAATGTCTACCTAAAATCATGAGAAAAAACGAGGATCGATGGAGAAAAATGGAAAGATAAAAAAAGAATTATATAGATCTCTAAAACAAACAACAAAGGGAAGTAAAACAAAACAAAATGAACAAAAAGTAAAAAAGGAAAAAGCAAATCAAAGAAGAAGACAAAAGGAAAATTGAATATAGCAAAAGTGCAAAGCAGATTTACATGGGAACGAAGGAAAAATTAGGCCCGAGACCGATTCAGTTCTTATATAATATTAGTGCAACCATTACAAAAAAATTAACTAATCAAATCGATTCGGTTCCTATCTAAAATTTCAAAACCCGTTATGAAACTGAACCAATAGTAAACGGTTCGGTTCATACTTTTATCGGTTCCTAACCACAACTTTTTTCATAAAAAATTAAAACAATTTACTTTCTACAACGTGAAACGTGGAAAATTCAAAGCAACAAGTCCAACCTTAATTTATATATGCAACGATAGAATGAAATATTTTTTGACTTTTGTTTATAAATAAAATATGAAAATCGTTGTCGTTTGATATCAATAAAAGTTGAGTCATCATAGTAGAATAAAGAAAAATATATCGAACAAACACGAATTAATTTGGTTTAATTTTATAATAATGAAATTTCCATGATGGAACAAAATATAATTTGTTAAAAAATGAGGTTAATGTATTCATCCTCATCCACGTCCATGCATTAAATTTAAATTGTTGTGTGATTAAATGACATTGATTATATTATTATTATTATTGTTGTTGTTGTTGTTGTTGTTACTATAATTATTGATATTTTTAATGTTAATATTATTGTTGTTGTTGTTGTTGTTGTTATTATTATTATTATTATTATTACTAGTTATACTTTCAATTTTTTTTATTTTTTAATAACGGTCCCGTAGACATATTTTTTTATAGGAACGAGGAACCGAACCGTTAACAAAGAATGAGAACCGAACAGTTAACAATTTATAACTCATGTGTAGTAGGAACCAAACCGGATTTTAACGGTTCGGTTCTAGCAATTTTCTAGTTCTTGATTCCAAAGTCCCACCCCTAGGAAAAACACACATGTGCCACGGCAACTGAAGTAAAACAGAAAAAGAGAAATTGAAGATTTTGGTTCGGATTTGTTTGTGTACATAATTCAAAAAAGTCAAATAAGTGTTTAAATTAAAACAATAATTTTGATTAGAATATTATGCAAATGATATACTTAAAAGCACTACATATTAGAAAGGAAATTCACCCACTCATCAACTTATCTTATTAAAAGCAGTACATGTTTAAAATGCATCTAAACTAACTAGGGATTTGTTGCTCTCGTCATAAATTGGATCATGTCTCTTCTATATTAGGTTGTTGTTTAATATTGGGTTCAAAATTGAGAACTTGATTATGAATTTATAATTAAATTAATTGGATACCTTATATGATCTAAATTAACTTAATTAATACCGAGTAAATTTTATTCATGATATCCACATCACTAATTTCTTCTTGTTAAATTAAGGCACAACAAACATCATGTATAGCTCAATAGAAATTAAAATTGGACCAGTGCATGACATCACAACTACCTTAATAATTTTTAAGGGTAATTCTATTCACAATCCCCCTTTTCTATTCACAACCACTAATTAATTATTAATTAATGAAAATACATCATTAAAAACTAATTTGATATGTGTGATCTTTTCTAACAATGATTTTTGTATACTTTTCAATATTATATTAGTTGATTAAGGGAGTGATAAATTAATATATTAAGAGTGTGATAATACACATATGAATTATATAAAACAACTACTTTCAGTTAGAATTAATAAAAAATCTCCATATTTTATACAATAATTATGTATTATTTAGATGAATAACATTATGATGCATATATTAATATTAATCTATATGGTTGGAGATTTATAATTAAAAAACATGGTTGAAGACTTAAATGATCCATATTAATATAAAATGTAGTGATTCTGAACAAACTGTGTTGAATCATTATAAATTTATGGTATACGATGATATTTGAGTATATTAATATTAAGGGTAAAATTATTTTTTATGATGTACTTTATTAATAATTAATTAATGGTTGTGAATAGCAAATAATTGAGGTTGTGAATAAAATTATCCAATTTTTAAAGGGAATTTATCACAATAAGCTGAAAAGGGAAAATAATATCATTATTTTTCACTTTTAACTTTACTTTTCAAAAATAGCCTAGCTAAAGTTAAGTTTTCACAAATAGACTCCCTAGCCGCTGCACATGGAATCAGACAATTTACCTGCTCCGATATACTTCGTATACTCCTGCTATACACAGAGTAGTATATACATACAACTTTCATGCCTCCCTCTTTGTATCCTCTGGTAAACTAGTACAAATCCAACATTTAGTCAACTTTTATTTGTAAGTCCAATTTTTTTAAAATAAAATATTAAAATATAAGAAATATGAAAAATAATTTTTTTTTAAAAACTAAAAATAAGAAAAGAAGGATAATAATACGTATAAAATTCGAATTTGAAAATTGCATAAATATTAAAAATAAAAAAAGAATTTGAATATTTAAAAAACATGTATAGAGAATATAAAAAGATCATAAAAAAGTAAAAAAAAAACACATGTATAGAGAATTTAAAAAATATGGAACTTGAAAATAAAAATGAAAAAAATCTTAAAACAGTTTACCATGCGAGAAATTGTAAAAAATACGATTTTTTGTAATGTAATTTTTCTAAAGAGTTCATATACTCCATATTATTTATACGTAAAATTCAGAACAGTTATATTACTTATATACATAAAAAGAATTTTTTATAAAATTAACAAAAATAAGAAAAGTAATTAAATTATAAATAAAGTATGTGAAATTTAATGATTTTTATGAAAAGGGTCAATTTTTAAAAGCTGGAATACATAAAAAAAATACTATTTATTTTTAATAAATATATAATTTTTAAAAATTGAAAATACTCACATAAAATTTATAAAATAAAAACAGAAAATAAATTCTTATAATGAAAAACACAAAAAAATAAAACTTGTATAAAATTAAGGACCTGGGAAAAATCTTTTAAAAAAAGAAAATAAAATGTAAAAGAAATCATATCTGTAGAATTAGAAGGAAAAAGTGTGATGTTTGCAACAAAGCTATTTAAAATGGTTACAAAATTTACAATTTATTAGTTTTCTTTCAATTGTTTCTTTGTGTTTATTTTTGTTTATCACATTGATTTTTTTTGTTTTGTTTTTTTGTTTCTTCATGTTTCTTGTTGTAGGTTGTATTCATAAATCTAAATTTATCATTTCAGATATGAGTAGAAATATAAATAAAATTTAGGAAAAATTGATAGTAATAATCCCAACTATTGGCGGTCCGCTTATAATAATCCCAACTATTGATTATTTCAGAATAATCCCAACTTTAGGGACCATCCGCCAATAATGGTCCATGATCAGATTTAACTCCTATAAAAAGTGAATTTTAAATAGAAATTAAGTGTAAAAATTAAAAGGTGAGATTATTTATAGGCATTACTTGCTATATCTCTTCTCATGCATTTTAGAAACTACAAGAATTTATTCTTAGGGACCATTATTGGCGGAAGGTCCCTATAGTTGGGATTATTTTGAAATAATCAATAGTTGAGATTATTATAAGCGGACCGCCAATAGTTGGGATTATTACTATCAATTTTTCCTAAAATTTAAAATCAAATATAAACAACATTAAGCAACATGTTGCAACAAAAAGCAACATGTTACAACAAAAAGCAACATGTTGCAACATTAAGCAACACATACCGTTCAACAAAATGAAACACTAAACAATAACTTCAACAAAAAAGCAACACATTGCAACAAAAAGCAACATATTGCAACATAAAGAAACAAGTGTGATGCAACAAAAAGAAACAAAAACAACATAAAAGTACCACAATTAATATGTAATTCAATCCATTGTTTTGATTTATTATATATGTCTATTATATTATTTGGCATTGCTTCGTCACATTTTTTCTTCCTTTTATGCACCTTTATTCACGTTGAATCCATCATGTTGATCTCTCTTGTTCTCATTTCCTCATTCATCTTCTTACTCTAAATCTCTAATTATTATCTCCATCACTCCATGTACTACGCCTGCAATGAAAATGCTATTAATATAACACTAATTTGGAATCAAAAGACAATCTAATGGCATATAAGAGCATTTTGTCGTAGAAACAAATCAACTTGCTCAATTTTTCATGAATATGCTAAATGATTTGTCAACGACCAATGTGAGGGGAGCAAAGCAAGGATACCAACTACCAAGGCAAAAATGAGCTGAAGTCTAATCCGTACAAAAATCTACTGAGAATACTACTGGTGCAAGGTAGATGTCTTCTCTCAAACTACAACTCTAAATGTCATGTACACTCAAACTATAATTCTAAATGGAAGAAATTACCAAAACATGGGAGTTTGAAGGCTGACAAGCCAAAACACGGGAATTACCTTTAGGTTACCAAAACACGTAGGTCGGAATGCGTGATTCCGACTAGAGTTTAGGGTTTATTTTGCACCCTTTAACCCTGTCGGAATTGACACATCCGACTCGAGGATGGCTTTAATTAATTGAAATACCCAGTCGGAATTGGGGAATCCGACTGGAGGATGATGGCTTTAATAAATTCGAATACCTAGTCGGAATTGGGGAATCCGACTAGGGTATTTTGTTTTAAATGTTTCAGAAATTGTGGTTAGAAATTGCGTTAAAATTCTGTTTTAGGAGTGTACAAGTAGCTAATTTTGTAATTTCTGAATTTTTAATTTAGATTGTGAAATTGGACTATTAGAGTAAAATTTAGCTATAAAGTACTTGAAACTTAGAAAGTGTGCTACATTTAGAAATTGCCTTAAAATTCGGTTTTAGGAGTGTACAAGTAGCTAATTTTGTAATTTGTGAATTTTTAATTTAGATTGTGAAATTGGACTTTTAGAGTAAAATTTAGCTATAAATTACTTCAAACTTAGAAAGTGTGCCACATTTAGAAATTGCCTTACAATTCGGTTTTAGGAGTGTACAAGTAGCTAATTTTGTAATTTGTGAATTCTTGATTTAGATTGTGAAATTGGACTTTTAGAGTAAAAGTTACTATAATAATTGGACTTTTACTCATTAATTTCGAAATTACTAGTTATTGTGGTAATTTTTAAGATTTTAATTTTAGATTGTGAATTTAGAGTTGTTCAACTTAGCTATAAAAATCTACAAATTTAAAAATTGTGTTACATTTTGAATTTGAGTTCAAAACCTGTGAATTTATAAATTGTGTTCAATTTAGATTTAGTTTTTTTTCGAAATTAGGGTCTGTTTGCAACCGCTTCTGCTTTTAAAAAAGTGTTTTTTTTAATGAAATGAGAAGAAGTGATTAAATAAAAGTTGATAGTGTTTGAGAAAAAAGTGATTTTGAAAAGTAAAAGTGGGTAGTGTTTGGTAAAATAAGTGCTTTTTGTGTAATAGAAAAAGTAAAAGCACTTTTGACGCGGAAGCCGAGAAAAATAAAAGTTGTAGTGTTTGGAAAAAGAAGTGCTTTTTTAAAGCCAAAAGCTGAGAAGTGTTTTTTTAAAAACAGTTGCAAACAGACCCTTAGTAATTTATAACTACTTATTTCAGGAATTTCAAATGGACCAAAACACTCCGCGCCCAGGGCCTGTTAACCGTTCACTACTCATGTTGCCACTTCGTGCCCATCGTGCAGACCGTGTATGGTATGAACCAAATTCCAAAGACTCGTGCTTGAAATGCATCAATTGCCCTTCAGCTGCATTCGGATATGAAAAGTGAGCTGAAAGAGTGATAGATATGTTAGCATATGCTGGGTTCTTGGGGGTAGAGCACATTGCCCGTATGAAGGTGGATCATAGTTTAACATGCGCGTTGGTGGAGAGATGGAGGCCGGAGACACATACTTTCCATCTTCCATTCGGTGAGGTCGGCATTAGTCTACAAGATAGAGGCAGCAATTACATCTTAATAATTGAGAATGCTTTATATGACATTACATTTTTTAACTTCATATCGGTAATCAATAAATGTAGGTGGATCATCCCCAAGTCATATAAGGGATCCCCAAGACATTGCATACGCTTATACCGGGATAATCTAGACCGCATGAGTGAGAGTCAGGTAGTACTTGAAATTTTTACTTCAGTCGTACTATTCAATTTTCAATACACATTTTTATATAGTTCTTAAATTGCAAAATAAACTTTTTACAGTTTGATTTCACTCCCTACGCGTCCGAGATACTCCCACCTCTCATCCTTAATGATGTTCCGCTTTGGTCGGCTAGGGTCATGCTTATATTTTGCAATATGGCCGAAATGCATTACCCCGATCGATTTCTTTGACATTTCAATATAAGGCAAGATATTCCGAATGCTCCTTTGCCGGGTACTGATCATCACGGCAATCGTTCCAACATAGTAACCGGTGCCTTGGCGATGTGGGCGGCCATACAACATAATATATACGTTCTTGATTATGATCACAATCTGTCCCTCGAAGCAATTTATAGGTAACAAAAATGGTACAAGAAGCATGGTATGACACGTGTCCAGAACCCTTCTCACAATGTGCCCACGACAGGCTACACCCCGACAGCACACGATTGGGGTATTGTGGTAAGTTTTTGAATACATACCATATTCATTAACATATATTGTGTCATATTATTTACACGTGTTACATTCTTATGTAGAAGCAAGGCGTTCATGAGGTGTATCAGCTCTTAGCCGACCGCGCGAGTTATGAGGACTGTCAAAAATGACTACGGCAGATGGCCCTGGACGTAGGTGATGAAGATATGCTCCACCGGGGCATATTCCACTATGAAGATGAAGATGGAGGTGGAAGTGACGAAGGGGATGATGCGAATGAACATGAAGGTGAGGGTGAGGAGTCACAATTGCCCCCTCAATTCTCAACACAGGGTGTCTCATTTGATCAACCACCCCCTCAATTCTCAACGCATCAAGGTGGCTCATTTGATCAACCACTGTCGTATTATGATTCTTATCAGTGGTCCACACAACCGGATGATTATGTTGAGTCATTTCTGAATTCGTCATTTTACTATGGAGACACAACGGGGCCTTGGAACACTGACGGTGGGGACGGAGCAGGGCCGAGCGCGCAACGTTAGATGTAGTATTAAATTTAATATTGTATGTACTATCTATTCATTAATAAATTACATTGAAAACTACATTTGTTTTGTTCACTTTTATTAAAATTACAAAAAAAAAATCACTTAAAACAAAATCAAATTTTATCTAATTTGACGAATGGAGTAAATCAAAATTGCACTTAAAATTACAAAATTGCAATTAAAACAAAATTCACAATACAAATGGATTAAAAAAACAATATAAAACAATCAATTTTTTTGTTACTAAAAAATCAAAATGGTAAGTTTTCATTTTAAAAAATAATGCACGAATCTAAAAAAACTTAAAAATTTGGAATGGATAGAATTTAGCCCTAAAACTTTTAGTTTTTACAACTCAAAACCAAAAGTTTAGAAATTCGGCAAAAAATAAAATAAAAAAACTCTAGGTCGGAATTGGCAAATCCGACTAGAGGGTGGGGAGTTTTTTCACCTAACTCCTGGTCGGAACTGGGTAATCCGACTTGCATTTTTTGGTAACCCCAACCCCCTTTTCCCGCGGTAAATCACCCATTCTAAATGTCTTGTACAGAAACAAGCAAACTTTAGATAAGGAAATCATATTGTTAGTGGCCGGTACCAATGCTTTTGTATTTTACCTAATGAAGTTACTGATTAAAGCTATTAATTTGGCTTATATTAATATGAAGTAATATAGCTAATGGGTTTTTTCTTTCCGTTGTATCAAAAAAAAAAATATAGCTAATGGGTTTGCAAATCAGACTGTAGTCCATAGGAAAATTGTGGATTGAAGGCTCACCTCCCATGACTAAACATGAAAGATGCAGGTCTGCAAATTGAATTGTAGTCTATAAAGCATTTGGGCAGCTTGTTCTCTTCTCTAGATCCTGAGTACTTCGATATTCGTATGAAGTGTCTCTACAGAGGCTTATCCACGGGGGACCGCCCCACCTGTGATCAGTGCCTAAGAATTCATGAAAAGCTGACCGAGAAAGCTGGTCTGGACTGTTGACGAGCACTTTGTCACGGTGCGTCAAAATAATATTCGATACTGGCACTTATACGTAATATAGTGAAGTAGAGTTCGTATCCACAGGGAAAGGAATAATTCTCTTTTCAATTAACTAGTAAATAAAAGGGGAGTTTTGGGATTGAGTGTTTTAATTTAATTAAATACAAAGATGAACGACTTATATGAGATTTAATTCAAAGATAAAAAGGACTTGGCATTGCTACTTTCCACTTGTTGATATATTTTAATCGATCATTGTTATATCTATAATTTATCCCCTCTCGAATACTCAATCGAGGAGTATATCCAATTCATCGAGGGTAGTTATTAACAACGACCGTTCATTAATAACTCTTACTATTAGTCAAGTATAGAACACCGTCATATACCAACTTGATAGTAGCATTTAATCTCTTAACTCCTTGATGAAATCAATTGAGATTGATAACCTCAACACAACGGTTTCGATTTAACCAACAAAATTAATCCCTCTTAAGTTTATTAACCACGACCGTGCATTAATAACCGAAGTTACTTACTTGTGAAACCATCAACGATTAACAAGGGTGTTCGTCGATCGTCTCTAGTAGTAATTAATATATGAAACAAAACTAGTTGATCCTTTAAGTAATGTTCAAAATATTAATATTAATATGAAATATGAATAGGAATTAATTAATATTCAAGGAAGAATATTAAAGATGATAAATCCTACTATAACTAATGTCAAGATGTTAACTAATTGTCATCTTAGCAACACTCCCCAACATTAATGTATAGATAGATTAAGGGAAGAATTAATATTCAAGGGAAGAAGTTAAGAAAATAACTCACAACTTTAAGAATCAACAAGCTTCAAGAGCAACACCAAGAAATGAGAGTTTAGCTCCTCATTTGGAGACTAAACATGCTAGAAAAAATATAAAGAAATGCTATTCTAAACTAAGCTTAAGAGTATGGAAGAAGGGATGATTAAAAGTGAAGGAAAATGGGACTATTTATAGGTGTTTTCAACACCTATGGCCGGATACCCGGACGGGTGTTTCAGATACCCGACCGGGTATTTGTCAAAATCAAATATTTTGCCAACGATTTTGTGTTTTCTGCACGTCTTTTTGTCCGGGTCACTTCATACCCGACCGGGTAAAGGCTATACCCGACCGGGTAAGTCACCAAATCACATTTCTTGCATGATTTCTTGTTCCCTTGCACTTTCCTTTGATCTTGTAAGATCCCTTCCATGATCCCTTGTTGATTCTTGATTGATTCTTGCTCAGGATGATTCTAAATTTACTAAATTACAACAAACTAGAAAAATAAAATGATTGCACCGTAAATGTGCAATTACCACAACAACACACCGTAAAAAGTAATTAAAAGTAAAAATATAAACACTCAAAAATCAATAATCAATGCAATCAGCTGTATACTACGGTCTCTGGCTAGTTGTTGATACTGTAAATATCGTCTAACGTTTCTACTCTATACGTTTCAGAGGAACTAGAGCAACTACTTTGCATTTAGCAACTGCCGATATGCATTTGGTACTCCACGGTTTAAGGCGGTCGAGTTTAATGATGATAAAGTATTGATTTTTAGACTAAGTTTAGCGCATTAGTATTTTCCTTGAATCTCTTCATTAGTTCTTTGGAAGAAATACATGTATTAGCAACTTGTACTGGTTACTTATCCTAATTTACTATATCCGAAAAAAATAGCTAATGAGTAAGTAATAAAGTTAAATTACAGATTCATAGTTTGGCTCCAGATTTATAGTTTGGCTCTTAGGTGTGTTGTATGATGACATAAACAAGTAATAAAAATGGTCATTATAAATAGTAAGTTGGAACATAGGTATATGATTCCAAAAGTGAGTCATAATCACTATGATTAACACAAAACATACTCCTATTTCACTTCTGAGATTAGCTATCAATAGAAGAACTAAAGAAAAAAGAATCTCGTGAGTGATGAAAATTCTAAGCAGAAACAGGATTTCAGAAATGTCACAGAACTTAATAGAGAACTTAATAGAGCTGTGGAATTCACTCAATTGAAGAATTCACTTAATTGAAGCACATAATAAACAATCATAACAACAATCTTACTAGAATCGGTGTTTCACATCACAAGGCTTCTTAGCCGCTTAGATTAAGGATGATACTGAACATACTTAGTATCATAGAGTTGCTGTTGTGTACCAGATTAGTAGAATCAGTCCATAGCGGAGGAACCGACTCATGTTTACTTCAAATGGAAGAAAGAGCAGCGATGAGAGATGGCGGCTATGAACCGCGGCCTCGGAAATTGTTTTATGTCTTCATCTTCTCCTAATCCTCCCATTGATCGATTCGTCAAGGTAGATGCAGATGATCGAGAGGAAGTACAAGCCGGAGAGATGAAACGGGTTCAGATGATCAAGGGAAAAAAAAAAGATGACACCCCATCCCTGAGAGCCCCCAACACTGACCGGACGGCACGATGGGTGGATGTAAATTGGACTATCATCACAATCTGACAGATAGAGAGTGGGGATCTGTCCCCGTTACTTGCAGAGGCCCTATGCATTTTTCAGCATAGTAACCCCTCATCGCAGTTGCCGGAATTCGAAACTGAGACCTAACCCTTGTGGCACTCCCTCGCTACCAGTTGAGCTACGCCCACCGGTTAAACTAAGGTATGGGTAAACTTTTTATAGTGACTAGCTCCACCGCTTTGACGACCCCTTACCCCAGAAACCCAACTTTGGCTTGGCCCTACGGGTTAGTATACTCCGCTTGGCCCTACCATTTGAAGGGTTTTTTGGGGGAGCATAGTTCCACTGGTGCTAGTGGGACTCGAACACGAGACCTCTCCTATGCAAGGATAACCTCACAACCAGCTAGGCTGGAAGTGATGGTTAAACTAAGATATGGGTAAACTTTTTATAGTGACTAGCTCCACCGCTTTGACGACCCCTTACCCCAGAAACCCAATGTTTGCTTGGCCCTACGGGTTAGTATACACCGCTTGGCCCTACCACTTGAAGGGTTTTTTGGGGGAGCATAGTTCCACTGGTGCTAGTGGGACTCGAACACGAGACCTCTCCTATGCAAGGATAACCTCACAACCAGCTAGGCTAGAAGTGATGGTTAAAACTAAGGTATGGGTAAACTTTTTATAGTGACTAGAGAGTTGATAAATCGCGTCTTTTTTGAGAAGACGATTCGTCTTTTATATGTCGTTGTCCAATGATTTTGGTAAAGAAAAGACCCATTCAAACTAAATGCATTCAAAATAATGTTACTGCATGGATTAAAATTGTAAAATTTCCTGTTTTCCGCAAGAAAATAATATTTAAAATTGAATACTGCATGGAATGATCCAGAGGTTCAGATTACTGCATGGAATGATCCAGAGGTTCAGATTTAGCGTAAATGTTTAATTTAGGGATAAGACCTTTTTTGAAATAAAATATCCAAAGATGATAATGTGAAATTTAGATATGAAAACAAAATACGACGGGGACATAAATGAAATTCAAGAGGGAATAGTGACCTAAATGGGTAATTACCACATTTTTAAATGTCCAAAGGGTCCATTGCAATATTTCATTAAATGTCCACCTGGCCCAATGACTCCAACAAATGATCAAGTGGGGTGGCCTGGCTGAATCATGACCGTGTTTTCTCAATGGGTAATTCTATTCACAGCCACTAAATTACTAAATACAGCCACATAATTAAGCTTAAATAAATAAATAAAAATTAATCATCTATTTTACCCCTGATACGAATAAAACACTCGATCGAACAAAAACGAGAAGGCATCGGTAAAGAAACATCTATGATGATACTTTGTTCTTCTCATTCTCGTAATGTCATCAACAAATAATCTATGAACAATCTTTTCGTGTGCAGTAGGCTAATAAAACCATACCCCCAACTGTTAATTCGAAGAAAGTTTAATGTGTTGTGTGCTTGATTGATGTCCTCCTGTAAACACTAGCTCGAAAGATTAGTACTTGTAACAAGAGTTGTAATATGGTAGTGTTGTGTCTGGATTTCTGAACTCTGCACTGATTGCTCACTCGTTTGGATTTCTGAAATCTGTGCACTGATTGCTAAATCTGAAAATTTTAAGTTTCAGATTACTCGTATATTGATAAATCTAGAGAACATAAAAAGGAAATATCCAGAGCACCATATGCAATCCAAACTAAGCTTAGAATATAAAATTGATGCAGTCATTCCACTTCTGGAGGCAGTCAGTCCGCCATGAGCGAGATACCGTCGGAGTTTATCCCCTTTCTCCTTCTTGTTGTTCCTCGATCTGGAAAGTTCAGACAGCTTCTACGGTGGAAATTCCATAAAGTCCAGACAAGTCCCGTGTGTTTAGTAGTAAGGGTATAGTAGGAATTATATGAATTATGTGAGTGTGGTTAGAAAATGTGTGTGTGTTTAGAATTACCCTTTTTCAATCTTCTTGTGTTTTTCATGAGGCCCAGGTGATATGAATTTCACCGGCCCACACACGGCCACGCATGCGGCACGAAAATTTTGGTCAATTTTTTTTGGAAGAAGAAAATTTTGGTCATTTGGAAAGGTAAAGTCTTTTTCTTTTATATTTTCTTTTAGTTATATATAAAGACGGAAATTTCACACTTTCAGTCCTCAAATAATATTCATATTGAAATGGTGTCCCTGTGTTTTTTGAGTTTATAAGTGTCATCCCTCAATTGTCCGAGGAGTTGTAATTTGTAAATGTGATTTTCATCGTCACTTCTGGACTAACACTGTTAACTTTTATAACTTTTCACACCGTTAGGTTATTGTTGAGTTTAATCTAACATGAAAATAGTAAATATAGATATAAATATACTCTGTATATGAATGCTCTGTTTTTACGTGGAAACCCGAAAGGGAGAAAACCACGGGACTTTTTAGGCTAACGTCCAAGCCCGCTCTTTTTCATTAGACTCTCCTCACCATTTACATAGTACAAATCTTGAGCTCCATTAATGGTGATTGAACAAGCTTCTATTCTAGACTATAAATAAGTAATACAGTGAAGTTGGGGGAGGAAGAGAGATTAGCTCTCCAGAGAGAAGAGCCAAAAGCCCCCTCAATAGGAATCCAAGCTCCCTATTTATAGAAGGGAGAGGGGTGTAAGGGTTATTCTAATGGGCCAATGGGCCGGTTGGACTTTAATGAGCCTAACTTCTATCCTAGTGGCTTGATGGGGCCGAAATGGGCCGGGTAGGCCTAAACGAGCCTCGCCGACTGGGCTCCGCACCAGGGTGGTGCTTTGGGCTTCTGAACAGTAACAGGCTGAGATAATATATCCAAACAGTTATAATTTCAGACACATTACAAAAATAATATTGTGTTACAATTATAAAATTTAATGGTGTTAATTCAGATTTGATAGCGTTGACTACATTTAAAACAATTTTGACATTGAGCAGTGACATGCATTTACAAAATCAAAAACATGCGTACTACATTTTAATGTGTGTACTATTTGAGGGATTGAAAATGCGTTTTTCCCTATAAAAAATACCTATAAAAATTAATTAATTTGTTTTTACATGATATATAAATTACCTTGTTTGATTACTTACATATATAAAAAAGTTATTTACAATAGCATTTTATCCGTAGTATTTTAATGTAATTCTCTATTTTTATACAGGGATATCAATATTAATTAAATTAAGTACTCTAATTGTTATCGTTTTCTCATACAAAAGATTTTTTTACCACGTATGTTATTTCTACTTTCAAAAAACAATTAAGAACGGAACCAATTTTAAAGACCCACATCGAAATTAGTGTATCTTAGCACTACTACTTATTTATTTGGGGATAAGGGTCAGATAGGGTCTCGAACTTGAAAAAAATGTCAAATAAGGTCATATTTAGGATGCTCTGTCCGGCCGACGCCATTTGGGGGGTTCCCGGTGGAATTTTTTTATGAAAGTTTTTGAGAATCTTATTCATTAAGTCTAGTTTACTCATATCAAATTTAAACTAATAATTCAATTGTGAAGGCATTCAAATGAATTCATGAAGATAACTGCGCTTTTAACGGTACAGTTATCTTCAAGAATTCATTTGAATGCCTTCCCGATTAAAGTTTTAGTTCAAATTTAATATGAGTAAACTAGACTTAATGAATAAGATTCTCAAAAAAATTCATCAAAAAATTCTACCGGGAACCACCCAAAATGGCGTCGGCCGGACAGAGCATCCTAAATATGGCCTTATTTGACATTTTTTTCAAGTTCGAGACCCTATCTGACCCTTATCTCATTTATTTGTGTAAAGTTGTTGGATACACTTGTTTCAAAAAATAATAACACATGTATGTGTAGAAAAAGTTGACACATAAAAACCAATTGGACGTATTTTACACCTTAAAATTTGTTGAAACGTAATGCTTTGAATTCTATAACAAACACATACTTGTATTTTCAAATTCTATATATTATATTTTTTACTCCGTAATGTTAAAATCATATAAACACTACCTTAGAGTATATATCCAATAATCTTCCAATGACATATAGTAATCTCATTTTCATTGATCAAGCACTAACATATCACATATGGTTTTTCAATAATTATAAAATAATTTGGATTCATATTTTTTAGAAAAACTTCCCTAAATAGGACTAAAACAAGCATTAATTAAACTCATAAATAGGTCTCTGTTTGCTTTATTTTCAAAATAGGACTTATTCACTCTTATTTTAATCAACTTATTCTTTTAGTAGGACTACATAAGTCCTATTTGAAGAATAAAACATACTTTGTCCTATTTTTGAACTTTGTGTATATTTTAATTGTGTATTCAGCAATTTCAACGTGGATTTGTAAAATATTCTATATTATTCAATCATACGATAGTACGATAGTACTTGCTAAAAGATGTCACATCATTAGCTTAGTCTTGCAATAATCTTATGAACAATTACACACTTACACATTCGTGTCTGTATAGGGTTTTTTTACTGTATACAGACACAACGTATTTGAAAATATGTTGTGTCTGTATATAGACAAAAAAAATCATACACAGACACGAGTGTGTAAGTGTGTGTATGAAAAGTATGTACCTCAAGCTGGATTGATCTTATGAATGTGAAAATGAGTACTTGCTTATTGCCGCTTTTGTCACCGCCTCACTCACTAAAATAATACTTCCTTCATCTCTTAAAACTTTGTCATTTTTCCTTTTAATCAATTATTTTGTGGTTTTTGTTATTTCTTTCTCTTCTGCACAAACTTCAACCATATAGTTTTTACTTTATTATTCTCCGTGTCGGTCAACTTTGGCAAAGTTTTAAGAGATGGAGGTACATGACAGCAATACCAAATTGCTAATTACAACATCAATAGGGCAAACTTTGTGTATAGCGGTCTTCTGTTGGGCACTGTCAAATTTCATTTTCGTAGAAGAGTTCCATACAATTTTTTCGTATACATATAACATTGGTCAAATTAAAAAAGTCAAAGATAACTAAGGGTCTTTTCACTTAGACTACTGAGGGTTGGTTTGCAACTGCTTTTAAAAAAGCACTTCTCAGCTTTGGCTTTAAAAAGCACTTATTTTCCCAAACACTACAACTTTTATTTTTCTCGGCTTCCGCGTCAAAAGTGCTTTTACTTTTTCTATTACACAAAAAGCACTTATTTTATCAAACATTACTCACTTTTACTTTTCAAAATCACGTTTTTCTCAAACACTATCAACTTTTATTTAATCATTTCTCCCCATTTCATTAAAAAAAAAACTTTTTTAAAAGCAAAAGCTGTTGCAAACAGACCCTGAATGTTTCCAATCTCGTTAGATTCTATTTAAGAATTATCTATATGTGGAAACATACTAAATTTTAAATAAAGTAAATTGGTATAGAGTGTGTTTGGATCTAATTCTTAGAATTGTTTCTGCTCCTTCAAAGAGTAGACATAGGCTATGTTTGGCGGGCATAAGTCCCTGACTTCTAGCTTTTGTACTGTTCAAAAAGTTCCTAAAAGCTTCTAGTTGTGTGTTTGGCATGACAATATTTAAGAGCTTTTCAAAAATTAAAAGATCTTTTTTGAGATGCTACCGGGAGTAGCATCTAAGAAAAGATAGTGACTTTTAGTATTAATTAATCCTAACAGCTTGTATACCAAACCGAACTAAATCAAACAGTCAGCTTTTCATCAAAAAGCTACCACCTTTTATTTTTAAGATCTTTTCAGTCACTAAAAACTAACAACTATTAAAAAGCTCACAAAAGTATCTTTTCAGCTAGTTGTGCCAAACATGCCCATATAATCAAAAGTACTCATCATAGAATCAGTTTTTTTAGAAGTGGGGGGAGACCAACTTCTGAAAATTGATTCTGATTCTGTTTTTTCCTTATAAAAGAAGCAGAAGCAGAATCAGTTTCAAATACTCCCATAATCTACTCCTTTCCGTTCCTACTAAAAGTTATTTTCAACTTTTCTTTTCAGTTCCTACTAAAATAATCTACTCCTTTCCCTTTGCAAAAACTTTACCGTCTAAAACATTTTTTTTTCAAAAACCCCATTCAAAGATAATTGGGAAGAGGGAGTAAAAATGATTACACATCCATAAACTCAGCCACGTTGACCGTGAAAATACCACTACGTATCCCCATGTTTTTTGATCATTTTCTTAGCTTGTTAATGTAGCTTCCCGCTTACGCTATAATAAATACCGACTGACTATTCATGCAAATTGAAGTGTTTTCAGTTCAGTTTATTCATAAAGAAAGACAACAAGACGGCTGAGAAATGAAGACTACTTTTATGAATGTTGGACTTTCTGGAAAAAATGCATTAGTAAATGGATAAACTGTCCACGTGCAAAATTGAACAGGCCAGACGTGCTTCACACAATTGTTGAAGTCAACTCTTCCACGTACATACCCAACACAACCCCTGTCATGTATATATACCCCTACCACCTAAACCCAACTCCAAATTCAATTCCAAACCATCATTCATCTCTATCAAGTCACTAATCGTTCTTGTGTGAGACAGATACTTTAACAATTTAGTTTTCGTTATGAAAAGAAATACGGAAAGTGAAGAGTTGGAGACACTAGCCATGGCTAACTACCTCTTCCTATTGGCGAACTTCGGAAAACCGTCATCGTCACCACCACCGTCGTCCGATGATGTTTCGTCTTTTCAATGCAACACGTGCTACAAGAAGTTCTCCTCGTTCCAGGCGTTGGGCGGTCATCGGGCCAGCCACAAGAGGCCCAAACTCCTCGGTCAGGCAGAAGGAGAGCAAATGGCGGGTGTGTCGAAAAAGCCCAAGATGCATTGCTGCTCCATTTGTGGGCTTGAGTTCTCGATGGGCCAGGCCTTGGGCGGGCACATGAGGCGACACCGGGCCGCGTTGATGAATGGGTGTTTAGAGAAATCGGCGGTGGAGGCGGCGGTGGTTCCGGTGTTGAAGAGGACGACTAGTGGCAAGAGAGTGTTTGGGTTGGAATTGGATTTGGATCTCAATCTGAGTCCGCCCGAGAATAATGATTTCATGTTCGGGTCCAAAACTACGCCTCAAACTCCAGTTTTACGTTGTTTCTTTTAAAATTGTTTATTACTCACTTTAGGGTCATTTATTGGCTATTGTGATTTAGGATCATTCTTTAATTGCTTCTATTCGTGTGTACAAATTGTTTCAAATGTGACGATGTAAAAGTTGTAGTTTTAGTTGGAATCGGTTGAGGATTTCAAAATTGAATCCGTGAATCTAATGTAAGAAGATTGAATAAAATATAAATGCATGTCTTAAGTCTTAACCCTTCAAAATAAACATGTCTTAAACAAAAATCAAAACTAGAAAAAGGAAGCCACACATTAAAGGGTATTTTTAATTGCTTGGTTTCAGATCTATACGATGCCACACGAGACTTAATTATTCTTACATTGGACTAATTTGGGTCCCAGACCAATACAAATCAGATCATATTAGACTAGATCAGACTTTAACAGTTGTAAAATAAACATAAACCAAACATTTACCAAATCAGACAAGACGAATTCAGACAAGACTAAACTAAAAATATATTGTCCAATTAAAAAGCAACCTTAAATAGACCAGACCACGCTTAATCAGATCATATCAAACTTTGCAGATACAAAATATACATAAAAGAGACATCTATCAAACCAAACCAATTCAGACCTGATTAGATAAGGCTTAAACAAATCAGATCAAATCAGTCTAATTAAAAGCATTTTAATAAGATAACACAAATAAATTCTTAATCAAAGTTCGTTCACCGAGTAAATATTAACATATATGTATAATAATAAACATAATAATAATATACGACAGCTAAAACATAGTGCAAATTAATAAAAAGGGCCATACTTGTTTTCTTCCGAAATACTCCGTATAAGTCATTCACGGTTAAAGATTGAAGCTTCAGGTAATTCTATTATTGTTTTGAAATATAAGTAAATGTTCTACTTACAACATTAAACCATGTGCATGGATTCCATAGGCGTAGGCAGGTAAATGCCACATCCCCATCCACATAAAACGACAACTTAGCAGTTGGTATACTGTCAGAACACTCCACGGTGAGCATGTTCTTTCCACACAAAAAAGCATGTTATTGTTCGTATCATGCTCGTGAACAGTGACTTCTTTTTTGTTTTTTCATTGTCTTAGTAGCAGAATGGGTGTAACTCGCGTGTAACAAACTATAACCCACGCTAATAAAAAAATGTAATTGTAAGCAATTCGAAATGTAACTTGTCTGATACGGATTATAAGAAATAAAACATTGATTTTAGTGAAAAAAGGAGTCTAATTGCTCAATTGTTTTACATAAATAGTTAATATGTTATGTTTTCACATTAAGGCCATAAAAATATTTTTATCTCTTTTTGCCAAAAAATCATATTTTCGCCAAAAAAAAAGTCATTTTTTTGCAAAAATAAGTGATTTCTTTGTTTCAATAGCGGGGTTAGCTTAAATAGTGAATATTTTTTTTAATACTAAGGCCATAGAATTTAAAAAAAAATGGCCAAAAAATCGTATTTATGTGGAAAACAATAACGTTTTTTTTGCAAAACAATGATTCTTTTATTTCAATAGTAGGCTTTATGTTGTCATGTAATTCGTATTATGAAAAAATGTAACTCGCGTTGATTGAAAATCTAACTTTGGTATATACAAAACGTTTCATGTTGAAGCAAGCTCAGACGTAACTCGCGCATAGAAATATGTAACTCACGCACAAGAAGATGTAACTCGTGCATATATAAGAAGATGTAACTTCATATAATATCAGATGTAACTATAGAATTTGTCTATAAACATAACTCACACATATGAAAAATGTATTCTCATGTTTTTCAAATTTAAATCAAAATAAACAAACTTAATGTCTATAAAACACAAAAAAACATATAAAAGAGATAAGAAATATATTATAGAAAAAATGTATGAATATAAAAAATATTTTACAAAAAAGGTGTATAATATATAATTGTTTTAAAAAAGTACACAAAGTAAGAAATAGTGTATGATTGTGAAATATAATATACTTATTTTATGTGGATTAATAAAACTTTGTAATAAATCGGTAAAAAACAATTAATTCAGTTATAACTTAATTAGTTAAAGATAAAGATAAGATCACAAATAATTAGATGTAACTCACGCATAATTACATGTAACTCGCGCATAAAAATATGTAACTCGCGCATAAGAAGATGTAACTCCATGTAGTATCAAATATAACTTCAGGAATCATGTATGAGTGTAAATCGCACACTTGAAAATGTAATCACCTATTTTATTAAATGTAAATCGCACACTTGAAAATGCAATCACATGTTTTTATCAAATGTAAATAAAAAATTAACAAACTCAATGCATTAAAAAAAAAACTGGAAATGTCACGCCCCGGACCTACCCGTACATGTCAACAATCCGTCGTACAGTACGAATAGTCAACCTCAGTCAAGCATATTCATATTATACTAGGCGTCATGAATATCATTCACACGTAGTACATCCATAAATAAACATAATGTAAAATATTCATTAAAGCAGCGGAAACAATATTACAAGTGCTCAAGCAACATTTGGCAAAGTTAGGCATACAAGCCCCCAAATAGTTTATCAGAAATTATTATCCATGAGCATTATTGTAATCGCTTTGAAAACATAAACGGAGGAAGCACGAACCAAGTCTTCCCTCCAAGATCTTCCCAAAGCAATGGGCACTGATAGCAAACTCAAACTTCTACCTGAAACTGTGAGGTGGCCTCCCCCGTAAAGGGGAGGTCAGTACGAGTTTGAAAGATTTGAAATGTACAATGACAACTATACTGCATGTAATTAGTGTTTCAATCCTTAAGACCCTCAACATAGGATGATATCACATTCTAGGAAATAACCTATAGTTACCCCTTTCAAATCATCATACATAAGTATATAAAGTCAAATAGTCGGCTCATAGGCCCATTTGTACTTGTCACAAACCCTTTGTATCGCCCAACGATAATTTATTGGCTCATTTGTATTTAACAATACAATTTGTATCGTCCTGTGATAATTCATTACATTAATAATTCATACAATTCAACCCAAATGTCACATCAATCATACAGGACCAGTCACCGTTATTGAAGTCCCCGCGGGGCACTTGGTCGAAGTCCACCATCCTGCCCCCTGGACTCATACCTTGTTCCCGTGGGAAGGAAAGGCCCATTCGGGGTCCTATCTTATGTGTTACCACTGTCGGGGCCTCGCTAGGTCTTCGATTCGGATTTCACTCCTATATGTGATCACGCCGTAAGTCCATGATATCCAACACACTCTCTAGAGTCAGGCAGGGTCATGGTCCTTAAATTTATTCTATTACGAGTCCATGCAGTCGGGTACGATCCTTTGACTCGACCGACCCATGAGCCTCATCTATCCTTTAGCAAGTTCATGTGGTCGGACATCTATCCTTAGACTAGAGCCAAGCCATGGGCCTTGCTACCAATCAAACAATCAATTACGGGTATCCCAAAGATCACCCGAAAAATAACATCAACAATCCAATTCTAGGATCAATATAACATTTAAATCATCTAAGGCTATCCCAAGTGAATACCCTAGTAACAAAGCATCACAATCCTAAACTCAAGATCAATTTTATCAATGTTCATACTAGCTACAACCTCGGGCTAGTCACTTAGTACTACCCGAGTTATTCTTAGTTTTATTTGTCTTTCCCTTTCAAACGAGCATGGCAGCCACGCCATGACTCATTCTCAATTCATTCCATATTGACTTTACTAACCATAAAGTCAATACAATTAAATAGTGATTAATAAATCATTTTATTAGTTCATCACTAAATCAACTAGAACAACAACATTTCAAATATAGCAAGTAATCATGCTCCAATTACTCGTAGTTCAACCAATCATGCATTAACTCTTCATATACAACAATATGATCAATTGACATTTTATTAGGCATAATGATTAATTAAAATCATGCTTTTATAAATTGGGTAATCTGATGAATTAACTCACTAGTTATAAACAATATAGTCAGTCATCATCACCTTATGATGTGCTTAACTAGCTGCCTTTGTGAAGCCTTTCGGTTATCCCCCGTTCTGGACCGAAAAAAAGAACCAGCTGGACAGAAGCCAAAAGTCAAGCGGCTTTTGCAAAAGGTAGGCGGCTTTCGGGCCCGCAGCTCGAACATAGTCCCCAACAATGGCGGTTTCCGGCGGTTTCAACTTCATCGATTCCACGACTCTTCTAATTTAAATACCATCACTTTATATCAATATTCTACACTTTTAACATGTAGAACAACATCTATAATCCATCAAATGAATCCATGTATATGGAATGTATAAATGGAAGAAATGGAACCGAGAGTCTAGAGTTGTTACCGCTAGCTCACGTTCTTCTTCTCAGGGATTCCTTTTCTTTCTTCTCCCCTTTTCTCCTTGTCCTTAGAAGCTTGTTACTGCTAGCTCATGTTTCCTCCACAAATGGGAGGAGGACAATGGTCTATTCCCTCTTATCCTTCTAATTTAGGAAAGTTGGGCTATGGGTCTCTTGGGCTGCCCATCCCATTTTAATTCGGCCCAAACGAGATATAAACTTTGATTTATATTATATTGGGCTATTAAATATTAATAGGTTGGACCCAAAATATATTGGTTAGTCCTCCCAATAATCCAAGCCCGATACGCGCTATATTTCTATTATTAGTAAGTTCGGCTCAATCACTTTGGGTTACTTCTTCCCTATTATTTTGGCTCATATTTCTATATATTAATCCTTCCATTGTTCTTGGCATATTAAATAAATAATAGGAAAAATTGATGCTAATAATATCACCTTTATCCTATCTTCTTAAAACAATCCCACTTTAGATTAATCTGAAAATAATCCAATCTTTATGACATGTCTTCTCATATTGGACCGTGGTAACCTGGTACCTCTTAAACAAGTCAAATGCAATTAGTTTGTTTCATACTTGTTACCCGATGGAGTAATCTGCCTATTAATTATTATATTACTAGTTAATTATTTACGGAGTATATTATTATCTTATAATTATGATTGTTATTATTATTATTATTACTTCCGTACTTTAATCCCTACTTTTCTTCCCATCCTGCAAATCACAAACTAGATCTGCATTGTTCATCCAAAAACAAAAACTAGATCTGCATCATATAATATCATCAAATTATCCTATTACCAGCTCCACGGAAAGGAGGTTTTAGAAAAGGTTTGACTCTTCAATTTTCAACAATATTTTTTTTCTCCAATCTTGAAATATTCATTTATGATTTTTATTTTTGTGTGGAGGGTTTATGATTCAATGATTGAGTGAATAAATTTTTTATATTTTCCAACTTGACATGAGTTTTATTTTTAGAGATTTAACTAAATTCTCATTGTTTTTCCAAAAAAAAACTAAATTCTCATTGTTTGATTACAAGAGCACTCTCATAGCGGAATTGAGCATTGCAGAGGACGATTAAGAGCTTTTGGAAATTGGGATATTTCTTCGTGTTTCTGTGTACACATGCTTTCAAGTTTCAAGTATGTGTTTATATTTCTCCGTGTTGTTGTCTTTATGTGGTGGGAGCAGGGCATAGGAACAGGTTTGATTAAGAAGAATAAGTGGAAACTAGGAAGTTCAAGATAGATAGGTGCTCGTTGAAGGAGATACGTAAGTGGAAGGAGAGAGAATACAACATGTTTTGATTTCACTGGCTACAATCCGTATACAACAAGTTTGGGACCAAAAATAGCCAATGAGAGGTAAAGGTCGGATTTATTTTAGATTATGATTAGTTGGGACTGTTTTTAGAAGATGAATTAAAGATCGGATTATTAGCATCAATTTTTCCTAAATAATATGGGTCAAGAACATATTAGTTAGTCATTCCCCATATTTCGGGGTCGATACAACATTTAATTAATCACTGTTAATTAAATCAATTAATCACTTCTCACATGATTAATATAGCTAGTAACTTGTTTCAAAAATAATATTATACTCATTAATTATACTAATCATTCTTGTTTGTATTAGTACTATTTATAGTTTAATTGAGTTTTAATTTTAATGGATAAATAATCCAAGTTCAATCGGGAGTGGTGTCACAGAAAACATATAAAAGAGATAAGAAATTATTTCACATAAAAAAATTGTAGAAAAATATAATTGTAATCACATTTTAATATTTTAATAATGGGATGAAGATAAATGAAAATGAAAACAAGTAAAAAAGAAGAAAGAGAATCATATAAGAAAGCATTACAATGGAAAACGAAGTGAAAGCAGGGAAGGGAAAGATCGTGGAAAACTGGAAGCATGGCTACTCGATTTCAACATTCGAACTTTCAATTCTTTGTATTAAAAAAATTGTGCAAAGAAGAAAAAAACTGGGGGAAGGAAGTTGTGCGTGAAAACGGTATGGTGTTGGAGAAAAAAATGGATTGACGGATCGGAGAATAAAAGCTGGTCAAACGTGAGAAGAATATTTGACTACGTTGTTTTTAATTAAAGAAACGGTGTTGTATTGAGATCGGTACATCATGTGCATGGTGTGCCGATCCCACGATCTAATTTGCCATGTACTCGGTGGCATGGGCGGAGCTAGGGGAGGGCCATCCCTGGCCCTGGCCCAGCCCAAATTTTAAAAATGTCTGTATTTTTAGTGTAAAAAATTCCGTGTAAAAAATTTTCAAAAAATAATCTTTGTATCGGCCCAGTGCGGCCTAGTGCTCTAACTCCGCCCCTGCTCGGTGGTCTCTTATGGGTTGAGTCGTTGAGATGTATTTATTTGTTTAATAAATTCCTTATTAATTACGTAGTATTACTATTACTAGGGAATTGTCTTCAATCCTTTTAATAAAATGTGGTTTCTTTCAAAAAAAAATATTACTAGGGAATTGGGAATAGGCTTGCGTGTTGGGCTGCCATGACAGTAGTACTCTCCAGTCTCCTACCCAAACTTTAGTTTATAATGGGCATTTTCCCACTTGAACCAATTATATTAAGTGGAAATATCCCGTGAAGTCTGTGACACCGCACCCGAACGTTCTTGAAAATTCAATTTAAATTCCAAGCTTATGTATTGAATTTCCGAGCAATTGTAAAACGATTAATGTTTACGTAGTGCATGATTGAATATCGTACTGTTCAAACTCGTATATTAGTGTCGGGTTTTGCAAATACTTATTCGGGCCTTATTAATGAACATAAGAGCCCAAAATTCCTAATAGTGTTACGTGGTCTTTCAAGACAAGTCGAGGAAGGTCGGGCGGCCCAAACGTTATTTTGAGCCCAACCTGCTAAAAATAGCAAGTATACGAGAATGGCGTCCTAGACCCATTCGGGAGTGACCCACATGGCTAGTAGCCCAATATGTATGACTAATGTCAAAATAAGTGATAAAATGATTAGAGAGGAATACAAATGCCTATAGCCCCATCTTTGGCATTATTGAGCTAAATAATGAGAGTAGGATTTTTCTTCTATGATACCCATCAAGTAAATTATTGAGATGAACCTACACATATTGGAGATCAATAATGTGATGAAGGAAGTTGACTTGTTCTAAATAAATTAGGATGAGTACAAAAAGGCATCTTTGACAAAAGATAAAACAATAGGACCCATCTTCCCATTTTTGGAAGTATTGGTAGATATTTTGGATTCCAAGTTGAATGGGATCAATTGGGAACCATTCCACATGGACTTAGTACCTGCAAAACAAATGAAAAGAGGTGGGAAGACTATATGGGGCGGACTCTTGGCTCACATGCACAAAAACTCCAAGAGAAAACAAAAGGGAGAGGTCCACCCCATATTTGATTGCAAACCAAATATCTCCCATGTTCTTTTGTGAGCCACATACTCTTTTAGCATGTTTAGGGTCTCCTAATACACTCCCCCTACACCCCATTCGAACCCCCAAAGAGATAAGAGAGCAAGGGAATCCACACAACCCAAGAGAGAAGGAAGGAGGAGAGCTGTCCGCAGGTTCGTTCTTCAGTGCGTAGCTCTGATTGTTTGAGCCATAAATTGAGATTTACTCATCCAAATAAGGCGTGCGAGATACCAACAGAAAGCTCTCAAGACTAGGAATCCGTTAAGGTCTGGTTTGCATCAATCGGAGTAGTGGAAGGCTTCCAAATAGACCGAGCAAAACACGACCTCGCAGAATACGTTTTTGTATTCAAAGTAAGTTTGAATCCAAAACCTTCCTCTCTATTGTCTAAACCATATAAATGATTGAAGAACTATTATACACTTATTGAAGTGTATAAAATGTTATTATAAAGTGACTTTAATTGTTGGAAAAGTTAGATACTAATCTAGACAAAACCTTGAAAGGTTAGGGAACGATTTCGTCGGGAAACACCCGTTCTAGGGACTGTTTTGTGTGTCTTCGGTTAGGAGTTGAACTAGCACTTTGAAGAGGCTGTTTAACACTCAATTCCAAGCAAGGAATCATTCCTCAATCTTCCTTGGCCGAGGCTTTGGTCATTGGATCGAGAAGGAAAGTTTTAAAGCTCATTTGAGGTGAGGACCGACATCTAGTTGCTTACAACTTGTAGGTTATGCATGAGATTACCTAAATGTTTAAATCATGTTTTTGTGAATAAATATGCTTGAACATGATATGAATGATAAGTAATGGACTTGATCATGAATTGAAACCATATTGAAGAATATGGAGTCATGTGAGATAGAGGTATGCTAATATGGTAAATTGACCTTTCCAACAAATGTATGAATGTGATGTGTATGTAAATGTATATTTGCATGATGATGCTTGACACATGGGAGGCTGCCACATATCTATTGATATGGAGGAGCTACCATTAATGATAAATGAGTTGTAGGAATAATCTTAATAGTATTGTGATGCTAGTTAAGGATTGTCCTAAATGTGTTAGAATCAAACTTAAGGTTTGAGTTTGTTTGTGATGAACTTGAATGAGATTCAAGTGTCAATTGTGAAATCATGGAGTAGGAGATCTATGGTGTGATTTTATGAAGTAGGAGATCTATGGTGTGATTTTATGAAGTAGGAGATCTATGGTGTGATTTTATGAAGTAGGAGATCTATGATATGATTACATGAAGTAGGAGATCTATGATGCGAGTGCATGATGATGTACTCGAGCCGAACTCTAAAAATGAGAAGTTATATTAGGGTTGGACCCTATGTATGTCGTGACCATTAGTCACGGAGTTTGGGAAATGTTTTGTGATAAACATGGGCCTATGAGCCGACTACTTGACTTTATATAAAGTAAGTATATATTTTGAAGGGGTAATTTGGGATTACAGCCTAAACTATATTATCACCCTATTTGAGGGTCTTGTGTGTGAAATACTTGTTGTATATCTATTAGATGCCTGCCACACCAGTACTTTATAGCCGTATAGAGTACTGACCCCTTCGGGGGCGTCCCACCACCATTTCAGGTTGAGGTTAGAGCTTGCATCCTGTGCTCGTTGATCGAGTGATTCCTAGGAGAGAAGACTTGGTTCGTGCTTCCTCCATTCTATTTGAAACATTAATAAATTTACTCATGGATATTTTACTATAGAGCCTGCGTGCTCATGAATAGCCCTGTGTGGCCCCTTTTGTTTTAAACAATGTTTTCCGCTGCGTTACGAATTACTTATTATGTTTGTTTATGGATGTATATGTGTGAATGATATTCAAGACGCCTTGTGTAATATGAATGTGTTGGACTGCGGTTGACTATTCGTATTGTACGGCGGGTTGTTGACGTGTCCGGATAGGTCCGGGGCGTGACAATTAAGTTGGTATCAGAGCCTTAGTCCATAAACTTCATAATGAAGTCTCAAAATCCTCTTTTTTGAAAAAGAAAAAAAAAACTGAAAACCATGAGCATAGAAGTTTTGTACTTGGAGAGCTTTTGGCACTTGGGTTGCAAGGTCTCTAATTGTTAAGATGGTACCCTTAGCAATTGGTATGGCGGTGACTCGAGCCAAAATGTGTCTTAAGTACCTATCCGTCAATTGACATTTGATACGAGTCTAATGACTCTTTCCGAATTTCTTTCAGAAATGGACCGTGGGTGGCAGGATTACTAGGAGAAACCCGACCGGCCGTGTACCAGTGGAGACTGGACAGGGCAGTCGAAGGACCTCTAGGGCATCTAGAGGGGCGGGCCGTGGGGGCCGATCACAGACCGTGAGTGACGGTCATGTCGACACAGAAAGTGAAACCTACTGGTCCTATGAGGACTCGACTTACCAACCGGAAACCGAGCCGGTTGAGACCCCTTACGAAGGGGATGACGACGATATAAGTGATGAAGAAGGGGAGAATGACTCCCTAGCAAGAATAGAGGCGCTGCTCCAGCAATATCAGCAGGAGCGCGAGGAAAGGAGGGAACGCCGAAGGCGCCGGAAAGGGCGAACTTCGGGTGGGGCTTCAAGAGGAAGAAGCCATGGCGACTCTAGGGCCCACATTGAACCACATGGGGGCCGGGGTGATGGGGGTCCAATCATAAGGATCTCCAAATTTCTCAAAGGGGCGAGAGACTTGGGGTGCAAGCCCTTCAACGGAGCAGGCGACATCTCGGTCGCCGCGGAATGGATCAAGAGGTTGAACGAAGCAGCCCTTGATATGCAACTTACCCCCGAATTTAAACTAAGGGTGGCGGTGAGATTGCTCGAAGGGATGGCATCCACATGGTGGGACGGAGCCAAGGGAAAGTATGGCAATACCGTGACTTGGGAGAATTTCCGACAGGAGTTCTTTGCCCAGTACTATTCTGATTTTGAGGTGAACGCCAAGAGGAGAGAGTATACCCTCCTGACCCAAGGTGGCAAAATGACGGTGAGGCAACTTGAACACAAATTCAGGGAGCTCGCGGAGTTCATACCGGAGTATGTCTGTGATGAGAACCGGATGGTAAATCACTTCTGGGATGCCTTAGACTTGGAGGTGCGTGAGAGGGCAACACAGTTGCCTAACATGACCTTTAGCCAGGTGGTCGAGCAGGGGTTGAAAGGAGAGAAACAATGGGAGGAAAGGAAGAAGAGAGACGCCGAGGAGGCGAAAAAGAGAAAGTGGGAGAGTCATGGCTCCCAAGGTTCCAACAAAAAGGGAAACCATGGAGGAGGATCTTTCCGTGCACCGCCGCTACCATCTAGGGGGAACCAAGGCCCGAGAAGGCATGACTCGGGGTCACAAGTCTCGGGGACGCCTCGTTGCTTGAATTGCAAGAAGAGTCACCTCAGAAAATGCCGTGAACCTCCTAGATGCTTCCAATGCGGGAACACCGGGCATTTGAAGGCGCATTGCCCACAATTGGGTGGGCCAAGGTCATCGGGACCAAGTAGCAGGGCTACGGGAACAAGAAACCAAGCCGGGGGTTCCCAAGTAACCAGGGGGCAAGGGGGAGCAAGCGCGAGCAACGCGCCATCCGTGAACCAAGGAAGGACCCAGGCTAGGGTCTACGCGATGACGGAGGCGGATGCTCAAGCTAACCCGGATTCCGTTGCAGGTATTGCCCCTCGTATACTAGTGTTTTATCCTTAATTAGTCCATAAATTGAGGTTACTAATTGTTAGGATCGTTGCACGAAGCTTTAGGGTCGAACCGGGAGGATTTCGGATCATTTCGGGCTGATTTTGCCCAGGCACGGTCGTGCCTAAGGCACGCACGATCGTGCCTACAAGGCAGTAGCTGCCTGCGCGTTTCCCCGACCCAGGCACGGTCGTGCCTACCCCAGGCACGCCGTGCCTGGCACCCAGATTGCCGGAGTGCGATTTTTCGCACCGTTTTGCGACGTTAAGACCTTTTCTTGATCCCTAACGTGCGTGTGAACATTGTAACCTTCTATAAATGAGTAGGGAGGGTAGGAAAGATGTCTTACATGGTTCATGAATGTAGGGACACTAAAGATTAATGGGAAGGATGCGCGAATCCTTATCGATACCGGGGCGCAACGTTCATTTGTGAATGAAGCGTTCGCCAAGAGATTGGAAGTGCAATCCGCACCATTGATGCAAACCTTAGTGGTATCAACACCACTAGGGGATGACGTGGAAAGAACTTGTTACTATCCATCTTGTGGAGTGGAAGTTAATGGTCAAACCTTGACGTGTGACTTCGTACCGCTGAGCATGATTGAATTCGATGCAATCCTAGGGATGGATTGGCTAGAAAAGAACCATGCTAGGGTAGATTGCTACACAAAGGTTCTTGAACTCGAAGGCAATGATGGGGAGACCCTACGCTTCGAGGGCGATCGAGGGAGATCAAATAGCTGTATCATATCCGCCGTGAGAGCGAGAAGTATGATGAGAAAGGGATGCCACGCATATCTAGCATACGTGGTCGACAAAACCAAAGAGGAAACGAACATCGATGATGTGAGGGTGGTTTGTAAGTATCCGGATGTCTTTCCTAAAGACCTACCGGGGCTTCCACCTGATAGGGAGATTGAATTTGTGATCGAGGTCGAGCCCGGCACCAAACCAATCTCCATACCGCCATACCGTATGGCACCCGCTGAACTTAACGAGTTGAAAACCCAATTGCAAGAGCTTTTGGATAATGGTTTCATTAGACCAAGCCACTCCCCGTGGGGAGCACCGGTTCTTTTTGTGAAAAAGAAAGATGGGACACTTCGAATGTGCATTGACTATCGTCAACTGAACAAGGTCACAATCAAGAATAGGTATCCTTTGCCTAGGATTGACGACTTGTTTGATCAACTACGAGGAGCAACCGTGTTTTCGAAGATTGACTTGAGGTCGGGGTACCATCAATTGAAGATTAAGGAAGATGACATACCAAAGAGTGCTTTCCGCACAAGGTATGGGCATTTTGAATTCCTTGTTATGTCGTCTGGGTTAACAAACGCCCCGGCGGCATTCATGGACTTGATGAACCGAGTATTTCATAAGTACCTGGACCGATTCGTAATTGTGTTCATAGATGACATCTTGATTTACTCAAAGAGTGAGGAAGAACATGAAGAGCACTTGATACTCGTTCTTGAGACACTACGGGAGAAGCAACTCTATGCCAAATTTTCTAAGTGTGAATTTTGGCTAAAGGAGATTGGCTTCCTCGGGCACGTGGTTTCAGGATCGGGAATTGCTGTTGATAACAAGAAGATAGAAGCCATTACTGAATGGGAGAGGCCAAAGAACGTCAAGGAAATTCGTAGTTTCCTTGGATTGGCAGGCTACTACAGAAAGTTCGTGGAGAAGTTCTCTGTTTTGGCATCACCATTGACGAAGCTCACTCGTAAAGGAGCTAAGTTTGTATGGGATGACAAATGTGAGAAAGGGTTCATGGAACTAAAGAAGAGATTGACCGAGGCACCGGTACTTGCATTACCCAAACAGGGTGTGGGGTACGATGTCTATAGCGATGCGAGCATCCAAGGGCTTGGATGTGTACTGATGCAGAATGGGAGGGTAATCGCCTATGCCTCACGACAGCTGAAGAAGCATGAGGTGAATTATCCTACTCATGATTTGGAGCTGGGGGCAGTGGTGTTTGCACTGAAGATATGGAGACATTATCTCTACGGGGAGACATGTCACATATACACTGATCACAAGAGCTTGAAATACGTGTTTACTCAGAAAGAGCTAAACATGAGGCAGAGACGGTGGATGGAGTTGATAAAAGACTACCATTTAGTGATAGAGTATCACCCAGGCAAGGCAAACGTGGTGGCAGATGCCTTGAGCCGGAAGAGCTCGTCTGGGGCATTGATAGCTAATTTGAGGGCATTAAGAGCCCAACTGGAGGTATCTAGTGATGGTGCCTTATTGGCACGATTTGAGGTGAGACCTACCTTGCTTGATGAGATCAAGAAGGGCCAGGAAACTGACGAAGAAATTATGAAGATCCGGGGACGCATGCAAGCGGGACCGGTGGAGGACTTCAGAGAAAGAGATGACCGTCTCTTATTATTTCGTGACCGAGTATGTGTACCGGCAGATGATGAGCTCCGAAAGTCCATCCTAGAGGAAGCTCATTCATCGGCTTATGCCATGCACCCGGGAGGCACGAAGATGTACCGTGACTTGAAGGAGAGTTACTGGTGGTCGGGTATGAAGAGAGAAATAGCCGAATATATCAGTCGATGCCTTACTTGTCAACAAGTTAAGGCAGAGCATCAGCATCCATCAGGCTTATTGCAACCACTTTCCATTCCTGAATGGAAGTGGGAACACGTGACTATGGATTTTGTGGTAGGTTTACCACGGACAATAAGGAACTATGATGCAGTTTGGGTTGTGGTAGATAGGCTCACGAAGAGTGCCCACTTCTTACCTATCAACACTACCTACCCACTTGAGAGGTTAGCCAAATTGTACACAGATGAGATCGTGAGGCTACATGGGGTTCCAGTGACCATTGTATCCGATAGAGACCCACGATTCACATCACGTTTTTGGTTGAAATTTCAGGAGTCTATGGGAACGAGGTTGAAGTTCAGTACTGCTTTCCACCCACAGACGGATGGACAGTCTGAAAGAGTCATACAGATCTTGGAAGACATGCTGAGGGCTTGTGCATTGGAGTTCCAAGGAAGTTGGGATAACCACTTAGCACTTGTGGAGTTTGCCTATAACAACAGTTATCAGGCAAGCATCGGCATGCCTCCATACGAGGCATTGTATGGGAGAAGGTGCCGTACACCGTTATGCTGGGACGAGGTTGGCATAGCCAAACTCGAGGGTACTGAGTTGGTTGAGGTCACCAAATCAAAGGTGAAGTTGATTCGAGAGAGACTCAAGGCGGCTCAGGATCGACAAAAGAGTTATGCAGATAAGCGTCGGAGAACCTTAGAGTTTAAGGTTGATGACGAGGTATTCTTGAAAGTTTCTCCTTGGAAAGGAATCATACGATTCCAAACCCGAGGAAAGCTTAATCCACGATACATAGGTCCATTCAGAATTATAGAAAGGATTGGGGCCGTAGCATATCGTCTGCAGTTAACTCCTGAATTAGAGAAGATACATAATGTATTTCATGTATCCATGCTTAAGAAGTATGTGCATGATCCCTCTCACGTATTGGAGAAACCACCTGTAGAGGTACGTGAGGATTTGAACTACGATGTGCAACCTATCAAGGTCACCGATAGAAAGGTGAAGAAACTGAGGAGCAAAGAAGTCCCAATGGTTAAAGTCCTTTGGAAGAGCGATCGGGTCGAAGAAGAGACATGGGAAACAGAGGCTTTGATGAGGAAGCAGTATGCTTCTCTATTCGAGTAGAGCTGTGAATTTCGGGGACGAAATTCCTGTTAAGGGGGGGTGAACTTGTGACACCGCACCCGAACGTCCTTGAAAATTCAATTTAAATTCCAAGCTTATGTATTGAATTTCCGAGCAATTGTAAAACGATTAATGTTTACGTAGTGCATGATTGAATATCGTACTGTTCAAACTCGTATATTAGTGTCGGGTTTTGCAAATACTTATTCGGGCCTTATTAATGAACATAAGAGCCCAAAATTCCTAATAGTGTTACGTGGTCTTTCAAGACAAGTCGAGGAAGGTCGGGCGGCCCAAACGTTATTTTGAGCCCAACCTGCTAAAAATAGCAAGTATACGAGAATGGCGTCCTAGACCCATTCGGGAGTGACCCACATGGCTAGTAGCCCAATATGTATGACTAATGTCAAAATAAGTGATAAAATGATTAGAGAGGAATACAAATGCCTATAGCCCCATCTTTGGCATTATTGAGCTAAATAATGAGAGTAGGATTTTTCTTCTATGATACCCATCAAGTAAATTATTGAGATGAACCTACACATATTGGAGATCAATAATGTGATGAAGGAAGTTGACTTGTTCTAAATAAATTAGGATGAGTACAAAAAGGCATCTTTGACAAAAGATAAAACAATAGGACCCATCTTCCCATTTTTGGAAGTATTGGTAGATATTTTGGATTCCAAGTTGAATGGAATCAATTGGGAACCATTCCACATGGACTTAGTACCTTCAAAACAAATGAAAAGAGGTGAGAAGACTATATGGGGCGGACTCTTGGCTCACATGCACAAAAACTCCAAGAGAAAACAAAAGGGGGAGGTCCACCCCATATTTGATTGCAAACCAAATATATCCCATGTTCTTTTGTGAGCCACATACTCTTTTAGCATGTTTAGGCTCTCCTAATACACTCCCCCTACACCCCATTCGAACCCCCAAAGAGATAAGAGAGCAATGGAATCCACACAACCCAAGAGAGAAGGAAGGAGGAGAGCTGTCCGCAGGTTCGTTCTTCAGTGCGTAGCTCTGATTGTTTGAGCCATAAATTGAGATTTACTCATCCAAATAAGGCGTGCGAGATACCAACAGAAAGCTCTCAAGACTAGGAATCCGTGAAGGTCTGGTTTGCATCAATCGGAGTAGTGGAAGGCTTCCAAATAGACCGAGCAAAACACGACCTCGCAGAATACGTTTTTGTATTCAAAGTAAGTTTGAATCCAAAACCTTCCTCTCTATTGTCTAAACCATATAAATGATTGAAGAACTATTATACACTGATTGAAGTGTATAAAATGTTATTATAAAGTGACTTTAATTGTTGGAAAAGTTAGATACTAATCTAGACAAAACCTTGAAAGGTTAGGGAACGATTTCGTCGGGAAACACCCGTTCTAGGGACTGTTTTGTGTGTCTTCGGTTAGGAGTTGAACTAGCACTTTGAAGAGGCTGTTTAACACTCAATTCCAAGCAAGGAATCAGTCCTCAATCTTCCTTGGCCGAGGCTTTGGTCATTGGATCGAGAAGGAAAGTTTTAAAGCTCATTTGAGGTGAGGACCGACATCTAGTTGCTTACAACTTGTAGGTTATGCATGAGATTACCTAAATGTTTAAATCATGTTTTTGTGAATAAATATGCTTGAACATGATATGAATGATAAGTAATGGACTTGATCATGAATTGAAACCATATTGAAGAATATGGAGTCATGTGAGATAGAGGTATGCTAATATGGTAAATTGACCTTTCCAACAAATGTATGAATGTGATGTGTATGTAAATGTATATTTGCATGATGATGCTTGACACATGGGAGGCTGCCACATATCTATTGATATGGAGGAGCTACCATTAATGATAAATGAGTTGTAGAAATAATCTTAATAGTATTGTGATGCTAGTTAAGGATTGTCCTAAATGTGTTAGAATCAAACTTAAGGTTTGAGTTTGTTTGTGATGAACTTGAATGAGATTCAAGTGTCAATTGTGAAATCATGGAGTAGGAGATCTATGGTGTGATTTTATGAAGTAGGAGATCTATGGTGTGATTTTATGAAGTAGGAGATCTATGGTGTGATTTTATGAAGTAGGAGATCTATGATATGATTACATGAAGTAGGAGATCTATGATATGATTACATGAAGTAGGAGATCTATGATGCGAGTGCATGATGATGTACTCGAGCCGAACTCTAAAAATGAGAAGTTATATTAGGGTTGGACCCTATGTATGTCGTGACCATTAGTCACGGGGTTTGGGAAATGTTTTGTGATAAACATGGGCCTATGAGCCGACTACTTGACTTTATATAAAGTAAGTATATATTTTGAAGGGGTAATTTGGGATTACAGCCTAAACTATATTATCACCCTATTTGAGGGTCTTGTGTGTGAAATACTTGTTGTATATCTATTAGATGCCTGCCACACCAGTACTTTATAGCCGTATAGAGTACTGACCCCTTCGGGGGCGTCCCACCACCATTTCAGGTTGAGGCTAGAGCTTGCATCCTGTGCTCGTTGATCGAGTGATTCCTAGGAGAGAAGACTTGGTTCGTGCTTCCTCCATTCTATTTGAAACATTAATAAATTTGCTCATGGATATTTTACTATACAGCCTGCGTGCTCATGAATAGCCCTGTGTGGCCCCTTTTGTTTTAAACAATGTTTTCCGCTGCGTTACGAATTACTTATTATGTTTGTTTATGGATGTATATGTGTGAATGATATTCAAGACGCCTTGTGTAATATGAATGTGTTGGACTGCGGTTGACTATTCGTATTGTACGGCGGGTTGTTGACGTGTCCGGATAGGTCCGGGGCGTGACAAAGTCCATGTTTTCTAATTGCATTTTGTTTACGTCTCCTCAGAATTTACTTTTCATTTATAGACTTTCACTTTTTCACTTTTAAATTTCAAAAAGGGTTATTTAGACTTTGCACCCTGTTTTATACCCCTAATTAGTCTGTGCACCCTAATTTTAAAATCCTTAGCCTTTACACCCTAAGTTAACCGGGTCTGTTAGTTAGCATTCAAAAAAAAGTAAATGCCATTAATACCCTCCTGGCTGCAGCTTCACAGAATACGAATTTCCCAGTTCAGCTCTCATTTTTTCTCCCATCTGCTCCTTTATAAACACTGAAGCCATGCTACAAAAGTGAAACTCAAATGCAAAAGCTAAATAACCCAAACTGATGCACACTAAGCACACAAAAGCCATGCTAAAAACCCCAAACTGAAATTACAGTAAGCACAGGAAAACCATGCTAAATAACCCAAACTGAAATGCACACTAAGCACACAAAACCTAGGCTAAATAACCCAAACTGACTGAAATGCACAAACTGGAAAGAAAAAAAAAAAAAAAAAAAAAAAAAAAAAACAAACTGAAATGCACACTAAAGCACACAAAACCTAGGCTAAATAACCCAAACTGACTGAAACACAAAACCCGGAACACAAATCTCAGAACATAAAGCTCAGAACACAAAGAAAACCCAGAAAAATCAGAACATGAAGCTCAAAACCCAGGCCTATTTAAAAAATAGAAAAAACATAAAGCAAAAAGATAACAACAAAATAAAAAATTAAGAAAGGAAAAACCGAGCATAAATGTAACCAACAACACAAATTAAAGTAGTGAACAACCCATTGATTCTTCTGTGGAGTGGTCCTGTAATGTTGTTGAATACTTACTAGTCAAAGTTCAATAAATATATACATCCAACCATAAATGACTCATAAATGCTCACCCAACAATATGTAACCACCCTTCCACATTACTCCCTATAAAATAACCATCCTTCTGAGGACTAAATATCTATGTATTGAATCGAAATAAGCATATGGCTGCACATGAAGGAGGAACAGGCTGGTGTAAGGTATGACTTGTAAAATTTATTCCTTCTTGCTAATAAGTATAACATATTCTCTATTGTTTAGTGTTTTCATTGTGGAGAACAAGGTCATTGGGCGAAGTCATGCACCTATAAACACATACCTTGTATAGAGGGCTGCCCAAACAACATGGAGCTATACACATCTCAACAACCAAGAAGTAATGGCTGCAGATTCCTAAGATGCAAAGGTCAACCCCAATGTCAAGCATTCAAATGGGTAGACTCACCAAAACAGAAAGAAATAACAACATATGTACCAAACAAGCAAACACCATCAAGAGGTGAAGCAACAAAAACCATTCCAATGCAATATCATAATGTTAAAGTGACTGTAGAACAGGATGGGGGGAAAGTAACATACGAAGGCCAAGTATGTGATGTAATTCAGCTTATGAGTAACAAACTCATTATATAATAATGTAGTTTTGGTCTATATACATTACATTGAGCAAAAAACTGCAAGTGCAATGTGTTAATACTTTGTTGTTATCTAATTCTAGCAAGTATAGTTAGCTCTAGTACTTATACAAAAAGAGTGAGCTTCATGTCTAGAATTTACAAGGAGCAAAAAACCCAGTTAGATCACATATATTGCAACTGTGCAGTGAGCAAAACTGGTTGCAGCAACAACTAGTTGTGGTAAACACTGGTTGTGTCAACAACTCTTCAAAAATAAATATTCATATTTCTACTTACTGGTGGTAGGCAGTAGTACTACCACCTATTCTTCCAGCACCACCCCTTGCTCCAACCCTAGCACCAGCCCTTGAACCACCCCTAGTAGCACCCCTTGAACCACCCCTAGCTCCACCCCTTGCAGCACCACTTGAACCACCTCTTGCAGCACCTAGGGGTGGAAATAGGCCAGCCGGCCTGTCAGGGGCCTGTTAAAGGCCTGGCCTGGCCTGGCCTCTTTAGTATCAAGCTAGGCTTGGGCTTTTCTAAAAGCCCGTTTATTTAAATAGGCCAGGCCTAGCCCAACTCTAAAGCCTTTTTACCTTAACAGGCCAGCCTATTTATGTGTGTGTGTATGTATTTAGTTATATTTATATTTATTTGTATTATTTATATTTATATTGGTATACTCAACTATATCCAAATCAGTATAATAGTATTTTTAGGGAGTGTGTATTATAAATTAGAATAGACTGCTTTTTTAAACATATATAAAGTGTGTTAATAGTTTATTAAGGTAATTGAAATTCAAAGTTTTTTAAGAATCAAAGTACATAGAAATTTATAAACTACATAATAATACTCCATAATAATGTATTATTAGACATCCAAAGCAAAACTAACGTATTATTAGACTTTTTAGTGAATATTTGGGGTAATAAATTTTATACCGGATTAAAAGGATTTTTCACTTTTCATTTTGTATTTTTTTTGAAATTTTATTTTTTTCCTTAACAGGCCCGGTAAACAGGCTTCAGGCCAGGCCATGCTTTTAAACAGGTCAGGCCCAGGCCGAAAAAACAGGCCTTTAACAGGTAACAGGCCAGGCTCAGGCCTATATTTTCTAAAACAGGCCTGGCCTGTTTAGGCGAAAACCTGGCCTGGCCTGGCCTGTTTCCACCCCTAGCAGCACCCCTTGAACCACCTCTTGCAGCACCCCTTGAACCACCTCTTGCGGCACCCCTTGAACCACCTCTTGAACCACCCATTGAACCACCCCTTGAACCACCCCTTGCAGCACCCCTTGCAGCACCCCTCCCAGTAGTAGCACCTCTCCCACCACCTCTAGCAACTGGCCCTCCTTGGCATGACCTCTTGTTGTGCCCAAAAGATAGACACTTAGTACACTTCTTCTGACTAATTGATTGTGTCTCAGTCTCATCATGGCCCTTTATTCTATTGTTTTTAGGTCTCTCGGGGGCTCTTGAAAGCTTAGGTGGCAATAGAACCTCATTTCCCTGCACAGTTTTTAAAATAATGGTTACTAATGATTCTGGAATGTATCAATGTATATATTGGTTTTAGATTTGTGGTCATACTACCTCGGGCCAATCACTTTCATGTGATATTGGTTTAATGTTTGTTTGATAGCATGCTTTGTAGGCCTTCACACACAGTAATGGACTACAAAATCTATAAGTAGCAAGATGAAGTTAAATACATAACAATCTTTGAGTTTCAATTAAAAAGTTAAACAAAAAAGTAAAGTAAAGGTAATAGGAACATACTGAGGTAGTGACAGTCTCAAATGGCTGATCAAATGCACTGCATGTACACATGGTATGCCTGTGACCTGCCACTCACAACACTCACACTCTTGTTTGTTTAAGTTAATAATCCAGTGCTCCCCAGTAAATTTTCTCACACTGAAAGTCCCTTCACCTGAAGGGCAAGTCACATAATCATTTTGCTTCTCCTTATAAGCTGCCATTATTGCACCAACCCTAGGTAACCACATCATTCTCATTCCAAGTACTAGCCTGAAGTTTCCTATCATACATAATCTTCATTAACAGGAATGATATACCTATTATCATTGAACACACTGGTTTATCCCTTTGGCTTAATATGAAACTGTTATAGCTCTCTGTGAAGTTATTTGTCAGGTGGTCACTCTTACATGTTGTATCAAAATGTGCCCTTGACCATAACTCTGGACCAATCTCCAATAAATAGTCCTTGATACCAACTGCTGCCTCATCCAATCTCTGAAGACTTCTTTCAAAGTGGACCTTTTTATATGCTGAAGCAGTAGCCCAGGCCAGTTCCTTTATGTGGTCCCCTTTCCACCACATACTCATATTCTTGAAGATGTGTCTAAAGCAGCTTCTAGGATTGCAGCCTCCCAAATGTGTCTGAACACTACTTATGATTGCTTGAGCCCTATCAGATGTGACTGTAAGTGGCAAAGGATGTTTCTTCAGCTCCGGAACTATTAATGCTAGAAACCTGTCCCAGTTCTCACCATCTTCTTTTCTACAAATGAAGACTGCTAGCGGAAAGAGCCCATTATTCCCATCCATGCTAATAGCTGCTAGACAGACTCCTCTATATTTCCCCTTTAGAAAGCAACCATCCAACCCTACTAGTGGCCTGCACCCAGTTCTCCACCCTTCCAAGCTACACCTAAAAGCAACACATAAATACTGAAATTTATTTTCAGAGTCATACTTGCACTCAACCAAACTACCAGAATTGGAAGCTACAGTCTGTCTGCACAATTCAGGAACTTGAGTATAACTTTTCTCATAATTTCCATGGAGCTCTTCAAGTGCCATCAGCCCAGCATTCCAAGCTTGCCAGTATGAAATGTTTAAAGTCCACCTACTCCAAGCTATAGCAATGATATCTTGGGGTGTGTAACTCTTATGGTGCAGCCTCATGTCCTGAGCCAGCATACTAGCAATCCATCTAGCATTTGCTCCTCTATTCTTGTTCCTGCCATCATTCTCACAGGTATGTTCTTCTTGGAGAGATTTCAGTTCAGTCGTGTGCCCATCATTTTTTCTAATAACATAACACCTCCAAGGGCATCTTTCCCCTTTACACCTCAATATCAGCTTATCAACACAATTCTTCTGAAAATAAATCTCAAATTTATTCTTGATGGCATACATTCTGATGTATTTTCTGCATGCATCCATAGTCAGCCATTGTTTTCCTATTGCTAACTCTAATTTGTCTTTCCATTTCACAGAATCTGAGCAAGTAAATGTTTGCTCATTGTAGTCATAGTCTTTGTGTGGCATACCATTCAACACCTCACCTATATCCTCCCCATTTCTTGTGCCTTGAACTTCATCTGTATCACTCCCTTCTTCTGTATCAGAACTACAATGATCTAATTCCTCATCTGATTCATTAGGATCATCTGATTCATTCAGATCATATCCATCTAGCCCATCAACAATTTGCTCAAATTGAATACCTATATAGCACATTACAGTAACATCTATATCAACAATATAAACAAGGGTAAAGAAATCATTTACTAAAATTCATATATAACACAACATAATGAATTTATATTGAACCATGTACACTGCATATACCTTCATAAAACTGTGATGTATTATCATCATTTGCAACATTCACAAAGTTGTTGAGTGGAGGTAATTCAATGAATATATCACCAAAATCATCACTAGCTATTCCTTCATCTCCGCTACTTTCATGGAATGGTACCCTAACTGGAGGGTGACAAATTCATATACTAATCTTAATAACCAAAAACCACAAACTAAGTATCTCAAAGTAAGTATAAAAAAATCTTTATAAAAGAGTCTTCATAATCAAATTTCAAGACCTAAGCATCAACCAACTTACTTGGAGCAGGTAAAGAGTCCAACTTTCTCTTCACAGGCAGCTTTGATGTCCTCTCAATCCTTTGCTCAGTCGTTCGAGTAGGTACTTCTGAATCCACCCATAGGTTCTTGCAAGCTTCAGAGTTATATCTATTGCTTTCATTCATCCCAATCCTATTTCGTTCACTCGCACCTTGCGAACAATGGAGAGAAACAAATGACCGTCTGAGAAACAAGAATGCCAACGAGTATGGTTGTTACTGAGATCAGGGCACTAGCGTCATTTCAAGCCAAAGTTAACTTCCTAACTGCTGACTAACAGTTGGAGGGTGTAAAGGCTAAGGATTTTAAAATTAGGGTGCATAGACCAATTAGGGGTATAAACCAGGGTGCAAACCCTAAATAACCCTTTCAAAAATGACCTAAGTCTTAGATAAAAACCCCAACAAGTCAAAAATGATGTGTATGGAGGTTCCGCCCAATGCCAGCTGCGCCTTCGCCGTCCGCCGTCCGCCGTCCGCCGTCCGCGTCTCCGCCCTCCACCCTCTGCGGCTCCGTCCTCCGCCCTCTGTCCTCTGCGGCTCCATTTTCCATCCTTTGCCCTCCGCCTTTGCTTGCTCGGCTTCTCCGGTGCTCGCTGAATCACGGCGTAAATGTGTGTTAGTTTCCGGTTTGCGGGTATGGACATTTCAATTCATCACTTGGATCTCCAATTTGAACAAGTTTTTCTTAGGATTATGAGATTTTTTTGTAAATAACATTAACTCCTGTTTTTGACAAGTGATTTGTATCCCCTAGAGTAGAGCTAATAATCCATGACAGTTTTCACTTTAAACTGTAATTAAACTATTTCGTTTAGCTTTTTGTTTGCAGGTTTCCAGTTTTTTTTTTTTGCTTGCGGAGATGATTGTGGCTTTGTGAGTTCTGTGTTCTTCTCCTCCATTGATTCGAAGAAGGCTAACAGGTCATTTTTAACATTAACCATTGTGTTTGCCATAATTGTTATAGTGATTTTTTAATCTCTTTGCATATATGTGTTTATTTTCATCTTTCTTTTTCAAACATTTGTTTGTTAAATTGTTTCTTCATCTAGACCATTGAGACTCTCTCAGCACTTGTTAAAATTGTTTCTTCATCTAGACCATTGAGACTCTCTCATGAACGTAGTCTGTGGCAGTAGCTAAAAATAGTGAATACAATTTTGTCCTGGGAAGGTTCTTGTCCTGGGAGAAGGAAAAAATCAAAGAGATTTTGAGTTTTACTCATGCCTCATCAACCGTGAAATTATATTTGGAGTAAGAATCCTTTTGATTTGTAAGCACTTCCTAAACCCTCCTGAGAGTAATAGTTTTCAATATATATTAATTTAAATGCTAATTATTTTGTTTTTAGCTAATTTGCTAGAACAAACTGAATTTACTAGTGTGCTAAAAAATGCAAAGCATTGAAGTGGCATGTGACATTTTTTTCATCTCTACTCAATGAGATGTAAAAGTTTTCAAACAATATTGTTCGTTGCATGTTGGATGATCAATAGTACAATAACCTTCTGGCCATTGTTTAATCAGTCCAGGTAATGGATACCCACTTGTTATAGTTACATAGATAGCTTTTAGCAATGATATCTATTTGCTTGCATCTGAGTCTAAATTGTCTCAATATTTCAAAGTGTAGCACTAGTTAGTTGTTTCCATTGTATTAGCTTTCTTGATTGGGGTTAAAAGCATCTTACTTATTTTTCATGGGGGAGTGTACATTTTATCTCTTCCATCATTCTATTGCACAACTTCAACTAGTACTTTTATTAGTTTTAGAACTTCAAAGTAATGTCTTCATTTTTCAGACACCGAGGTCAAAAGAGGACAACCCCTAGTTGTGCATCTTGCATCTTTAAGATGGTTTCTGATCAATTGTTTGTAGGCATTTAATTAATCATTTTTGCGAATTGGGGAGCTATATGAATTGCTGCCTCCATTAATTGACTAATCCATTCTGATGATATATGAGTTAATTAGTTAGGAGATTGACAATGTTTAATAACTGATGTGGGTTATTTGACAGGCTGAAATTATTTGATAGTTAATTTGACATGAAACCTCTTCAATTTGATTCAATTACAAGATTAAAGATACAACTCCCAACTTTGAATTTGTGAAGCACAAAGTGAAATATAGCATACTCGTTCTATTGGGAAGGAAGTGCTCACTGTGTCGGTTTCGAGTTTTCGTTTTTTCACCCCTATGTAAATGTATATTACTACGCACTATAAGACCAATTTAATGGTATATTATTTGATATTGTTATATTATAGGGATAGTTCTCGCCTTAAACATGAAAATACAGATTAAATTATGTATTCGTTAATCAAATGATTTTTTTGTTGCTCTTTGTTGCATGGTGTCACTTTTTTTGTTGCTTATTGTTGTATCATATTTCTTTTTGTTTCCCATTGTTTGTTTATTTGTTTATTGTAACATATACTGTTGTATATGTGTATATATACATCAATATTTCTAATTGAATCGGATTTGTGTTGTATATATTGTTGTATATGTTTGACTTAAAAAGTGGAATGATTTTTGGTAATAATTGATTATGATTTCGTGTCATAATTATCGCATTCTCATCGCAGGTGCATTCTAAAAAAATATGTACATAAAGATGGTGAGGGTGAGAAGATATACGAGGAACAAAGAAAAGAGAGACAACCCTGGTGAAATGTGTATAAAGATGAAACACACAAAAGTAGAAGAATTGAGTCAAATGTTATAATAGATAAATGTAGTAGATTGAAATATACATTTGTTGTAAGATTTTCATATTTTTTTGTTGCTTATTATTATTGTGCAGATGTTGCTTTTTGTTGCATCTTGTTTCTCTTTGTTGCATAGTATTGGTCTTTGTTGCATCTTTTTGCTCTTTATTGCATCTTGTGAATTTCTTTTTGCATCTTGTTATCTATTGTTCTTCATATTTTTTATTATTTACTTAGGTTTGTAATTATCACTGCTAGGTCATAAGGTTCATTGGTGAAAAAGCTCATAATCCCATATATAGAGAAACACCTACATGAAAATTTTGAATTTTGTATGTCAACAATCACAAGAAATATGAAGCAAGGATTAAAACCAAAAAATTCAAAGTTATTAACAAAAAAGAAACAAAAAAAAAACAACTCAAAGAACAATATGCAACAACTAATAATTATTGAATTGTGTAACTATTATTAGAATATTACATTACAAACTTATACATAGTATATATATTTTTTCCACTTTTTTTTAATAATTTCGTATTTTGACATTTTTATTTACAACTTCATTTAATTTACATGATTTTTAGTTTACTTTAATTTTTATTTTTAAATAATTCTAAAAATCCTATTTTCTACTTTTATTTTACTTATACGAAATCTAATTACATTTTTTGAATGCTTAAAAATCTTATACTTCATTAAATATAATAATTTTGATTTTTTTGATTTTTACTTTGTATATATATCGAATTTACAAAAACATTACTCTTTCATAAAAATTTATAATTACTTTAAGCATTTTTAAATAGTTCCAAAACATTGTTATCTTATTTACATACTACGTACAGAGCATTTGTTTATATTTTTTCTCCATTTATAAGTATTTATTTGTTGTACTTTTCCCTTTTTATTTTATTTTATTTTATTTTATTTTATTTTACTGTATGTATTTTAATAAATTATTTATTGATTGCAACCTTTATGATTTTTATACATGTATTGTATTTTTAGTACCTTTTAACCTGTTTGTTGATACTTTTATATCATTTTTTCATTTTTTTTCCTTCTAATGTTTTAAAAATATGAAATATGCAAGTCTAATTATAGAGCATAAAGGTTACACGTAAGTGTTTATTCAAAAAAGTTGACAAGTGGCTTTTCTCTCTTCCGTGTAAAAATATGAAATATGCAAGTCTAATTATAGAGCATAAAGGTTACACGTAAGTGTTTATTCAAAAACTTAACAACGTTACTTAACAAGCAGGTTAGTGGCCACGGTCTATTATTGAAAAGGATTTCTTTTGTAGGTTATTTTTGAAAGAAAGTTTAAAAGGTGAAAAACTCATATAACTTTCACTTTTTAGGCTACTTCGGAAAAATTCCCTTATATTATACTAATAATAATAGTACAATAATTCTTTTGGGCCTTCACTTTTTCTTGGGCCTTGTGTCATTAGATTGCCTACACTTGCTATGGGTCATCCTTAATTCCATGTAATAAATGAACCACTAGATCAGATTTAAATGTGTGCTTGTGATGGGTTTTAAGAAAGAGGAAGTGCAAACATTAGGGACGGAGCCAAGGGGTTAGGGTGGTTAGCCGACCTCCTTGAAAGTCTAAGAACATAAAGCACTGAAATACCTTCGATTTGATATATTATGGCTCCCGTAACTTATTACCAGTAAAAGTTATGACCCCTGAAAAAATTAGCAATATTAAAATTGAAATAAGTAAAATTTGATGTCTAGAATTGATTATATTTTCAATTTGAAAAAATATATACTCATTAATGTTATCCAAACAAGTATCAATAATAAGTCAATCAATTCATATAAATAAAATTAAAAAATTAAATGTAAAATTAAAGGTTGGAAACTAAGATAAACCTCTATCGAATCAATATGAGCCGGGAAAGGACTGTACGGGGGGGGGGGGGGGGGGGGGGGGGCGTTCGGCGTCTACATCTGAGAGGGGCAGTGTGTGGCGGATGCGTCTGGGAGGGGCGACGTGCGGCGACAGTAGCTAGGAAAGGCAGATGATCGACGCAAGTAGGTGTTGACGATCGGCGCGAGTAAGTGCCGGTGGAGCCGTGGAGGTAGAAGACTGCAAGCGGATCTGAACTAAAATGGAGGTTACGTACTTACGCATGGGTAAAGACGAGCGCAACAAAGTTATCTAGTTTTTTAGGACTTACTGTTGCGTTCGTTCTTTACCCGCAAGCCGCAACAAAAGGTAATTAATTATTATAAATTTTAAATGTTAATTGTTGCGGTTCCATTGTGACTGCAATAGATACACTAAATTTTCCGAAGAAAATGTTGTGGTTCCTAAGTAACCGCCGCAAATAGTTCTAAATATTAACATTTTGCTGTAGGTATGGCTAAAACCGGCAAAATGACAACATCAAATGACAAAAATTCTAGTAGTGGTACAAACCGAATAATTGAACCGCGGTCAAGCTTACTCGAATCATATAATGTGTCATGTCGTTCAAACATATATCATCCATAAACAATCATAAGTAAAGCAAATCAAGTACACAGTGGAAAACAATGTACTTGGAATCGATATCTGCACATGGCAAATATGAGCATGCATGCCCAAATAGTTTTTTTTTTAAGGAAATAACTTATACTACATCCGCCCCTTAAAACTTTGCCAAAGTTGACCAGTACGGAGAATAATAACGTAAAAACTGTGTGGTTGAGGTTAGTGCAGAAGCAAAAAAAAATAACAGAAACCACAAAATAATTGATTAAAGGGGAAGTGACAAAGTTTTTTGGGACATCCCAAAAAGGAAAGATGACAAAGTTTTAAGGGACGGATGGAGTACTATCGTATTATAGATATCAAAGCAATCAACAACTTAACATCAAAACACAGCCAAGCCTCCCTCTGAGACTTCGCGTAGCCAAACGGCCCTCACACTCTCTGACTAGACACAGAATAGTCCACCCAATTACGAGCGAGACTAATCGCTAACCATGTGAGAGCTTCGAAGCTTTTGCTATCTAGCCACACTAGCCTCATCACTTCCACCCCTAGAAAAAGTATTTAGAAAAAAAAAACCGACAGAACAAGTACCAATATTGTCTGCAACAATAACGAAAACATAGTTCTGGAAATAAATAAAATAAAAGAGACAAAAGTATACTTCCTCGAGCTCACCCGCTTCCCTCCTCCATTCCTGCTGGACATGAACGGGACTTGGTGACGTGTTAGGCGACCCACAGGGCTGTAGCTCGCCCCCTCTCTGTTTTTTGTATTGCCCTAGTCCATCTCTACCTCCTTGCCATATAGATTATCTTCTGTCTCTTCAGTCTTCTTTTCAGCTCTATTTGCCACCTTGACTCGCATTCTCTCTATCATCCATATTGTACGCATCCCCCTTGCTCTTCAACCCGTTTTGCACGCACATACTCCTCATCCATCTTGGGAAACAACCTGTCTCTCTCCTCTCTGAGAAGTCAACAGTGTTCATATCCGAGGAGCACCATCCTCTCCTCTGTGAGGTACTTTGTCAAATCACGAGGGCCGTCCCGCAAAAATATCTGCACAACATCCACCATGTCGTTGTCCAAGACCTCCCCCGGAGGATTGTGCTTGTTGAACACCTTACAGTAATTCGAGGGAATGATCCTCTCATTCCCAATCGACACATACATGAACCGGGCTTTTCAACCTTGGATGGAGGTTGTGAGTCCTTTAAAGTTCCTCCTTTTCAGCAGTTGTAGAAGTTTGCAAAACCTCCATAGTTTTTGTGTTGACCTTGGCTCAAGTTGAACAAGTTTACGAATAGCCTCAATGACAGGGTGACACAAATGCCAAAGCAGCGCAACATGAATCCTGTGATGAGGGCATAGCTATTGGGGGGCAACTAATCAGGCCGCAGTTCTACAAAGTCCAGGTACATGATAAGGAAGGGGTGAAGGGAAATCTAAAGCCCTTCGATATGCAAAACGTGAATGCCCCAAAGAATCCCCTCGGCGGTTTGAGGATGCAATCGGTAGGTGGCACTTCCCTCACTGTCGCATACGGCCCGACGAACATTTGAGCGCAATAAATATCGCACTCGAAATTAGCGGGGCAGGTATCCAACATAAGGGAGAAATCCGGAAAAGAGCACCCTTTTGCACCCCCGGAGGAGTACGTCAGCAGTTCCATTACTTCTGCACAGGGTGTTGGTCTGAAGTGGAGGGGTCAGCCTAGTCTCTCTTCTCGGCTGCCCTAGATGACTCGGCCTCTTCTTAGTCATCAAACTCGCTCATTTCATCCACCTCGGCATCAAACTTATGTATGGGGTGCACTGAAATCTTCGGGTACGACTCAATTGTCCGAGTCAGAGCAGTACTCCTCAACCTCTGAGTTCACTGGTGGCATCCCTGAGATGTTTTGCGAATTCGAGGATGACATCACTAACAAGTCTAAACTTAGCCTCCTAACGGATCAAATGACGAATGTTTACTAACACAAAATCAAAGGCTCTGCAAGCTAAGTATGAAAACTTGATGAAGAACAAGTGAATATTTGGCCTTGAGGTTTTGAAGATGGATGAAGAACAATAAATGATTTTCTCTCTCTGGAATTCGGCAACACTTCACCCTAATATCAAGAAAACACAAGTCATAAATGAATTATAAGGGTGGTATTTATAGGGAAAGCATGGATGGCACCTTAACGGCTACAACATGTGTCAACACACCGGTTTCCACTCGGTTCAATCTATATGACCGCCCACATCTAGACAATCAACTCAGGCCACCTGTCACATACGTTTCCCATTGAGATGCACCGCGGTTAACCAAACAAATAGCACCACAACATGAAGCTCAGGGGCACCATAGTCCCATCAGGAAAATGCGCCTTAACACCTACATGCCGGTAAAGGCATCACATCGACATCAAATAGACAAACACATCAGGTATGAATTCTCCAAATAAAAGATTGGAGTAATTCCATCGAATTGAACACCACAGACCACAGTGATGGTCTCTGGCCAGCGACCTTCGTCCAATGATTCTCCCAAAGGGTTGCCTTGTTCGGGGTTCGCCAATGAGATTAGATCCCAAGACCAATTCAAAGGTGGCATCCCGGCATGCAAGTTATTACTCCTCAAACCCGATAGTCATATCGGCTTCAGGAGTGGGGGACTGGGGGAGCTACACCTCGACCAAAATTTTAAAAAAAAAGGAAAAACACAGAAAAACACCAACAAAGACGTGAGGATGACTTCATCACAACCGACTCAGTCATCTCGGCACCAAACACATAAATAAAAAAGCAAAACCAAAATCAAACATTAATCCTACTCCCTTTCACCTCGAAGGTTCTCGGTTTAAAGAGTGAGGGACTCCTGATATAGTATATGAGCGTGGATCCACGACCCACATACTCTTGGATACACAACGGCCCAAACCATCATACTACTTGGGGTCTCTCAACCAAATCCAGTCCAGAATGAAGAAGTATGCCCATTGTCCGTACCGTCACCTCGAGCATCACCTGGGACCAAGATCCAGACAAATCACTCATGAGCAAAGACAACACCATACCCGGGGTGCACCCTTGCACCTTGGCCACCGTCACCTGGGTCAACAGAGAACACATGGCCAGACATCGGTTCAAGAATGACACACGTCCAGGGGCAAAGCTAGGACATTGGGCCGAACTGGGCCAGTACAAATAATATTTTTGAAAAAAACTTTTACACAGAATTTTTCACACTAAAAATACACACGTTTTTTAAATATGGGTTGGGTCGGGGCCAGGGCCGGAGTTTGTCCCTCCCTAGCTACGCCCCTGCACACGTCAAGTTCTGCTACGTCCCAAGGCTCTTGCCCATAGAGCCAACACATGTAATACATTTAATGCACCTCCTCATTAAGTACTACTAGTATAAATACACTCATTGGGGTAGTTGTAAAGGGTCCGAATCACATTTAATATCAAACTCTTTTTCTCTCCAACTCTTAGCTCTTCCTTCTATATATCTATAATATTATCACTAGTGTTTTGCCGAGAAACTATAAATATTAGTTAGCCCCTCCCCATTTTTCGGAATCGGTACACAATTTAATTAATCACTATTAATTAAATCAATTGAACATTTCTCATATGATTCATATAACTAGTAACTAGTTTCAAAATGAATATTATATTCATCAAGTCTACTAATCACTCTCAAGATGATTAGTATTTGTTGTTATAATTAAACTTTAATAGTAATGGATTAATAGTCCAAGTTCAAACCTGGAACAGTGTCACAAATGGGCTGGGACGGGTTTCAAATAGTGGATTGGGCCGGCCTGTGGCCCTTATGGGCTGGACAGGGCTGTTGGGCAAATGGGGCGGGTAGGCCCCCCACGGGCCCATAAGTACACAGGCTAAATGATGATCCATATAGTGCGGCTCCAGTTCCCCGAAATTTGAAACTGCAAATCAGTAGACCAGTTTCGATTTCGATTCAATTTGGAATCGGAGGCACCACTATTTTAGTTGAGATGACAAACAAAAGGCAAAACAACTGAGAGGAGTTAAAGTGAAAACTATGTTTGTGAAATAAAATAAACAATTGTTAATAAGTTGTTAAAATTTCAAGATTGAAGAGATAATCATATCAAATAAAGTCATCGAGCTTGTTTGATAACATTAAATGGCTACATTGGTCAATTCTGATGAAATTGATAAAATTCTAACTGAAACGGTTGAATTGGATGTACTGAATTATAAAAAAGTTAGACTGCTTTTATAATAGGACATACTCTGTATATTTTATTGATAAAATAAAGAAAGTATCATATGAAAATATAACTAAAATGACTCTCTACAATAACTTTACTCAATCTCGTCAGAAAAGGAATTCCAACTTTCTAATTTTGTTTATTACTGAATTTATAAAGTTTTTGCTTGATAAAATAATAGATCGATAAAAGTGAAAATTTGAATCATCATATATGGGTTCTTAAAATATTTGAAATAAATACCCCGTATGAACTTTTGAAATACTCCGTGTACTGTATCCGACGTACTTTTGAAAGTTCAGGCGCGAAATCAAAATCCTCGAAAACTCATTCGTTCTCCTACCGCCCTCTAAAAAGCGCGAATCAAAATTTGATTATTCAATCCTCCGCGTTCATTTTCCATCTTATGGTAATCTTCTTATCCAACGCCCGCCCGTCTTCCAGCTCATCAATCCGCGTCCGCATTGCCAAACCAATTACATTCCAGACCGATCTCCTATATATACTTATCACCGAACCTTTACTTCCTCATTCTCAATCAAGTTATTTTCTTCACTGCGATAAATCTCTATAAAATTTCAATTTCCTCATTTCAGAGTAATCTTACTGCGATTACAATGGCGCCAAAGGCAACAGCAGACAAGAAGGTCGCCGAGAAGAAACCAGCAGAGGAGAAGAAGACCGTCCCCGCCGAGACAACTGCGGCGGAAAAGAAGCCATCGAAGGCCGGGAAGAAGGTCCCCAAGGACGCCGCCGCTGCCGGCGACAAGAAGAAGAAGAGGCCAAAGAAGAGCGTCGAGACCTACAAGATCTACATCTTTAAGGTCCTGAAGCAAGTTCATCCCGACATCGGGATCTCCTCCAAGGCGATGGGAATCATGAACAGCTTCATCAACGACATCTTTGAGAAGCTCGCTCAGGAGTCGTCCAGGCTTGCCCGCTACAATAAGAAGCCGACTATCACCTCCAGGGAGATTCAGACGGCGGTGAGGCTTGTACTGCCCGGAGAATTGGCCAAGCACGCCGTTTCCGAGGGAACAAAGGCGGTGACTAAGTTTACAAGCAGCTGAAGATCAGTTTAGATATATGGATCTAGTTGAAGTACCTTATGATTAGGGTTTACTAGTATGAAGTGGTTTTTGACGTTTATGGAATCTTTTGGATGTTAATTTGTTCCTTTATCGATTTGTTCACCGGCAAAATTAAATATAATTTTCTGTTAATTTTACATTTCATTTGTCTGCATAATTTGTTCTTTCCAATTTTGACAACCAGTATTTTGCTGTAGAATTTGAATTTGTAAATCCAATTACATGGGTGTATGCCAGTCAAACTCCGGTAAATCTTTATGTTGAGTTTTCGTTAATCGTTCTCAACCTTTTGTCTGAAATTTTCGTATGTTGTAATGCATACTAATTTTAATTATATGCAGCGACATGGTTGGCTGTTTTGTGAAGTTCAACATCTATCATTCTGGAAGCTCGAGTTTATATATGAACATAGAAGAACTTGTCAGATTGCACATTTTGCCTCTTCCCGTTTAGTTAAATTTTGGGTATATGAAATCAATTGTTAGTTCTTCAAACTTTGCATATACAATTGCTTTTAGGCTGAAGGCAAAATCCAAAGTTTTGATAAAAAATCTTGTGTTTTTTGGCACTTTATCGGCCAAGTTGAAAAGATTCTAATATGATTTTTTTAATATATTCAGGCATTCAGCACTCAGCAGTGGCTCCTTGAGTGCCTTCAAAGAATGATGCTATAAAACTTGTTCCACTACCTTTATTTGTCTGCCATGGATTTTAATTGTGACCAAAGTATACTAGAGCCTTTTTGCTGAAAATTGATGAAGTGGACCACCAAAATTTGGTGCAGAGCCAATTTTGTAGCCGACCCTTGCATTGTTCCAAAACGTTGGATCTCCAATCCCAAAGGTCCCTCATGCCCGGACTCGACAATGCATATGAGAGGATGTAAGTCATGGTGACTCAGTCGGTCCAATAGTGGTATGTTTTATACTCGTGCACCAGGTACAGCGCAACACGTAGGATTGTATATGAATCAAATAATTTATGTTCGGTTCGTGATTTGAATAAGACAATTCAAATTCCGGATATACAATGATTTGAAGCACCTGAAATTCTGAATTACTAAATTGTACTCGAACATTATTCCTTGTCTATATGATGTGAAGGAAGCATCTGAATTAGTAATGAACTTTTCATAAAAGCAAAGTCTAACGAAAGTCAATATTGGTTAGTGAGTAGTCATGGACCGGTTCAGGGCTGACCGGCCCGTGGCCCGGCCCGGGGGTTATACGGGTCGGGCCCACGTCACCCAAAATAGGAACCGGCCCAGCCCGGTTCGGGCCTATTTTTTCCCATTTTTTTTGTTTTCCCGAGTTGTTTGGGGGGGGGGGGGGGGTCGGGGGTGGTCAGGGTTGAGTAGAAACTAGAAAAGCAAAAAACAAAAAAATGAAGAAGTCCGGGGACCGGCCCGGACCCGGTGGAAACCCGGGCCAATTCCGGGCCCGAAGCCAAACCCAAAAAGCCCGTCCAGGACTGGACCCCGGTCCGGGACCGATCCATGACTATTATTGAGTCTCACTGATAGTATCAAATGTATACCATTATAAGGGGTATTTGAAATTACTCCAGGTCCCGGGTTCGAAATTCAATGGAGTGAGTTTCAGGCCTCATTACTCCAGGTCCTCCAAACTCCCCTCCCCCAGACGCTCCCTGGAGGTAATTAAAGAAGGGGGTATTTGAAATTAATTTTGCTTCTACTTCTTTTTTGAAAGCAGGAGTAGAACTAAAACCAGATTTTCAGAATCTGATATCTCCCAACTTCTGCACTTTCACTTAAACATTCCAATATCTGCTTTTAGTTATTGAAAGAGCAGAAGCATTTTAAAAAGTAGTTCAAACACTCCCTAAATAAGTATTCAGATTCAAAAAGTAGATCCAAACACCTCTAAATAATAAGTATTGAGATTGAATAAGTAGCCGTCTTTTGTAGTGTGGGAAATTACAATTGCTTACATACCGTTCGCATTAGGTAAATTCAAATACCATTATCCGAGAATCACTAAAAACATAGATATGCATCGTTACAACGTTTTATTTATTCTCTTTGAATTTCAGTATTAAATGCACTTATCTTTTAAGTTTTTATTAAAGTATGTCCATGTCTCCATATATTTAGTTGGGAAAATGGAAACTAATAATCCAACCTTTTAGCGGTCTTCTTACAATAATCCAACCTTTTGATTATTCATGAATAATCCAACCTTTGCACCTCATCTTCATTCACTGGTCCCTGACCGGTTGATGACCTGCTATTTCGAGCTATTTTCTTATCTTTGCAAATTGTTGGAGGTATTGGTCCTACCAAGGCCTCCCTTCCACTTTATTAGCTGAGGCTTGCACCCTATTAATTTACTCCCTCTTTGATACCTTTTACCTGGTATATTATCTGATCAATTATATACCTGTTTGACTTATCTGGTATGCCCCATTGCTTGCTGTCCGCTGCACTCCCATTTGTCTTGGCTTATACCCGTGAGTTCCATTATTCACACCCGTGAGTGTACTATTGCTTTACCCGTGACTTCTCAATAGGCTGGTTGCCTATTATAAGTCAACACTCTTTCCTCCTTTGTGAATTAAGCCTGCCAGAATAGCCCTTCCAGCGAGCAGTGTCTTCCTTCTTCCTCTTTGTGAGTTCCTTTGTGGTTAGAAGAAGAGAGTTGAGAGATAGGTGTGCTATAGCCTCCTCCTAGTGTGGTGTGTGAGAGTATGTGTAGAAAGACCTGAGCCGGAGACGGAATCCGATCCTTACAGTGGTATCAGAGCCAGAACCACCGTCTGCCGCCGCCCTCCGCCGCCGTCCGCCGCCGCTTGTCGATTTCAGGTCCTGGAGGTCACCGGTCGTTCGTTGAAGCTTCGCTTGGTGCCGTTGCTTCCCGTTTGCCTCAAATCTGTTCAGCCGTCACCTGGAAGTCCGCCGCCGCAGGGAGTTGCTCGCCGGGAGTTGAAGTTCCGCCATAGCCGAAGATAGGTCTGCTCGCACCGCATCCCGTTTCAACTCGCCGGAAACCACCGTCGTCCTTCCAGTTCGCCTGGAAGCTGACGCCGGAATTCGCAGCTGGAGCTTCGCCGACCGTGGACCCGTTGCTCGACCGTCAAAGCTGCCTGCGAAATTGCTGTGGCAGATGTGCTGTTCGCAGAAAGCATAAGATGACGCGCCACATCGTCGCTGGAACGAGTACTGTAGCTGCACGCGATTGATATTTTTTTAGCTCTTGGACCTGGTGGACTGCTGCTGAATTTTGTGTTGCTGGGCTTCTGTTTTTTGGGCTGCTGATTTTCTGGACCGTGGCTGACTTTGTGAAGGACAAAGTTGGAGCTGGGTGTATTGCTGTTGCTGACCAGCTGGACTTGGACCGGGCTGGAGCAACTGGTCAACCAATCAACCGCCGGTCAACGGTGGTCAACGCCGGTCAACGGCAGTCAACCCCTCCAGAAAAATCCCAATTTTTTTTTTTAAAAATTGGGTAGGTAAGGTCGAAACGCTCTCCTAGGGTTTCGCGAAGGTAAGTTTTCTGTAAACTTCCCATTTGTTGCATTTCGGATTTAATTTTTTAATTTAATTTATTCCCCCTCCCCGCGGGCCGCCGGTTGATTTAATCCCGGCCGCCAACCCCCCAGGTACGTTCTAAACTCACTCCTTTGTGGTAGTTTGTTTTAGTGAATTAAATTAAATTGCTTTGTGTTATTTAATTTAACTGTTATGCGTAGGGGTGGTTTATTGGGTGGTAGGGGTAGAATTAATTAATTTTTAATTTTTTTCTGTCCGGAATTGTTTAATTGCCAAAATGTCCATTTTTTTGCTATGTGTTGCATGCTGCCCGGGGTTATTAAAGTGAATACTTTATAACCCGGGTTGGATTATTTTCTGTCAATTCAGTCTGTTTAGCTTTGTGTTCCTTTGTGGTTGATACCATGGCTGCAAATCAGTATGGTATGCTTCCATTTAATGGAAAAACGGATTTTGATATTTGGAAACAAAAAATAAAGTGTGTTTTAATACAGCAAAAAGTTTTCAGAGCTGTCACTGGTATTTTCCTTGAATCAGAAGATAAGGCTAAGCAAATTGAAATGAACGAAACTGCTTGTTCTACTATTTACTTGAATCTGTCTGATTCTGTGCTTAGGAAAGTAGGTATTCTTGAGTCCGCTAAGGAGTTGTGGGAGAAATTGGATAGTCTCTATACTGATACCTCTTTGCCCGGGAAGTTGTTCTTACTAGAGAAATTCTTTAGGTTTAGGCTTGACCTGACTAAGGATATAGATGAGAACCTGGATGTGTTTAATAAACTGATACAGAATATCAAACAGGCAGGTGATAAACACATAGATGATTACACTCCCATAGTATTACTTAATGCCATTCCCGACTCTTATAATGATGTTAAGTCCGCTATTAAGTACGGTAGGGATGAGATTTCATTAGACATTGTGGTGAATGGGTTAAGGAGTAAGGAATTAGACCTAAAGCATGCTAGGGGTAGTGCTAGTCAGTCCAGGGACTCCGGTGAGGCTATGTTTGTTAGGGGTAGATCTAAGGGTAGGTCTAAGAACTCTAAGCAAAATAGTCAGGGTAAGAACACTAGTCAGCCTGGGAGGAAGAGGAGCAAATCTAGGAAGAGAGTGTGTTACAATTGTGGTAACACTGGCCATTTCATTAAGGATTGCCCCCACCCTAAGAAGACCGAGCATGCTAGTGTAGCTGTTGATAAATGTGACCTTGGTGATATTTTGATGGTTTGTGACCATGTTAATTCTGTAAGAAATTCCCTGTCTGAGCATGAATGGTTGATTGACTCTGGTTGTACCTATCACATGTCCCCCTTTAGAGATTTGTTTTCTACATATGAGTTATGTGATAGTGGCTATGTTTCCTTAGCTGATAATAAGAGATGCAATGTGCTTGGTGTTGGTGATATATGTCTGAAATTTTCTTGTGGCTCTGTGTTTACCATTAAGAATGTGAGGCATGTCCCTGATTTGTGTCATAACTTGTTATCTGTTGCTGCTTTGGAGAGTAGTGGGTTACAGGGAAAATGGGGGAATGGTTGTATGAAAATCCTGAAAAACTCGCTTGTTTTGTTTAAAGCTGAGAAGGTGAATAACCTTTATGTGTGTCATGCTAAACCTTTTGCTGAGTCTGTGAATGTTGTATGTTCTGATAAGACCTCTTTGTGGCATAATAGGCTAGGACATATGAGCAATAAGGGTTTAGATGTCATGCGTAGGGCTGGTTATTTTGGTAAGGACTCTGTGACTTCTGTGCCTTTCTGTGAATCATGTGTGTTGGGCAAGCAGCATAGAGTCAGTTTCCCTCCTTCCTCTTACCCTAATCTGTCTAAGTGTTCGTCTGTGCTTGAATATGTTCATGCCGATGTTTGGGGTCCTGCCAGTGTTCCTACCCACGGGGGTAGGAAATACTTCCTTTCTATCATTGATGATTTCTCTAGGAAGGTGTGGGTTTGCCTTTTAGAACACAAGTCTGATGTGTTTGTGAGGTTTAGGGAGTGGAAAACCCTAGTTGAAAACCAAACTGGCAGGAAGGTTAAGACCCTTAGGACCGATAACGGGTTAGAGTTCTGTAATAAGGAGATGGATAAGCTGTGTGTGGATTGTGGGATAAAAAGGCACAAAACTGTGCCTTATACTCCCCAACAGAATGGGATAGCAGAGAGAATGAATAGGTCTCTATTAGATAAGGTTAGAAGCATGTTAGCTACCTCTGGTTTGTCTAAGAAATTCTGGGGTGAAGCAGTCACTACTGCTGCCTATTTGGTTAATAGGTCCCCGTCTGTCCCTCTTGGTGGTAAGTGTCCTGAAACCGTCTTTACCGGTAAGCCTCTTGATCTGTCTAACCTTCGGGTGTTTGGTTGTGCTGCGTATGCACATCAACAGGGTGACAAGTTGGATCCTAGGTCTAGGAAGTGTGTCTTCCTAGGTTATCCAGAGGGGGTAAAGGGTTACAGGTTATGGGATAGGAACCAGGTAGGCTTTAAAGTGGTCCTTAGCAGAAATGTGGTGTTTAATGAAACTGATTTTCCTTGCTTGACCGAGTCTGTTTCTAATCCTGAGTCTAGGTCTGATAGTACTCCTAGTGAGGTGGAGTCTGTCCCTGTTGCTGCTAGTCCTTTATCTGTTGATCCTGTTATTTCTGATGATATTGTTATGCATGATTCTGATTCCTCTGAGCATGATAGTCCCACCACCTCGAGTGAGGTGGAGCATTTGCATGATACTGAGCATGATTTGCATGATATGGGTGCTGAATCTGATTTTCATGATAACAATAATTTGCATGAGTTGCATGTGGAGCCTAGTAGTGATAATTTGCATGATTATCAACTTGCTAGAGATAGGAGTAGAAGGGCTATCAGGAGAACTGCTGATAGTATGCCTGATTATGCTTTCATTGTGCATGATACTTCTATGTTTGCATTTTCTGTGTTTGAATCCCTAGAGCTGAATGAACCCAAGACCTATCGTGAAGCCTTAAGTTCCAAAGAGTCTCAAAAATGGATTAGTGCCATGAAAAGTGAGATGGACTCTTTGAGAGTGAACCAGACTTGGACCCTTGTACCTAGACCCCCCAACTGTTCGGTAGTTGAGTGTAAGTGGTTGTTTAAGGTTAAAGAAGAACCTAGTGATGTTAGGTTTAAGGCTAGGTTGGTTGCGAAAGGGTTTACTCAAAAAGAGGGGGTAGATTATGCAGAAATCTTTGCTCCTGTTGTTAAATTCACCACTATTCGTATGATGCTTGCTTTAGTTGCTCACCATGACTGGGAAATGAAACAGATGGATGTAACTACTGCATTTTTGCATGGTGAATTGGATAAAACAATTTATATGACCCAGCCTGAGGGCTTTGTGGATCCCAAGAGAAGTGAGCATGTCTGTTTGCTTAGGAAGGCTTTGTATGGCCTGAAGCAATCCCCTAGGCAGTGGAACATCAAATTTGATAAATGCATGATATCTTTGAAGTTCCATAAATCTGTTTGTGATCATTGCCTGTATTTCAAAAATACTTCTTCTGTGCCTGTATTTTTGTTACTCTATGTGGATGACATGCTGATAATTAGTCCTTCTCTGAATGCTATCAAAGATGTGCAAAAATGTCTCTGTGCGAATTTTGCCATGAAAGACCTAGGTGATGCCAAGAGGATCCTAGGCATAAACATTGTTAGGGATAGGAGTAAGCGTACTCTTACTTTGAATCAGATTTCTTACATAGAAAAAGTTTTGAGTAAATTTAATATGTTATCTGCTTCTCCTGTTAATGTCCCTATGGCATCTCACTTTGTGTTAAGTAAGGACCAGTCTCCCAAGACTGCTCCTGAAATTGAGAAAATGAAATCTGTGCCTTATTCCAGCGCAATAGGGTCGGTGATGTATCTTATGGTTAGCACTAGACCTGATATTGCATATGCGGTTAGTTGCTTGAGTAGATATATGTCCAACCCTGGTTTGCCCCATTGGAATGCTCTTAAGTGGTTGCTTAGATATCTGATTTCTACTGTGAAGCATGGATTAATTTTCTCTAAGTGTGCTAGTGGTATTGAATTGATTGGTTATGTTGATTCTAACTATGCAAATGATAGAGATAACAGGAAGTCGACCACTTCTTATGTTTTTACTTTGTGTGGCTCTTGCATTAGTTGGAAGTCTCAACTACAGCCTATTGTGGCCCTTCCTACCACTGAGTCCGAGTATGTTGCAGCCACAGAAGCGTTTAAGGAAGCCATCTGGCTCAAACGCCTTGTCTCCGAAATTGGGTTTCTCAAAAAGGGAGTTACCATTTTCTCGGATAGCCAATCGGCTATCCAACTTTGCAAAAATCCTGTATTTCATGATAGAACTAAGCATATTGATGTTAGGTTCCATTTCATACGTGATATTGTTGATGCAGGTGGAGTCAAGCTGTGCAAGATCCCGTCCGAGTTTAACCCCGCGGATATGGGTACCAAGTGTCTTTCTGCTGAGAAGCACTTGTCCTGTAAACGCGTGTTAAACTTTGATTGTGGATAACTGTGGGTTGCCTAATAAAGTGTTTGCCCGTTGTGTCTGTTGATATTCCGGGTGACCCGGCGATGATGAGTCTTGTCACAACCTTGTATTGTTACTCTACACCACCTAGGACCAATAAGGTGGAGAATGTTGGAGGTATTGGTCCTACCAAGGCCTCCCTTCCACTTTATTAGCTGAGGCTTGCACCCTATTAATTTACTCCCTCTTTGATACCTTTTACCTGGTATATTATCTGATCAATTATATACCTGTTTGACTTATCTGGTATGCCCCATTGCTTGCTGTCCGCTGCACTCCCATTTGTCTTGGCTTATACCCGTGAGTTCCATTATTCACACCCGTGAGTGTACTATTGCTTTACCCGTGACTTCTCAATAGGCTGGTTGCCTATTATAAGTCAACACTCTTTCCTCCTTTGTGAATTAAGCCTGCGAGAATAGCCCTTCCAGAGAGCAGTGTCTTCCTTCTTCCTCTTTGTGAGTTCCTTTGTGGTTAGAAGAAGAGAGTTGAGAGATAGGTGTGCTATAGCCTCCTCCTAGTGTGGTGTGTGAGAGTATGTGTAGAAAGACCTGAGCCGGAGACGGAATCCGATCCTTACACAAATCATTGTATCATAAATCTCATCTTTCACAAAGATAATATTTTGCAAAGATAAGAAAATAACTTGGAATAGTAGGTCATTAACCGACCAGGGACCAATGAATGAAGATGAGGTGCAAAAGTTGGATTATTCATGAATAATCAAAAGGTGGGATTATTGAAAGAAGACAGTTGAAAGGTTGGATTATTAGTTTCCATTTTCCCTATTTAGTTTTAGTTTGTGTCTGAGCATCAAAATTCTTGTGAGAAGAAAGTCAGATTTCACACAATAATGTAATCCGTGAGAAACCAAATTGTTGGGCTATACTTTTTATAATGTTATAATGGAATGAGAAAATCTTTTATGTTGAAGATCGCATCATATCGTATTAATTGTGACTAGGTATGGATCCGGTCCCGGACGGGTTCTGGCTAATTTTTTATATTAAAACAAATAAAAAACTATACATATTAAAAATGAAATGTAAGTTTATTCGGAACATTACATTGGCTTGTACAATTATAAAAACTACATAATAAAAAAGATTACATAAATCTTAATGATAAAAAAACTACTCAAATGAAGTGTACCTAACAACATAAATCTCAATGATAAAAAAGCTACTCAAATAAGTAATTGTTAAAAAAATATTCAAATAACTTACATAAATCTTCTAGTCTTCAAAACTAATTTCTTGATCGATTGTCGTTCCCTTCATGAAGTGGCAGGTCGGTGCTATATTTAGTTCTTGAGTTCGCCGATGGGTCTTCAACCAATCGTGGAAACCCACGGGCATATCAAAAGATTGTGCGCTCAATCTCGTTCTATAACCAGTCAGGATGCTGCCTGGTTCAATTAACTCTTATTCCACGGTAACTATTTAAACCGACATGGATAGGATTTGTTTCGCAATTGTTGATAAAATCGAAAACATTGCTTCTTTGTCTTTCCGCCATTTGAGATTCTCAAACTCTCCCCCTTCTTCATACTCACACAGAAACGTTAAATACAAAAAAGCTTGTTAATCCGGCTTCTTGAAACGCTATGAGTAGATTTAATTTTTTCGAAAGATTATATATTTTTTATTTTCAAAAGACCCTTTCCGTTATATGAGGAAGCAAGTTGTTTCGGGGGGGGGGGGGGGGGGGGGGGGGTAGCATATTGTGCATGAAACTTATTAAATAAACTATGAAGTATATTACTAACCTCATTGAATTGCGCTTGAACATCAATAGGGTTGTTCTCGTACATAGCCCTGTCACCATAGAAACAATTATAATACTCCGCAGTACCTTAAAAATGTTTGATAATAGCAAGTTTGAAACGGGGATCAAGAATGAAAGCAATAACATATATAGACGGAATGTAGGTATGATATTTTTTTAAAAAAAATCTTTCATGAAATCTAACAAATAATGAACATATCTGATCTTTTGAAATTCTTTGAAAGCACTGGCGAAATTAAAAACTTCTATAAAAACATTTTACCAGTAGGTTGATAAACATGAGAAAAAGATTGAGTAGCATTTTGAAAATAAACTAATGCATTGCAACTTTTTCTCATAGTGGTTTGTGCCAATAATACTTAATCACGAAGTGGACTCTATTACATGAGGAATGTATCATTCATTCATCCATTACTCTAAGAAGTAAAATTGCAGAAAAATAATCAAAGAATAAGTTTAAACTAAAAGTGATAGAAATAAATAATAAATATGCAAAATGTAATTTAAGAAAAAAGAGTGGTAGTGTGGTACAATTGAAAAGGAAATGATGTAAAAAATTGAAGCATTTAAATGAAGTGAAGAATTTCGATCACGGTATTATGTATTTTGAAATATCTGATGCAAAGACATACATTTTTCTGACATATGGGAGATGGGAGAGGATGAAATAAAACTACGTAGAATAAAGTTATAATTTACGCTTTTAAATAGTGACGAAGCCAGAAAAACGTCTCAGGTGGTCAAAATTTAATTAAATACAGAATAAAAGGTGAATTGTTTTTAAATAGAGTTTAATGTCTCATATATGTCTTAGATAAATTGATAAATTGATGATTTAAACGAGACTAATAGAGTTATAGATTTGATATATATGTTATACACATTATAAACTTAACTAAGTAATGAATGAATTAGATTTTTTTTTAAATAGACTATTTTTAAAATGAAAATATACTAGTAATAAATATCACATACTACGTATCAAATTTTACTTATTTCAAGTTTATATAATTCTGATTTTTTAGAAGTCGCAATTTTTTACTCCTAATAAGTTACGACTTACGAGTCATAATATATCAAATCGAATATATTCGAGTGCTCTATATTTTCAAACTTTTAGGGCACTGGGCTAACCACCCTCAGGGCCGAACCTTTACTAGAGGCAAAGAGGCAACCGCCTCAGGCCCATAATTTTGGGGAAAAAATAGGGCCCAGAAATTTATTAACTCCCTTTATATATACTACGTATACCCATAGCATAATAGGCCCAATTTGAATTTCCTTTGATTAGAAGCTCTCGACCGATCACCGACCCTTGCATCTGCGGCTATGCTCTCTCGTTTGCAACTTCCGAGTTCCCAGGTTTGAAATCCAAGCTTCCAACATCAATCTTTGAAGGCTAGAAGCATAGAAGTTAAGCCCAGAACTCCATAACATCCCAGGTATGTATAATTGTTATTTAATGTAATTGTTGTGTTTTTAAATGTCAATTTCGTGTTCTAAATTCTGAAATCGTCGTTGCTAATTGAAGACCAGAGTTTAGGGAAAGTGCTATTTATTTGTTTTGAGACCATACGATTCAACATTCATCATCATCCAAACATTTATTTAACTCATACGTTTTTGTTTAATAATAATCAATTAATTTTTGCTTATGATTCTTCTAGTTATATTTATTAATACCCATAATTTTTTTGTTTATTTTTTATGGAGCTTAAGGGCCTTTTATACCGTTCGACTCGGACCAAAAAAATCTTAGGATCGGCCCTGACCACCCTAACCCCACTTTAGCTTTGCCCCTGCTTTCAAACTAATGAGAAAAGTATACTGAATATTGGTTTATAAGCTATAAAGAAAAATTACGAAATATTAGGAGTTCAAATAAAGAGTAGAATCTTAATCAAGATATTATATATTTTGAAATATATTGAAACAACTACTTTGAACAAAATGTTGAAACATTGAAATAGTCCTTTGAACGAAATGATATTATATGTTTTGAATTAACTTATTCACTTAAATTTATACTACGTAATATTTCTGATAGATAAAGGTCAACATGCTAATATAACTAAAAAGCTATTGTACTATGAACTACGTAGTATGATTTATAAGCTATTAAGAAATTAGTTGTGGTTTAGAAGCTATTAAAATTCAATTAAACGGTTGATGCAATTGTCTTGAATATGAACATCCAGCGCCTGTAGACTTCTCACACTAATAAAAGATACAATGTTGAATGAATAAAGTGCAATCAACACATGTATTCACTTTATTCGAATACAACACAGCTTTTAGATGAAAAATATTTCAATTTTTGGGGAGGCACGGGGAAAATGCAATATTTTCTTAATAGCTTTAAGATTAAATTGTTTTCTGATAACTAACTTCTCAAGTGTTGGGAAGCATGCAAGTAACCCCTTGATCCCAGACAGCCAAGTCTCAATCTCGCCTCTGTATGGGACGTCACTCAAAATCATAGTGTGAAGCAAGTTGCGTTTTCTAGCCACACGGTAAAGATACTCTGAAAGTTCTGAGCGTGTCCCTAAGCAATCTCCCAACATTTCAATAATCTGCAGAAAAGCAACAAAAGAAAACTGATGAGAAAAAGTAGAAATTTTATGACTAACTTATCCAGGAAAATAAGATTACCGATACATCCATATGAAGTTCGCACAATTTTGGGCATAACTCCAGCAAATGAATGAATGTAGGAGAAATATCACCCATCACTGTGTAAAACTCATAAATGTCAAACTCTAGTGGGTCATCAAGCAACATCAAATATTCCACATTTAGTAGTTGAGGTGGTTGTAGTGGCAGTCCCCTTCTAGTAAAACGTGCAAAGAATTTCTTGGAAATGAAAGACAAATGTAAGATCAGTTACTAGAACCATTTTAAATATATAATGTCAACAAAAGGGGTATGGGTAACATACCATGATCGAGTAACCATCCAGAACTAGAGTATGAACACATTCCCAACTCGAGTAGTTAACTGGAAGATAGCCATTGGTTTGGTGATAGGAACAACCTTCCATGGTTAACTTCCCAAGTTTTGGGGCAGTGATGTTAAAATGGAACATAGTTTCATTGCATGAATAAAATGACAGATCCTCAAGCATGGGAGCATTAATTGCATGACCACTAGGCTCAAAGTCAACGTCTTCAAAACAAAGCGAAGTCAAATTTAGTAAGTTGCGAGGGGCGTCTACTGTGTCATAATACGATCCATGAATACGCAACCTCCTGAGTGTTGGGCAGGAAAAGATGCAGTTAGGCAGCATGAATCCATCTTCTTCATCAATTTTAAGGTGAATTTCTTCAACGCCTTTTTGTGTGACAAACATGAGCCATTGATAAATGTCAAACATCCGTGAATTAAGTGATCCAAAATCACAACAACCAAATAAAAAGCGAAATTTACGAACAGGTCCACTATGATGCATGATAATTTTGTTGATTATGTATAAACTCTCAGAGACCAATGTATCAATGCTATGATTGTCATACATTAGTTTCCTGGTTCTTCTATCATTATTGCAATAGTAACGACTATACTTGTCTCTAATGTGATTAAAGAAGTCCATGTCAAAGTCGAGTGTTGTAATACTGAACCACGTATCTCTCCACAGAGTAGACAAAACGGCCAATCTAGCAGCATCTAAAGTGGGCATGCATCCCAAAATCTTGTCAAGTAAACCATCTGGAAGTTCACTGAATCTGTCTCTCCTTCTCCTCACCCTGCAGCACTGATAGATGCAAATTATAGGAAAAAAGTAAGTTAGGGATAACCTCAAAATGAGATGAGTATGGGATACTGATAAGAATGAAGTTTGAATCTGAAACAGATGGTGAATATTGGTATCAGGAAGAGATAAGAACAGATCACGAATCCTACAGTTTAAATATCCAAACTTGTACTGTTGTACATATTAGGATAAACGACTTTTAGCATGCAAAATTTGCAAGCCTTAGCTTTCAATTCAAACATTTAAATGAATAAAGATAGCTACTTTAGAAGATTACTGAAACTCAGTGATTCTACTCAACTGAAGTACTGAACTTATGCCTTCCATGCTGGAGTTGGAGATAACCACAACCGCAGTAACAAAAAAGACTACAGTTTAATTCAGGAAAAGTGAAGATGTAGAATGCTTACTAAAGACTCATAAGATTTCAGTAGATTGCAAGGTTATCTTAACCAGACCAGCCACCAAACGGGTCAAAGGACTGGGTATTGGCTAGGGGTTCTCAAGTTTCATTGGGGTTGGAGTGTTGGACCAATTGTAACGAAATTGTTTCTAAAAAATAACTTATATCAAGTGTTTGAATGTAGAAAAAAATCATTTGTAAGTTGAAATAACTTTAGAGAAATTAACACAATTCTGCACCTAAACAAGGATATATTACAGGCTTATAGTCCAAATTCATACAATAGGCAAATCGGGTGAAGTGTCAAGAGATTACTTACAGCTTTTATTTCTCGTACAATTGGGAGGGAGAAAATAAAACCATAGTAACGCAGCAATATCCATATGCTTTTCCGTGAAAAATAAGACAAAAATTAGACTAAAGTGCTCAACGATATAACAGTACCTTGTACATTTGCTTTTTGTTTGGATTGACAGTTCGCATCCCGAAGATGGGAAAACAAATATGAACCTTTCTTCGAAGAAGTTTTGACTGGGCTTAGGGTTAGGTTAGCAAGATTTTTTAAGCAGATGTTCGAAGAGAAACACGAAACAATGAAGCAAAAAAGAGAGAAGCGGTGAAAATGAATTCCAGAATCCAGACCAGAAGGAGAAGATGAAGTAGAGCCTAACGATTAGCCACCTGTTGGGCCGAGAATTTGTACCAGGCCGGCCCATATTCCACATGTGTCTTAGGATGTTTTTACTTGGACGGTAATTTGCTGGTCTGGTCTGGTCTGGTCTGGTCTGAACTGGTCTGGTCTGGTCTAGTAAGGTCTGGTTTCTTTGTATTTTTATAACTATCCAAGTCTGGTCTGGTCTGGTCTGAACTGGTCTGGTCTGGGATAAAAACATCCTTACCCTTGTCATTGTTCACCAAATAGAAGAGTCAAAGCCCAATAAAGCCAAAAGCAAGGAGAGAGGGATAAAGACGGACTAAAAAAAAAAGAAAAGGGTAACGTTCTGTAAAGACATCTGCTACCGTTCTCCATTTCTATCTGCTACCGTTCCCCATCTCTTAAGGAGTGTTTGGGTTTGCTTAAAAAAAGCGCTTTTCAGCTTTTCACTTAAAAAAGTTGAAAAGAGTGTTTTCAAATGACAGTTTCTGCTTAAATTAATCACTTAAAAGCTAAAAGCTGGAAGCAGGTAGAAGGGTGCTTTAAACTGCTTCTCACTTTTTCTATTACACAAAAAGTACTTATTTTACCAAATACTACCAACTTTTACTTTTCCAGAATCACTTTTTTCTCAAACACTACCAACTTTTACTATTAATCACTTTTCGCAAAATCACTTTAAAAAATCACTTTTTAATAGTTGAAGCAATTGCAAACACGTCGACTGAACTTTCCAAAAGCAGGAGCGAAGAAGCCAGATCGTCCCCATCCATGCCCTGTCGTTTCCCATTTCTCCGGCAAGCTAGCATGTAAAGGGCGCACGAGACGAGACGGTGGTGAGTCCATACACATATCTACGATCAGTAAGTGGCCGGATCTGGAAGTCGAGCTAACAGTCCCGAGCTGCCTCCACGCTACCATTGCGTTGCTGTGGTTCCACGTATATATATTGTTGCTGGTTTAAACAAATATAATCAGCATTAAATTATACCTTTGATAAGTAAAGCAAATGGCTTGTCTTTTATATGGACAGATTCATAATACGAAGTATAATGGAGAGTTAAGATGAAATGATGGCACAAAGTATTATGTTAGTGTTAGTTTGTAATAGGAAAATGTACTTCGTATATGATAACGGGTAGGTCATGAGCCTTCTAAATTCGTTATTTCTTTGTGCAGTAGGCAAGTGTAGTGTGTTGCGATTTGTGAACATTAATCAAGCCAAGTGTAATCTACAAATAGGCTTTCAAAACTGAAGGGAAACATTGTGTAGAAGGTAATTTATTTTAGTTATTATTAAAATTAAGACGTATTTGACAATTGACAAACAACAATCAACTAAGTTAGGCATTTCAACAAATACTTTGTGAATATGATTAATTTTAGCCAATAGAAGTGGAGACTGCTGATGAAAGTGGAAATCGCACGTTGAATCTTAGGAAGAAGCAGATGCGTTTCTAGTAAATCTAAATTAACCGTGCAGATATGTTCAGCAGCAATGGTTTTGTTTCAAGGTTTATTTTGAAATTTGATTAAGTTCTAAGATAATGGAGAATTTGTAATATATATATGAACATATACCTGGTTTGTGAAATGGTACTGTAGGAGATGAAATGAGCATGCATCGCATACTTTGTTCCCATTTCTCCCCATGAAGTGTACGAATTATATCGATCGATCAAATAAAGACGAGTTACCGATTGAATAACTGTTGGAGTGAATGAACCGTCGCCAAGTAACCGATTAACGGATAGTTACCTTGCTAACGGGGTTGGGAGTTAATTGACGGATAAAAGAAGTGTTGGACGGCAAAAGAGCCATGATAACGTCCTATGGCTCTTATTACTCCCTCACTACCTGAAAATACTTCCCACTTTCCTTTTTGGGCCGTTCTCAAAAATACTTCCCGCTTTCCCTTTTTGGACAATTTGTGTGGTTCACATTCATTTTACCTTTTTCTTACACAACTACAACCATACATTTCCACTTTATTCCACTTTCTTAATAAGCGTGTCAAGTCAAACCGGGAAGTATTTTTAGGAACGGGGGTAGTATATAACTAGCATTGGCCCGTGCGTTGCGCGGCGGTCCGTTCCCCATGATGATTAAATGAGAAAATTGTATTTCATAAATAAAAAAATGTGTGAATACATCACAAAGTTAAGCAGCCAAAAAAATGAAAATCAAAACAGAAAAGAGTATTGTAGTTACATCATTGTACTTGTTTAGCATCATTCAACATCCGAAACATAAGCAAAAGCATGAAAATAGTTCGGGTATCAAGAAAGTTTGCCCCGGAGAGGTGAGGCGTAAGCCTCAAAATATACCAACAAATAAAACTTTAAATAACTAAAAATCAACTATTGATATGCACAATCAGAAGCTCAAAAAGTCCAAAATGAGTGCATCGACAATTAAAGGAGACTTTTCAAAGACATAGTTGAGAATTAAAATGGAGATCAGTTCATTATTGAATAGATGTAACTAACATGTTCTCATTTAAAGAAAGAACTCTCAAAGACTTCAAAGACTGCATCCATTCCCAGCTTATATATTGGTCCTCAGTGACATTGGTCCTCAACGTATCAAATGCAATACATAGAGAGAGCAATTCTGAAATTCAAAACCACGATGCAGAAAAGAAGCTCAACGTAGCAGGGCAATGCAAAATCTTGCCTAACTGTCAACAAGCTAAGCTCACTGTAATTTCCTTTGTCAAAAAAATTCATTAATAGTTAAACCGAATCGATTTTTCTTTTAATTTTTGATATCTACTTACCCTTCTTCTTATGGTTCTGTCTTCTTCCTCTCTTCCTTCTTCAACCCCTCTGCTCCCATTTTCTACTTATACGGGTTTTGGCATCTAGTCCATCTATAAGGCGGTGACTATGGTATATAAGTTTTTGCTACCTGTCTTACCTTCAACTGTCTCAGCAATCAAAGCACGTCAAAATCCTTCAGCAACCACCTTTTTTAAATTTATCTGCCAGTAATAGTAAAACGCGCTCAAACTTCCACACATGGACACAAAATCAGAATGAAATTATTTCTGAGCTAACAACTGTCACATATCCCTAAGAAGAAACACAGAGAACAAATAAAATTGACAATAAGCAAAAAGAAAAAAGAGCTAGAAGTTCAGGCATTGCTTAAGATGATTTCAAAAATCACTTTTCAAATTATTTCTTCAAAAACGTTAAACATAAGGTTTTCAAACAAGTGACTGTGTTTAACTTTTTTTACAAATGCTTTTCGGTTTTTCTGTAACCAACTCAATCTTTTAGCCCTAAACATATATGCACAATCACCTTACATGACAAGACAAAACAGACTATGCGGGAAAATTGAACATTTTGGTGCTTCCATTCAATATTACATTACAAATCACTTTTTTACCGAACTTTTACTTTTAAAATAAAACCACTACCAATTTAAAACACCACCTGCTTTTCTCAGGCAGTAGACCCTGGAGTGACTTCAGAACATGCAGGACTCTGACAAGCAATTAAAGCACACCAAGCACTATGCCTCTAAAACATACACATTTCAGTTGCATTGCACACTGCGGACAACACATGAATATGCCCCTAAAACATAGATACGTCATTTGCAAAAGAAGAATTTTAAAAAGAAAGAAAAAAGAACATGGGAAGATGATGATGAAGAAGAAGAAGAAAAAGAAGAAGAAGAAGAAACCTTAAGAGTTGCTAGTTTCTGTGGATTGATCGTTGATCAAACATACACTAACATATATGATTTATAAGCACATGAAAGTATGAATCTCGGTGTTGGTAGACTTGCTGTCAAGCAACAGCCTATAATGGTGTTTGGAACTCCACTCGATCTCCAGCAGCCTGACAACCCCATTTTGAAGACCATATAAGATAGTTAAATATTACTTAAGGAAATACTCTTCAAGCAATGTGCCACTGTCCGCTATTTAGAAAATATGGCTATCGTTGGATAAAGAAAAATACCATATGCGGGTGTTTTATAACTGAAATGGTGCTAATGTTTCTCGTAGAGTCGCGAGAAAGCCGCAGTCTGATATGTGGAATACCCTTCCAACTCTCACCAAGTGCAGGTTTCAGATTGCTTCCTTCTCCAGCTACCATATGATTGGTTATCTATCTAACCATGATTAATTAAATCTTAAGGATGGCAAATTTTGAAAACTATCTTATTGTACTTGTATATAGTAATTTAATGCCATATAATGCAGAAAGGGGAGGCAGAGGTTTCTTCTTACTAACCAAAACAGGAAGGTCATGCTCATCTGCTAGTTGTTTTAGCATAAATCCTACTGAAACCATCAAAGCATGTTCTGTTTTTACATCAAAGCGGACATTTATTTCTGTTTAGTTCACAGCCAGGGAGGGCACAAAATGTAGGATAAGGGAGCAAAGGTGGGAAAAAATTGCACCCTCCCATTACTAATATTTGAACCAAATAAGGCGAGGGAAATCCTTTTTTCTCCTCAAACCAAACACACCCTTTGTGAATAAGTGAATAGTTTCTGTCTCCATAAATACTTGAGTTGTTCGTTCTTTGGAAAGCATACCATATTCTTGAAAAACATAGGTGAGAATGAAGATGAATGGAAGAAACTCCGTGAACAGGCAAAAATAATAATATACCCTTCTTAAATATCAAACTAATTCCCAAAAATGACCAAATAGAATATTGTAAAACAATAACAAAACAGAATATATACACACACACACACACACACACACACACACATATATATATATATATATTGAACATTCAATCATAAGTATAAGAGAGCTATACATACATACCATGTGCACCACACCCTCCAAGAACTGGAGCGATAAGTGATGAAATTGAATCAATAATAAGTAACTTCACCCTGCAACCTGACCGCATATCAAATTCAGCCGATAGTACATAAAACAAAAAATAAATAGGCAAAGAATAGTAAAAGAGAAGGAAAATAAACCCGAGAGATCTCAAGGTACTCCTCAGCTGATGGACGACATCAAACATTGTAAAGATGTCAAAAACGGAGTAACAAACTATATTACTCATAATATGTTCAAGTGTTCGTTTCACCTGCATAAATAAGAGTTATACAATGTCGTCATTAACTACATTGTTCATTGTCACAAAGGAAAACACAAAAAAGAATACAATGCATACAACACATAAATAGATCGCATTAACATATTTTAAAATGAAAAATTCAAGTCATAACTAAATACATTGAAAAGAAATAAGCTGTCATAACCAACTAAAAGGGGTGTTTAAGTTGGGGTTAGGAAGTACATACATACAAGGTCACTTGCTCGTAGCCTGACCAAATACATACATATTGTTTCATTTCGTAACTGAATGCGGTTGCAGTGCTCAGGAATAAAACCAAATATGAATGATACAATATGCTTCTTTTTTTGTTGCTAAAAGATCTTCTTAAATGCAAAAACCAATATGGTTACCTCCTCCAAAAATTGCTTGATGAATTTTTTATGCACATCCAAGGAACTCTTCTTAATGTCCAAGCCTTTGTCAATTAACCGACGAACTCTTACCATTGTGAAGGCTCTGCATCCAATAGGGAAAATTAGAAAACATAATAGACGCATTAATGGAAAATTATTTTAGATTGTACATCAAATTAGTTTTGTAAAGGGCAAGTACAGTGCGAGAGCTCCCACACAGTTTGGCTTCTGTGGAATGGATAAAGTAGGCAACCTTTCCCTTGCTTCTTGCGAGGCAATGGATCATAAGCCTAGGCCTCCCGGCCACCCCTCACATTATGATATTGTGTAATTAATAAAACATGACATTGCCGTAGTGATTAGCAAATGGAACATGACACTATTGTGTTGTTTGGTACTTTGGTTAATAAAACATGTTACTGACCCTATATGAGACATACTGATCCCTTTCTGCTGCTCCTGCCTCTCATCATCCTCGGCCATACACTGTCTATCGTCTTTCTGTCTCTTTCAGTGCTTTTCCAACTATTCGATGTGGATTGAAAGCCATGGTTAGAACACAGTGAAAAACAACACAAAGCAGGGGCATAAAAATCCATAAACATAGCAGTTGAGACAATGACAGCACACGTGCAATCATACAGAGGCATCCATTTCTTTAAAAACTTGTGTTGATTAAAAGAATAAATCCAATAGCAATGAAAAGAAGAACACATAATTTTAAAATACTGGCTGTAAGAGATGTTGAGTGATACCCATAAGCTATAAATTCTACAATATCGATTGATAAATTAATTTTTTCTTTTGTCATTACTTGAGTTCTATCAGACCCCTAACCAAAAGTTCCTATCTTTATCAATCAAAGAAACAACTACTTACTAAAAAAATATAACAGGCAGGGCAAATTATCACCTAAAAACACAAACCAAAAAATATGAGCTATGAGAGCAATCAGGAGGTTTGCGGTAACAAAAAGGATAACATAAATAGAATTCAATAAGATTCACTTTCATTAAATGTAAAAATAGTCAAAAACTAAGAAAAACAATTAATCAACTAGCTAACTTCATGGAAAACTCAAAACAACTAAAGAAACTAAAACAACATAAACTGTGTTGTTAAATAAGATCAGAGGAGCACCAGAATTCCAGAACTCCCAAAAGGTGAGATGGACCGAACACAAAGCGCAGGGACTTGGATAAGAAGTGGAAGAGCGAAGGCTAAGGCCAGGCGGAAGGCATCAAGGCGTGCAGCGCACCAAAGGGATGAGACCACGCGCTGAGCATCGAGGATTGGCAGAGTGGCAGGCGGCGGGGCTGGATTTGCGATTTGGCGAACGTGATAGTTCATCGATGCTGAGACACAGGACAGAGCTAGGGCAGCGACTCCACTACTGGCGGCCTAGTGACAAAAGGATTGAAGGATTTCTCTTCTTCCTTGCGACCTACAATACATCAAGCTCAGGAGGAGAGGAGGAGCACCCTAGACTAAATACATCGAACAAAATGAGAGCAAATGAATCGGGAAAGACATCCGGTGTTCTTTTATGTGGGTGAGCGACAAACAGAGAATAGCAAACGGAGACGTTAAAAGGGCGAGTACTGTAGCAACGTAAAAAGGACGAACTAACTCTCTACCGCTCTTTAGATAAGTAGGGGATAATAACTAGCATGGGAATGCGCGTTGCGCAATATCCGTGCCCAACGTCAGGAAACACAAGGAAAAAAATGGGGAAAAACAGTTTAAAACAGGAAGAGGAAACATAGTGTAGTATCAAATAAACATCAGAAAGTGCATAGATATTGCAAGTGTAAAATAAGCTTTAAAAGAGAAAACAAAATTAATCTGAATAGCAGGTGCATGCAAACCAATGTGAGTGTGTGGCTGAAGAAGAGAAGAAGGCAACTTTAAACATATTTGGAAGAAGACGTTCTTCAGTTTTGCCTCTCCTAACTGCATTGCAGAGATCATAGTAATATCAACAGTGCTTCTTCATCAATGATTAGCAAACTAAATACCAATATTTTATTACTAACATTAATATCAATATTAGTATAATAGTAATGATTGTTATATTATATGTCTCGTGACTGGTTTTGTGAATGTTGCAGGTGAATCTCTGGGATTTCATCATCAGTGTCATCTTTAAGAAATTTTCAGTTTGAGCCCCTTCAAAACCAAATTTACCGCGATTGGATGCATTAGAGCAGGGGCGGAACTATTAAGGAGCATGGGGGGCTTGTGCCCCCGCGGCTTGGCAGTTTCTTTACATATACTCCGTATTATATACTTCGTATATGCTGGGCTGGCACGCTATGTGAAATGGGTGAGCTACTGAGCTGTAAGGATTTCACTACTATGAGCCTTCCTTGCACGGTAAAGCTGCCAAGATGTGGGGCGGTGGGTAAATAAATATTTATATTTAGGATTATAAATTTGTTTTAGTTTTTATTATTTGTTGGGAGCATTTACTAATTATAATCACTTGCATCACAAGATTTATAATTTTTCTCTAGCCAGGATATCCTTCTTTAAAAAATATATAAAAAAGCCGCTCGCCTTGCTGCTTGTCGGGAACCTCTGCTGAGCAACAAGCCGGAAGTCTGGAACAGTCCAGAGGGTGGGCGCAACCTCTTCCGATTCCCTGAGTACGCAGCGTCGCAGCTTCTTCAACATTTTCTCTTGTTGTCGCCAACGTTGCCAGAGACCGGGATCCGAGGGTCACAACAAGCCGCATGCCTTGCCGAAGGCCTTTATTTTCTTTCCCGATATGTGCCCCTCCAACATCCTCGGGCTGGTTCCGCCACTGCATTAGAGAGTCAAGAAACTAAGAAAACAACGCAAAGTAAATAAAATTTAAAAAAATTAATAAATAAAGACTAAACAAATTAAAAGGAATGAGGTCAAGTTCAAGCTTTTTTTTCTTCTTCTTGTGACCTGTGTAAATCCTCCAAGGTGTCCCTCTTCAACATGAGTATAATCCTTTTGACCTGAAATAGAAAGAATTACAATCTGATTGTCCTCAGAAAGCGTTTCATCACCGGACAGTTTGGGGGTCAGTGTAGTATCCGACGATTGCATGTGGATCAGAAAGAAGCTCATCATTTCCAGTTTGGGACTCACAAATTACCAACAGGTGATCAACTCCCTCAGTTACCGCCTTTTCACAGGTAGCCACCGGGGGGTTGATCTAAAGCACATACTGCCTCAACCTTCGGGGACTGCAGATTGTGTGCAAATAGAGGAACAAACAAAGGCATCACAATTAGCATTAGCACAGGTTTGGTTAACCTGGGCTTCAACAGGGGCAATTACCGAGGCATTACAAACATCAAAGGAATCAGTCATAACATCCACAACCTTCTGCTCAAAGGAATCAGTTATAACAGTGTGCAAATAGAGGAACAAACAAATACATCACAATTAGCATTAGCACAGGTTTGTAACTCTTCCTTTTTCGGCCATTAGGGAAAGTCCATACGAGAGCGAATCTGAAGTTTACAAATAGTACCCGGATGGCAGAGCCGCTGAAATTATCGGAGGAGATCGGTTGAGTGTGCGGTGGCCGGGGATAGGATCCCTTACCGCCGCTGCTAGCCACCAGCTCCAGCCCCTTCACCGACAGCATCAGAATGCCGCTAAGGCATCAAGAGAGTGAACCAGTCCATGAAGATGTATTTAGAAGCGAGAGCGTACACCAGAGAGGAAATAGTTAGATGGGTGGAACTACCTGCAAGCTTCCTCCATCTGACAAAATTAACCCAGCAGCCTTTGTTTTCCTCAACTGCGGAAAAACTTCAGAGATATAAAAGGTAGGAGGAGTAGTAATCCTAGGCTTAAAAGTTGGGAATCCTTTCCTTTTCTTTGCCTTCTTTAAGGTTGGTGGTAGATCCTTCACAATGATCACGTCATTTCTCAAGCTTGCTATGAACCTTTCCTGATCATTCAGATATGAAAAGCTACTAAATTTTGAACTGCAAAATTTTCAATTATAACATAAGACTAAGAGAACAAATAAAAACAAGTTAATGTGTTCATATCTGTATCAATTATCAAAGTATCAAGTCAAAATGAACCTGATGCCTTTTGACTGAGTACTAACTTGGATCTCTGGGATTACGAGGGTCACATTCAAAAGCCTAGCTATGGTGACCAGATCACAGATCTGAGCAAATCGGTAACATGTCAAAGCCTAAAAGTTGTAGGGAATGAAAGAGTTAAAATCCCTTCTACAAGTAAATATGAGCATACCGAGTTCCTAATCTTCTCGAAAGAACCAAAAATCTTGGCATAAATGAAGCCATTGTTTTTCTCTAATGGAACTGCAAGAATGGAAAGCAAATTCTGATGAAGCAAGGGAGGGAGAAGATAAGAACTTCCAAGTAACAGAATGGAATTTTCACAAATGTCAAAACTAAAAGTTAGAAAGAAAAACATGAAAACAGAATCTTAGCTTGTTAAGATGATCATTTAGCCCAAGTGAATGTCCTTGCCAGACCACTGCACCAATTGATGTCTAGAAGAAGGAAATTCTAATCTCTTATAATTTAATTTTCTCTCATTGACTTGTATTGGTGGACAATGTGAGAGCTTCAGCTATATCAAGTACTCCGTATTAATGATAAATATTATGAAGAGAGATGAATGAAATATCTGAGAGAATGAGAGAGAGCCAAAAATGCAGACATGCATTCTATGTTAAAATTTGCATCTGAAAGTGATCTTTCATACTAAGAGCTAAGGTATTATACCATTGTGATATAAATTATAGCTTAGCCTTGTACTTGAGGCAGAAAAGAGAAAAACATAAATGTCAGCGGGAAGGGATGATCGATTACAGCTGTGGAAAATAACAATTTAGTGTAATTTGGGAAATCATTCTGTTGATATAGACTTTGAACACATTGATCTTTATAAATGTTCTCCAACTCTGTTTGTCTCAAAACTGTTATACATAACTTTCAAAATCTCCTTGCAGCTAAAAAATACAAGAATTGTTAGCACTCAATTCTTTAATACAGTCAAACACAAACTCTAACTTTGAATAAGATGGCATGTGAGAATAGCTCATGTAATATGACTGTAAAAACATGTACACACTATAGAACCTGAATCAATTCCCTCGATACCTTGAAGAAGAATCTATGAGTCTGTAATTTTTAACCCCTTATTCTTCCAATTTTCATAATAGAGCAGTTCTAGCTTCTTATCAATTCACCTTCTTCTACTTGAATGATGAATTTCAATTTTATGCTACTAAGCCCCTGCATTACACAACGACAAAATGAATCAACAAGTTATCTAATCAATTTAATATGTTCCTAACTCAATGAATAAACAAAAAATGGTATGCGATGTTTTAATTTTCAATAGTTAACCAAACAGCTCTCGTTGAAATCAATTAAATATATACCTATACAAATGAGTAGCAATGGACCAGATTGTCTAAAGTGACCTCGAGTGTAATTACTGCACTTTTAATTTTGGGTGATTGAATTATGAAGAGAAGAGAGGTACTTTAAAAAAGGCTTCAAATAAAAACTGAACTAATTACCTTTCATCAAACTTTTATGCAAAACACCCAAATGAGTATCAAAATCGTCTTTAATTCTTCACCTTGTTCTTTCAGTTTTCACAATGGAGTAGTTGCAGCTTCTTATTAAATCGGCTTCTTCTACTTCAACGACGAACTTCAATTTTATGCTACTAAGCCCCTGCATTATACAACGACAAAACTAATCAACAAATTATCTAGTGGGAAAACTGTCAAATAGGTCCTCGAACTTTCATAAAAAAGTCAATTAAGTCCTTCTATAGGAGACTCTGTCCGGTCATCGCGATTTGGGGCGGTTCCCGGTAGAATTTTTTGATGAAATTTTTAGAGCATCTTATTCATCAAGTCTAGTTTACTCATACCAAATTTTAGCTAAAAATTTAATCGGGAGCGCATTCAAATTAATTCGAGAATGCAAAAATGCGCAGTTATCTTCAAGAATTAATTTGAATGTGTTCCCGATTGAATTTTTAGCTGAAATTTGGTATGAGTAAACTAGACTTGGTGAATAAGATGCTCAAAAAATTTCATCAAAAAACTCCACCGGGAACTGCCCCAAATCGCGACGGCCGGACAGAACCTCCTATAGAAGGACTTAATTGACCTTTTTATGAAAGTTCGAGGATCTATTTGACAGTATTCCCTTATCTAATCGATTTAAGATATTCCTTACTCAATGAATAAACAAAAAAATGTATGCTCCGTTTTTCAAATGTTAACCAAACGGTTCTTTTATGCACTAATATGTTTCAATACACTTAGTGACATGTCACTTAGTGTAGTGATAATCAATTGTTGTTCTCTGTCTAGGCTTCTATCCACCAATTCAAACTTTTTACTCAACATAGGACATTGGCAAAGCTGCAAAAGTCAATATTTACTAAGTCATGTCACTTATTGATAGAAGAACAATTGATGTGTATTTTCTCACACTTAAAATAGATCGTAATATAGTGGTGTAAGTACGAGTATCGTCTCCACAGGGACAAACAAAAGGGAATCGAGAATTAATTAAATTCAGCGATTAAAAGAAATAAATAAAATAAATGCGTCGTACGAGATATGATCGGTATGAAAAATTAAAATGCAACTAAACGATTAAAATAAATGGGTTCTCTCTAATTAATGACGAACAGAACAGGGATTGATTCCGGGGTAACCAGATTTCTGGCAGATCAGGCCTAATTACATGAAATTAATTCAATTGAGCCTAGCTAATCATTACTAAATTCTTACCGCTCTCGCGGCGTAGAGTACAATAATTTAGGGGACCAGACTGATCTCTCATGCGACAGGATCCTAAATTATTGCCAAGACGAGCGAGCTTATGGCTCCTTAATCGCTACTAATCTCTTAGCGAACGATTAAGTGTGTGTGAATGTGTCCTAGAATAAACTAGATCTCTCTCAATTTATTCTACAAGCAATTGTAATTCTAGCGCGCAATCTAGGTTACAAAAGATATCAATTAAATTATTCAAACACAAATTAAACGGCATTCATGCAATTAATCCATCAAGAAACTAGCCATACATCATGATCAACCCCTTCATCAATCTCAATCCCTAATTAAACTACTCACAATTCATAATTAAAGAATCAATAGAATTGGGAAGAATAGAATTAATTGTCATTAATTAAAAAGGTGGAACTTACAAAGAATACCAAAAGATTGATGAACAAGGCTGAAAAGCCCTCTAAAATTCGTGCTAGGCACTCTCTCTAAGCTCCCCCTTGAAAATGGGGGTTTACAAGCTGTTTAAATAGAAAAATCGGGTGAAATTTGAGCTGAATTAGGATTTTCGGAGCCAGGATGTCAGGCACGATCGTGCCTTCGATCGTGCCTCCGGAGCAAAAATGCGCATTTTGGGTAGGCACGATCGTGCCTGGCTGGCAGTAACTCCGCGGTGCTTTCTCTTCACGCACGATCGTGCCTGACTTTGAGGGCACAATCGTGCCTACTTAACTTCCGAATTTGGCTATGCTTTCTTCATGAAAGTTGTAGATAATGAAGTCCTCTATCCACTCCAAGTTTCCGAATATGATTTGAATAATCCAATCAAGAGATATGATCAAAACGGTGGAAGGTGTCTTTCTGAAATCGCAGCAGAGATCATCTGACTTCATCGTCTGTTTTCACCTTCTTCCTCTAAGATTCTCGCAAAGGTGTCTTCATATCATTTGTAGCCCTTGAAGTTAGATTTCATATCGAACTTGAATCGTGTACATTGGATGTTTCTACAAAGAGATATGCTTGAACGATTGACAGAAGGTCATCCTGATCGTCGTTTTCAAGCTTCATTCATCTTCTTTTGATCCCGTAGCCAATCCTAGAGCTCTTTTTCCTTCAAATCTTCGTCGTGAATCTTCCGGTGACTTCCAAAGCTATCAAATCATTCTTAAATGCTTCTCAAATCATCCCGATTGTTCCTCAAGTGCCGGTACCGGGCTCAAATTCCCTGATTTTGACTACAAACAACACAAAACTCGAACCAACGCCTGGTAACATAACTTGAGCTAAAATTGAGACTTGTGACACCTTAAAGATAGGAAAATCATCAAAAGCTGATCTCAACACACATCAAATGCGTGTCAAAATACGGAATTATCAAATTCCCCCACACTTAAGCTTTTGCTTGTCCTCAAGCAAACTAAACAACGGGACTTACGATAATCACCACACGGAATCAAAACAATTAGCATGCACACGTAGTTAAAGGGATATTCAAAGAATAGGCAGACTAAACCAAGAAAATTCTTCCCTAAACTACATCTTTGTACTCTAGCTAAAATATTTGACAAAATTATTCACAACATCCTCAAAGTAGTGACAGCACACACAAATAAACTAGCTACTGATCAGAAGGACTTGTGAAAATGGTGGTGAAGGGTGAATGGTAACAATAATAGTCCCTTTATTTTGAGAGATTGGAATATTCTAACAAAGACTCAATGTATTCAGGAACTTCAGGGCTATTCTTAGGATCAAGAAACTTAGTAGGTCACAATTTAGGAATAATCCTTTATACCTATGCAAAGAGTAGACATGGTGTACAACTAAGCTAAATCGTCTCGGCACATTTTTGCTTTGACGTATACTTGAAGTACGCGGAGGACTAAAGCTAAATTTTTAGATAGCCTCCAAGTTCATTAATTTAAGTTTAGTTTTCCTTGTCATGTTGGCACGAGAACGCCGCTTCTTTCGAAAGATACCCAAGTCTCATCTTACGCTTTTTGACCGGGGCTCCCATTCCCTTTTTCGCAAAGTAAGAGGTCTAGCTATATTAATTTTTCACCTTCGAATTCTCACTAGACATTACCCCATTCTAATCTCGGCCTCACCAAGGAAAAATAGCAATTAAAGTTCATTAATTTAAAAGTGAATCCATGCCTACAATGCAATCCTCGAAAGTATCACATTCCTAAAAAGTGACTGCTCTTACCCTATTTGGGGCATAGGAACAATGCCAAAAATGGCTCCTACACAAAATTCCCTAAACTTAGCAAATTAATCCCCTAATTCCCTAAACATCAAGACTAAGTCAGAAATATTCACGGGTAAGGAACACGGGCCATTTGGCTATGGAGCTCAATTAATTGGGTAACAAAGAATAGTCAGGCTCAAAATGGCTTCTCCTAAAGGGTTCTTTCAGGTGGGGTGGATGATTATTGGAAAATTCAACGGGTGACTAATGCCTTCATCCTTTCAACAACTAGATTACCGTGCAAGCAATTTAAGCCTAAATACTTTAAGAATGTTCTAAAAGCATAGTCAAAACGCTAGCCAGCTCACAAAGACACAGTTTAAAGAAAAATTTTCAAAACTTTTGACATGAATTTCCTTATGAATATACAACTAACACCTGCGCATGCTAACTCTAAAAATCACATGTAACAACTACTGCTCGAATGCCCAATTCACTCCCCCACACTTAAACTTTGGCATCGTCCTCGATGACCAAAAATGCACTATGTACAAGGGGGTGAAGAGGATAGGGTCACGCATGCTCAACTTAACTCAAGTCGATATTTCAACAAGCGAGTAAAAGAGTCAAAGAAACTTCCCTAAGGCGTTGGTGGATGCAGAACTAAACTGAGTCAATGTAATCCTCGGTACATCATCCATACAACAAGACCCTGAGCTGCAACAAAAACACAAAGCAAAACAACCAAACAACAAACAAAGCAAAAGCAAAATCAAAAGCAGAAATAAGCTCGGGTTGCCTCCCGAGAAGCGCTATTTTTAACGTCGTGTGCCCGACGATACCTCATAAGCTCTCAAATTGCAAAGACTGTAGTGGTGCACTAACAATCAACGTTTCCAACTTCCTTTCAACAAATGCCATTAAGTGGTGCAGACCTTTAAATTCTCTAGTAAACGTAGGTAGTACATGGTCTTCATAACCCTCATCAGCACAGAAGTGAAGTATGAAACTCTCATCCTCTTCGGGCGGACAAAGAACATGAGTGAAAACTTTGATTACTCTAGGTGTCACTGGAAGCTCAAAACATGTCTCAAAGCAAAGATTAGGAGCAACACCGTGATCGAACTACACCATAGAAAAGTCTTTTTCTTCTCCACAAATAACATGAACATTCGCAACCTCTCCTCCAGACTCTGTATCACTACCCATGAATGCATCCCAATTCGTTTCGTCACTCTTCTTATTAATATCCTCCAAGCCGTTGTTGTAAGGAATAATTGTTTTTAGATTTTGATGATGCTAGATAGATTACAATATTAGAGTACCCCCATTAGATTTAATGTATTAGAATTTTTCTTTGTAAGTATTAGCATAGTCGACAAGCCAGAGACCCTCTTGGTGCTTCTGATCAGAGTTACTAGGAAAACTGCTCTATGAGAGTTGCCAGCAGAGTTGCTCTTGTGATTAGCTATGAGAGTTGCTAGCAGAGCTGCTCTTCAGAAAAGCCATCAGAGTACCTACCAGAGATGCCCTCAGATTGCTACCAGAGTTGTCATCAGAACCCGGCTTGAGAAATGCTAATCAGAGAATCTTATCAGACTTCGTTGAACACTTAGAAGAATTTGATGCTACTTTCAACGGCTGTGTAACTAACGGGAAATTCCCTAACAACTAGAAGATATTTCACGAAAGGAAAGCATTTAATGCTCATTTAATGAGCCTGATACACTGTGGAGTAATTGCAGATGATTGACCGAGATTCCTGGAGAATATCTTACAAAAATAGCAACTTGCCAGTTTTGCGGGTCCAACCGGTCAACTCCACAGTACGCGCATTTAATGTAGTTGTCTCCCTCCTCTAACGGGAAGACAACCCTAGTATAAAAGATACACGACGAAGAACAACCAGATAACTTTTGCTCTCTACAATATTCAAAAAGCTCCCTTGAGATTCAAACTCCATATTCATCTACAAGAAAAAGCTTACGTTGGGAAGATCACTTTACTCAAATCCTACAACCCCAACAAAGAGAAAAGGTCCTCTAGTTCTTCAACACTAAGTTCTTACTGCTCTCGCGGCGTAGAGTACAATAATTTAGGGGACCAGGCTGATCTCTCATGCGACAGGATCCTAAATTATTGCCAAGACGAGCGAGCTTACGGCCCCTTAATCACTACTAATCTCTTAGCGAACGATTAAGTGTGTGTGAATGTGTCCTGGGATAAACTAGATCTCTCTTAATTTATTCTACAAGCAATTGTAATTCTAGCGCGCGTTCTAGGTTACAAAAGATATCAGTTAAATTATTCAAACACAAATTAAACGGCATTCATGCAATTAATCCATCAAGAAACTAGCCATACATCATGATCAACCCCTTCATCAATCCCAATCCCTAATTAAACTACTCACAATTTATAATTGAAGAATCAATAGAATTGGGAAGAATAGAATTAATTGTCATTAATTAAAAAGGTGGAACTTACAAAGAATACCAAAAGGTTGATGAACAAGGCTGAAAAGCCCTCTAAAATTCGTGCTAAGCACTCTCTCTAAGCTTCCCTTTGAAAACGGGGGTTTACAGGCTGTTTAAATAGAAAAATCGGGTGAAATTTGAGTTGAATTAGGATTTTCAGAGCTAGGCACGATGTCAGGCACGATCGTGCCTCCGGAGCAAAAACACGCATTTTGGGCAGGCACGATCGTGCCTCCCTCCAGGCACGATCGTGCCTGGCTGGCAGTAACTCCGCGGTGCTTTCTCTTCACGCACGATCGTGCCTGACTTTGAGGGCACGATCGTGTCTACTTAACTTTCGAATTTGGCTATGCTTTCTTCATTAAAGTTGTAGATAATGAAGTCCTCTATCCACCCCAAGTTGCCGAATGTGATTTGAATCATCCAATCAAGAGATATGATCAAAACGGTGGAAGGTGTCTTTCTGAAATCGCAGCAGAGATCATCTGACTTCATCGTCTGTTTTCACCTTCTTCCTCTCAGATTCTCGCAAAGGTGTCTTCATATCATTTGTATCCCTTGAAGTTATCTTTCATATGGAACTTGAATCGTGTACATTGGATGTTTCTACAAAGAGATATGCTTGAACGACTGAGAAAATCATCCTGATCGTCATTTTCAAGTTTCATTCATCTTCTTTTGACCCCGTAGCCAATCCTAGAGCTCTTTTTCCTTCAAATCTTCATCGTGAATCTTCCGGTGACCTCCAAAGCTATCAAATCATTCTTAAATGCTTCTCAAATCATCCCGATTGTTCCTCAAGTGCCGGTACCCGGGCTCAAATTCCCTGATTTTGACTACAAACAACACAAAACTCGAACCAACGCCCGGTAACATAACTTGAGCTAAAATTGAGACTTGTAACACCTTAAAGATAGGAAAATCATCAAAGGCCGATCTCAACACACATCAAATGCATGTCAAAATACGGACTTATCAACAGCTTATACCTAAAAAAAATTAGAGTTCTAGACCTCGAATTCAAGTTGTGAAATGGCCTTTACCTGTTAATCTCAAGATGAATGTGGACGCAATATTTTACTCAGATGGATCGACTGGAGGCATTTCTTCGCTCGATGACAGGTGACCTTGTTATGGCACTTCGTTTTCCTATTTCGGCGAAATCGGCTACTGAGACTTTGAGGTTCTGTGGGCGGTTAATCATGGATACCGAGACTTTGAGGTGGAATCTGACTCCTCATCTGCTATTAGAGCTATTGATGACTTTCACCTGGTGGGACAATGGAAGAAGATGGCAGAAAGTTTAAGGGATTGGTCTGGCGAGCTCGGATAAGCTTCAGAGTGAAGCCCGACTTCTGAACTCCTAGAGTGAGAAAAACATGGCGAATTGGCGGACAAACAGAAGCCAGTGACTCTGGAAGAAGACATCGGAGCCCTAGCGAGCAAAAATGAGAAGCACGAGTTGGTTGGAGATGAGCCCTAGCCCTGATTTCGTCGAGCAAAATGAGAAGCAGCAATTTGGAAAATGAATCTGGCAAGCACCGTCACTCACTTTATCAGGGGAGAGTGGCAAACGGCGTTAACGAAATGGGGCTGTTCACACGGTAAAAGAGCCATACTAACCTTCACTGGCGTTTTACATTTTTAGTAGATACTCCCTCCGTCCCCTTTTAAATGGGACGGGAGATGGTGGCACGGGTTTTAAGAAAAGTGAGTTTGTGTGGTTGATATTAATTGATAAAGTAAGAATAAAGTAAGAATGATTTTGAGCCACACAAAGTTTACCAAATAAGGTATGAGACAATTAAATAGGGACATCCCAATATGGTAAAACGGGACATTTAAAAGGGGACGGAGGGAGTACTAAAATGTGGTAAGGTAGTGTAGAATAAGACCAACCCAACATGAGACTACATGTTAAAGAGACTCTTCCATCTTATTTAAAGAAAATATTACTTAAAATATGAGTAAAACATTGTCAAGGGAGAAAAAGGTGACAAAAGCTAGGTCCCCGTCGGTTGAACAATGACTTTGGGTGAAACTCTATTCTCTTTCTATTAGTGCGTGATCAAAATTCAATTTACGTAATTATCTGAAGGGGCTTAGTTAGAGTGACAATCTAGACTCTGACTCACCCCAAATTTAAAAAGATGACTATATTTTTAGTGTAAAAATTATGTGTATATTTTTATCCAAAAATATTTTTTGTGCCGGTACAATTTGGCTCAGTGTTTTGACTCTACCTTTGACTATCTTGTAGATTTTGGAAATCTTTCAAGAATGAGGTGTCATTCTTTTTGTACAAGCATCCGTACATCTATGTACATGAGAAATTTGTTCAAAAATATTTGTGTATACTGACCATTTGAACAAATGGTCTGCTTATAGAGCTAAAGTGTTTATGCAGGGTGTATATAAAACGTGTATGCAAGGCATTACCTTTAAAATTGGTCCGTTGATACAAATAGTATGAAATGATGACAATGCCAATGTTTATGGTGATGTGCCTCATATTCATGTATAGCGCGGTAACGCGCGTTGCGCGATATTTGTGCCCAACGCTAGGAAACAAGCAAAAGAAATGGAAAAAAACAACTTAAAACAGAAAGAGGAAACAACGCCATTTAATCATGTAGGTATCGTTTAAAGGGAAAAGCTAGAAATGGGGGATGCCAAGTTAAAATAGAAAGAGGAAACAACCATTCGACCATACAAGAGGTTGTTTTACATATGGAGTATAATCTAATGTTTTGACCTAGAATGTATACATCTGTATCAGAAAGTTCTCCGAGAAACTAAGCCATTTTAGAGACAGACTAAATCTGTTTTGACTCAGACATTTTACGTTTGTTTCAAAAAGTTTTCCAAGAAAAGAAGTTGTTCTACATACAGACTAAATATGTTTTGACCGAGAAAGTATGCATATATTTCAAAAATCAGGAAAGCAAAATGGAAAATTAGTTAGTTACATTCTAAATATGTTTTAAACGAGCTAAGAAAGAACGCGTAAAACTCACCCGATTATAGTTCTCAAGTCCTCTTCTTCGTGATCAAACATCCATTTCTCAACCTTATCCAATATTTCTTTTCTGCTCAGGGCCTCTTCTTTAGCTCCTATAATCTGGTTGTCCATATTTGATCGATAGGTTCAACCTCGAGGTTTTCCAACAGAATGAAAATTAGTATTCTAGCTAACGAAGTACATTATAAAACGAGAACCAGTTAGTTAAACATACACTAAAATAGAAAAGTAAGATTAGGCTAACATGGACTTCACTCTCATACATGATTCGGTCACCACACTCCCACCACTTCTCACCACATTCCCATCCATGATTTGGCCATACAGCTGGGTAAACTTCTTGACCCGAGGGTGGCTAATCTGCTCATTGCTCGGTGACAGTTAATGAAATCAAAGACGCTATATTTTATATTTGGAGACTGTAATGCGTCGGGGCCAGATGGTTTCTCTGCAGCGATTTTCAAACGTGACTGGAGTTTAGTTGGCAATGATGTAACTGCTGGTGTCATCCCTATGACCTTGCAAATTAAAAGCAATTTAAAATACAACTGGAGAAAACTTTCAAGGAGTACTGAGAGAAAATTATGTTTGAATATAAAATGAACCATCTAAAACAAAAATATCATACCAAATTGGCAATCATCAACAGATAAATCTAATTGGCTGCAAATATGGAATACACTACACAAATTGCCAGTTCAAATTTGAACGAGAAAGAGTAGCACCTCCATATACATGTAATCTGGAGCACTTCCTTTTTTGCACTAACTTTTTGGACCAAACGAACAATCCATTACTTCTTTTACGACATCGAACTCATAGTCAATTTTCTGCAATTCAGATTTCTTCCAAAACAAAATGCTTGATTATTGAGTGCTCATATATCACAGATGTTTTTTATAAAGTCAAATAATTAAGAAAGATAAAAAGAAAATGACAGGATGAATAAGGCAGTCATATAATTAAGAAAGATAAGCCATGAATGCAAAACATGCCCTCAAATCATATCATCATATAAATATTCACAGGCTGCATGGTATTACAAAACATGACATTGGTGTTCACATAGATGGGAGCAAGTGTACCAAGATTCCTTCAGGTACAACTGAATGCTAGGAAACATCAAACTCCCCGTCTACTAATTGATCCTCAGCTGGTACATTACCGTACACTGAAAATACTAAAACCAAACGAAGTAACCAATTTTCTTTAAGAATAAGTGAGGCATAACTGACATGTATTATACGTAGTAGTAAAATAGTTTCTAAAGTTTGAAGAGTCCCAATGTACAACCAAAATACTTACACAATAGATAAGCCTCTTCCAAGAAGGAACTTTTCTCAGCCAATTCTTCAATTGGGTAACCCCTATATCTAAGAATCCCTGCATCACCATCTATAAAGGATATGGATGACCGTACTAGAGCTATATTGAGGTAGCCCGGATCATACAGCTTGAGACCCTTATCACTCTTTTCTGTTGTTATCTGAAAATGAATTGCATATGATAAATCATTAAATGTGAATAGATCATATGCCAAAATCATTAAATATTTCTTTTTTCCTTAACAATATTCAAAACAATAGCTTGGATGTGTGATTAAAATTACAAATTTTAACTCCCCCCCCCCACCTCTTTTCTTAAATGACTGGAATTACAATACGAATTAATTTTTACATATCCACACTTTACTCACGTGCATGCACTTGTATCTGCTAAATGTATATTTGGAGTCTGTGTACTGCAGAGAGGTGAGCAAATACCATAAATGAATTGGAGAATGTCCAAATGTCAAATTCACATTTCAAATTGTCAAATTCTCCTATATCCAAATTGGAGAAATCAGGGTGATAAACAGGGAAAACAACATTTTAAAAATGAATAGAAACTCAAAGCCAATGTCAAGATTTTAATATTACTTGAGCACTCCATTAGCAACTGAGCCAAGAATATTAACACAAATAAAAAAAATTAAATACCATAAGTTTTCATACTATTCAAACACACCGTATTAAAAAGAACCAGCTATTTCATAAGTATATAAAGGTCAATAATAGAGTAAAAATATTACTAACTTCTGGCATATGATCCTTTAAATCATGCTTGCAGTTTCAACCTCCAGTTTCAACCTGCGTTGGCAGATTCTTTCCATAAAAAAGTAGATCATCGTGATGCAAAAAATGTTCAAAAGGATACAATTCAAGAATTTATATTCCACCGTGATACTATTGGAAGCAAATAAGTTCTTGATAAGCTCCTTTAGATCATAAATCATGCAAAATTCTTCCGCATAGTATGCCATTTGCCAATATTCACTTAAAATTAAAACAAAAAGATCATAGCAAAGCTCACCGATCTCGTAGAGTCTAGGCAGTTACCACCATAATATTATCTAACCATTATTATTATTAACCATATAAATTACCTGCGCTGGGCTTAAGGGTCGCAGTCCTATCATCACAGGGAGATGGGTGATTGAAAGCTATATAGAGATCCCCCGACATGATGCCGCTGCAATTAGCCACTGAAGCACCAAAATAATGGTCGCAATTGCTGAACTTGGCCCATGAAGCACCTGCAATTCGGCGCTGCACCAAAATAATGAGCCGCCTTCTGAATTAGTTATGCATGAAGTCAAGCTGCCATAGATTATTAGCCTCCTTTATGAGTTAAACTTTTAATTAATATAAAAAATAAAATCGTATGCATAAATCACATGAATGATAGATGATAAAATGCAGAGAAGTATCAACATGTGAGAGCAAATTATACTCTTCGGTTTACATAACATTTCATTATTATTTTTTAAACCAAACATAAATTACATTAATCATATATGCTAAATGTAGACGAATATAAATATAAAGCAAACATCCATTTTTGCTTCTTCTTTTTACCTAAGTAAATCCTTCGGGGATTTGTTCATCGATCTCTGTATGACCTGAAACAGAAAAAGTTAGAATTTGGGTGTCCTCAGAAATAGTTTCATCACTGGACAACATTGGGACATGTGAACAGACTGTATTATCGAGCGTTGGATCAGAGAGGATCTCATCATTTCCATGTTGGGCCTCAAACAGAGCTTTGCCAGCATCATAGGTGACCGGTTGATGAATTTCCTTGGTTACCACCACATGAAGGGTGGCCACCGGGGATTCATCAAGGGCCACAATCTGTTGGTTAGTAGGCTCAACACAAATAGTAGCAGCAATAGGGGCCTCTGTGTGGATAGATAGTGTAGCATCAACAGGGACCTGTGAGTGATCTGTTAATTGCATTAATAGGGACCTCTTACAAACATTATCAGCAAGACTTAAATCCGTAGCTCCAACACTAATTGAGCCAAGATCAGAAGCAAAAGAGTGTTGGATAACAAAAGTAGCAGCAATAGGGGCCTCGTTATGGTCTGTTGCCAACACCATATGATCATGGCTCTTTTTTTAGCTACTGAACCAAAAGCAGAAACATCAATACGGGCCTCAACAATATCATTAACAGGAGAAGTCTGCATCTATAAATCATTTGCTAAAACAGGCATAACAACAGGGACATCATTTCCAACATCAAATGATCCAAGATGAGATGCAAAAGAGCGTGGGACAGAAATGGTAGCATCGAAAGGGGCCTGATATGGTCTGTTACCAGCACCATAGTACCATAGGCCCTATTTTTAGCAAATGAATCAAGAACAGAATAATCAAAAGGGGCCTCAACATCCTCATTAACGGGAACCGCCTACACCAGTTAAGCATTTGCAATAACAGGCATAACAATAGGGGCACAAATCAGGCACAACAACATCAGTAATAGTCAATTCAACATCATTAACGGGTTTCACAATTGCATTTTGTGTAGGGTCCTTTGCAGTTGGTTCAGAGATTGCAAAATCAATTTCAATGGAACCCAAAGATGAGTTTAGAAGTAATATCATGAATAGCAGTGGGCTTGGGGACCTCAGACTTGAAATTTATCAAAACAATATTCGAGTGAAGTAAACAAACTGAATAAGCCTGTAAAAAAAGCCTAACCTTTCAAAAGCCCTACAAATCGCAGGGATGGGAAGTCTACCGAAGGGAGAAGTACCAATGAGTGCAAATCGGAAAGGAAGAGATAGAACCTGTAATTCATCTTCAGAGAATGAGACGAACAGAAAGCATCTGACGCTACCCGGCAAGCCCAGGTCAGCCGCGTCGGAAAATGAACAAGTGTGAGTGTGTAAACGATGGCCTAGGATAGGATCCCTCACCACGGAAGCATAAGATATCTTCGCCTGTGAGTTCACCAGAACTATTCCTTCCACCGGCGACATTTCTACCGCACTGGCTTCTGGCCGTCCGGAGGAGTAAATCGCAGAACGATAGAGATGATAGACCTTCTCGCCCTAAGAAGCAGCAAATGAATCGGGAAAGCATCGTCGCTGACTTTATTGGGGGAGAGCGGCAAACGGCGTTAACGAAATGGGGCTGTTCACGCGGTAAAAGAGCCATACTAACCTTCACTGGCGCTTTATATTTTTAGTAGATATATAAGCAGAGATATATATTTAATATTTTGTATTTGACTTATGTTCACTGTGTGATTGATTGAAAATAGAAATCCGTGAATGTTAAAGAATAATAAAAGCTACTTCTTGTTAATTTGACAGGGTCGCAAATGTTTGTATCCAGGTCATATTTTGTGTGGAAATTTCCAAACAACATTCATAGGAATAAGAAGTGGATAGCATACATAAATCTAGATTAAGTTGACCTTTTAAGGCATACAATATCAAATAACATGATCTTTACATTTAACAATACTAGGCTTGTTCACATGTACTAAGTTTCTTACGTTTTATTCAAATGTATAATGTATAATTACCCTCTGTCAATCTATTGCTACTAGTTTCGCTCAAGTGCTTGCACACGTTTTACCTTCTTCTTTTTTATATTCATCAGTATGAACTATGTAATCAGGCAATCTGGATCAAATCATGAATCCTGGAGATGATGTTATGCTTAGTGAATGCGATCCTATCAGTGCAGATTTCCCAACATCACCAATAAAAAGTAAAATACAAATAATAGTTATGGCATTCAATCTGATACTGCAAGGAATCCAATAATTTATGGGGCACTAGCACGAGCAAAATTGGTTGAAAAGTCTACTGCTTGAGCCGTGCGCTTCGCAGGCCTCTGCTCGTGTTTAATGCTTGAGTCGAGTAACAAGGATGAATGAGTCGATCACAAGGGGGCTGCGTTTAAAGTTTAAACGATCATTAGGCCAGTAAGGGTAAATTAGATATTTGATGTATTTTAATTATTTTTATTTAATTTAGTGGTTGTGTTTAGTAAAAAGGGGTTGCGTTTAGTATACTAAAAAAGAAAATGAATTGCTGATAAGAGAGGGCAGGGCAACGATCTCCACGTAACAAGAGGAGTAAGCGCTATCTTGGCGGACAGTTGAGTCGGTAGACTAGTCTAATGGATGGAAAGGCACGATCAATCTTAACCAAAATTACTCGCTATTAGTTCTTGTATTCACAACAAAGTTCATCAATCCAATTCTGAATTTAGTTATTATTTCTTGAGTGATTCCCTTTTTCATTTACTCCCCCTCCCGAAAAGGTTTGCCAAATTTCCCTTTTTGAATGTCCCAAAAAGATTTGTCATTTCCATTTAAAGTAAGGAATATGTGGCTAAAGTTAATTCTCTCTCCTCTGCACAAATTTCAACCACACAATGTTTACTTTATTAATCCATGTGAAAGTCAAAGATGACGAAACTTTTTGGGACGGAGGGAGTAATATATTGTTGAAAAAGATAAATTATTTCTTGCTCAAACAATTTGGCGCTCACCGTGGGACATTGTGCAAGAGAAAGATCAATCATGGTTGGAAACAATTCCTTGTTAAATGAATTCCAAGAACAGCTAGAGTCGATACGCCGTGAGATGGCGGAACGAATGTCTCACCTCCAACAAGAAAACGACGTGATGTGATCCCAAGTGCAATCAGATGTATCTATTAGGTGTGGACAAACGGGTCTTGGAACCGCGGTTTGGTCCAGGTAATGGCGGTCCAAAACGGGCCGGTCCCATTTTTTGTTACCATAAAACGGTCCGGGTAGGGTCGGGTAATTTTTTTTAAGATTCGGGCCGGTTCCAAAATAAAAAAAATACCGGGTACCCAGCCCGTTATATATATATATATATTGTATACTCCCTCCGTCCCTGAAAATTGTTCCCGGTTTCCTTTTTGGGTCATCCCAAAAAATTGTTCCACTTTCCCCTTTTGGAAAGTTTTTTGTGGCTACAATTCATTTACCTTTTTCTTACTCAACCACAACCATACATTTCCATTTTATTCCCACTTTCTTAAACTCCGTTCCAAGTCAATGTGGAAACAATTTTCCGGGACGGAGGGAGTATTAATTTATTACAGAGTAATAGTTTTGTGATAATCGGTTTTGAAATAGTTTTGTTTTCCTTTGCTAGAAGTAGATTTTAGATTGAGTTGCACTAACATCATTTTGTTTTCAAATTACTGATTAAATTTTACATAAATTTCTTATTACTTTTTATTATTATTGAATTATTCCTTTCTATGGAATTTAATAATTTCTTAAAAATGATTTTGTAATATTTGTTTTTATAATATTATTCTTAAAATATATAAATTGTCTTTACCACCCCCATGTATGTGTCAACTTTGGCTAATACTGAAAAATTAATAAAAAAACAATCACCTTAATATGTGATGTTAGACAACATGTTTAAATTCAAATGTTAAAAAATATGTATTTTGGCTATGTTGCTGTTTTTGGAACTTCTTTAATTGTTTGGAACTTATATACATGAAATTATGGAGTATTGGACTTGTCACTTGTGTAACATGTGCACTACTATGTTCGTATTTTGAAACTTGCTAATGTACTATATTATTGATTATTGATTATTGATTTTTGGAACTTCGTGAGTTTTTACTAATTTTAAGACATGAGAATAGAAACCATAAAACCCGGACCGGACCGGACCGGACCGGACCGTTTCAAACGGGCCGGGTAATTAAAGTCCGGTTCCTATTTTGAAAATTGCAATACCCGGACCGTACAATGGAACCGACAGTTCCATTTTATTTTGCATTACCCGTCCTGACCCGGCCGGTGCCCAACCCTAGTATCTATAGCCTCAAATTCAAGGGGCAAATCGGAGGAGCGACACCATTACTGCTGCTACAAGGTTGTACTTAAGCTTCACCCCAGTTTCGACAAGTCCAATCGCCATCACCACGGATCTCATCTCTCTCACCTTGGGCCTTTCACCAGCTGGGGATTCACAACCTAACGTCATCTTCCAGGTCATACCTTATACACCTCTTGTACCTAAGACGACTTCGGCTCCCAGTATTCCAATTGCTTATTTCCGGAGTGACTTCAACCCGGGCCCAAGACAGCAGGCTTGCACTCAGTCACTCAAAGCATCCTGATGGCGTCTGCCGTGTCAGCCCCGAAGGAACCCTCCATCCCTCACTTCAGAAGTAGGACCTTTGGGGATCCGGGTCCATCCAGTTTCACGCAGAACACCACACGAAATATTATTGACGAGTTGCTTCCGGAAGCCCAGACACGACGTCCATCTAGGCTCGTCGCTTCCACGGACCCAGATCGTGGTGGACGATGTCCAGAGGGCATAATCATTAGGTCACCTACTCGGTTTGAAATCACCCAGATAACTGAACCGACAATTTCAATGGTGGGACCGGTCCAACCAGGAGCGATAGACCCAATGTCCATGATAATGGACCAATTACGCAGATGCAAGACAAGATCAACGGATTTCCAGGAGTCATTGACGTCGAGATACCTAGAAAATTCACCGCACCGTCAATGAAAAATGTTTGATGGCACTTCTAATCCATTGGAACATGTTGCTCAGTACAAGCAACGAATGTTTACCGTATCACTCCATCCAGATCAAAGAGAAGCATGCATGTGTCGAGGCTTGGAACAACAATGTCAGGGTCGGCTCTAACCTGGTTCGTCAACCTGTCCAATGAAGGGATCAGTTCATTTGCCGAGCTCGTCAACATGTTTAATCAGCAATTCGCCATTTCTCATGTTCTAGAAAAGCAAACCAGTGATCTATACAGAGTTATCCAGAGACGAGGCGAATCATTGAGGGATTATCTACACCGTTTCATTCAACAGGGAGAAAGTGTCAATCCCGAGGTGCGACATACCAACATCAGTGGAGACCTTCCGAAGAGGTTTGCTTGACGATTCAGAGTTATATAGAGAGTTGACCAAGTATCCTTGTCGAACCTTAGAGGATGTCCAGGCCAAAACATTGGCCTTCATCAGATTGGAAGAGGACCAACAGTCGCGGCATCGCCATGATGGGTATGAAGGGGGCAACGCAAATCCAACACATCCAGGAAGCACGATTATAGAACCGGAAAGCCCTATGCTAAAACAGAGGATTGACTGGTTGCAACAGTGATGAGATGGCTTGACGATCCAGATTTACCACCCGTCATCCATGACTATTGCTTCAATGTCAGTACACGCGGACTCATTAACTCATTGGAGAAACTGAGAGAAAGGGTTTGGTGGCCTGGGAAGACCAATAAGCCTGCTGGACGTCGAGACCCTAATAAACAGTGTGATTTTCAAAATAACATTGCTCACAACACCGAAGACTGTGTTGCACTATGAAAAGAAGTTGCATATCTTCTCAAAAATGGCCATTGGACTGAGATCATGTCTGAACAGACCAAAGCTCTTTTGATGGCATTTAGACCGTGAAGCTCTAGCAACAAAAAAAACGGAGGAAGCTTACGCCTACTACCATGTGCTCAATTTGCGGGCACAACGAGGAAGATGGCTTCCACGTTGTTGTGGAATGCACGAAAGCTAAAGCTCTTCGGTACATTTTAAGAAATTTCTGGCAGCTACCTTTGGAGATGCATTTCAGGATAATTAGGCCTGAAAGATGTCTAAATCTTTTGACATAGGTTAATAAAGAGGCGCGTTCAAGTATCCTGATGATGTTTTGGTGGACATGGTACTTGCGGAACAAAGTGGTTCACATTAAAGGAAAGGTTTCAATTAAAGCAAGTGCAGCAAAAACCCGACTCAGGCAAAGGTGGGTGTGATAATACAAATGCTCGAATGTCAGTTCTAGCTCATATGCCTACTGTTTGGATCCCTCCACCTCAAGGATGGGCAAAACTAAATTCAGATGCGGGATGCGATCCTACAACGGGGGCAACAAATGCGGGATGTATTATTCGCAATTATAGGGGTGACATTCTTTTATCTGCTTGGAGAAAATTATAGGGGTTAAGAATCGCCAAGATATGGGTTAATATGCCGTTGATTATTGAAGGTGATTGTGCAGGTTATTTTCCAGCTTATCGAGGCCTTTAAGAGGTGCTTCTAGGTTTGGTATGTTGCTGCAGGAGGTGAATGAGGTGGTTTTGACTCTCCCAGGGGTTTGTTTCAGCTTAGTGGAGAGGGAGAGGAATCGGGTTGCACGTGAACTAGCTCAATTTGATGGTCCCAAGTGAGGTAAAATTCTAGAGGGGATGGGGTGAGTAGACTTTTAAATCTTTTTCAATTGTCAACCTTTTCCCCTCTAACAGAGTGTGTTCCAACATCTTTAGAGAGATTGAAACATTTAGTTGAAGTCTTGACTTCAAGAGTGTGATACTATAGTAACAAAGGTTATGACACTTTAGTTGTACAAGAGATGGTTTAAACAGAGTACAAATGTGTTAGCCAAAATTAGCTTTCTCAAGGAGCAGGTTGCCGAGCCTAGAGGAGCAGGCTGCCAAATTTTTGGGAGCAGACTACCGAACCTCTTAGGAGCAAACTGCCGAATGAGGCAACTACATCAATGTTTTGGGACACATAAGAGAACTATGACCTTGGACATTGTTTGACTTTTCATAACAGACTGAACACATAGGTATGAAGCATTTAGACCTATTTAAACATAGGTCTCTTTGACAAATAAGGAATAAGGAACATGGAAAGTGATATGCAGTAAACTGGGCAGTTTAGTGGTCAGTGTATGAGTAAGTTGTTTGTCTTGAAAAGTTGTGAAGGTAATTAGTGAGGACTGTAGTGTGTTGTGAGAACTGAATATATAAGGTGACACAAGATATATCCTGGTTGAGGGGTGGTGTAATCCTCGTACATCCAGTCCCAACCTATTTCATATGGATTTCTACTAAATTAATATCTCATTACATTTAGTGCTCAACTTATACTTAGCCGCATACATAGATTGTGAGGTTTTTCACAAAGAATTTGAACACCATTCCAAGCTACCCAGTCCTCCAAGGTTTTTCACTAATGACATTGACTTGCCAGAAGCTATTCATGTCATTGTCCTTCACACACCTTCTGGATTTGATCACGAAGCCCTCTAGAATGTTACAACTAGTCTAGTTTACATGAGTAAAGCTAAACTACCAACTAATTAAGCTCTAAAGAGGTATATGAATATGAGCTAGTCTAAGAGCTTAGGTGAGTGGGGGTGAGAACTAAGAGGGTGAAGAAAGATCAGCACTTGTTCTACTAGATATGTCGAATGATCTCTTATTCCTTCTTAGCTCCACACTTGTTCTTCAAGCACTCCTCCTGTATTTAAAGACTTTGTTGTTAAAGCTCCACTATTGACTGAAGAGTTTCAATCTTGACCGTTGCTTTGATCCATTTGCTTCGTTCTACTTGGCTGAAGGCAGCATGGTTGATTTTTTTCATCTTGTGACACAGAGTATTTTTCACCTCAACTTGTATTCCTCTTTTCAATGAAAAGATAAAGATATAATATCTTTATTTTTTTATTCGAAGAGTTTGAGTATATAAGCTGAGTGTTGTTCAATGCTTCCTTACAATAAAATTTACTTGCTTTTAGCAAAATAATGTTAGAAAAAAAATTTATAAGGTGGTAAAAATTTCTTATGAAATTACTTTCTATCTTTTTGTCATTTTGACTGCAAGTTGGTCTTTTGTTTTATTGTTTTTGTGCTTTAGATAAGAGTAGTAGTTTCCAGTGGCTTGCCTGGAAAACTGAATTAGGAGCCGTCTGAATAGATTTTCAGTTTGCTACTGATTTTGGTTTTTCAGATGGCTGCCGAATCATCAAAGAATATCAGTTGGCTCTTTTCGTACCTTTTTGTTTTCATTCTTTTAATTTCTTTTTCTTTTTGGTACGTTTCTTCTCTTTTTAGTTTGTTTTTGCCTTTTCTTGAGTACTTTCTATTTCTATAAAATTTAGCACATTACAATAAACATAAGTAGAACAAGGTAGGATCTAGTTTAATACAGGAAATAAAAAGGGGTGGCAATACAAATCTAAATGCATTAATCATCAAAAAAATAAGGGACCTAACACAATTAGTCAAAAATCATTCGGAAGAGGGGTTTTTACGTCTTGATGCGCCTCCTCAGATTGCCTTCTTTCTCAAATCTGATTGTAATTCCGAGACATTATATCAATAATATCTCCCCTTTTCATCGCAAAAAAAAAAGAGTTTGCAATTTCATTTAGTTTACCAAAATTCGGATATAAGTAAAACTTTCACAATGTTTTTTATTTGTACTGGTTTTATGATTTGCATTGAAAACTCCATCAATCATTTGTGCCAAAACAGTTTACAAAAGGATATTCAAACTAAGGATAAAGATTGCGTTAAGAGAAATTGCCCTACATAAGACTAAAATAGGATTGTCATAGTTTTATTCCTTAAATAGGACTAATTATTGTCATGTGTTGGCAATACCAGACTTTAAATGTGATAGTATCTATTCTAATATAAAAGAAAAAGAAGTTTCACACACAGTGTTCCCGTCGAGGTCGGTCAACTTCAACGCTTGATTTTTTTAATTGCTCAAAGAATAATTGAAGGAATCTATTGTAAAGATATGGGTTCGGCGGCCGAGATTTGAAATTTTGTGGAAAAGCTATTTCTCTTGGCCGAAGATGGAGGTGCGCATGTTAAACCAAAATTTTGAGTGCTCCTATTGGTCCATAGGTGGTGGCTGATGTTGATAAAATTCGACATAATCACCGTCGAATACACAAATTCAGTCAAAATTTTGGGGGCTCCTATTTGTCCAAGGGGTGGTGGCTACTATTGATGTTAATCACCGTACACCTAGCTTTATTTCTATTGGTGGAAAGGGAGGTGAGAACAATGAATGTGACTGGTCATGCCATTCCGAGCAATTAGTATAAAAGCACCACTCCAGCAGCAGACTTCCCACATCCATCCGGCCTTCAAGCTCGTATAACATTCCTTCTCTTCTCTTTCTCATTTCCCTTTTGGCATCTAGAGTTCTACGGAGTATTTTCTATGCCTGCAATTAGCATGGACATCATGGCATTATGCTTATAGATGTGTGTAATGAGGACACTCACACAAAAGTTTATAGATATAGAAATATATATTAAATGCATATAATGTAAATATATAAGCTACACCTGTGAATTATTGATGAATAACATGTTCGTTTTATGTCAATTGAGTTTAGGGTTTTATACAAGAATATTACTAAAATAAAACTTATTTACATAAATATGACTATTCATTACTACAACGTAGTGTTGTGGTAACTTAAATTCAAAACGTGAACATGAATTACTATGATTTCATTACTACTCTAGTAACTAGTCATATTTTTGTAAATTATCTTTATTTTGGTCATATTTATGTAATTATTTCTTGAGTTTATTGTTCAACACATATTATTGATGATTAGTTATCTTAACAGGGCATGGTTAACACCATGGTGTTTCTGCTCCATAACTAACATGTTCTGATGCAATATATTTTGATGAAGAATACATTTGTGATCATATGCTAAAGTCAAACTGCATGAGGAATATCATCAAGTGAGGCAATTGAAGGTTATAAAATGACTCATCACTAGAGATTCTGATGGCAAGAGTAAAAGATGATGTTTATAATAATAGTAACTCTTTGGAGAGCAAACGAGTTTTTGTAATAATGAGGCTAAAAGAGTGCTTTGGTTGGAAAGATGAAAAGTATAATAGAAGTTCCTAAGCCAGGGACATTCAATTATATATTAAAAATTAAATTGCAATGATCTATAACTAAATAGTGGATATAAATAAAGATATAAAAAGAATAACAATTTTACCTCAAACTTTTTCAGATCTATGTACATCGATGCCAATAGAGATTAAACATTCAAATCTTCCTACAAATTAAATAGCCATACTGATAATCCCATTACATATGCGAATATTACCGAAAACAATGTAAGATCAAGTAATCTCTAACCCATTTAAAATAGATTCATTTAATAATACCGAAAACAATGAAAGATCAAGTAAACAAGCCATACTGAAATACATTCTTTATATTTATGCGTAAATATTTCATCCGGACAGTTTAATTTGTTCAGTTGAAGAGTTTGAGACTTAAATTGTTTGAGAATAATAAATGGATAATATTTATTGAACAAGTATATATACTTGAAAAAATGGAATGTTGTTTGAAATTGTTACCAGGAAAATCTAATACGCAAAAAGTAGTATGCAAACAATTTTGAGTTGGTATGCAGTCCGATTAAAAAATTGATCTTTAAAAACATAACTAACAAACTTATCTGACTGCTTATCTGTGCCGGAATATTTCGTTCTGAGACCCGGCATGCTCTGAAACCAGGGGTTCGTGTTCTACACTGCACGGTGTGGTTGTGAGTGGTCTCCGATTTTCTGTTGTTCCACAGCCGTCGAGTCAACGAACCAAGTGCAATGATCGTGTGCTGCTAACAAAGATCGACCAAGGGTGTTGTGTTGAGGTGAAGCACGTTGTGGCCCGAGAGATGAAAGAAAGCAGTTCAGGGACAGCGATAGTTGATGGGGGCAGAAGTGTCGAGAAGGTTATGGCATACAGGCGAGGTTATTTTAGGTATTTTATTTTGTTATAGATCCATGGGTTGAGTTGAGGTGTTTTCTTCCTATTACGTACTCCCTCCGTCCCGAAATATAAGATACTTTTCGGTTTATGATGTTTGACCGGCGATAAAGCAAACGGATCCCTGTCTGCACTCAAATTATTTTTAGAAAAAAATTACATATTCAGAAACTAAATTAAACCTGCTACAAAACCTGCAAAAAATAATTCAAATTTCATAAAATTTTGATGCATAAAGTAAGAGATTAAGAGTGATTTGTGTTGACCAAGTGAATAGTAAATGTATCTTATAAAATGGGACAGAGAGAGTACTATATCTATTACTCTGTATTTTTTCTTGGGAAAAATAATTAAAATATCCCAAACTTTGAAAGTATGTGAGATGAACACCCCAAACTTGCATGTAATTTAAATACCCCAAGCTTTATATAAAAAGTTGTTTTGGCACCACAACCAAATATTGTTCTTTCAAAAATTTAAATTTATGGTGTTAGTTGCATAATTTAAAATATTTTGGAATTCATGAAGACACAATTAACATTCTAAACTTCCATTGCAAAATAAATTTTTCTACCCCCAATCTATATAATTGCAACACTTTTAGTTTTCTATTTTAAATTATGCAATTAACCCCATAAATTTACATTTTGAAAGAAATAATAAATGAAAATGGTGTGAAAATAACTTTTTATATAAAGTTTGGGGTATTTAAATCACATATGCAAGTTTAGGGTGTTTACTTACACCCCATCAAAGTTTGGGTTATTTTTATTATTTTTCCCTTTTTTCTTCACCTTTCATTATTAGGTTGCTTATAATTTACTCCCTCCATCCCTAATAACTTTGTCAAGTTTGACTGGCACATGGATTAATAAAATAAAACTGTGTGGTTGAGGTTTGTGCAAAGGAGAAATAATTAACTGGAACCACAAATTCGTTACTTAAAAGGAAACGTGACAAAGTTAATGAGATATCCAAAAAAGGAAAGTTAGCAAAGTGTTAAGGGACGGATGGAGTATTTTCATGAAATCTTTTTAGAAAATAAATTATGAAAATTCATACGGAGTATTGTGTATTGAATGTAAAAAACTAAAATGAGTGGTTTAGATAGATTTACTTTAATTTATTGTGTATTGAAAATTCAGCTATACTTTATCCTAAATGGATTGTATTAGTGGTTTAGATAGATTTACTCACAAGTTACAAGTACACCGTCCAGTACAGTGTTTAAACTGCAAGTACTATGGACTTAGCATGTTTTCTTTTGGACTGAAATTTGCTGGTCTGGACTGGTCTGATCTGGTAAACGTCTGGTCTTTGTGCACTTTATAACTACAGAAGTCTGATCTGGTCTGATCTGGCATGATCTGATCTGGTCTGGTCTAGGACTGAAAACCGTCCAAAAGAAAACATCCTTATACACAAATTTAAAAATTTTGCAATTATTCAGCTCCAGGTTTTATTAGTGCTCTAATAAATTTAATTTTATTGAAATTAGGAAAAAATGATAACAATTATTTCAACTATTGTCAATATGTTTATAATAATCTCATTTATTGATTACTCCAAAAAATTAAATGAAAATATTCATAAATAAATAAAAATGGTAAAAAGAGTATAAATATTTATTCTTTCTATAATTAACCCAAAGTGAGAAGGAGCAAACCCAAACAGATTAAACCCCAAAAAAACAGGTCCACAACCAAACCCAAAAATATCCAGTAAACCGGCAAAGCCCGTATTTGTTTTATTTTTCAAAAAAAAAAAAAATGGAAGTAGATGTGTTTAAATAGTATTATTACTTTTTGATATGTGGACCCAAGTGACATATTTGGAAATTGGAATAATACGAACTATTTGAACATTTTCTCACAATTTAGCATTTAGCGTGGAATGTAATTTGTTTCAAATTATAATTATAGTGCGCGCTATTTTTGTTTTGTGAGTCTATAAAAATTGCGTACTATTCTCCCCATCCCGCTATGATTGTCTCGTTTTACCTTGAGTCTGTCCCACTAAGATTGTCTCATACCTTATTTGATAACATTTGTGTGGTCCTAAATGATTCTTACTTTTTTTTTCTTTATCAATTGAATATCAACCACATAAACTCACTTTTATTAATAACCGTGTCACCTTCTCTTGTCCCAAACTTAGGGGGACGGGAGTATTACTTCGTAATCATTGATAAATCGTACTAAATATATATTCATTTTACGTTGAATTTTATTATCGCACAAAGTATAATTCTAAACAATTCAATTAAAATTACAATATTTTTCTTAAAATTTAAAATGTGTCTGAAATTAAATATACCCATGAAATTTCATCAACCGTGCATCACGCGGGTGTTCTACAAGTTAGAGAATAAAAATATGACAGACCTATTTTGAAAACTAGTATTTTCACTCGTGCGTTGCACGGAGTGAATTTTGATGATTCACAAATTCTCTCATCTCCTAAATAATTATTTTTGGCTAAAGATTTGAATAGGTCCTTGTAACGATCGTGTTTGCTTATTTCGGTCCCTGAACTAAAAAAGATCCAATTTTCACCCTGAACCGACAAAAAATAGTTCAAATTTCCGGTTTTTATGGATGAACACCTGATCACCTGGCATGTCACCCGGTAAACCAATGATGTGGATATGTAAAGTTCAAATAAGTACTAGAACCCGTCAAAGTTGTTCAAATCACCTCACCCCTAAACTATTAAAAAGTGTCAAAATTGTATTAAATCTAAAATAAAAATTATAATACTTCAAAAATAAATTATAGAATAAAAATAAAAAGTGGTAGCATTTCGAAAAACTTTCAAGCTTAAAATTGCCCGTTTTGTGTCTAGCGAGTCAGATTGCTTTGTATGAGGCGGCTGACTCTAAGTCTATTCCTAGGGCTAACGATTGGATCTATAATAACTGTCTAGAGGTTGTCTTGTATGATGTTTCGATATTAATATAAAAAGCAGCTCTTTTATGTTCAAAAACAAAAAGTAGAAGCGATTCACACTCTTTACCATCATAAAAATACTTTCTTCACTTCTTATACTAAAAAAGGGAAAAGGTGCAAATAAACCCATGTACTAACCAAAAAAGGTCAAATAAGCCCTTATTTAGGAGGCTCTGTCCGACCGTCGCCATTTGGGGTGGTTCCTGGTGAAATTTTTTTGATGAATTTTTTTGAGCATCTTATTCATTAAGTGTAGTTTACTCATGCCAAATTTCAGCAAAAACTTCAATCGGGAAGACATTCAAATGAATTCTCGAAGATAACTGCGCTTTTAACTGCACAGTTATCTTCGAGAATTCATTTGAATGTCTTCCCGATTGAAGTTTTAGCTGAAATTTGGCATGAGTAAACTACACTTAATGAATAAGATGCTCAAAAAATTTCATCAAAAAAATCATTTGACTGCTCACAAACTTCAATCGGGAAGACATTCAAATGAATTCTCGAAGATAACTGCGCTTTTAACTGCACAGTTATCTTCGAGAATTCATTTGAATGTCTTCCCGATTGAAGTTTTAGCTGAAATTTGGCATGAGTAAACTATACTTAATGAATATGATGCTAAAAAAAAATCATCAAAAAATTCCACCGGGAACCACCCCAAATGACGACGGCCAGACATAACCTCCTAAATAAGGGTTTATTTGACCTTTTTTTGTTAGTACATGGGCCTATTTGCACCTTTTTCCTACTAAAAAAATAAAGACTTGGGCAATTAATTTAGTTTTTATAAACAATACTCAATCTCATTATATTTATAGAAAATTATGGTCATTGTAAGATGTGTGAATAGTACAAAAATCACAATGTTACAACTATTAAAGAACTGATGAAATATTTCTATTTTGTTAATGTCTTGACACTACAAATCTCTAAGCATACCTATAAATAAATTGAAATATAACTTGAAAGAAATAACACAGATTATATAATTACTCTCTGTCCCGTTTTAAAAAATGCACTTCCGTTCATTGATTGTCCACAATATATGAACATTTTACCAAATAAAACAACCGCTTTACTTTTTGAAAGCTAAAATTGTAAAACAATCATTTAATCCCTTATTTTCTTAAAGCTCGTGCCAGACTCACATGTATTTACATTATGGGACGGAAGAGTAAATATACAAAGAAATATACAAAGTACATCGACAAAAGATCCCTAGAACTAAAATAGCAATTGATATGGAAGAGATTTGAATATATTTGAAGAAGTCCATTTTATTGCTTCCATGAACTCTATAGTCTATACCAGTGAGATATTCAAGAAATCATCCATGAGAATCACATAGAAAACAGTTGGTGACTTGGTATCAAATATCAATACTCAGCTTGAATATATTTTACCAAAGACCTTACGATGACAACATTTGAGGTGGCTTCTAATGGGTACAAACCAATGAGCTACTTTAGCATCCTTAGCAGGTCTATCTTTCTGCCATGAGCATTTGTCATTCAGTTAGAACAGGCTGGAAGTGCAGATTGTGTGGCCAGCACTACCTGTGATTCTTCTTGCTTATATACACTTTTTGGCCATTTTTGTGAAGAAAATTCCTTCTGGTCAGAGTGTTATTAAACACAGAATGCCAAAAATCCTGAAACAAAGAAAGACCTTTTCATAAAACCAAACCAAGAACATACTAATATGAATATGGTAACAGAAAATTTAGCAAAGAGTAAATGATATGAAAGCATATCCATTATGTTCCGCAACCTTGCATTCTGAATAAAAGACAATTCCAACATTTTAAAAACTCAATGAATAAAAGTAAAATAAGTAGATATATGAAAATTTAGATGCATTAATATTAGCATATCAGTTCAAAGATATGGAAATAATAAGCTTTAGAATAAGTGTAAGATTATAATCTTTAGATATAAGAGATTAAAATTATAATTGAAATTTTGTAGGAATAATGATACAGTTCTGAATGAGACCAACCCTAACAATCCAAGGTTGTCTAAGTGACTCGCTGTAAATATAAATAGTTCATTTCAGGAAATATGATATGATTAATGATTATTTATGTAATGCTCCATCAATCAAATGGGAATACATAATCATATATATGAGTTCAGATAAACCTTTTGAGTTCAATTTCAATTTCCACCTTATAAATTGCTAATCTTTTTAGTCTTGGGAAAACTGAAGAGTAATATCCAAGAATGTATGATGGAACCTTTTGAGTTCAGATAAACCTTTTGCTAATCAGATATAAATCAGGTATATCCAAGAATGTATGATGGGGTTATTTGGACAAATACATGATAAAATCAATGAATATAATTTTTACATAAATCTCAATGAATGCCATTGCGGCATATTTACACAAACCAAAAACTCAAAGTGATGGAGACTTACCTGAAATTCAAAGAAGTTAAAGGTATAGATATGTTGGCAGAGATGATTTCGGCCAAGAAGAAGTGAAGAACAAACTGAAAGCTAGCAGTCAAATTTGTAATCGACTGGATTTCGGCCAAGGAAAACAAATGGAAAGGTAGGGAATCTGAAACCGGCTTGATATTTCGGGTGTTAACTGATTGGTAGTAGGTTCGAATCCTACTTGGGAGTGAAGAGTAACCTTACCCACCTAATGATTTCAGATTTTTGGCGAAGATGATTCAAGCCAAACGTGAACGAATCTGAAGTTGTTGATGATGTCTCAACATTTGCTGAGGCTAATCTAATTTGAGAAGAAGAATTCATCGATCTAGCGAGGATGCGAATAAAGGGAATTTGAGGAGGAGCGATTTGAGACGTACAGGATTCGAAAGAGAAATAAAGCTGAAGGCGGAAGCCGTGCCGTAGTAAAATCGAACGGGTAATAGAAGGTGTTGGGATGAGCGAGAACTTTTTTTGAGATATCGTAGTGCTATTAAAGAGAGGATTTCAAAAGTTTTTACTCATATTTTTAGAATTTTCACGTGCATTAACCATACCAAATAGAATATGAATAAATTTTATTTTAAAGGAATGGGTTTGAGTCCCAAACAAGAACATATCAAACATATTTATGATGTTTTTACTTGGATTGGTTTCAATCCCAAAATAAACTTTATCAAACTTAAACAGATCAAATCACAATAGACTTAAATAGATCCTATTACACTTCGACAGTTGTCAAGTCCACATAAATCAGACGTCTTTCAGACTAGGCCGGACAAATTCAGACCATACTTTAAAAAAACCAGATCTAGAGAGATTGTACTAAACTCCGACGTCTTTCACAATCATATCAGACTAAATAAGACCAAACTTAAACAGGAAAAAAAAACAAATCAGACAATAAAATTTGACTTTAACTAAAAATATACGGAGTATATTATTGTATTCTTCGCTTATAGTGCTGTCATTAATCAATTTTTGGTTGTACTATGCTTTTCACATTCCTTTTAAATCAATCATTTTTTTTAATTATCTTCTTTTCATAAATCTGAAACATAATTTTTAGAGAGTATTTTATTATTGTCGGTATTATTCAAACTTGCACTAAATTTTATGAACAATACTTAGTATACATGAGTTGTACAGAAATTGTAGTAAAAACTCTTATACGGAGTAGTTGTCTATGTACACGGATAATTCATTTTAAAAAGACAGAAATTGATTACGATAACCCCTAATAATCTGTATATACAAGCAATATACAATTTTGTGTATATTTTATGTACATCAACAGACTACAATGACCCAAATTGTATATGGAGTACCTATTAAATGTTGAATGGGATTATCCAAAACAGTACTACGTACAATAGAATGCGCACGCCTCGTATTTGGACTAATATACTTTTAACATCCTGGAAAGGTGGACCAAATAAATCGCATCGGGAAGCGCGAAAATCCGACGTCCATTAGCCTTCCAACTCATCAATCTGTGGGCCTGCTACACAACCAATCACATTCCACGAAATCGTTGTATATAAACAGAGCGCATCTCAACAAATCGCCAGTAAAACAATCCCCATCGCAATTTCCATTCAACCTCTTCAACAGAATGGCACCGAAACTGGAAAAGAAATCGGCGGAGGAGAAGAATGTCTCCGCCGAGAAAACTCCGACGGAGAAGCCCGCCAAGGCCGGGAAGAAGCTCCCCAAGGAATCCAGCGCCGCAGAAAAGAAGAAGAAGAAGGTGAAGAAGAGCGTCGAGACCTACAAGATCTACATCTTCAAGGTGTTGAAACAGGTGCATCCGGATATCGGGATCTCCAGCAAGGCCATGGTGATCATGAACAGCTTCATCAATGACATCTTCGAGAAGCTCGCTCAGGAGGCTTCCAGGCTCGCCCGCTATAACAAAAAGCCGACGATTACTTCCCGGGAGATCCAGACGGCGGTGAGGCTCGTGCTTCCGGGTGAATTGGCTAAGCACGCCGTGTCTGAAGGAACGAAGGCGGTCACCAAGTTTACAAGCTCTTGATGATTTTGGTTCTGTCAATGGCGTCGGCTCGTCGCGGTGAATTGATCTAGGGTTCTGGATTGCAATCGTTCTGCCTCCGAATTTGCTCCCTTACAGTTGTCTGATTTTTGCAAAGGAAGAATTATACAATTTTGATATACAACGGCGTTAATTTCTTTTGGATTTGAATATTGGATATGATTTTGTTACCGCAATAAAATTTTGGATTCATATAATAAAAAAGAACATCTGATGTTGATTTTGTGTGTTACAATTGAACATTTCAAATTTGCCCAATTTTTCTTTGAACATTTCAATGTGCTTCGCTCCTTAGCTAGATATTGGGCTCGTTTGAATCGGTAGAAATTAATTACGTAGTGTAGTACTATTCTATGTTTGTGTTTGGCTTAAGCATTGATAACTTTAACTATTCAAGTGATCTACTTTGATAACACGTTATTTATTAATGTATGAGATTATGAGAATAATTATTTTTGAATTCTTTTTTTAAGGTGTCTCATTGTGAAAATTTTAAATCTGGTTTTTTAATTTTTTACTTATAAAGAGTTAAATATAATGACAATCTAAATTATGCTGGCAAGTGTGAAAGTGATAATGTTATGATTTAATAGAACGAAAGAAGTATGATACTCTGTATTTTAGTATTGTAGCAATATTGTTTACTTTATCAAAATATATTGTAATTACTTTAAAAGGTATAACATATGTATTTAACATGAAGTAATTAGTATTTTAGTATTGTAGCAATATTGTTTACTTTATCAAAATATATTGTAATTACTTTAAAAGGTATAACATATGTATTTAACATGAAGTAGTTAGTGTTGAAATATCAATTGGACAATAGAAGAGCAAATCACTTTGTACTCTTCTTAGAACCAAATTGATGCATATCATCTAGAGGTTTTTTTTTTGTCAACGAAAGTTGCAATATAGATTGTTTTTCAAAGAATAAACATACAAATCATTGATGATAAAAAATATTTCCGATCTTGTATGGTATGTTGTGATATTTTAATATGCAATTGGGTTTTCGCTAGATGATTGCAACCCATAACCGTACTCACTGGCAGCGAAAACCATAATCTCAACGCCTTAATCGTAGTCGGAAATATAATAGCGATATTGTATTCAAACGAAGTGACAAAGTACTTATATTAAACTCTAGTTGATGGTTAGGCAAATCCTAATGTTTTGGTCATAATATCTTGTATTCATCCATTAAACAAAATTCCCACACTTTAAATAATTTCTATACTTGAATTCTCAAAATCCGAACTTTACAAAACAACATTCCCCTATGTATGGACCTAATATTTTATTGGCACTTGTATCCTTGCAAGTTAAGCCTGATCCAAAGATTTACAACAAACTCAACCCACGACCTTGGACGGCTCCAAATAAATGGATCGAGAAAACGTCAGTACATGAATTGGGGGAAAAAATATAAGGATCATGTTCGTCTGAATAGCAGGAAAAATTTCGGAAACCACTCCTCACAACCGCCCACTTTTCTTTGAAGGATACACAAGTGACCAAAATTTTATTAGAATCGTGACCCATTATTAACATCTTAGCTTTTTGAGCTACGAAAGACATTGACATTTCAATTCAGGGACTATCTCAAAGATGCTTGATGATCCCGGGCCGCAGACAAGGGGGCAAAGAGCAATTGAGATGATAAAACTTGACTTAGTCAAAAGTAGATTACAAGCAAACACTTTATGCGATGTTATTGATGCCAAAATTTCATTTTCTATTAGGACGTCTATGAATGCATGAAAATGACGCAATTCCTTATACATGGCACTAATGCTTAATGTATGTGGAAAAAGGGTTTTCTAAAGTAGGTGGTGGATGTTGAAACTCCATTCGCATAAGTTAAGTCCTGCTTTGCATATATGGAGTTTTACATAATGGCCAAAGTTTTTAAGGGTGATGTGTTGATGTTCTTAAGAAAAGCGATGTTTATAGTTATTTGATTGAAACAAAGTTGAAAGAAATCTTATTGAAGGTGTGGAAGGGCTCACATTTGACATTTCCTTTTGTAAAGGTTGAGATATCAAAGTGCCTTCAGAATACACCCAAAGAGGAAATGAAGAGCAATTATGATTATAGATGTTCAAGATCCCTGATATACTAATAGTCTAGAGGAGAGAGAGAGAGAGAGAGAGAGAGAGAGAGAGAGAGAGAGAGAGAGATTATAAATGATTGTTCAACCCTTTACATAGCTCACAAAGGGAGTATTTATAGAGAAATCAAGGGATGGGCTGTCAGGCTTGGGCCCGACAGGCCCAATCACAATAAAAGGTTAATAAATTATATAAATTCTTTTATAATGGGTATACCCGGAGTATATAAACAATTAAAGTGTATAACAATGTGAATGGCTGAATGTTATCCACTAAGCGTGCATGGGTCGTTGTTCGGGCCCAAAAGTCATGAGACATGGGGTCCGAGTTCATGTACTATATTAGGAGTCCCTCACTCCTTGAGGAGAGAGAATTCGGGGCGAAAAAGAGTAGATATATGCTGATCTTCCATGTGATAGTGCGGTCGATGCGAGTTGAAATCCTCGTAAAATTTGGAATTTGTATTTCTTTGACTAACGGAGGCGCTAGGTCCCCCGCTCTTCCACTCCCCCATTCCTTGAGGTGAGTGTAGTGAGGTGAAGAGTAGTATAGTAGTTCATGTCTCGTGATGACTCTTATATAGGGTGGGGTCAACACCTTTTGTCTACGCTGGGGAGATGCCTCGTTAAAAACCTCACTATGGGAATCCTTGTGGGTAAAATTCTTAGTGATGGAAATATAGTACAACGAATGCCCCCAAAATGAAGTAAAAGGGGTGAGCCACTCGACCACTACGTACAGCTGCCACTATCGCCATCTGCTCAGGGGATGGTTGAGATTGGCCTACGAGTGTGAGTCATGATCATCAGATGCGTTTGAGAGGATGTGGCGATCGAGTAACTCATCATGACATGTAGTTCTAGTCATTAAAATAAAGATGGTTAGGAGATATGTCGAACGACGCCCATAATATAATGTCCAAGTCATCAAATAAAGATGATCGGGATACGTGGCTGAGAGAACTGTATGAACTCGAAGTCGTCAAATAAAGAGTACTGTGACGTATGGAGATCAATACGAACTCCTCGTCATCAAATAAAAATGACTAAGAGGTGTATGGTTGGGGGGTTGTATGAATTTTGTGTCATCAAATAAAGATGACTATATGATTGAGGGACCTGCATGAACTTCGCGCCATCAAATAAAGTAAATAGGAGGTATATGACCGAGTGTCCAGTATGAACTCCGCATCATCCAATAAAGATGACTAAGACGTATCTGAGAGGCTAATATGAACTTCGTGTCTTGAAATAAACATGACTAAAAGATAAATGTATGAGGGGCCAATATGAGCTCCACATCATCAATTAAAGATGACTTAAAGGTATATGCCAGATGGGCCTCCATGAGCTCCTTGTCATCAAGTAAAGATGACTATGAGGTATATGGCTGAGAGGTTTGTATGAACTCTGCATCATCAAATAAAGATGGTTATAAGGTATGACCGAAAGACCTATATGAGCTCCCTGTCACCAAATAAAGACTAACAAGAGGTGTATGGTCGAGAGGCCAACATGAACTCAAGGTGCCTTTAGCTTTTTAGCCAGAGCCCGTAAGATATCCATAATGATCTGACATCTAAGGGGGGTGGATACAAGTCTTGCAATAAAGATAATGGTCGCCACCTGTAAGGACAATTGGCGAGGCTATGGGGGGCCTGTCGTGATAAGAAGGCCAGATGCAGAGGAGCATGTCATTGTGTGAGGACGAGGCAATGAGTCTTTTGTTATATGAAGACATCAACTTTAAAAGGTCGAAGCGAAATATAAGGACGACGATGTTGAGGACCCGGTCTGAATGTGGAGACGATGTGATGAGAGCCTGTCATGATATGAAGGTGATGGTCGCCATCTGGGAAGGGAATGACAGGCCCGATTGCTATAACAATACTTATGCGTTGAGGACCTGATCTTGAGACAAAGATGACGATGATGATGATGATGATGATGATGATGATGATGATGGAAAGGCCATTCATAAAATAAGGACAACATCGCTGATGAGCCTGTCCAAAATACGATAATACGGCGATGAGGAGATGGTTGTAATATCAAGGCAACACTCGCCATTCGGGAGGGGAGTGGCGAGCCAGGTCGCCAGATCAAGACATTTGGCATTGAGGAACCGCTCTTGAGATAGATAATCACGCCATGGTAGAGTCGTAGGTCGTGATATAAGGACGGGCATGCTGAGGCACCAGTTTGAAATTTGATTACGATGCGATGAAGAGTCAATCATCATATGCAGGCGACGATGCGAGAAGGGAATAATAAGATCAATTGTTAGTCAAGATGTGATGAGAGCCCATTGTAAGATAAAGACATCCTTGCTCAGGGACTGGTATAAGTACAATAACGCTAACATATATTGATGGGTCGGTCTTGAGATAAAGGTTCACGTTGTAGCTGAGGGGTCGACCGTGATACGAGGACGATAACATTGAGGGCTGATCTGACATACGATGACTTCAATTTTCTGACTAAGCAAAGGTCCTTCTTGACCGAGTTGAATTTGGATGGAATGAATGCTCTATTTTAGCCGAGGTCACCCTGGCTGGGACAAATACCTGCTTGGCCAAGTTTAAGCTCCTGCTGCTTTTTAAGCCATATGTAAAGCTTCCAGTTATGGGTATATGACGATGCCTTGGTGAATCTTTAGATGAGGGTTGCCATACTCTATTTTATTGTCTTTTTTTTTTCCTGGCTGAGGTAAAGCATTTATATACTTAAGGCTTAAGCTGACTTTTCACTTGTTCGATATTGAGTGTAATGATGTCCTTGGTCGAGGTGAAGCTTCTGGCGACCCTAGGTCGTCGTTAAAACCTCTTGCACCTTATGAGCCGAGGGTGGAACCCCTGTTTGCTTTCGAGCGCGGAGTCAAATTAAGGGTAGACGTCTGAGGTGCCTTAGGGATTCATCACTTTGGCTAATGGGTCTCCCTTCCTCGTTTGTTTTGACGAGTGGGTGATCGGGCCGATTAGCTCCCGCTGCTATGCTTCTGGTTGAGGTGATGGGCATCTTAACCGAGGGGTAAACTCGAGAGAGGTAGATGATGAGGCATCAGATGTGGTTGCCTTACCTATCCTTGGCCGCTGATAGGTGGAGTTGTGTGATGACAAGACCACCATCAGATTTGCTTGCGTGAGGCCCTAATTCTACTCTCTTGTTGTTTTTTCTTAATATGTTCTAATAAGTTGTCCCGTTCACTAATTGAGTCGAAATGTTATTCAAAGAGGGGTTATGGTTGTCCCTGATTGGGGTGAGGTGCTTTGATGAGGTGTAACGACTTAGGGCTAGGACCGGTTCGGTTCTTACTCAAAATGAGTGTAACCGTTATAAAAGTTTTAACTTATGAAATTGGTTCGGTTCCTATATAAAAAATCAAGAACCATTATCGAACCGGTAGTAAACGGTTCGGTTCTTCCTTTTACCGGTTCCTAGAATAATTTTTTCTCGTCTAAGAATTAACACATAATTTTAAACACGTCGAAAATTCAAAACACGAGTATTAAAATTTTATTTGAAGCTCTAATCACTTCAAACATCAAAGCTCAAACTTAAATAATGAACTTTGAACACTTAATAGAACAAAAGTGATTTAAATTTTCATGTAATAAATGAAACATTAAAAATCGTTGTAGTGTCGGAGCGATGAAGGTTACTCGTCATCATAGTAGCAAGAATAGGACGTCTACTTCAAGTCTTTCATAACATAAAAAAAGACATTGAGTTTTCATGTATAGATCTAAAAAAACATTATTACATTCTATTGATTCATAATAAATCTAATAGAAATTACTTCAAATAGGACTAAAACTATGGCAAAAACTCAAATAAGACTTGCTATGTTTTTTATTCCAAAATAGGACCATAGTGGTCCTATTGGAAACATACCCATTTCTTCCTTCCATGCTTACCACTCCTTTAAATATTAGTAAAAGATAGCTAAAAGTCATAATTAAATGTTTAATTCATAATAAATTCGAAAAAATTTCAATAATGCGTAGAAAAATAATAAAAAAAATCAATAAATTTTTATAAAATAAAAAATAAGATTTTTTTTTAATTTTTTTTTTAAAATTAATAAAAAAAAATAGTAAAACTCCATAAAAAAATTAAAAAAATTATGGATACCTTTCCCACCGCCTATAGTACCTCCCTGAACCACCACTTCCGATTGATGTAAAAAATGCGACTTTTTTTTTTTAAATTCCACAAAAAAGGCATATTTCTCTATGAGAATGCCAACATTTTCATTCTGCCAACTTAAATCCTTTTGACTTTTGCCAAAAATATGGCATTCATAATTGTTCTAGCATTTTTTTACCCCGGTGACAGGAGGTGGTGTTACCGCCTCCCTGCACCACCACCTCCGACCGTTAAAAAAATGTCATATTTCCTACAAACTTCCATTTTTTCGGAAAATGCCAAAAATATGACATATTTCTCTTTGACAATGCCAACATTTTTTTCCTGTCATCTTAAATCATTCTGAATTATGCCAAAAATATAGAATTCATAATAAATTTGGCATTTTTTCCCAAAATGACTAGAGGTGGTGGTACTGGGGCGGCAGAGGCGGCGGTGACAAAAAAGTTGATTTTTTTAAAAAAAAAATTATCACTATTCAAATTTTTTTTATTAATTTTTTGGTATATTTTACGAATTTTTATTATTATTTATTATTTTATTATGAATTAAAACATTCCAATAGGTATAAGGGTATATTTGTCCAAGACACACATAATTAGTCCTATGGAAATATAGTTTATTTTTTGGTCCTATTTGTGCAAAGTGAATGACTTTTGAGCCTATTTTGATAATTAACTCTAAATCTAATAATTAGAAATATCATGGAAATAGTAAAGTAAAATATGTGCAATCAACTACAAGTTGTTTGGGTTATTTTATATTTATAAAATTTATGTGATGGAACAAAACTTGATTTATAGAAAGGAGTTTAATGTATTATATCAACCTCATGTACAATATTTATTACTTCTTTTCCGTTGATTAAATTAGAATTGTTAGTTAAATATCTTATAGATGTCTCCCTGGTGTCGTTGACAGGAAAAAGTTAAATATCTTATATTGTTTTATTATTGTTGTTGTGGTGGTGGTTATTATTATTATTATTATTATTATTGTTACTACTACTAATAATATTATTTTATTTTTTAATTTTTTTAATAACGGTTCCTTAACAGTTCCATGCATATATTTTTTATAGGAACCAAGAATCGAACTGTTATAACCCGCTTCGGTTCGGTTCCTACAAATGAGGCATTAATTGTTAACGGTTCGGTTCCTAGATGTTGTTAACGGTTCGGGCCCGAGCACGGGTATGCTTGAGCTTGAGCTTGATAAGAATTCACGAGCTCGAGCTTGGACGAGTTAAATATTTCGAGTTCGATCTCGAGCCGAGCTCAGCTCGAGCTGTATTCGAGCTTGATTCGAGCTCTGGTCAAGTTTCGCTAATTAATTTTTATAGATTTGAACTTGAATTAGATGCTCGAACTCGAGCTAAAAATATTATAGGTGTACTTTTTCATTCTCATTTTTAGGTTATTTCTTATTTACTAACATTTGTATTCTTATTTTATTGTCAATAAATATTAAGAGTACATATTATAATTATTACAGATTATGAGTATAATAATAATACTACACACATGTTATTATTTTTGTAATTATTACTATTTATAATATACTCCATCTGTGATAAGTATTGAAATGGAATAGTCCTAAATTGGAATATATATTTCAAAAAGTGTATATATATAATTATTACATATATATTTATTATATATAAAATATGACACAAAGGCTCGCGAACCGGCTCGCGAGCAACGAGTCTAAAATAAATAGGCTTGAATTGAGCTTGTTAACTATTCGAGTCGAGCCGAACTCGAGCCGAGCTTAATATGACCGAACTCGAGTCGAACTTTTCCCGAGCGATCCACGAGCGGCTCGCGAGCGGCTTGGCTCATTTACACCCCTAGTTCCAATCGGTTTTACGGTTCCCGGTTCCAAAATCCCACCCTACAACGACGCCCCATTTATCCGAGGTGGTGTATGTTGGGAGGATTTCACTTGATGTGTTCTACTCCCTCCGTCCCAGAAAATTCTTCCTAGTTTGACTTGGATCGGAGTTTAAGAAAGTGGGAATAAAGTGGAAATGTGTGGTTGTAGTTGTGTAAGAAAAAGGTGAAATGAATCTGAGCCACACAAATAATCAAAAAGGTGAAGTTGGAAGAATTTTCTGGGACGTCCCAAAAAGGAAAGTTGGAAGAATTTTATGGGACGGAGGGAGTACATCTTAATGAGCAACAAATGATAAATTATTGTCTCAAAGAATAGAGAGCTAGAGAGAGAAAATTATAGCATAAATGATAACTCATCTCTTACATGGCTCCAAAAGGGAGTATTATAAAGAAAACAAGGGTTGTGCTTCCAGGCTTGGGTCTGCAGACACAATTATAATAAAAAACTAATAAATGATATAAAATATATTCTATTCCAATGGGTATATATGAAAAAAAATATAGTGTACAACAATGTGAATGTTATCTATTGAGTGCGCATGGCCACTGTTCGGGCCCAATAGTCATAAGACCGTGATTTGAGTCCACATACTTTATTACTCACCATGATAGGTACAAGTAAACTTAAATGCATACAAACTCCTTGCCAAAGCTGAGTATAATCCTAACAAACATAAATTGGAGAAACTCATTAGACAAGCTAGCGAAAAAAATCTTTGAATTTAAATTTTTATGGACTTTAGATTAAGAAATTCTACACAATTCATATGCAACGCACTCCTCTAAAGACGTTTTTACTTGGACTATAATCTGTATCAGACCAGACCAGACATGATCATATCATATCAGATCAGACCAGACCATACTTAGATAGTTATAAAAATACAAAGAAATCAGACCAGACCAACCCAGAACAGACCAGACCAGCAAATTACAGTCCAAGTAAAAACATTTATGTAGAATAAGAATGATTTTTTGTAATTAACCACGGGATCTACAAGAGCGTATTCATAAATACGGAGTATGTACAGTAGTATATTTCATTTCAAAGTAAAGATTATACGGAGTAGAGGTGCCAAATCAAAATTCCGAAAACTGATTAATTTTCCGAGCGCACTCTAAAAAGCGCGAATCAAAATTCTGAATAGTTAATCCTCTACGTTCATTTTTCGTCTTGTTTAAATCTCCCTATCCAACGTCTGACCATCTTCCAGCTCATCGATCCGCGCACGCGTCACTAACCCAATTACATTTCAGTCATATCTCCTATATAATCTTCTCACGGAACACAACAACCATCGTCCTCAATCGCCCAATTCCCTTCTCTGCAAATTAAGCTTCACTACTCTTTTATTTCATTCCTACTGCGATAACGATGGCGCCAAAGGCAACGGCAGACAAGAAGGTCGCCGAGAAGAAACCGGCGGAGGAGAAGAAGACCGTCCCCGCCGACAAGGCACCCGCAGCAGAAAAGAAGCCATCCAAGGCCGGGAAGAAGGTCCCCAAGGAAGGCGGCGCCGCCGGCGACAAGAAGAAGAAGAGGCCAAAGAAGAGCGTCGAGACCTACAAGATCTACATCTTTAAGGTCCTGAAGCAAGTTCATCCGGACATCGGGATCTCCAGCAAGGCCATGGGGATCATGAACAGCTTCATCAACGACATCTTCGAGAAGCTGGCTCAGGAGTCGTCCAGGCTTGCCCGGTATAATAAGAAGCCGACCATCACCTCCAGGGAGATTCAGACGGCGGTGAGGCTTGTACTGCCCGGAGAATTGGCCAAGCACGCTGTCTCAGAGGGGACGAAGGCGGTGACTAAGTTTACAAGCAGTTGAAGAACAGTTTAGATTGATGGATCTAGGCGATGTATTTTTAAAATTAGGGTTTGCTAGCATGAAGTGTGCTTCTTTTGGAAGCAGTTGGATGTCAATGTTTTCTGTTTGCTCAAGTGATGAAATTAAATATAATTCTCTGTTCATTCAAACATTCAGCATTTCATGATCAGCGTAGTTTGCTCTTCCCATTTGCCTAAAATCAGCAGCCTGGGGATTTTTTTAAATCGATTATTTTGTTTTTTTGGCTACTTATCATCTCTTATTCATGAAGATTGAGTACTGAACTGGTAACAACTAATCAGCATGCGGTAATCTGTCATAATATTACAAAAATTGCATTTCTTTCATCTTTCGTGATTGTTTTGAAACATTGTCTTGGGTTTCAATTTGGTACCTTGCACAAAGAATGCTCTTTTCTATGACATTAGAATGTGAATTTCTTCCACTACGTTTTGCTGTCTGCCATGGACTTCGATTGAGATGAAAGCATACAAGAGCATTTCGGCTGCAAATTGATGAAGTGGACCAAAAAATTCGTAGCCAATCCTTACACTTGCTCAAGTGCTGCATTGCCTGTCAAAAGCATAGGTCCAATTACCCCCAATTTTATCTGTTTTGTTGTAGTTATTTTTGCCAACCCTTTCACCCAGTGGAGGAGCTGGGGGGGGGGGGCAAGCGCCCCCGCTCCGACCAATTTTTTTTACTAGTATTACTTATAATACTCGTATGTTTCTTGCCCCATCTTCTTTTTTTTTTAAAAACAATAAGTACAACTTAAGGTTATTTTAAGATTAAGTGTTAATTCTTCAATTGTTCCTAATCAGTCTATCTCCGGTGTTGGAAATGCCACTGCGTCAAATGAAAATATTACTAGAGATGAGAGGGACAAGAGAGCCCGAACAGAAAGTACACATGAATGCGATATTATTAGTGATCCATTTTTTCGAAAACCAATTAATGAATATGCGCCGGGGGTTAGGGATGATGTGATGAGAGCATATGTTGTTAAAGGTGCTTGTCAACCAGCATCTCATAAGTTTCCATGAACTGAATTTGGAAAGTCATTAAGGAGCTTTCGAGGAGAGTGGTTTAAAACTTGGGAATGGTTGGAATATAGTATTTCTGAAGATGCTGCTTTCTGTTTTTGGTGTTACCCTTTTCATGGGCAAGAAGGAAAGAGATTTGGTGATGATGTGTTTGTGAGCACCGGATTCCGTAACTGGAAGAAGGCTCCCCAGTCTTGCGGAGTTGTATTCATTTGATTTTTCAGCCGTTGAGCAAATGGAGCTTAAAGAACAACTCCAAGTTTGGATATATGAGATGAGAGGGAATGAAGCATTTTCCACTTTACAAAGTATTGGTGAAGTGTCTAAAAAGATGGTTGAGCTTACAATTCACAAATCTTTTCACTTGGTCAATCGTCTTATTGAGTTGGCTCTAGTGTTACCAGTTGCAACAGCAACAGTTGAAAGAGCTTTCTCAGTGATGAATATTATCAAGACAGATCTTCGCAATAAGATGGGAGATGACTATCTTACGGATTGTTTAGTATGCTACATCGAAAGAGACATTTTTCAAGCAATTGATAATGAAGCTATTATGCAGCATTTTCAAAATATGAAACTCGTAGGATTGATTTGCCTACGTTGCAAAAGTAAATCAAGTAGTATGTAATGAACTATAATTTTTTTGCTAATTTATTACGCTATTGTTGTTCTTATTATATTTTGGATTGCACTTTAAAATTTTTAGTCTTTAGTTTGCCCCTCCTTGGACAAACCTCTGGCTCCGCCACTGCTTTCACCGATGACCAAACTCAACAAACCTAACCATTTGAATAAAATGACTAACCATACCAAACGAGCATCGTTTTACATTGTACTCCATTTTTTTAAAATTGTTTTGCAAAGTTAACATTTTTTTGGTAAATCAATAATAAAAGTCAATCCTCTCTATCGATATTTAATTCAATTTTTAATAATTAAAATTTACATATTTAGAAACTACATTGAAATCTGTTCAAAGTTGCAAACTCCACATTAGAATATAATTAAAAAATGACATCCTAAGCGAATAAAATGAAACTGTTTAACCAAGAAAAGACAAATTTACAAATCAATTCCGGACGGAGTAGATCGCAAAACATATCATAGCTATAATACTCCGTATTGCAATTGAAGTCTGGAGCACAATAGTAGCATACCACATTTACGGTGTGGTTTCAAAAAGAGAGAATTCCCTAAATAGGAGTAAAAAAGTTTTGAAATTCCAAAATAGGAGTATCATGTTTTTATTCCCTAAATAGGAGTAAATTTCTGCCAAGTTTGGAAATTACAAGGCTTTAAACATGGCATTTTTTTTCCAAACTTGGCAGATTACTCCTATTTAGGGAATAAAAAACATGATACTCCTATTTTGGAATTTCAAAACGTTTTTACTCCTATTTAGGGTAATTTCTGTTTCAAAAATTCACCCATAAAACCACAACATAACCGCAAGTAATGGTGGATTCGGGCCGGGTCGGGTCCGGGCCAAGGCCTAAGCCCAGGCGGGCCGCCGGTTCTGAATAGTTCGGCCTGGGACGGGCCCGGGTAGCTACCGGGTCCGGGCCGGGCCTCGGACCTTTTTTTGCCTTTTCTAATTAACCCCCGACCCCCCTCACCCCCCCCCCCCCCCCCAAAAAAAACAACCAGCCCAACCCGTTGGAAAAAAATGAAAAAAAAAAATGATTTTAGCCGGGTCTCATTTTGAATGAACCGTGCCCGGAACCGTCTCCCCCTCAGGCCGGGTCAAAGCCCGGTACCCGGACCGGTGAACCGGGCCAGTCCCGGGCCCGCACAGTAGCAGGGTCGGGCTGGGTGGTCCGACCCGAGTCCACCACTAACCGCAACAAACCCGCACCAAGACGTGACACTATTTGAAGCTACAATTATTTATTTAAACTGTGTTGTCCATTTTATTTTTGTGTCTTTATATTTTTATAGTAAAACCGGAGTTGTATTCTTTATTTCAAATAACATATTAAAAATTTAAAACAAATATATGATCTAGTCTGGTCTTGTCTAATCTGATCCGATATGATCTAGGTGTATTTTGCAATTATTGAAATCTAATCTGGTTTGAGTCTGTTCAACTCTGATATAAGATCGAAATAAGTCCAGTAAAACCATGTTGGCATGTTTTCTCTAAGAGATTATTGATGTATTTTTTTTGAGAATATTATTGATGTATTTTATGTAGTGATAAAGTAACATCTACTCGAGTCATGGCGACCCTGGTTGATTTTTTTGGGTTTGGTAACAATTACACTTATAAGATATAAATGATAACTCACTTTTAATGGCATCATTTTCTAATTGGTATGTTCATTGTTTTTTTTTATTACTTTGAAAACATTGAACGAATTCACAGGAATGCCCACATAACATATCTCAGCAGCTAAACGCAGTGAGGGGACTGAGGGCAACTCCAACCGCGATTTATGACCATTGGTACGAACCGTACGACTACTACGATATGCCATTCAATATTTCAAAACAGACAAATTCCCAATGGTCGGCTGGTCGAGTTCTCAAATAGCTGGCGCACGAAAAGTACCTTAAATTTAAGTTGAGTTAAAATACGAAATAAAACCTTATTAATGCAGGCATATTGTTGGACAAGGACTTCAACCACTTCTCACCATTAAGAGTACAAAATATTTAGAAGTTCACCATTAATATATGCCGAAGCAAGACTACAAACATAACAAGCAATAATAGAAGATGGGGGCATACAAATACTTGAAAGAGTTTCAGGATGCTGCATTCCTCGCTAAGTCTTGCAGCACATTTGCAATCTGTTGTTCTGATAAGCCTTCCACTTGGAACCCCTTTTCAACTCCCATATCTGTACTCATAAGAAATAATTCCCTTTAGTTCGAGCTTCAGAAAGAAATATCACAAGAAGCTACACATTGAAGGGAAAATGCCAAGGAAAGATAAATGACGAAATATAGAGCATTGAAGGAATGAAAATGGGTGGGGGAGGGGATAAACTTTTGTTAAACTAAACATTTTTGCCATATTAGCTTGAACTCATTTTATTTACTACATATTTATTTATGTGTACTGTATAGAGACCAAGAAGTCTAAGTATATACGTAGTAGAAAATTTTAAAAAGCGTTAATCATATTACTTTTCCGAGCAAAAACCAATCACATGAAATAACTTCTCATAGCATTCCCCCCCTTCACCATAAGAAAATAGAGATGGAGGGGAGACCAAACCTATACCCCTGAGAGGGCATACCTCCCAGTTCCCGAAAACCACCAGACATAAGTCATAGAGCACAGTGGAATGTGGATTAAGGACCTTCAATCTTCAAGTATTACTTGGATATACAAATCAGATCCTATTATCAGCCAGGTTTGAGGTTTAAACTACCTAGAATGCAAACTGATATGTTGCGTGTTTATCCAGCTGCAGTAACCTGGTTTGTTGTACACATGGTACAGCAACATTAAGGCTAAACTAATGGAAAATAAAAGCAGATCCTAGAATCAAATTAAACATAGCATATTTGCTAAGATCCCCCAAATGGCCAAACCTCTATGCTTTGGCTGTTTTACCAGCTTGCCTCGTGCACAATTTAGGATTGGTCACCTTTCTTCCACGACCTTTAACCTTCTCTTATTTTCAGCTATGAACTTTCTGGTTATCTTCCATGACATTTAACTTTCTCTTATTTTAAGCAATGAACGTTCTGGTAATTTGAGCACTTAAGTTTCTAAATTCTCCAGCTTTCTCATTGGGATCCTTCTTTTCACCATCGAATAAGAGCTTTCAGTATCCAAATAGCGAAAATGACCTTGAAGGATCTAAACTGGACTGTCAAAGTTTTCCACTTTTCTGGTAGCCTACTGAAACCATCTTTCTGCAAATGAGGACCAGATACATTTTTCTCCAATTAACTGCCATCAACTTTTTGACCTCAAGGATTAGGAGCCTTTTTATTCTCCGTATCTCCAAAACGTACTGAATTTCATGGGATTTTGACTGTCATAGTTCCAACTTCCAACTGATAGCTATGTTATTTAATCAAACATGCATAGTTACTCACCGAGTACATGAATAGTACTTACTACTCGGCCCTATACCTTGTTGAGTTATCTACCTATCCATCTGAACCAAATAACAGAGTTACTTGGAGAGCACTCTGCAATTCTAGTGACACAGTGAGTCGGAAATAATGTTGTTCTTGAACTAAATGATGATTAAATTATGATATAAAAAATTAAGATTGATAGCATCTGATCCCCAACTCTTTAGAATGAGAAGAATCTGGAATTGGTTTGTCGAGTACTCAAGTGTCATTTCAAATTGATTTTTACTGCAACTCTTATTTTGAAGCATCTAAATTTATTAATGATCTCTAACAGCTTGTATTTTTCTGTAGTTGCATATTTCATTTTTACCAAACCATCCTTCTTGGTTTTCTCCTGGGATTCCCCACACATGCGATAAAATAGTTTGTCCCTTAATTTCTTATCCTATACTCCCTCCGTCCCAAAAACAACTTCCCACTTTCCTTAAATGGATGTCCCAAAATTAACTTCACACTTCAATACTTTCCTTATTTGGTAAATTATCTACATAAAAAAAGTGATAAACAGCGCCAAACAGTGTTTAAACAGTGCCAAACAGTGTTTAAACAGTGCAAAACAATGCACTCTACAGTAAAGTCAAATTTATTTTCTAAAGTGTGTGAAAGTCAAACCGGGAGGTTGTTTTCGGACGGAGGGAGTATATTTTTTCCTAATTTATTCCCCATTTATTCCATCAACAACAAATATAGAATGAGGATTCCTTTATTCCACCAAACTCTTCTCCACTGTATTCCACCTTTATTCTTTTCAGAATACCAAACATGCCAAAAAAATTGCAGCAGATTAGATTTGCTAATTTCCTTCAATTTTTGTTTGTCATTTTCTATCGAAGCTCAGTTAAGAGTTTCATTTAGTCGTCGTCATCATCATCATTACCCCAGTGCCGCAAAGGCTCCGACCTACGGTGGGATAAGGGGGGTCGGATGTACGTAGTCTTACCCCTATACTAAAGCACAGAGATATTGTTTCTATTGTTTGTGGGTGACCCATAGAAGAGTTTCATTTAGTATCCATATTTTTTGAATGAAGACCTCCTCAATATCCTTCCTAAGATAAAATGTTAGACGACGAAATTAGATAGGAAGTTTAAGGGAGGGACACTTTAAAAGAAAAGTTTTTTTTTTGGAGGGGAGGGTGTCGAAGTCAATGAATCAAGTTCAGACGTTTTTTCTAACTCATGCTCTTTACATATCTCTATTATATGAAGACTAACGACTAAAAAATTTAAAATTCATGTAAACTTTTAAATAGGTTTAATCACATTTGATCTTCCTCTATACTATATCACCATAAAGTCAAAACAAAAAAAAAAAAACTAAGTTGCTATTTTTTGTCTCTATTCCCTATCATTTTCCAAGTTTTGAACATATCCTATACTTCTCAAAGATTCCCTCATTTCTTCTGATGGCCTCATCCAGTTTCTTCATATTTGCAACTCAATCCAGGTTCACGACATATGAATCGAGATACAAACTCTTCAGAAACCTTGGTGACTCCAGCAATGAATACCAATGGTGAAATGTCAACTTTGATCGAGTGAGTAGAAGTTGACGTGAGGAAAAAAAATTGCGGAAAATTTTGCTCCAAATGCCATGGAAATAACAGTACTGCGCAGGAAAGGGTGGATGAACATCATATGGTGATTCCTGATGAATTAGAAGAGATTAAGCATATGCTAATAGAGTAATAGGTAAAGGGATGGTGGCCTCACAGATTAGCAGAATTCAGATTAGCACTGGAATTTAAGTTATAAAGGTATGGGGGGGCACTGTTAAGTGGTTGCTGTCAGCGGTGAAGTTGAACAAAAAGCTTGGTGATTTTCATTTGAGGAATAAATTCCGGGTTACTCCACTTGGGCCTGGGATAGCCACTAATGTTCGTTGAAATTGAGGCATTCTTACCCCAATAAGCTGTTATTTGGGAGCTAAATGGAGAAAGCATCTATGAAAAATTGTATGGTCCATTTTACATGTGAATCTCAGACATGTAAAATTCATTAAGGTCCATCAGGAATTTGGAAACACAAGTGAAAGAAAAAATGAAGGGAGCCGAAGAGGAAAATATGAAGGGAAGAAAATGGGTATGAAAATAAAAGATAGATTAAAACACACTAAAGTTTTTTGTTGATAAACATTTTATATTTTTATGCGTATTATATAAGAACTAAAATTCTAAATGTGTTGAATTAAAAATCTAAACAAATTTCATTTTCGTTTGCATTTTCAAAGTTCAAACGTACATAAGTAAATAATTTACCTTGGCAGTATTTTCCTTTGCGTAAAATTTTTTAGATCCAAAGATGTGCTTAAGGTTTAAAACAGAAGAAAGGATTAGGATTCAAAGAGATGGAGTCTTAAAGATTGGAAAGAACCTAGCCAAGGGTCATTGTAGAAATACTGGTCAGTGAAGACATGGGAGAATTGATGGCTGGTTTAGTGAAATATCTATGGGGCATGCTGGTAAGGCAGAAGTTGCATCCATTTATGTGCATGGGGTTGATCAAGAAAAGGAAAGTGGGAAGTAGAGTCTGTTTATAAAGCCCCAGAACGGTTTATGTTCATCATCATTATCATTACCCCAGTTCCGCAAAGGCTCCCACCTACGGTGGGGTAGGGGGGTCGGATGTATGCAGTCTTATCCCTGTACTAAAGCACAGAGAGACTGTTTCCGGATGACTACTGCTTCATAACAAAGAAGCGTAGACAGTTTAGTGAGGTATTTCATAATACCATTGGTAGATATACTTGTTTGAAATATAAGATATGACAATGAGGTTTGATTTTGGAAAGGATGAAACTAAAGATGAAACTGATTGAATATTAGAGAAAATTATATATGATATTGCAACTTGGGAACAACCAAGGTTGTTAAAATCGTATTGGGAAAACTGTCAAATCAGTCCACGTACTATTATGAAAAAGTCAATTGAGTTCATCTACTATTTTTTCAATCAATTAAGTCCATTAAGTGTCAAATTTTCACCGATTTTACCATTTAACCGGTAAACGACCGGTAACCCTCATATTTGCTGATGCGGATCCCACTTGGCTATTTTGTACTGTTTTTTTTCTTTTTTCCTTTTTTTTATTTCTTCTTCATTTTTTTCTCCTGTTCGTCCCTACCGACTCTACGCTCTGCAACTCCCCCTTCTTCATTCCTTTTTTTTTTCCTTTTTCCCCTTCTTCTCCCTGCAACTCATCCACTCTTCTTCTTCCCTACTGCTTCTAACCCACATCCTTACCCAACCTCCTCCTCCGTTCATTCTTTCCCAGTAGTTCAGCCCCCATCTTCTTTCCTTTTTCTTTCTTTTCCCCTTCTTCAATTCTCTAATCTACTTCTTTTACAGCTCTACCTCACCCAACTTTCTATCCTCCCTTCTTTCATGGATAGAGACTAGAGAAGGCGAATTTGGCAACCCGAAGGCGACCTCTGCTCTTCTTCAATGGCAACCAGGTGACAGCGACGGCGGCGGCAGAACTTGACGTCGGCGGCGGAGCTCGACCGAGATGGCAGCGACAGAGTGGACGGTGGTAGAAAGATGGAAAGCTAGAGGGGGAAGAAGGAAGAAAGAAGAGAAGAGAATAAAGAAAGAAAAGAGAAGAGAAACAAGAAAAGGGAATTCAAGGAGAGTTGCAGGAACGGAAGTTTGAAGAAGAAGAAAGAATAAAAAAAAGGAAAAAGATAATTTAATGCCACACGGATGGCCAAACAAGCGCTTACATGGAAAAAAAGCCACGTAGATTATCCACGTAGGCTTATTAACCGGGAAACGGATCAGTTACCGGAGAAAAGGCAAATTTGATCATTTTTTTGACTCTTGGTGGACTTAATTGATTGAAAAAATAGTACATGAACTCAATTGACTTTTTCGTTATAGTACGCGGACTGATTTGACAGTTTTCCCAATCGTATTTTTGAATCGAATCGGTAGATGTTTTTAAAAATCGAATCGTAAAATCGAATCGCAAATCGTAAGATTTTACCAAACATATTTTAATAATTATAAAATAAATAAATATTAAAATTAAGTTGCAAGTTAATGATATTATATCATTTCATTACATAAAATTATACCTAAAATGTCAAAAGCAAGATTTATAAACTCTTTTTATAATGTAAATGTATTGAATAATAACATTTAACATATGTAAAACATAAAAATAATTAAGTAACACAAGAATCCATTACTTTTATAAATAAACTATTCATATTATTATTATTGGAATTATGTATCAATTTGTAGTTGTTAATTTTAATAAATTTGAACCATATTCACCAAAAACAACTTATTACGATTTTGCTACGATTTTGCTACGATTTTATACGATTCTACACGATTTTAGGACGATTTTTTTACGATTTTGTACGATTTTATGATTTTACGATTTTACCTGCGATTTGAATCGCTTTATTAATGTAGAATCGTAAAATCGTACGATTTTACGATTTAAATCGAGATTTTAACAACCTTGGGAACAACTTCTCATGAGTTTACTAGTACCCATCAGGAGGCAATATTGGGTCATTCATAACATTACTATACCCTCTCTATTCATTGCGGGCTGGTTATTGGTCAGCACCGGTTTAGCTTATGATGTGTACACTGACCCAGGCCATAAGGGCCTCAGTTGTCTTGACATTGATACATGGGATGATATAATTACAGAGTGCGTTCGGGAGACCTATTTTTAGGGAATTAGTGATTTCAAGAGGAACCAAGAGTAATGTTACTCAAAAATAGGGGTGCAAATGAGCCGAGCCGCTTGTGAGCCGCTCGTGAGCCGCTCGGTCAAAGCTCGGATCGAGATCGGTCAAACTCGAGCTCGAGCCGAGCTTGAGCCGGCTCGTTAAGTAGTCGAGCCATAAACGAGCCTCCTAATTTTAGGCTCGCTAGCTCGCGAGCCTAGTTATATGGGTGTATATTTAATTAATATATGTAATATATTAATATACAATACAAATTAATATATAATACGGAGTATATATTAGTATATGTAATATATAATATAAATTAGTTTTTTTTATAAATTAATACATACATACATACACACACACACACATATATATATATATAATACTGATTCATAAATGTATATGAGGATCGGGGAGATGTTATTAATTACTTCCTATGTTCTATAATTCTTGCAACATTGTGTTTTTTGCACTATTCATAGACCTTACTTTGACCACGATTCTCTACTAATATACATAATCAAATTATTACGTACAAAATGTTATTGAATTCCTATCAATGTAAATTTCCAAAATATCAACTTTTTATAATGTTTACTAATAAATAGTTAAATATAAGTACAGTCAAAGTTGTGCATCGACAAACGTGAAAGTCAAACTGTTGCAAGAATTAAAGAACGGAGGATAGTATAAAGTAATTTAACAAATAATCAAAGTTGCATCCACTATTTCTTAATGAGGTGACAACTTTTGATTTATATTAGAAGTACAATTGGGTGGAGACTTGAAGTTAGAATTGTATTTTGTTGTTTTTCCCGTAAGGTTTAGTTATTGGGCATGTAAATTGCAATTTGCAAATGTTAAGCACAAATATTTAAAGATTGTTTCATACTTGAGCTTGAGTTCGAACACGAACTTTCGAGCTAATCGAACTTGTAACTTTTGAACGAACCAAAATTGTCTATCCGAACCGAGCCGAGTCGAGCCAAATCGAGCCGAATCAATATTTGCGAGCCGAGCTCGAGCCCGGATTTTTTAAGCTCGTTCGAGCCGAGCTCGAGCTCGAGGCTACATAAACTCAGGCTCGACTCGTTTGCACCCCTACTCAAAAAGGAACCTTTTGTACGAAAATGAAAAAAATGCTTGTTAAAGTAAGAAGGACTTTTAATATTTAATGCTTATTCGAGAAAATAGTCCATTCATTTTTCATCAAAAAAGACACTTTCAGCACTTAAATGATATAAAAAATTGATATAGACAGTTATTCCGTGAGTTTTCTAAAAACAACCTCCAAGTCTCCAATGGCTCCAAGTCTTCATGCTTTACTTTATCTGATAGCATCATTCTAGTCCAGAAATGGTTGGAAGTAGTTGGTAATGACTAAAATTCACACAGGCACCTGCCATGAACCTAGGAAAGGAAAACCTTGTATGTTCCTCCAACTTAATGAACTTATGACATCAATCCCTATGAACACCACTTAATCCAAAAGGACCATTCGGAAAAAGGACCATTAGGCAAGTAATACTCAATCCATCCCAAAAGGACCATTGCCTCTTTTGGACGTTCCAGACTTCAAGCTATGGGTTCTCATTTCTATTTTAAAAAATAATTACATCACAGTTATCATGAATGACCTCACTATATTATATAGCCATCAAAACTACTTCTGAAAATATACTCAAGTAACTTTATTTAATTATTATCTAAATAATTGTGTCATTTCCAATTAGAAACTTAAGGCGGTAGTAGAAGATAGTGGAGGGCCAATAGCTAAATCTTGAAATTGTGGGGTTTTGGGTAGGTCAATGTTCTTTACCATGCTAAGGTGTCATTTCAAAACTCTGGATATGCCAGTTATGTAGTTATCTATTCAAGCACAATTGGGAATTGGTAGTTTGATCATTTGATGTGGTATACAAGAAGACTTCTTCAATTTGCTTCTGTGAGTCTTCTTCTTCCTCCTACCTAAACTTCTCTCAGACTCCCATGAAAATCTCCCTCAATTTATTCCTAATTCAAAATTCCAACTCCAGTCTCTCCATTCAGGTTCATTACAAATCAGAAATTTAAAAAGTAGCCAAATATGTGGAATTTACCGTATCTGGCCCAAATCTGAGGCTCAATGGATCTGGCCTCCCGGATCAAAATGGGTAATTTAGGATTGAGGGTCTTGAGCTCCTTGTAGTTATTCTCGACAAAAGCCCTGCATTCACAACAAGTATGCATACTAAATAGTAATTGAACCGTGAATAACAGAACTGGGAAAATTAAAGAAGATGTTTATACCTCAAAGGAGCACTTGAATTTGAGTGAGGAGATAATAGGATCCGAAGCTCTTTCAGGTTTTTCGAGAGTTGTCCTCTCCACGCCATGTTTCCTTTCCTATTCCGTAGTTCTTTGCAGGGCGGATCCGAAAGTTTTGTGATTGGGGCACACTTTAGTGACTTTACACTGCCAGATACGCAGCAAATGAAGTATAGATTTTAAATGAAAATTATGATAATTTTGAAATAAAAATTAGTCTAAGAATTCCTGCCAAGTTGAAATTCAAATTTGGGATTTAAGCATGACATTTTTTCAAAACTTGAAAAATTACTTCTATTCAGAAAATAAAAGACATGTTAGTTCAAACATCACATTTTTAAATTTTAAAACGTTTTTACTTCTATTTAGATTAATATATAGTATTATTATTATATAATAACATATGAGAAAATACATCTTATATCTCATAATAGTATTCACACACAGTTTCCTTTTTCCTCAAAACTAAAACTATCTATCTTTTATTTTTTGAAAGTTACCCACAACTTGATTTGCATGTGAATTAATAACACACTTCTATATACTTGACTACTTCTATATTAGTATTCTACCTGTGCAATGGCGAGAAAAGTTCATTAATATAAACAGTTTGTTCGTATAAGAACACATATTTTGTCATATTATATGTGGATGAATTCTTTTTGCTTGAAAATATACTCTCCAAGTCTAATTGATATTTACAAATCCTTTCCGGTGGCTGGATAAACTGGGATTTTTGAGAATTCTTGTGATAATTATTGTGATCGTAGCAGGAGCAGTCAATCTGCATGTAGACAATTATTTATTCGTTTGATTCGATTTGAGTTGTTTTTACATAAATTATTTTAGAACTTAATATCCCCTTATTAACACTTTTAACCAATAAAAACAAGTCCCCTAGTTGCAACATTAAATCGCGCTATGCAATCATGCGATCTTAATTTTATAACTTAAGTATACTTAAAAAATTATGAGTCTAAAATCCTCCACCTATCTGGTCTGATCTTCATATTTATTTCTGTTTATATATATGCAGTATTTGTGTCATATGAAAAAAGTTATGAGTTTTAATTATCTTTTTATAAAAACTGAATTATAAATAAATAAAAAATGTTATAGCGAGCTAAAAAGAGAGAGATTTTTTGAATTTGAGTCTTATTGAGTGATTTGAGGTTGTTTGTCTCAAATCGCAATCCAATTAAAAGTTTGTATCAGTAGCAGACTTAGCATTCTCATTTTGGGTGTTCAAAAACTTTACAATTAAAACTTTAGTGAACACTAAATAATGATATTAAATTTGTTGGTGTATATTCTTACATTTTTAAAAAGTTTGAGTGTTCAACAAGGGAACATTTTGGATCAATAGTAGATCCGCCCATTTATATTAAGAAAAGTGTATTTGTGTAGTTGATATTAATTGATAAAGTAAGAATAAAGTAAGAATGATTTAGAGACACACAAACTTTGCCAAATATGGTATGAGACAATTTAAGTTGTAACACCGTCCCCAAATGTAGTTACTTCCAAGTAAATGATGTAATAAACCTTATAAAATGATTTACGAATTTACGAAGTTGTAAATTTTTTATTAATTCTTTCGCGTGAATAGTAAATTGCACGTGGGGCCCACACCGGGAGCGGGGGGGGGCCCTACATCCCCGAGACCATATATTTTATTCATCTTGGTCTAGATAATAAATATATAGTGATGGATATTTCATCTGGGTCATGGAAAGGCCCAGAGTTGACTGATTGGTCAAAAGGAGCCCAAATTACCGGTACTGGTAATTTAACTGATAACAGCCCGAACTGAATTTCGGGGGCTTATAAATTAAAGTTGGGGAATGTATATTCATTATACATGTCATAATGAGTAAGAGCACATAATATATTTTATTTGACCTGATAAAATAAAATATATTTAAAACAGTCCGAAAAATACAACTTTCGGGACCGATTGTACACGTCGGGACACAAAGGGATGACCTCCCACATGAGTGGGGGCCACCCCACGTTTTTATGTGCTAAACACATCAATTGAGAGCTGGGTTGACAAGAGGAAATGAGGAGGAGATGCATTTGGCATCAAAAGTACAATGGGGAGGACTCATTCCCACATTATTTTGAGAGAAAGACCAAAGAGGCTATCTCCTCACTCACCCACCCCATATTTTCGGCCAAACCATCAAAGGAGGAGGAGGAGGAAGCTCTCAAGCTATTATCCATTGGTGCAACTCGAGCTCAATCAAAAGTAGTCCAAGGAGTGGGATTAAAGAGGGAAAAAGGCTAGGAAAAGTGTGTACAATTAAGGTAATGACCTTATTGTAACTTTTCCTTTACTTTTCTCCTACCATATGAGATATATATATCATGTGAAGGGTCCTTAAGAGGGTTCTACATGTTATGAGCATGGATTAATGGGTTGGAAAGTGATTCTACTTCCAAGAATGGACGTAGAAGCCAAAACGACCGGTTCACCGGAAAATAACCTTTTATAGGTTATTTGTGTTGATTAAGGTTTTATGATGTTAAAACCTTGTTAGGCACTTGTAAAGGGTATTTCAAGTGATTTCACAAAGTTGGAAAAGTCGCCGGAATTGCCGCCGGAGTTGACCAAAAGTCGCCGGAGTTTCACCGGAGTTCAACCAAGAAGGGTAAAACTTCATAACGCTAGTTCAAGGTGAGTGGACGGCTTAATATCTTATAACTTTTGGGTTAATTATGAGATTACCTAAATAAATGTTATATGAGTTCATAATGATGTTTAAAAGATATTTAAACATGTGATTAGCCAATAGGGTTAAGTTTGTATGAAAGAAATTAATTGTTGATGCATGGAATATGATATGAAGAATTATATGAAATGCATATTTGCTTGAAGTATATTAGAAGCACAAATGAATATTATTAACTTAATTACATGATGATTAAGTTGATACACACAAGGCATGAAATGGCGGTCAACGAAAACGTGGACCGAAGAACAAAGGATTTAATTAATACCAGTTGGTATTAATTAATTATAAATCTATATAAATACATGGTTTGCATGGATTGTGATACATAAGATTTATGTATTGGATTAGTTATGAGTAATTAAGTATGATATAGACTCTATCTAGGTTGATATGAGGTTGATCATAGGAAAACTTGGTGGATGAACCTAGTACTTAAAAAGTACTTAACACTCAAAACTTGGTGGAGGACCCTAGTACTTAAAAAGTACTTAACACTCAAAACTTGGTGGAGGACCCTAGTACTTAAAAAGTACTTAACACTCAAAACTTGGTGGAGGACCCTAGTACTTAAAAAGTACTTAACACTCAAAACTTGGTGGAGAACCCTAGTACTTAGAAAGTACTTAACACTCAAAACTTGGTGGAGGACCCTAATACTTAAAAGTACTTAACACTCAAAACTTGGTGGAGGACCCTAGGGCTTATGAGTCCTTAACACTCACAAACCGGTGGAGTACCCAAGGATTATGATCCTAAAACTCATAGATTATGATATTGAAATAGCAACTAGGAGGAGTCCTATATACTCATAGGTATATGGGTGGGTTGGGGTTTTTAGTCAAAAATATTGACTATTACTATTTTTCCCAAACAAAATGGTGATCTACGGATCAGCTATTTTCCAAGTATATATATACTAATAAGTATTTCATAACTTGGGGGAAAGACTATTTATTTAAGTATCACCCTATGTTTGGGTCTTATACTTGAAACGCTAGTTATTCTATATTTAGCCTGCTACTCGCTCGGTACTTGTTGACGTGCACTTTGTCGTGAGTGCACTCAAAATAAATTCAATACTAGCACTAATACGTAGTATAGCGTAGTAGAGTTCGTATCCACAGGGAAAGGAATAACTCTTCTTTTTATGTAACTAGTAAATAAAGGGGGGGTTTTGAGATTGAGTGATTTAATCAAATTAAACACGAAGATGAACAAGTTATATGTGATTTAATTCAAAGATAAAAAGGACTTGGCATTGCTACTTTCCACTTGTTGATATATTTCAGTCGATCATTGTTATATCTATAACTTATCTCCTCTCGAATACTCAATCGAGGAGTATATCCAATTCATCGAGGAAAGTTATTAACAACGACCGTTCATTAATAACCCTTACTATTAGTCAAGTATAGAACAACGCCATATACCGACTTGATAGTAGCATTTAATCTCTTAACTCCTTGATGAAATCAATTGAGATTGATAACCTCAACACAACGGTTTCGGTTTAACCAACAAAATTAATCCCTCTTAAGTTTATTAACCACGACCGTGCATTAATAAACCGAAGTTACTTACTTGTGAAACCATCAACGATTAACCATCGGTTCGTTGATCGTTTCTAGTAATAATTAATATATGAAACAAAACTAGTTGATCCTTTAAGTAATGTTCAAAATATTAATATGAAATATGAATAGGAATTAATTAATACTCAAGGAAGAATATTAAAGAAAATGAATCCTACTATAGTTAATATCAAGATGTTAACTAATTGTCATCTTAGTAACACTCCCCAATATTAACATAGAGGAAGGTATAGCTATTACTAAGACCAATGTCAAGATGTTAACTAATTGTCATCTTAGCAACACTCCCCAACATTGATATAGAAATAGTATTTAAAGGAAGAATTAATATTCAAGGAAAGAAGTTAAGAAAATAATTCACAACTTTAATAATCAACAAGCTTCAAGAGCAACACCAAGAAATGGAAGTTTAGCTCCTCATTTGGAGACTAAACATGCTATAAAAATATAAAAGAAATACTATTCTAAACTGAGCTTAAGAGTATGGAAGAAGGGATGATTAAAAGTGAAGGAAAATGGGGCTATTTATAGGTGTTTTCAACACCCTGGGGCATTTACCCGACCGGGTAAATGGGCATACCCGACCGGGTAAATGTCAAAATCAAATATTTGCCCACGATTCCTTGTTTTTAGCACGTCGGATTGTCCCCGGTCAAGTCCCACCCGACCGGGTGGGGTAGTGGGCCCGACCGGGCCTAGCTATTTCCTTGCTAGTTCGGTTTTCACTTCCTACCCGACCGGGTGTGGGTTGATACCCGGTCGGGTTTTTGCTCCAGGGCAGTCAAATCTCCTTTTTCTTCACTTCAAAGTCTCCCTTCCCAACACCATAATTCCTAATTCTACTTTACAACTTACAAATGAGAACTAAAATACAATTACAACAAAAATCACACAAATGTTTACAAACTAAATAAAACGATAAACAATACACACAAATCAAACACAAAAACACACACTTATGCACTACTAATTAGTGCATATCACTTGTACTGACCCCTTCGGGGGGGGCGCCATTTTTAGGTTGAAGCTAGGGCTTGCTACTTGCACCTTTCTCACGGGTGATATCAAATCAGGGAGACGTGGTTCATGCTTCCTTATTTTCTTTCAAACTACCGAACACTTGTTCATGGATATTTGTTTTACTATAAACTATTTTTGAGGCTTGCATGCCATGATGTTGGCCGGTTGTGGCCCATGACTTACCGTTGAATATTTCCGCTATTCATTGGTTTAAATGTGATGTTGTTATGTATGTTTACTACTGAGTATGGATGGATTGTTTTCTCGAACGCCTTGTGTAATTAAGTGATGTTGACTCGTGGGTGACGTCACTTAGTTATACGGCGGTTGTACACGCGCTTGGATTGCGGTCTGGGGCGTGACATAAGTGGACTTCCCGAAAAGGTAAAACGTGACAATATAAATGGAACAGAGGGAGTAATAATAATGAAATACCCACTCATCCTAGTTTAAGGTTCTCATGTGTCATTTTTAAACGTTTTAGCGAAATGTTCTCATTTCAATTTTAGGAAATAATTAACACTTTTAAATGAAAAACATAATCACCAAATATTAAAAATAATACATATACTCCGTATAACATTACAATTATCATCATTCACATCATTATATTATATGCTTATCAAAACTATTTGTTAAAAAATGCCCGAATTAATGGAACGACTTGTTTATTACGGTAATATAATAATATTACCGTAATAAATATGAAATGGAATCGCAGTGGTAATAGCATTGCGATATATTAGGCGGAGTTGCCTTACCGCCTAATAGAATACTTTATTTTATTCATACGTTATATGCGATGATTTATAGTACCAATTAATACATAATTTAAAATTCGTGTCTCGAAATCCCATTTTGATAAACTAATGCACATACTATATTGGATGATGTCGAAAATTATTATCATATACACATATACTTCATACTCATATGGTATATTATTAGTATTAATTAATGATGACAATTACTTTTTTGGAAATTAATAATTATTTTTAATTTATAGAAACGTGGTGAAACATATGAAAGAGTAAGGAATACATAATTTGATAAAAAAAAAAGTTATTAATAAGACAATTGGCACTATTGGTTGATTCGAGCCCGTTTGGTAATACTCAAATCGGAACTATTGGCTGATTCTGCTGAAAATTTATGAAGATTTGGTTTAAGTGGTTGCATTAGCTGATTTTGTTGACATGTGAAAAAAATTAAAATACATTTAAATAATGAAATAAAGAAAAAATTATGTGAAAAATAATTAAAATGATCTTATACAGTAAATTCAGTCAATACAACCAGAAAATTAACTACAACCTTGCTTTTTATTATTATTACACAATTTTCACGCAAAATAAAAAAAAAATACATGTTTGGTGGAAAAGTTGACTAATAAGCCAGAAATCGGGATCACCAATCGCTCTCTTCATCTTCGAATGACATGTGACTATTCATTTTAGGATAGTTTCTTTTGGACTGAAATTTGCTGGTCTTGTCTGATCTGGTAAACGCTGGTCTCTGTTTATTTTATAACTACGGAAATCAAGTCTGGTCTGGTCTGATTTGATCTGGGACTGAAAACAGTCCAAAAGAAAACATCCTTAGTAGCATGGCATGTGGCGAATATTTCCTTTAAAATGACTCCCAATTGTACATAGGTTTTTTTTTTGAAAGGGTACAATACATAGTTAGGATTCAAAAGAATACACAGTGAAGAGCAGCAAAATTGTGGCCTAACATTTCATGGTTTTACTAATAGCTTTTTTTGTTCTAAAGGGTTAGGCATAAAGAATAAAAAGTAAAAGAGTGTCCATTAATTTGTAAAATTGTGGAAATTGTTTTCATAATAAAAAATAAATGATACTCCGTATCCTCGTTGCACGAAAAACTAATAGGGGCAGTTCTTATTTCTTCTGGGAGCGTCCCACTAAATAAAATATTCTGGGAGCCATACATGATAATATTGAAAATTAGCATAAGGTGAAGCAAAGATTTAGAATGGATTTACTGTTTGTAAATACCATTGTAGTATCTATTTGTATATGATTATGAACACTTGCATTTTAAGGCCTATACATCATTAATTAGAAGTACAAGTATTATTGAACATCCGTTTCATTTTGAGGAACTTTTTTGTTTATATGATTGCTCAGTAACTGTTCGAAGTTATTTCTTCAACAAATCTCTTCCCAATCTTCTATCAACGAAACAATAAAACGCCGTAAGTAGAGAAATGAAGTTTCATTAATAGCTAATCCAACGTTTACAGAGCAGAAAATATGAGCCTTTATCATTTTGCCCGGAATTACAAACAAATCCACAACTATATATGTTGCTGTTTAAGCCGCAACCTTCTTCGGAGACTTGCCGGCCTTCTTAGGTTCCTTACCGCCGGCATCGGACTCTTTCTTCTTCGGTAGCAAGACAGGGTTGATGTTCGGCAACACGCCGCCGTGGGCGATGGTTACTCCGCTCAGCAACTTCCCGAGCTCTTCGTCGTTCCTCACGGCCAACAGAACATGCCTTGGGATGATTCTGTTCTTCTTGTTATCCCGGGCCGCATTTCCGGCGAGCTCCAAAACCTGTAAACAACAAAACACCGCATCAAATCAGACGACGGAGAACGGAAATCTAGAATAACCCACGAAAAATAGAAAAACGGTGGCGGGATTGACGGAAAATGGATTAGAAACTTACTTCGGCGGCCAAGTATTCGAGAACGGCGGCGAGGTAGACCGGAGCACCGGTTCCGACACGTTGGGCGTACCGGCCCTTCTTCAGGTAGCGGCCGATTCTTCCCACCGGGAATTGAAGTCCGGCGCGGACGGAACGAGTGACTGACTTCTTCTTTGGGCCACCTGCTTTCCTTCCGGCGGCGCCTTTCTTAGTTTTCGTCGGCTGACTCTCCATTATAAGATATTTAGAAAAGCGGTGAAGGATTGGATAGGGAGAAGAGAGATCGTTGAAATGGCGTGAATTTGAGATGTGAAGAATTCGGCTTCCGCCTTTTGTTTTATAGCTGACTCAGAGTCTGTGGCTGGTTGGTGAAGGTCGTTCGATTGTTGATTTGGTGTTAATCAACGGTGGGGAGGGCCTGTGGTAGTGATCTACGTGCTTTCGAAGGGGCCAATAAGGAGCGGGCTTGAATTCACAAAGCTTCCCGCCTAAACTTTCGTTATTTTCGGGTGTTATTATTTGAGGAGTGGGAAATTATTATTGCGATTAGTGGACCCATACTCATCCCAATCTGAGATTTTAAAAAAAAAAACATGGTCCCACTTATATGGTTGGTTTCGTTTTTTATGATAAAAGGTTCATATTAAAATATTAAGAAAAATCTCATTAGTAAAGCTTTTCCGTAAAATTCTTTCGGGCATGAAGATGATTTTCGAAGGAGGGCGAGCCGATACAATATGCATGAAGACTAAATTCCTCTATCTACAATATGTGGAGTCAAAACAATATGTATGTCTATGTCATTCTCTACATAGCCCGTAAGAAGAAAGATAGACCCTCCTTGACAAAACTGGTGGAACAATAGACATCAAACAAAAGAATGTGACTTGTGAGGTTCAACCATTATTGGGAAATAATCGAATTTGAGTTGTAGCGATGAGTAATAGGCCCCTCTTCGTGATGATGATACCAACCATATTGGACCACCAATGCACAGGAAAGAACCATCATAAAACAACAAAACCACCACAACAACAACAAAATCAATTTGGACCATATTCCTACCAAGAAGGCAGAAATTGCCAACCTAAAGAACTACGATGAGGCTAGACCAAAAGATGAGATGCAGCACTGGCTAACCACGAAATGAAGCCAATCATGATGTCGACTATGATAGAACTAGTGTCAAAATTCACCCCATATGATGAGAGAGAGAGAGATGACCTCTTCCTATGATGAGAGAGATATAATAGAAACCACAAATTCATTCATTAAAATGAAAAATGACAAAGTTTTTTGGGATATCCAGAAAAAGAAAGATGACAAAGTTATAAGGGTTGAAGGGATTTTTCATCATCGTGGAACTATTGGTTGAAATATGGATGGAGGTTGTATACTAGTATAGTAGTATGTCATAGAGATTGATATTTGGCTCTAACATTGTTCAAATTTATATCACAGGGCTTTCTATGGCTCCAACCATTATTTTAAATTTCAAAAACTGCAAAGTGAACTCTTGGATGTTTTGGAGTGGAAGTTATGTGAGGTTTAATCGCGTATTCATTTGGTGGGTTATATTGTCTTATTGAATTTGCATATATACGAGTTTGATGATTTTGTCGTAATTACTCGTTATGGGAATACTGGATTCATTTTTTGGGTTTTCTGAACACTCGAGCCCCCGAATACCATTCAACCTAATATGTGAGTGATTGGATGTGTGTGTGAGGTGCATGGTTGTTTAAGAATTTTTGGGCTTGTGCCACGAGCCAATGCTACCCTTGGGCCACTCGCTCACCCATTCATAAGTTGGCCCATTGTGGGTGGGGAGGAGCCAATGACAAAAGGCTCCCATCTTATTTTGCCAAACACTACCAACTTTTATTTTTCTCGACTTTCGTGTCAAAAATATTTTTACTTTTTCTATAACACAAAAGCACTTATTTTATCAAACACTACCAACTTTTACTTTTCAAAATCACTTTTTTCTCAAACACTATCAACTTTTATTTAATTACTTCTCCCCATTTCATTAAAAACATCACTTTTTTAGAACAGAAGCTGTTGCAAACAGACCCTAAAGGCAAAGCTGTTGCAAAATCACTTTTTTTTAGTCTGATCTAATCTACTTAGATCTGATTTGTTTAAGTATGATTCTATAACGGAAATTGTCCTAAATAGAACTAATGAGTTCCTTAAAAGCACAAATAGGACTACTACTTTTTAAATTCCCTAAATAGGACTAAACATTGATTTTCTACCCTAAATACCCCTAAGAGTATTAATTCATAATGAAATACTTTAATTCGTAATAAAATCATAAAAAACGTAAAAAAATATTTAAAAAACGTAAAAAAATTATAAAACATTTATAAAACATTTATAAAATAAAAAAATTAATTTTTATTTTTTTTAATTTTTTTATAAAATAATAAAAAATAGTAAAAACCCATAAAAAATGAAAAAAAAAATTATGGATACCTTTCCCACCGTCTCCCGCCGCCTCCCAGCACCACCACCTCCGATTGGTGAAATTTCTTCCACTTTTGGTAAAAAACTGCCATCTTTTTCTGAAAATGCCAAAAAGATGGCATAATTACTCTTCAATATGCCAACATTTTCATTGAATATGCCATCATTATGGCATTATTTAAAATGTTGGCATATTTTTCTCCGATGATGGGAGCTGGTGGTGCCACGGGTGGTAATGTTTTTTTTTAAATTTTACGTTTTTTTAATTTTTATTTAATTTTTTTAAAAAAAATATTTTTTTAAATTTTTTAAAAAATATTTTTATTAATTCTGTATGATTTTTTTTACGTTTTTTAGTATTTTTTTCGATTTTATTATTGTTTTTATTATTTTATTATTAATTAAAACATTTCACAAGTTACAAGTGTATATTTGTCCAAACACACATAAATAGTCCTATTAAGGAAATTTAAAAAATGTAGTCCTATTTGTGCAATTTTGCCACTTTTTAGTCCTATTTAGGGAATTGACTCATTCTATAATTGAAAACATGTTTACTCAGGACGCCAAAAGTATTTGCAGTTCGGAAACACCTGTTGTAGTGCAAATTTTGCTTCTCAAAGCTACTCGGATGGGGATCCTCTGCCGTGCGGCAGAGGACCTTGCCGCAAGGTAGCCGTCGGATGAGGAAGGTGAGGCCTCGAGATTCAGACTTCGAAATCTTCGACCGTCCAAATATTGATCGGGCGGTGGTGAAAAGCCGGGCAGAGTGCCTTACTCCGAAGTAAGGCAGACACCCCGGATCCAAGCTACTCGGTATAATAATACTACGTAAATGTTTAAGAAAAAATGTAGAAATTCCAACGAAAGGCAAAGAAGCTGGTATGGCTTAGGTTGAACTAAAAACTTCAAATATTAATGAATCCTAGTTATTCATAGATATAAAGTTCATACGTTACTCGTTAGAGATTCATAGTTCCTAAACGCGGGTTTCTGTCTGGATTGTTTTCTACATTCTAGCACTTCATAAATTTATGTTTCTTTCCCCAATAATAAAATCTGCAAAAACTCTGATGTGTAGCAATGGATTTTCATCTTAAAGAGTAAGGATTTATGATAAAATTATACTCCCTCCGTCCCATTTTACCTGTTCTACTTTTCTTTTTGAGTTGTCCCAAAATAAGTGTCTCCTTTCCTTTATTATATATGATCTACACCATTTCACTTTATTATACTCAAACCTCAACCACAACTTTTACTTTTTCAACCACTTCATTAAGAATCATGTCATGAACTTGAAAGATGTTCTATGCTTTCGAAAACAAAATTTCATATGTTTCTCAATAAATCAAGATGTTCTAAGATAACAATTCTTAGTTATGTAAGATTTCAAGCAGAACAAGGGATAAAACAAGATGCTTTCATTAATAGATAATCAAAACTTTAGACAGATCTAAACAAAAGGTAAGCCTTGTATACATCTATTACTTGATCGAACAGAACAATCTACAGGCAAAATAAACCAGGCAGTCCTCCAGAACAGGGCACTACTCAACACGTTTAAGCATCAGTCTTCTTCGGCGACTTTGGGGTGCTCTTCTTTGGTTCCTTTCCGGTAGCGTCGCTGTCTTTCTTCTTGGGCAGCAAAACCGGGTTGATGTTCGGCAGAACCCCGCCGTGCGCAATCGTCACTCCACCGAGCAACCTCCCGAGCTCTTCGTCGTTCCTGACTGCCAGAAGAATGTGCCTGGGGATGATTCTGTTCTTCTTGTTGTCCCGGGCGGCATTTCCGGCCAACTCCAATACCTGTGCACAACAACCCACCGGAGAAGATTAATAAAAATCTAATCAGAAACATGAAATGGAGAGGGGAAATGGAGGGGAGGGGCGGGAAGAACTTACTTCGGCGGCCAGGTATTCGAGAACGGCGGCGAGGTAGACCGGAGCTCCGGTACCGACACGTTGGGCGTACCGGCCCTTCTTCAGGTAGCGACCGATTCTCCCCACCGGGAATTGAAGTCCGGCGCGGACGGAACGAGTGACGGGCTTCTTCTTCGGGCCGCCAAGTTTCCTGCCGGCGGCGCCCTTCTTGGCTTTCGTGGGTTGCGTATCCATTGGAGCTTTTGACGGTGAAGGAGAAAGATCGGCGATGGACTGGTACGGTTTGAATCGGCGTCCTCTCTTTGCTTTATACGGAGTAGCTGAGTCAGTATGGCAGCTTGGTTTGGGGTTGGGATCGTTCGGCTGTTGATTTGATTTAATCGACGGTGGAGAAACGCTAAGGTGGTAATCCGGGCGTCTGTTATGGACCAATAGGAAGCGATCCTGAATTCACAAAACTTCCCGCCTTCAAGTTTCACTATTTTCGCATGTTTGGCTCCAAAACCAGTTCGAATGAGGCGAAATGTTTAAAAACAAAAATATGACTCTCAAATCTCCATCCAGCCAAAAAAAAACTCCGTGCTCCATAGTAACAAGCTTTGTTAATTTATTCGCCAATAATTTATGTATAATATAATTCATGTATAATACTTTCTTTGATGATTTTTTTTTAAGAATATGAAAATTTCACGTACTTTAAGGATAAAATGTATAATACACGTATTGTACGTATTGATACGTATTTTATTTAAAAAACTTCATCAAACTGAAGTCTAATGGAGTAGTACAACTGTACAACTACAACATTAGTAAAATGTTTAGTGGCTCAATATTATTTATATTGATTACAAATTATTATGCCTTATACAATCCTTAATTATTTAATAGTCATTAGTTTTAATAAATTCGTTCCTTAAATCATCATAATATCTTTTGATATTACTATTGTATTACTCTTGCACTCCACCCATACAAGGACCCCAAAGGAAAAATAATATTGCGGCGGTTGACCAAACTCACAGCTATAGTAATGTCAATTATTCTCTAAAACATCTCTCTCATTATGCTCAAACTGGCAATGTAATTTTTTTTTACTTTTTGTGTTTGTGAATTCCAACTATTTCGTACATTTTAAATTATTGAAAAATATGACGCATTAAATTACTCTTTATTTCTATCATTAAATTAGTATATAAGCCCGAAATCCTCCCGGTTCGACCCCAAAGCTTCGTGCAACGATCCCAACGACTAGTAACCTCAATTTATGGACTAATTAAGGATAAAACACAAGTATACAAGAGGTAATACCTGCAACGGAATCCGGGTTAGCTTGAGCATCCGCCTCCGTCATCGCATAGACCCTAGCTTGGGTCCTTCCTTGGTTCACGGATGGCGCGTTGCTCGTGCTTGCTCCCCCATGTCCCCTGCTCCCTTGAGAAACCTCGGTTTGGTTTTCATTTCTTGTAGTTCCACCACTTGACCCCGAAGTTTGGTTTTGCACAATTTGTGGGCAGCTCACTCTCGTGTGCCCGGCCTCTGTGCATTGATAGCACCTGGGAGGGTCCTGACACTTACCCGAGTGGTGTTTCTTGCAATTGTTGCACTTAGGTACCCTCAGACCTTTTTACCTCGAGTTCTGGCCACCCGAGCCTCGACTCCACTCAAGTGATAGTGTCTGCGCCCTGAAGGTTTTGTCACCCTCAACGTTTGTCCTCCTTGAATGTCTTTGGGAATCGTTGTCTCCCCGCTTCCTTTTCCTTACTAATGGTATGCCCTCAACTTGCCTAGCTTGGCGTTTTTGTATAAGCCTGACACGTTCACGTTGAAGCCAATCTATGACCATGCCCATTTGTTCAATGGGTGCACCATCAAGGTCCTCATCACTCAAATCATCTCCTTCGTCACCCGAAGCCTTGAGTGGTTCAATTTTGCCATAACAAGGTGATTCTTCCCTGGTCTTAACATGACCACCACTCACGATTTGATCTTCAAGAATTTCGTGCACCTTTGGTCCTAAGGGCTTTTCTCGGTTGGCATGCCCGGTTCCACCCGGTGCAAACCCTTCCGAGTTCTCCCTATTCATAATACCACCATCACCCTCCATCGCTGAAAGAAATAATTAGAATGAGTCATTAGACTCGTTTCAAATGTCAACTGACAGATAGGCACTTAAGACATCTCTTGGGCCAAGTCACCGCCATACCAATCGTTAAGGGCGCCATCTTAACAATTAGAGACCTTGCAACTCAAACACCAAAAGTTCTTAAGTACAAAACATTTTCTATGCTCATGGTTTTCAAAATCATTTTGAAAAAAGGAATTTTGAGACTTCGTTATGAAGTTTATGGACTAAGGCTCTGATACCAACGTAATTGTCACGCCCCGGACCTCCCCGGACACGTCAACAACCCGCCGTACAATACGAATAGTAAACCGCAGTCCAACACATTCATATTATACAAGGCGTCTTGAATATCATTCACACGTATAACATCCATAAACAAACATAATAAGTAATTCATAACGCAGCGGAAAACATTGTTTAAAACAAAAGGGCCACACATGGCTATTCATGAGCACGCATGCTCTAAAGTAAAATATCCATGACCATGTTTAATATTGTTCAAAACAGAATGGAGAAAGCACGAACCACGTCTTCTCTCCAAAGGATCACCCGAGCAACGGGCACAAGTAGCAAGCTCGAGCCTCAACCTGAAAAATGGTAGTGGGACGCCCCCGAAGGGGTCAGCACTCTATAGGGCTATAAAGTGCTGGTGTGGATGGCATCTAATAGATATACAACAAGTATTTCAAACACAAGACCCTCAAATAGGGTGATAATATAATCTAGGCCGTAACCCCAAGTTACCCATTTTCAAATTATACTTACTTTATATATAAAGTCAAGTAGTCGGCCCGTAGGCCCAAGGTTTGTTTACCAAACATAGCCCAAACCCCGTGACCCCTAGTCACAACAATACATAGGGTTCAACCCTAACACATATGGTCGCATTTCTCGAGTCCAACTCCACTACATCACCATGCACCTTATTTAACACAAGTTACTTACTCCACCGTGCATTTCTTGAGTCCAACTCAACTACATCACCATGCACATCAATCACCACATCATGTCTACCCAATGCAATTCTATGAGCACGGGCTCAAGTACATCTCCTTACATTGGCATAGACCCCAATTCCTAAGCACTCGCTATGCCTAGAATTTATAATATCAATAATCTATTTTGGGACATCCTTACGGACTGCCCAACCATGATCTTAGCATCACATTACATCAATTTAGCCACTTGCATCACAATCAAGTACATCAATTACAATCAAATCCTTAGATTCAATTCCTTAACAATTACAACAATCATTAACTAGTATTTCAATACTATTAAGATTATTCTTATCCATCATATATTCCATTTGTAAAACCCTACATATTTAGAGATATGTAGCAGCAACTAAATCATCCAATGTAATACATAAATAATCATTTATGTATCTACACAATTCACACATGAGTAAAATGCCTATTTCACACAATAGTTCATTTAACTCCATTTTTATCAATACTTTACCAAATCATTTCCCATTTCATTCTTTGGAAAATAGATCAATGTTCCATCAACAATTTATCATCATAATCCATGGAAAACATGATTTAGGCATTTAGGTAATCTTATGCTTAACCTACAAGTTGTAAGCAACTAGATGTCGATCCTCACCTCAAATGAGCTTTAAAACTTTCCTTCTCGATCCAATGACCAAAGCCTCGGCCAAGGAAGCTTGAGAACTGATTCCTTGCTTAGAAATGAGTGTCAAACAGCCTCCTCAAGTGCTAGTTCAACCCTTAATCGTTGGTACGAAAACAGCCCCTAGAACGGGTGTTTTCCGGCTAACTCGTTTCTTTGAATACAAAACTGTATTCTGCGAGGTAGCTTCTGCCTTTGGTGATTTGGGAGCCTTAAACTGCTCCGTTTGCTGCAAAACAGACCTTCACGGATTCCTCGTCTTGAGAGCTTTCAGAAGACACCTTACACGCCTTATTTGGACTATTGGAGCTCAAGATATGAAGCAAACAATCAGCCTTACGCACTGGAAGTTTTCCTGCGGACAGTTACCTTCTTTCCTCCTCTCTTGGGTTGTGTGGCTCCTTTTTCCTCTCTTATCTTTCTTTGGGTTCGTATGGAGGGTTGTGGGAGTGTACAAGAGCTCTCAATCATGTTACCAAAGCATGTGGCTTACAAGAGAGCATGGGAGACATTGGTTTGCAATCAAATGTGAGGTGGACCTCCACCTTTATTTCCTTTTTGTAATGTATTGCTCTTAAGTCAACATGCTCGCCCCATATAGTCATCTCACTCATTTTTTTCTTTGTCTTGCAGGTACTCAAGTCATGTGGAGTGGTTCCCAATTGATCCCAATCAATTTGGGGTCCAAAATATCTACCAATACTTCCAAAAATGGGAAGATGGGTCCTATTGTTTTATCCTTTGTCAAAGATGTCTTTTGTACTCATCCTAATTTATTTAGAACAAGTCAACTCCCTACATAACATTATTGATCTCCAATATGTGTAGGCTCATCTCAATAATTTACTTGATGGATATCATAGAAGGAAAATCCTCCTCCCATTATTTAGTTCAATAATGTCAAAGATGGGGCTATAGGTATTTGTATTCTTCTCCAATCATTCTATCACTTATTTTGACATTTGTCATACATATTATTGGGCTACTAGCCGTGTGGGTCACTCCCGAGTGGGTCTAGGACGCCATTCTCGAATACTTGTTATTTTTAGCAGGTTGGGCCCAAAATAATATTTGGGCCGCCCGACCTTCCTCAAATTGTCTTGAAAGGTTAAGTAACAATATTTAAGTAATGTTGGGCTCTTATGTTCATTAATAAGGCCCAAATAAGTATTTGCAAAACCCGACACTAATATACGAGTTTGAACAGTACAATATTCAATCATGCACTACGTAAAACATAACTTGTTCTACAATTGTTTGGTAACACGGAAATTCAATACATAACTTTGAATCTTAAAGTGAATTTTCTAGGACGCTCGGGTGCGGTGTCACAAGTTCACCCCCCCTTAACAGGAATTTCGTCCCTGAAATTCACAGCTCTACTTGAATAGGAAGGCATATTGCTTCCTCATCAAAGCCTCTGTTTCCCATGTCTCTTCTTCGACCCGATCGCTCTTCCAAAGTACTTTAACCATTGGGACTTCTTTGCTCCTCAGTTTCTTCACCTTTCTATCGGTGACCTTGATTGGCTGCACTGTGTAGTTCAAATCCTCACGTACCTCTACAGGCGGCTTTTCCAATACGTGACAAGGATCATGCACATACTTCTTAAGCATGGATACATGAAACACATTATGTATCTTCTCTAACTCAGGAGTCAACTGTAGACGATATGCTACGGCCCCAATCCTCTCTATAATTCTGAATGGACCTATATATCGAGGGTTAAGCTTTCCTCGGGTTTGGAATCGAATGATTCCTTTCCAAGGAGAGACTTTCAAGAATACCTCGTCATCAACCTTAAACTCTAAGGTTCTTCGACGCTTATCTGCATAACTCCTTTGTCTATCCTGAGCCGCTTTGAGTCTCTCTCGAATCAACTTCACCTTTGACTTGGTGACCTCAACCAACTCAGTACCCTCGAGTTTGGCCATGCCAACCTCATCCCAGCATAACGGTGTATGGTACCTCCTCCCATACAATGCCTCGTATGGAGGCATGCCGATGCTTGCCTGATAACTGTTGTTATAGGCAAACTCCACAAGTGCTAAGTGGTTGTCCCAACTTCCTTGGAACTCCAATGCACAAGCCCTCAGCCTGTCTTCTAAGATCTGTATGACTCTTTCAGACTGCCCATCCGTCTGTGGGTGGAAAGCAGTACTAAACTTCAACCTCGTTCCCATAGACTCCTGAAATTTTGGCCAAAAACGTGAGGTGAATCGTGGGTCTCTATCGGATACAATGGTCACTGGAACCCCATGTAGCCTCACGATCTCATCCGTATACAATTTGGCTAACCTCTCAAGTGGGTAGGCAGTGTTGATAGGCAAGAAGTGTGCACTCTTCGTGAGCCTATCCACAACAACCAAACTGCATCATAGTTCCGAATTGTCCGTGGTAAACCTACCACGAAATCCATAGTCACATGTTCCCACTTCCATTCAGGAATGGAAAGTGGTTGTAATAAGTCTGGTGGATGCTGATGTTCTGCCTTAACTTGCTGACAAGTAAGGCATCGACTGATGTATTCAGCTATTTTCCTCTTCATACCAGACCACCAGTAACTTTCTTTCAAATCACGGTACATTTTCGTGCCCCCCGGGTGCATGGCATAAGCCGATGAATGAGCCTCCTCTAAGGGACTTTCGGAGCTCGTCATCTGACGGTACACACACTCGGTCACGGAATAACAAGAGACCATCATCTCTTTCCCTGAAATCCTCCACCGGTCCCGCTTACATGCGTTCCCGGACCTTCATAAGTTCTGCGTCAGTCTCTTGACCCTTCTTGATCTCCTCAAGTAAGGTCAGTCTCACCTCAAATCGTGCCAATAAGGCACCATCGCTAGATACATCCAATTGGGCCCTCAATGCCCTCAAACTAGTCAACAATGCCCCAGACGAACTCTTCTGACTGAGGGAATCTGCTACAACGCTCAATAACTAGGTGGTAGTCCTTTATCAACTCCATCCACCGTCTCTGTCTCATGTTTAACTCTTTCTGAGTAAACACGTACTTCGAGCTCTTATGATCAGTATATATATGACATGTCTCCCCGTAGAGATAATGCCTACAAATCTTCAGTGCGAACACCACTGCTCCCAGCTCTAGATCATGTGTAGGGTAATTTACCTCATGCTTCTTCAACTGTCGTGAAGCATAGGCAAATACCCTCCCCTCCTGCATCGACACACATCCAAACCCTTGGATGCTCGCGTCACTATAGACATCGTACCCCATACCCTGTTTGGGTAATGCAAGTACCGGTGCCTCGGTCAATCTCTTCTTTAGTTCAATGAACCCTTTCTCACATTTGTCATCCCATACAAACTTAGCTCCTTTACGAGTGAGCTTCGTCAATGGTGATGCCAAAACGAAGAACTTCTCCACGAACTTTCTGTAGTAGCCTGCCAACCCAAGGAAACTACGAATTTCCTTGACGTTCTTTGGCCTCTCCCATTCGGTAATGGCTTCTATCTTTTTGTCATCAACAACAATTCCCGATCTCGAAACCACATGCCCGAGAAAGCCAATTTCCTTTAGCCAAAATTCACATTTAGAAAATTTGGCATAGAGTTGCTTCTCCCGTAGTGTCTCAAGGACAAGTATCAAGTGCTCCTCATGTTCTTCTTCACTCTTTGAGTAAATCAAGATGTCATCTATGAACACAATCACGAATCGGTCCAAGTATTTATGAAATACTCGGTTCATCAAGTCCATGAATGCCGCTGGGGCGTTTGTTAACCCAAACGACATAACAAGGAATTCAAAATGTCCATACCTTGTGCGAAAAGCACTTTTTGGTATGTCATCTTCCTTAATCTTCAATTGATGGTAACCCGACCTCAAGTCAATCTTTGAAAACACAGTTGCCCCTCGTAGTTGATCAAACAAGTCATCAATTCTAGGCAAAGGATACCTATTCTTGATTGTGACCTTGTTCAGTTGACGATAGTCAATACACATTCGAAGTGTCTCATATTTCTTTTTCACAAAAAGAACTGGTGCTCCCCACGGGGAGTGGCTTGGTCTAATGAAACCATTATCCAATAGCTCTTGCAATTGGGTTTTCAATTCATTATGTTCAGCAGGTGCCATCCGATATGGCGGTATAGAGACTGGTTTCGTACCGGGTTCGACCTCGATCACAAATTCAATCTCCCTATTAGGTGGAAGCCCCGGTAGGTCTTTAGAGAAAACATCCGGGTACTTACAAACCACCCCCACATCATCGATGTTCGTTTCCTCTTTGGTTTTGTCAACCACGTACGCTAGATATGCGTGGCATCCCTTTCTCATCCTACTTCTCGCTCTCACGGCGGATATGATACAGTTGTTTGATCTCCCTCGATCACCCTCGAAGCGTAGGGTCTCCCCATCATTGCCTTCGAGTTCAAGAACCTTCGTGTAGCAATCTACCCTAGCATGGTTCTTTTCTAGCCAATCCATCCCTAGGATTGCATCGAATTCAATCATGCTCAGCAGTACGAAGTCACACGTCAAGGTTTGACCATTAACTTCCACCCCACAAGATGGATAGTAACAAGTTCTTTCCACGTCATCCCCTAGTGGTGTTGATACCACTAAGGTTTGCATCAACGGTGCGGATTGCACTTCCCATTCCTTGGCGAACGCTTCACTCACAAATGAACGTTGCGCCCCGGTATCGATAAGGATTCGCGCATCCTTCCCATTAATCTTTAGTGTCCCTACATTCATGAACCATGTAAGACATCTTTCCTACACTCCCTACTCATTTATAGAAGGTTACAATGTTCACACACTCGTTAGGGATCAAGAAAAGGTCTTAACGTCGCAAAACGGTGCGAAAAATCGGTTTTCGGCATTCTGGGTGCCAGGCACGGCGTGCCTGGGGGTAGGCACGACCGTGCCTGGCTTGGAAAAAGCCTAGGGAGATACTGCCATGTAGGCACGATCGTGCGTGCCCTTAGGCACGATCGTGCCTGGGCGAAAATAGCCCGAAATTGCCCGAAATCCTCCCGGTTCGACCCCAAAGCTTCGTGCAACGATCCCAACGACTAGTAACCTCAATTTATGGACTAATTAAGGATAAAACACAAGTATACAAGAGGTAATACCTGCAACGGAATCCGGGTTAGCTTGAGCATCCGCCTCCGTCATCGCATAGACCCTAGCTTGGGTCCTTCCTTGGTTCACGGATGGCGCGTTGCTCATGCTTGCTCCCCCATGTCCCCTGCTCCCTTGAGAAACCTCGGTTTGGTTTTCATTTCTTGTAGTTCCACCACTTGACCCCGAAGTTTGGTTTTGCACAATTTGTGGGCAGCTCACTCTCGTGTGCCCGACCTCTGTGCATTGATAGCACCTGGGAGGGTCCTGACACTTACCCGAGTGGTGTTTCTTGCAATTGTTGCACTTAGGTACCCTCAGACCTTTTTGCCTCGAGTTCTGGCCACCCGAGCCTCGACTCCACTCAAGTGATAGTGTCTGCGCCCTGAAGGTTTTGTCACCCTCAACGTTTGTCCTCCTTGAATGTCTTTGGGAATCGTTGTCTCCCCGCTTCCTTTTCCTTACTAATGGTATGCCCTCAACTTGCCTAGCTTGGCGTTTTTGTATAAGCCTGACACGTTCACGTTGAAGCCTATCTATGACCATGCCCATTTGTTCAATGGGTGCACCATCAAGGTCCTCATCACTCAAATCATCTCCTTCGTCACCCGAAGCCTTGAGTGGTTCAATTTTGCCATAACAAAGTGATTCTTCCTTGGTCTTAACATGACCACCACTCACGATTTGAGCTTCAAGAATTTCGTGCACCTTTGGTCCTAAGGGCTTTTCTCGGTTGGCATGCCCGGTTCCACCCGGTGCAAACCCTTCCGAGTTCTCCCTATTCATAATACCACCATCACCCTCCATCGCTGAAAGAAATAATTAGAATGAGTCATTAGACTCGTTTCAAATGTCAACTGACAGATAGGCACTTAAGACATCTCTTGGGCCAAGTCACCGCCATACCAATCGTTAAGGGCGCCATCTTAACAATTAGAGACCTTGCAACTCAAACACCAAAAGTTCTTAAGTACAAAACATTTATGCTCATGGTTTTCAAAATCATTTTGAAAAAAGGAATTTTGAGACTTCGTTATGAAGTTTATGGACTAAGGCTCTGATACCAACGTAATTGTCACGCCCCGGACCTCCCCGGACACGTCAACAACCCGCCGTACAATACGAATAGTCAACCGCAGTCCAACACATTCATATTATACAAGGCGTCTTGAATATCATTCACACATATAACATCCATAAACAAACATAGTAAGTAATTCATAACGCAGCGGAAAACATTGTTTAAAACAAAAGGGCCACACATGGCTATTCATGAGCACGCATGCTCTAAAGTAAAATATCCATGACCATGTTTAATATTGTTCAAAACAGAATGGAGAAAGCACGAACCACGTCTTCTCTCCAAAGGATCACCCGAGCAACGGGCACAAGTAGCAAGCTCGAGCCTCAACCTGAAAAATGGTAGTGGGACGCCCCCGAAGGGGTCAGCACTCTATAGGGCTATAAAGTGCTGGTGTGGATGGCATCTAATAGATATACAACAAGTATTTCAAACACAAGACCCTCAAATAGGGTGATAATATAATCTAGGCCGTAACCCCAAGTTACCCATTTTCAAATTATACTTACTTTATATATAAAGTCAAGTAGTCGGCCCGTAGGCCCAAGGTTTGTTTACCAAACATAGCCCAAACCCCGTGACCCCTAGTCACAACAATACATAGGGTTCAACCCTAACACATATGGTCGCATTTCTCGAGTCCAACTCCACTACATCACCATGCACCTTATTTAACACAAGTTACTTACTCCACCGTGCATTTCTTGAGTCCAACTCAACTACATCACCATGCACATCAATCACCACATCATGTCTACCCAATGCAATTCTATGAGCACGGGCTCAAGTACATCTCCTTACATTGGCATAGACCCCAATTCCTAAGCACTCGCTATGCCTAGAATTTATAATATCAATAATCTATTTTGGGACATCCTTACGGACTGCCCAACCATGATCTTAGCATCACATTACATCAATTTAGCCACTTGCATCACAATCAAGTACATCAATTACAATCAAATCCTTAGATTCAATTCCTTAACAATTACAACAATCATTAACTAGTATTTCAATACTATTAAGATTATTCTTATCCATCATATATTCCATTTGTAAAACCCTACATATTTAGAGATATGTAGCAGCAACTAAATCATCCAATGTAATACATAAATAATCATTTATGTATCTACACAATTCACACATGAGTAAAATGCCTATTTCACACAATAGTTCATTTAACTCCATTTTTATCAATACTTTACCAAATCATTTCCCATTTCATTCTTTGGAAAATAGATCAATGTTCCATCAACAATTTATCATCATAATCCATGGAAAACATGATTTAGGCATTTAGGTAATCTTATGCTTAACCTACAAGTTGTAAGCAACTAGATGTCGATCCTCACCTCAAATGAGCTTTAAAACTTTCCTTCTCGATCCAATGACCAAAGCCTCGGCCAAGGAAGCTTGAGAACTGATTCCTTGCTTAGAAATGAGTGTCAAACAGCCTCCTCAAGTGCTAGTTCAACCCTTAATCGTTGGTACGAAAACAGCCCCTAGAACGGGTGTTTTCCGGCTAACTCATTTCTTTGAATACAAAACTGTATTCTGCGAGGTAGCTTCTGCCTTTGGTGATTTGGGAGCCTTAAACTGCTCCGTTTGCTGCAAAACAGACCTTCACGGATTCCTCGTCTTGAGAGCTTTCAGAAGACACCTTACACGCCTTATTTGGACTATTGGAGCTCAAGATATGAAGCAAACAATCAGCCTTACGCACTGGAAGTTTTCCTGCGGACAGTTACCTTCTTTCCTCCTCTCTTGGGTTGTGTGGCTCCTTTTTCCTCTCTTATCTTTCTTTGGGTTCGTATGGAGGGTTGTGGGAGTGTACAAGAGCTCTCAATCATGTTACCAAAGCATGTGGCTTACAAGAGAGCATGGGAGACATTGGTTTGCAATCAAATGTGAGGTGGACCTCCACCTTTATTTCCTTTTTGTAATGTATTGCTCTTAAGTCAACATGCTCGCCCCATATAGTCATCTCACTCATTTTTTTCTTTGTCTTGCAGGTACTCAAGTCATGTGGAGTGGTTCCCAATTGATCCCAATCAATTTGGGGTCCAAAATATCTACCAATACTTCCAAAAATGGGAAGATGGGTCCTATTGTTTTATCCTTTGTCAAAGATGTCTTTTGTACTCATCCTAATTTATTTAGAACAAGTCAACTCCCTACATAACATTATTGATCTCCAATATGTGTAGGCTCATCTCAATAATTTACTTGATGGATATCATAGAAGGAAAATCCCCCTCCCATTATTTAGTTCAATAATGTCAAAGATGGGGCTATAGGTATTTGTATTCTTCTCCAATCATTCTATCACTTATTTTGACATTTGTCATACATATTATTGGGCTACTAGCCGTGTGGGTCACTCCCGAGTGGGTCTAGGACGCCATTCTCGAATACTTGTTATTTTTAGCAGGTTGGGCCCAAAATAATATTTGGGCCGCCCGACCTTCCTCAAATTGTCTTGAAAGGTTAAGTAACAATATTTAAGTAATGTTGGGCTCTTATGTTCATTAATAAGGCCCAAATAAGTATTTGCAAAACCCGACACTAATATACGAGTTTGAACAGTACAATATTCAATCATGCACTACGTAAAACATAACTTGTTCTACAATTGTTTGGTAACACGGAAATTCAATACATAACTTTGAATCTTAAATTGAATTTTCTAGGACGCTCGGGTGCGGTGTCACATGTGTAGCTATTGACTTATATGTGTAATATGGGTCACAAATACATTTCAGCCCATTAGCACATTAGTAAGCCTTAAGTTGGACATCGTATAAAAGGAAGCTGACTTAAGGAAACCTACAGGTATCTACGAAGTAGACTAGCGCATATCAGCTTAGTGAGAGAGAAAGAGCTGAAGCTTTTGTTTTTTGATACCCTGTTATGAAGTTCGAAATCTTTTTAGGTATTGAGTCAAAGTTGTTTTATACTCTAATATATCATATTTCTGTTTGTTGATTGTTGAATACAGGGACAAACAGAAATGCTTAAAGCATGTCAGTATCCTTGTCCATTTCACGAACGTGTGAAACATATATTTAGTTGTATTTTATATAATCTTGTCGTATGTGGCACATGATCAAACATTGAATTCAATATTCCCACTGTTCGTTTGATTAAATGTTGATGTTATTATGTATGTTTACTTACCGAGTACTGTATGAATTATGTTCATGTACGCCTTGTACAACCACATGAGGGTGACATCATTTGATTGTATGGTGTTTGTCCACATGCTCAGATGCGGTATGGGACGGGACAATTAAGTGGAATCAGAGCCATCTCGCTTTCTAAACTATGTAATCAACCTCTCACATGCATTTTTGTAAAAGAAGTTTATCGAAACCATGATCAAAGAATTTTGGTACTTATAGAACTATTGGTATTCAAGTTACAGTGTCTCTAATTGTTAAGATGACACTTTTAGCAATTGGTATGGCGGCGATTTGAACCAATGAGTGTCTGTAGTACTTTTCCGTCAATTGCCATTGATGGGAGTATCAAGACTCGTCCAATTTTTCTTTCGGGAAATGAAGGGTAGACGCATGTCAACAAGGAACAATCGTAGAGTGCTTACGGAGTCAGTCGGACGAGATCACAAGCCTCTAGAGGTGGAGGTACGGGCCATAGGGATCGCCAAGCCCGAACAATGAGCGACAGGCATGTGAACTCAGTGTCTGATACCAGAGAAGATGACTCGACTTATGTTCCAGAGACGCGGCATGAGGAGTTCACGTGTGATGGGGTGATTTTGATATCGGTGATGAGGAAGATGACCACCGTTTTGACCAAATGGGGGAGGCACTTGAAAGGTACCAAAGAGAGAAGCATATAAGAGATCTTAGGCATCAAGCTAGGCATGCCTCTCAAGGAGGCTCAAGACATGGAAGTCGGCGAGCTTATAGGGCAGCTTTAGGAACATCCCAAGGAGGACATGGGGGGGGGGGGGGGTTGCGTGTTGGAATCTCCAAGTACCTCAAAGAGGTTGGATTTTTGGGGTGTAAATCCTTTGCTGACACTAAGGACATTATTGATGCATCCAATTGGATTAAGAAGCTTAAAGATGCGGCTCGGAATTGCAAAGAACGCCTAATGTAAAGTTGCGTGTTGCTGCATGATTGCTCGAAGGGGTAGTTTCTACTTAGTGGGAAAGCATGGAAGGGGAGTTCTATGGTGTCGTTTATGGTACAGCTTTGAGCAAGAATTCTATGAACAGGAGTATAACGTGTTGGTCTCCCTTTAAAAGGTAACAATTTCACTTGGTCTGGGTTTAGATTTAACGGAAAAACATGGAGACGTGTTGACAGGGTACTCTTTAATGAAAAATTCTTGGACATGTTTGACCAAATTCTTGTTAGCCACCTACAGACCACCCTCCTTATCCTATGCAAAACCTTAACCCCCCCACAGGCCCCAAACCCTTCAAATTCCAAACAAATGTGGATTAAACGCCATATCTTCCTTGAAGTAGTTAAAACAATCTGGAACTCTAAAAAATCTGGAGGGGGTATGAGAGGACTGTGCTCAAAGCTTCAGACCCTCAAACATGATCTTAATGCCTATAATAAAGACACTCTTGGAAACATTTTTTATGACATCAAGACAATTGAAGAACAAGTTGATGTGGCAGAAACCACCTATGACAACAACCCCACCCCACTCAACATGATGCTTTGGTCCCAAGCTAGAGCTACTCTTATGGCTAAAATCAAAGCTCAGGCCAGCTTTTGGAAACATAAAACACACATCCAATGGCTTAAAGAAGGTGAGAACAACTCCAAATTCTTCCATTCATCTGTAAAGCAAAGGAAAACAAGAATGCAAATCCATATTATTAAGGACATAAATGGCTCATACCTCACAGATCAAGAATCTAATAGCCAAACAACCATCAATTTCTTTCAACACCTCTACATTGCATCTCAAATTAAAGTGAATGAGTCACGGCTGCCAAAATAAACCAAACTTGATCACTGATTGTGACAATCAATATCTTAGCAAATTGCCTGATCTTGAAGAAGTGAAAATGGCAGTTTGGAGTTTAAACAAAAATGGGACTCTAGGTCCAGATGGATTAAACAAAACAAATCAGAACCTGTTGGGATATTGTGAAACAAGATATGCTAATAGCAGTTCAAGGCTTCTTCCTAGAAAACCACATCCCTTAAGCTCTCCCCGGTACACTCATTACTCCCATTCCTAAGATCGATAATCCTAAATCCTTCTCGGATTACAGACCTATCTGCACTAAAGTCTTGGCTGACAGGCTATTCTCAACCCTACCAAACCTTATTTCCATTGAATAGGCTGGCTTCATGAGCAATAGATAAATTGATTACCATATACTCATAGCTCAAGAGCTTACTCATGCCATTAGATCGGAGCCAGTTTGAGCCCTGACTGGTGCCGATTCACCCTTGGGCAGTTTCTACTTCGTTTTTGCTCAAAATTGAGGCGGGAATGTCGTCGGTCGACCCGTACATGCTTCCTAAAGCTTTTAACACTTATGTACATGACAAAAGACAAGTGTAATAAAATGATTACCTGCAACAGAGTCGGGGTTGGCCCGAGCATCGCTCTCGGTCATCGCATAGACCCTCGCCTGGGTCCCACATTGGTTGACAGACACGTTTTTGCTCGGTGATGGCGCCGCACGGTTCCTCCCCGTTGTGAGCCCTCCCCCAACTCCCGATGCGTTCCCTTGCGCCAATTGAGGGAAATTTTCCTTCATATGGCCCACGTTCCCACACTTGAAACACCTGGGTGGTTCATTACACTTCCTAAAGTGCTGTTTAGAGCAATTGGGACATCTAGGTGCTCCCGAGTCCTGTGGCCTAGGTTCATGCCACTTCGCATCCTAATTCTTCTTTGTCGGCGACGGCGGTGCCTTGAATGAACCACCACCACCACCATGGTTTTTTTTGGGAATGATCCGATTGTCCTGATCTGTTCTATTTCTTTTTCTTCGCCTCCTCGGCGTCTCTTGGCTTCTTCTCATTCCATTGGGTTTCCCCAAGAAGGCCTTGCTCCACCACCTCGCTGAAGTTCATGTGACGTGAGTAAGTAGCCCTATCGCGGATGTCCCAGAGTAGTAAGGCATCCCAAACATGTTCAGTCCTGCAGTCCTCATCGGCCGCATCTTCTGGTAAGAACCTATACAGGGTTCTAGATTCATGTTCCAACTGCTTAACAGTGCCACCTTCCTTTTGATTGAGATTAGTGTACTCCCTCCGCTTCACATTGACTTCATAATCGAAGTAATAATATTGAGCATAAAACTTCTGCTCAAAGTTTTCCCATGAGATAGTCCCACAATATTTTCCTTCTACACTTTCCCACAATGTAGAAGTTATCCCCTCAAGCAATCGTGAAGAAACAATCAACTTCACATCCGATGTGATTTGCATGTCCCTCGATGCATCCTTCAGCTTCTTGATCCCATCGACAGTAATGATAATGTCTCTGGTGCCGCCGAAGGAATTAACTTTATTCACCACACTTTTTCCTCCTTTTCCCCCTTTTAAACTTCCATATTGGGCCTCTTGAGCTTGAGCTCGAATTTAGCTATGGAGATGGTAATATGCAGAGCTTCCTTTCTTTTTTCCTTTGGTCTTGGTTGATCTATTGAGGGGGAAGGGTAGGGATACAACTCTTGTCTCATTTGGGCAATGAGTGAAAGAAAAGAGGACCCCATGTTTTGTTTTGATTCATCTCAAATTACACCTCACCCATCTCATAGCCCGTTCCCACACCTCCTTGCTTTTTTTGCCAAGATATTTACGTGGGGTGGCCCACTCATCTGGGAGGTCATCCCTTAATGCCCCGAAGTGTACAATCGGCCCCTTCAGTTGTATTTCTCGAGCTGTTTTAATTGCATTTTATTTTATCGGGTCAAATAAAATATATATCATGTCTCAATCATTATGAGCATTTAGAATGAAAATGCATTCCACAAATTTAATTTAGAACTCCCCATAATTTATTACGGGTTGTTTTCTAAAGAAATGCTGATATAGCTGTATAGGTAATTTGGGCCTGTTTGACTAGCCGGTCAACTCTATGCCCTTCCCATGGCCCAACTTGGATATCCACCGCCATATACATGTTATATAGACCAAGATGAATATAATATGTGGCCCCAAAAATATCGGACGGTCCCCGCTCCCGGTGTGGGCCCCATGTGCAGTTTACTATTCACGTAAAAGTAATAACAAAAAGTTACAGCCTCGCAAATTCATTACTCGTTTCTCAAAGTTCATACATATATACACAAAAGTAAATATAATTAGGGATAGTGTTACACAAGCATTATCCTTAAGCTTGACATGACCAAAGCATTCTTTCTAAGGATTTCACCCAAGGTGTGCTTGCTAATTTGGATTCTTTTACCACACGATCTCTATTATCTTGGGCAACTTAAAGGCCACCTTCCTATCAGTCTTAATCAATGGCGCCCATGTGGGTTTCTTTCAGCCAAGTAGATGGGTGAAACAATGAGACCCCCTCTCTCCTTACATATTTACCATAGCTTATGAGTTTTTTTCTAGAGGTTTCAACAAACTGGGAGAGGCTGGTCCCATCAAATCCTTTGATAGAGTATACGCGTCTAGACCCCATGACCCACATACTCCGAAACACCAACACCAAGCCAACTGATATCTGGTTGGTCCTCCATCAGCCAAGCCAACTGATATGTGGTTGGTCCTCCAACAAAAAAAAAGAACACACACATGTTATTAAATTGTAGAGCGTTTTACAACATATTGGTATCTATATCCATGTTACGAATGCATAACGTATGTGTATACGTCTGCATATTATGAATGTATAAAACACACATTTAATCACAAAGTATTTTATATAGTCCTATCTTATTACTCTGTATATGTGAACATACTTATTACACACTTCGTGACATCTTAAGGTTCTCACTTTTCTTTTTCGAATATTCCGAATAAAGGTCCTCATTTATATTTTAGGATTAATTCATCAATGACCTCGTTATATTATACACCGATCAAAACTTTTTCTCAAAATATACTCGAATCACTCTACTTGATTAGTATCTAAATAACCATGTCATTCTACTATGGAAATCTTTTAAACGAGAAGTATTACTATCTCAGCCTCACTAATATTGGGATGAAAGAGGGTGACACAATTATTAAGAAAAGTGAATTTATGTGATTGATATTGATTGATAAAGTAAGAATGAAGTAAAAATGCTTTATATTTACACAATATTTACCAATTGGGTATGAGATAATTTTAAAGTGATTTTTTGAAAAGGTAAAATGAGACAATATAAGTGGAACAGAGGGAGTATATAATTCACCAATAAAATCACAACATCGGTGTCAATTTGGTGGAACTTCGGTGAAATTAAAAGATTAAAATAATTTAGGGTCAATATGATATCAACTTGGGTCCATAGCTCAGTGGTAGAGCATTTGACTGCAGATCAAGAGGTCACCGGTTCGAACCCGGTTGGGCCCTTTTTTTGTTTGTGTAAGTTCTCCACAAATGGAATACTTTACAATTACGCAAAACAAAAATAATGGCGTCGCCCGGGTTCGAACCGGAGACCTTCAGTGTGTTAGACTGACGTGATAACCAACTACACCACGACACCGTGTTGTTACATTTGAGAACAGTTAATTTATAAACATTAACAATTATTATAAGTTCTGTTCACTAAGGCTCATTCAGTCATTTGGCCTCCCTCAGTCATTGGTGTTTCGGTCAAAATTTGATCCTCAAACCCTATTCGTTCATTTTCCCTCTCTTTCTCTCTCGATTTTCAGAAATGGTGGCAGATGCATCCCTAGACATGTCCCTCGACGATCTAATTAAGAAGAATAGAAATTCAGGCGGAGGAAATTTTCGGGGGAGAGGACGCGGAGCTGGCCCGGGACCCGTTCGCCGGAATTCCAACCGCCCAGCCAGCCGATCTGCGCCGTACAGTACCCCTAAGGTTTACTCTTTTATCTCCATAGCGCACATTTCTTCATTAGTGTGTGCTTTACATTGAATGCGTATATACTTGTGTGTTTGTTTTTACTTTACTTTTGAAATTGTATCTGCTCGATGCCCAGGATGTAGCTTGGGATCATGACATGTTTGTGGCGGCTCAACCAATACCGTTTCCCGGGCAATTTAGTGGGGGTGGGGGTAGAGCATCTTCAATAGAGACTGGCACTAAGCTCTACATCTCCAACCTAGAGTACGGTGTCTCAAACGAAGACATCAAGGTAATTACTTCCCTTTCATCATCAATCATCATCTCTGATGTAATTACCACTTTAGTTTCGGTTAGAGGTAGATGTAAGTGTAAATGAAGTGATGTGTATTTGAATGACTGATTTATAGCCAATCTGGCTGCATATAGAATGAACATATTTTTATCTGACATTAGTAGATTTAATGAAGTGTCTAGTGATGAATGGGTTTCCATAATAAAGGCTGAAGTGGTAATCCTGTCGGGGATGGTAATGACATTAGTGCTAAAAGTTGTTTATCTGGTTGGGAAATCCAGAGATTCATTTCGTCCATGTGTCTAGCCTCATTTCCTCTCCTTTACAATCTTACAAAATGGAATAATATTATTCAGTTTACTTTGCTGATGCACTAAACTGCCCATTTCATCAGATATATAGTTTACATTATGTTTTCCATATGCTGTCGTTGGGTGTCAGTCTAGTTTGATTAAGTAGCTAAAGCATGCTTCTTGTAGTTTTACGCAATTTTTAGTGTGTAGAATATTGACAAATCAATTTGAATGGATGTGATGTGACTTTGTTTATTGCAGGAACTCTTTGCTGAGGTTGGTGACCTGAAAAGATATTCAATTCATTATGATAGGAGTGGGAGATCAAAGGTACATCTCTGGATAAATAGACAATACAGTTTGATGGGCTATGTATTAGTTCATCATCATCATCATCATTACCCCAATGCTGCGAAGGCTCCCACCTATGGTGGAGTAAGGGGGGTCGGATGTATGCAGTCATACCCCTGTGATGGGCTATGTATTAGTTCTGTTAAATAAATTAAAAAAGCTTTTTTCTAGGGAACAGCAGAAGTTGTCTTTTCGCGTCGACAAGATGCAATATCAGCTGTGAAAAGGTACAATAATGTTCAACTGGATGGCAAACCTATGAAGATAGAGATGGTAGGAACAAACATTGTGACACCTCCTCCTGTTCAACCTGCATTTGGTGGTGCCTTTGGAGCTTTCAGTGTAATTCCTAGAAGGTTTGTCATATTTCATTGGTTTCAACTATTCTTTTTGGTTATACAATTTGTTGAGATTATTTTTATCCAATACTGTCCTGGTGCTTTATATTTCATATCCCTTTCAATATTTAATGCACTTGCGTATTCTTTAAAACCAAATTAATCCAGAGTATTTTGTTTTAGAAAAGAGTTCACCTCAATTAGTTTTGACATATACTGCCGTCCGAACCTATCTATTTGAGGTGCTTTCAGATGGAATATTTTGATGATTTTTTTGAAGATGTTCTTCATGAAGTGCATATTATGTCCATAAAGTCCAGCTTCAAATTCAACCGAGAAGTTAGTTAAATAAATTATTTAAAAACACTGCTTTTTTATATACATTTCGACGCAATGTTTTTCAGTAATTTATTTAATTGACCTCGTGCTTGAATTTTAAGCTAAAATTTTGTGGACATAATCTATACTTCATCAAGAACATGCTCACAAAACATCATCAATTTTTTTTGCCCGGAAGCATCTCAAATGGGCGAGTTTGGACGGCGGTTCCTGACAGAACTAGAACTACCTAACAAGATCATTACTCTTTGTTTTAATAGACAACCCTTTCCTTTCAACATTTATACAACGTGGTATATGACATGGACTCTACAACAACAACATCCAAGCCTTAGTCCCAAAATATTTTGGGGTCGACTAACATAAATCAATACATGATATCAGAGCAGTGATATTCATATTTCAAGCCATGTCCTAATGTTTTTTGGACTGGTCTATAAGCTTTCTCTAATTTTTTTCAAAATTTCGTGTCCGAAATATTACATTTGGTCTATTCTTAATGTTTCTGGTCCAGTCTAATCCAATGTAAATGTTGGTCCCAATTACACAAGGAACAGTCTAGGGGGGGGGGGTGAATAGACTGTTCTGGTTTTTAACTTTTTCAAATTCAAACCGAGAAGTTAGTTAAATAACTTATTTAAAAACACTGCTTTTTTATATACATTTCGACGCAATGTTTTTCAGTAATTTATTTAATTGACCTCGTGCTTGAATTTTAAGCTAAAATTTTGTGGACATAATCTATACTTCATCAAGAACATGCTCACAAAACATCATCAATTTTTTTTGCCCGGAAGCATCTCAAATGGGCGAGTTTGGACGGCGGTTCCTGACAGAACTAGAACTACCTAACAAGATCATTACTCTTTGTTTTAATAGACAACCCTTTCCTTTCAACATTTATACAACGTGGTATAGGACATGGACTCTACAACAACAACAACATCCAAGCCTTAGTCCCAAAATATTTTGGGGTCGACTAACATAAATCAATACATGATATCAGAGCAGTGATATTCATATTTCAAGCCATGTCCTAATGTTTTTTGGACTGGTCTATAAGCTTTCTTTAATTTTTTTCAAAATTTCGTGTCCGAAATATTACATTTGGTCTATTCTTAATGTTTCTGGTCCAGTCTAATCCAATGTAAATATTGGTCCCAATTACACAAGGAACAGTCTAGAGGGGGGGTGAATAGACTGTTCTGGTTTTTAACTTTTTCAAGTCTATGTACCAGACTTAACAGGATAGTCTGTTCTTAAGTAGAACAAACCGGCAGCGGATGATGTTCTAGTAGGGGTTCTGTTCAGGTAGCCTCAAATACTTACTAAGGCAGTTGGCCTTTTGTCAACTCTTGAGACCAGATCTGCTGAACACAGAGTCCAAGTCTTTTAGAGTCAAACAGTTAGAATCTAAACAAGTATTAAATGCAGTAAGTAAAGGACACCAGTGATTTTTATAGTGTTTCAAGGAAAAACGTGTTCCTTTAGTCCACTGTTCCACTAAGCTTGTAAAGGATCAAATTACAACGCCTTAATCCTAGCACTTAAGAAGCTCTCCACGTCTTCTTCAAGCCTAGTTGTCACCCGAGATGCACTTCCTTATGACTGGTCCTTTTCACTAAGTCTTCTTTGAAGTATCCCCACTTCACTACTCCAATTACTTTGGACGTCCTTCTTAAACAAGAAGACTATTTTAGAACAATGATTTTTCCAACGTTGCTTCGTTACCGGAGATGAGGAGTTGAAGCTTTTGAAGTGTTGAAGAACTGGAGGAACTATGCATTTTTGTTGGGGGAAGAAGACGTGAAAGTAAATATTTTCGGGAAAAGGGTCAGATAGGCCATCGAACTTACATAAAAAGGTCAAATAAGCCCTTATATAGGGGGTTCTGTCCGGCCGTCGCCATTTGGGGCAGTTCCCGGTGGATTTTTTTGATGAATTTTTTTTAGCATCTTATTCATTAAGTCTAGTTTACTCATACCAAATTTCAACTAAAACTACAAGATAAATGAAAACTACAAGCTGAAAAAGAAGAAAGAACGTGGGAAGATGAAGAAGAAGACGACACCTTATGGCTTCGTTGAATGTGTTTTAGAGCTGTGCATGTTGCACAAGACTTTTCCCACGACTAAGTATGGTTTAAGTTGTGTTTACCTATTATTTGGACGGGCTAAATCTTATTATTAGTATGGGCTTATTATTTAAAATAGGATCAAACAAAAAAATTAGGCTGATAAACCTTTCCCAGCCCAGGCGACTAAAGCGTGCGCTTTTCTCGCTTCGGCGCTTCTGCGCTTTATGCGCCTAAGCTGCGCCTGAGACAGGAGGGTGCGCCTGGTCATCTTTCAAGCGCTAGACCTCTATTGCGCTGCGCCTGGTGCGTTTAAGCGCTGAAGCGCTCTACTTTGACAACCTTGTTTAAATGTAAAACTTTAAAATGTAAACTAAATATACTTTTTAACTACTACCACCTCCATCCCATTAACACTGTGACATGAAAATGTGGTGCAATTATAAAGAAAAGTGAGTTTATGTGGTTAATATTGAATTAATAAAGTAAGAATAATGTAAGAATGATGTAGAACTACAAAACTTTATCAAATTTGATATGGGACAATCTTAGTGCGATAGACGGAAAAATGAGACAATCTTAACGGGGCGGAGAAAATAAATAATTTTTATACCTACTATTTATTTATATCCTGACCTCTTTTAAATTTCTAAAATGGGTCCGGAACAGGTAAACATATTTAATTTATCCACACCTACGAATAATGAGGCAAATCTGGTTCATATCCGGGTCGAAACCTGATCCTTTGATAGACCTAATTGTATTAGAGGATCTCCAATACATAAAGGTACCCCTTGTTATTTTATTCGCGTATAGTTCACATATAATTCATCAAAACGTAGAACTATGATATTCCCGTTTATGAATTTTTCAACAATTCGGAAAAAATTCACATTCCTTAAAGGATAAAGTGGCAAAACTAATCCGAAGTGTCTAGTTGCCCAATACTATTTATTATTCTTAAGAAACTAGTATGCCCTGTTTGTTAGTTAATTATTTAAGTCAGTAAGTCTCTATCAGGTTTTCTAAAAATGAAAATCAACTTTCATTCATATTAGTTTATTAAATCAAATTTATGCCCTTTTTTGTCCCGTTTGACTTTGTCAATGTTCTAAATTTAAAGAATTTATGTTTATTTTTTATTTTTTATCATCAAATTTACTATTTGAAAAAAGTTTTAATGCTGATTACTTCAGATTTTATATCGTTTCCCCCTGTTTTTACGCTATTGTTTCATTTAAAGTTATGTGAACTTGATGTTATTCCTCTCCTTGATTTGAGATTTATTTTTACATGGCCTGATTGCAATAGAAAGTTTGAAGTTGGTATAATTTGATTTAAAGTTGGTGTTTTTATTGTAGTTATTACTTGTTATACAGTTATATCTATGAATTCAATTTTTTTTACTCGAAGAAAGTACATCTTAAACTGTTGAAGAAGTTTGTCCCATATGTTAAATTACTCATTATATTATTAATTGGTATATAAGACACTTATCATATGCCATATTTTAAAATTGTGAAACGTGTAAAACGTGTATGTATCTGGATCGAGGTAAGGGTCAGATTGGTACTCGAAGTTGCATAAAAAGGGTCAAATAAGTCCTTATATAGGAGGCTTTGTCTGGCCGTCGTCATTTTGGGCGGTTCCCGGTGGATTTTTTTAACGAATTTTTTTGAGCATCTTATTCATTACCTCTAGTTCACTCATACCAAATTTCAGCTAAAAATTCAATCGGGAAGACATTCAAATGAATTCTTGAAGATAACTGCGCAGTTAAAAGCGTAGTTATCTTCAAGAATTCATTTGAATGCCTTCCCGATTGAAGTTTTTGCTGAAATTTGGTATGAGTAAACTAGACTTAATGAATAAGATGCTCAAAAAATTTCATCAAAAAATTCCACCAGGAACCGCCTCAAATGGCGATGGACGGACAGTAAGGACTTATTTGACCCTTTTTAAGCAAATTCGAGTACCAATCTGACCCTTACCTCTATCTGGATCTATGTCATGAGCACATAAAACATGTGTGTAGCCGTAATTTATGTAATCGTACTGTAAATACACGAACAGACGTACTATTGTATTATTCACGATCCGTATACTACTAACAAAGTTTAGGTATACTTCGCTAGGTATCATAAAAAATCACTTCGAACTTTCGTTTCCTTGTTTTCTTGCAAAATCCACAAATCCTTTAAACCAACCAAATACCCGAATATTTGTCTTATCTTTCTTTTCACTTTGCATTTTCACAAGCTTGTTCTAAAATACCGGAAACTGTTTGATGTACTCATGTTTCTGAGTTTTGGATTTGAACAGTGGTCCTGGACGGGGTGATGTTTTTGGAAGACCACGTGGTGGCCGGGGAAGGGGTGGACAAGGTGGGTTTCGAGGAAGAGGTCGGGGACAAGGTAGAGGCCGTGGAGGGGAGAAAATATCTGCGGAAGACCTTGATGCAGAGTTGGAGAAGTACCATTCGGAATCGATGCAAGAAAATTGATCCATTCCCTGACATCATATCGTTGTTTCTATACAGTTTGTGTAACTATTGTGCCAATTTGTACTTGATGAATTCATCGAGCTTTCTCGAGCCTTTTCGCCTCATAGATTCCCATTCAAATGTTTATGCACTTTGGCACTTATTATTAACTAACTGGCGGTGGCACATTGTGTTGATTTGGTGACTACCATGGCTTATTGCCTTACCCATAAGGCCATAAGTCAACAAAATCACTGACCTCTTTTCAATGGATACATTATTGGTAAACATATATCTAAAAATGGAGTAAAGGGTCAGATTGGTCCTCGAAATTGCATAAAAAGGGTAAACTAAGTTCTTACTGTTCGGCCGTCGCCATTTGGGGCGGTTTCTGGTGGAATTTTTTGATTAACTTTTTTAAGCATCTTATTCTAGTGCTGGACTCGGGCCGGGTGGCCCGACCTGGAACCGGCCCGGGACGGGTATTGGGCTGAACCGGCCCGGTCAGTGACCGGTCCGGGTAGGCCCGGCCCGGGGGGTTCCCGGTGCGGGCTCGGGTCACCCAAAAGCCGAACCGGCCCGGTTCTGGGCTTTTTTAACTTTTTCTTTTTCATTTTTTTTAACTTTTCGGGTTGGGCTGGGTATTTTGGGCCATTTGGGGTGGTTTGGGGGGTTGGAGGGTGGGGGGTTAATTAGGAAAAGGAAAAAAAAAATTGAACCGAGGCCCGCCCCGACCCGGACCCGGACCAGACCCGGTGGCTACCTGGGCCGGTCCCGGGCCCACCTATTCAGAATCGGCGGCCCGCACGGGCTTAGGCCCGGCCCGGACCCGAACCGGCCCGAGTCCAGGACTATCTTATTCATTAAATCTAGTTTACTCATTCAAATTTCAGCTAAAACTTCAATCGGGAAGACACTCAAATGAATTCTTGAAGATAACTACGCATTTATCTTCAAGAATTTATTTGAATGTCTTCACGATTGAAGTTTTAGCTGAAATTTGGTATGAGTAAATTAGACTTAATGAATAAGATGCTCAAAACTGTCCCAAATAGCGACGGTCGGACAGAGCCTCCTATATAAGGACTTATTTGACTTTTTTATGCAACTTCCATATCAATTTGATCCTTTACTCTTAAAAATGCAAAAAAGTGGTAACCCATAACATAATGTTCAACTGCACTTGCACATACATAAATGAGTATTATGCCTTCGCACAATCGCACATACATCCATGGGTTAACCGTTAACGCCTTGGTTGTGATATTGGATTTGAAACCTTTTCTCACAATGAGTATTATGCTTTTGAATTTTAACACCACATTAGAGTTTGGACCGGAATTAACACAAATACACAATGTGCCACCGCCAGTTATTTTAACACATTTCAGTTTATCATTTTTGAAATTATGAGTTTTAGTTGGATTGATTCTGTTATATTATAAAAAAGTTATATTTGAAAGGCTAAAGCGTCAAATAGGTACATGAACTAACTTAAAGGGTTCAATTAGCCCCTTATATAGGATGTTCTGCCTGGCCGTCGCCAATTGGGGCGGTTTTTGGTGGAATTTTTTTGATGGAATTTTTTGAGCATCTTCTTCATTAAGTCTAGTTTACTCATATCAAATTTCATCTAAAAATTAAATCGAGAAGGCAGTCAAATGATTTTGGGATAAGGGTCAGATAGGGCCTCGAACTCGAAAAAAAATGTCAAATAAGGTCATATTTAGGATGCTCTGTCCCGCCGACGCCATTTGGGGTGGTTCCCGATGGAATTTTTTGATGAAATTTTTTGAGCATCTTCCTCATTAAGTCTAGTTTACTCATACCAAATTTCACCTAAAAATGCAACCGGGAAGGTAGTCAAATGATTTTCCGAAATGTACGAGGTTGTTTAACTTCACAATTATCTTCAAAAAATCATTTGACTACCTTCCCGGTTGAATTTTTTGCTGAAATTTGGTATGGGTAAACTAGACTTAATGAGGAAGATGCTCAAAAAAATTCATCAAAAAATGGCATCTGGAACCGCCCCAAATGGCGTCGGCCGGACAGAGCATCCTAAATATGACCTTATTTGACATTTTTTTTCGAGTTCGAGACCCTATCTGACCCTTATCCCAATGATTTTTTAACTCTGATTGGAACTGTTTTTGAGGATTGGAACAAGAACTCAAATCTGGTTCAACTGGTTAGACACTTAGACTTATTTCCAGTTCCATGTTTAATAATAATATGATACGTGGTATATAGTTTTTATTTGAAAACCAGTTCAACCGACTTGTTTGGAACTCATTTCCATTCCCACTACCAGTTCATACTTTTGGCCTTTTGGGAGGTTCAGATGACTGGCTAGTGTCGACTCCTAGGCTCCTAGCATGAACACATTCTCAAGCGAAGAGGCAAAACAATGAATATATAACACAGCATGTACTGCCTCAGTTTGTTGACTCCAGCACCAATAAATTCAAATCAGTGTCGAAACTATAACACAAAATTATAACTTTTACCCATTTCCTCCAGCTTACAACAGTTTATGTGACCATACATTTTTATAGCACTACTGAGAAGAAACTTAAAAAATATGCTCTGCTGGTTTTATCTTTCTTTTGGTTTTCTTAATCTTTCCCAAACAGAGAAGATCAATCTCAGAATTGCGTAAAACACTGCCATGATGCATGCCTTTACAAAGTTCCAACACGAAGCAGGCCAGTACCAAGGGTATAGCAATCGAAAGAAGATACTTATTAAGTGTCTAGGATACCTACCAACCTGCACAGCGGAAGCACCAAATATGTCATTTCAACAACCACCACATGCTGTCCAATTCACAATTTTAAAAACATCCATAAAGCATTACAGAAGTCCAGAATGCAAAAAAGGAAAGCTATTTGAGCAAAAACGAGATAGTAATTGTCACCCAATAGTCTAATATGCCCTTGTATTTTCAGTCACTTAGTGCACACAAGTCAATGGCTCACTGACCACTGCGGCCACCAGAGGTTCACTGACCAGGGAAAAGGTGAATGATGAACCGTAATAGGGGTCAGTGAGACATTGATTTCTGATAAATAGTTGAACGAGTGGAAGGCAGCGGGCTGCCACTGGCATCACAGGCCAACGGAAACATGAATGGGGGAAATGAGCATGGGTCTGTTGGTCACATGACATATTTAAAGCGCTATGAGTTTGTTAGTCCTATTTATAGGAAGATACTACTCCTTCCATCCCAAATTAGTTGTCATTGTAGCATTTTTCTTTGTCCCGAAAAAAGTCATTTTTTGGAGATCAATACATATTTGTATTAATCTCCCAAACCGGTCCTCATTGACTTTTTACATAAGCAATGCTATATTGCCTTGAAAAGATATAAGAAGCATTTAATGTTGGACCTTTATAAGAATATGAATATTCTTTAATATGTGAGCACATTTCTAAAACTTCAGTTAAATTATAATTGAGTATGTGGTAGTCCTCACAGGAAAAAGCAGATTTAGGGACTCCCAGGCAGCATGGCGAACTGCTCGTGTAGGATACATAGGAGCACCCGGGCTTGTGAAGCTGTACAGACAAGTTTTCAGTCTCGTGCTTGTTGCCATTCTCAATTCTAACCCTGAAGAATATATTATATCTTAAAATATGTAGTGGCTTCCTACATCAACGAAGGTTTTTCATAACTACTATTAAAAAGTACATACCACTAAAAACTTTCATCTGGGACAAGTAATACAACAACACCGGCTCAACCTTCAGTTTCTGAAGCTGTTATTGGTATAAATAAATAAAATCCAGGAAAAACTAAATTCGGTTAAAAGAAATTCAAGTTAACATTTATCTATACTATTAGTGAGTGTTTTCTTTTGCTTAAAAAAGTATTTTTGAGCTTTTAACCTTAAAAAAAGCTAAAAATAGTGTTATCAAACAAGAACTTCTGCTTAATTAGTCTTTTTACAAAACACTAGCCTTTACTTTTTCAAATCACTTTTCTCTTCAAATACTACCATCATTTACTATATAAACTTTGACTGACGGCTTTTCTTAGACCACGGCTTATTTTGGGAATTATTTTTAACCCAACAGTACTTTGCGAATTATTTATTTAATTAGCATTATTCAGGGAAAAAAACTCTCTCAAAAGTAGAAGCAAACGCAAACACTCTTTTTTTAGCCTTTCTATATAATAAAATATCTGAATAAAATGATTTGGAACATGTATCTAAACTTTATTTATCAAGTATGAACCAGTTAATTTTCCCTAAAAGTTTTCTTCCCTTTTGAATTTCCGCACTATTCTTTCCCAGAATTTTCCGTGTTCCAACGGGCCCTTAGAGTAAAATATCTCTTACCTGATCAGCTAATTCAGTCACAAAAATATCAGCTGGACCACCAATCAAGAAAGCATTTGGATAATCAGGAAATTGCTTAAAGAAGCTTTCCAGCTGTTCAACTGTGAGCAAACAAGGAGCAACTAAGCAAGTTTGTCTGAGCCTCTAATGCAAAACAGTTAGGTTCTTTGCTTACCTGAGTCGTAGAAAAGAAGAAACCTTGAAAGGAGGAGAAACAAACTGCGTTGAGCCTGAAGACGGTTCAAGACGAGGCATGATAGTGGTTCTTAAGAAAATGCTCCTTAGGCAAGCCTATTAAAGGCCCGTTTGGTCCCATTTCAGACTAATAACTAAGCCAAAAGCTACTAATTGTGATTATTCTACTTATTTGCTGATAAGCGGAATAAGCCAACTAAGGCTGCCAAACGGAGCATATAACTAACTATTTCATCAAACAAGAATCAGCAATAAATTTAGACCTGCAAGGGTATCTTCTTCAACCGATCAGGAAGAAGAGAGACTTCCACAAGAAGATACTGCAGCCAGTTTAAAGAACATATGAATGTTAAAACATTTCATTGCGATATAACAGTTTTGCACATCCACTGTATCTCACCCGAAAGAGACTCTGAAACCGTCTTGTGTTTGTTTGAATGTCAATCCTGGAATATTATGACAATGAGAACATTTGTATATGTTTCTATCTTCCACATAAAAAACAAAATCACTTTGGTATGTTTAGACCTCACAATAATAAGTAGCTTTAAAGGGAAACAAAATGCTAACGATAGTTGTTTTCTTGTGTTGAATTTTATCTGAGAAAACTCCAAGGAGAATGATAACTATTTAAAATTCTTTTTGATATGTTTTCTATATTTTATTAAAGATTTTGCTACTCTCTCACTTCTGAAATGTAAGATACATTTGGGTTTCAGACGAGTTTTAAGAAAATAAATGATTAGTTGTATTTTTACAATTATAACCTTAAAAAAGTATGAAAAAGTAGTACGAGCCCACAAAAAGTAAAAAATTGAGATGATAGATTAAGGGATGAAGTAGGAAAGTAAATAGTTAGATGAGTTCAACCTTGCAAAATATTCATATTCTTGGAACAACCAAAAAATGAAATGGTATCTTACGAAAATGGGACAAAGGGTGTATAATTCTATTCTTTTAACATTTTATCTATATTGCACGGAAACACGAAAATCATGAGGAAGCATTTTATACATTTTCTTCGATATTCGCAAGAAGTTCCGTTACCCACAATAATTCTTTCGGAGACATTTAAATACAACAGTGCAAATATTGTGTATCTTCGACATTTTCATCATCAGTTTGAACCAATGTTTTATTTTCTCCTACATCTTATTTCACTCGAAATTTCCCATATAGTTTCCAAGCTCCAAAAAGACCCTTATAGTCCTCATAGTTTTATAAAAAAATTGATGAGTGAGTGAGTGTTAGGGAGTAGGAGGCAGATGGGCCGAGGCTCTAGGAGGAGGCAACTGGGTCGATGCTTCAGGAGGACTGGCCTCACCCATTATTAGTTTATTGTCGCTGTCAGTGGACCTAATTGGGTTGGGTTGACTGCTGGGTTTTATTACTTTATTTCATTCAATTGTTATTTCTAATAAACTGCTGGGCCTAGATAGCCATATTTTATTATTAGGTTACTGGGCCTAGATGGCCATTTTTATTATTAGGTTAAGGAGTATTTAAGGAGGTCTTGTGAACTGTTATTCATTATCGAGAATAAAGATTTAGTTTGAGCCTAAGGCTGGGGCAGACGTTAATATCGTCTGCTAGGGTTTTCTGCTTCCATCAATTTGGTCCGACCTGCCGGATCCTATCCACCGCCCCACGTTCATCATGACTCGTTCCACCGTTGATCAACGCATTGATGCGATAGAAGCGGACCAGAAGGACATCAGGGCAGAATTGCAATCCACCAACGCCAAGTTGGATGCTATCACGCAAACCCTAGACAAACTGGCGTAGAATGTTATGGCGTCGGGGGAACCGCTGGCTGATTCTGAGTCGGGAGGAGGAGGCACGGCTGACTCGCAGAACTCCCACAACCCTAGGTCTGTGACCGCGCCTCCGACGCTACCGGCGTTTGAGGGGGCAGACCCGATTGGATGGCTTGCCAGGGCCAATCAGCAGTTTGAAATCCATCAAACCCGACCTGAGTTGAAGGTGGCGTCGGCCATGGTAGCAATGGAGGGTCCTGCTTTGTACTGACTTTCTTGGACACGGTCGCGGAAACCAGACATAGCCTGGGAGGAGTTTTCACAAGCCCTTGTAGCCCGTTTTGATACTCGGTTCAAAAGGAGAATGTTCGAATGGTTGGCCGACGTTAAGCAGACAGTATTCGTGGATGACTATGTGAATTTGTTCGTGCAATTAGCCAGTCAGGTCCCAGGTTTGAGTGATGCCCACTACTTGGGGTACTTTATGAAAGGGCTACGGGACACCATTCGCAGTTCCTTACGGATGCTACGGCCAGCTGATTTGGAAGCTGCTACGCAGTTAGCAAGAGATATCGAAGAAGACTTGGCCGTACAATCCGGAGGGAGATCGGAACGGGGATACAACAATCAGCAGTGCCGTTCCAATAATTACACCAGAGTTGGCGGGTTTTCGGGATTCTCTTCCACGCCAGTTACTGGAAACCAAGGGGCAGCAGGAAGCACAACTTTCTCGCGATCTCCAGGTAGTACCTCGGGGTCCGGGTCAGCCATGAATGGCCAGTCGGAGAATCGCTCTCGGTTCACACGCCTCTCACCGCAGGAACTTGCAGACCTACGTGCAAAAGGGCTTTGTTCCGTTGCAAGAAGCCTTATACACCCGGGAATGAATGTCCCCTAAAACAGTTAAGAGTAATGGTTGTCGAGGAAGATGAGGAACTCGACCTCAACCAAACTGAATCTTTTATCCCGCCCGAAGAGGTCGAGCAGCTAGGGGAGCTAGGGGAACAGGAGGAGCACCAAGCAGCGGCTCTGGACTTACCCGTATATTCGATGGCGGGAATTTCTAGTCCCCGTACTATGCGACTCGAAGGCGTGATTGAGGGGTTCATAGTGATCATCTTGGTGGATTGTGGCGCAAGTCACAACTTTATTTCAGCCGCCCTTGTACCACGACTCAAATTAAAGGAAGAAAAGACAGGGAAGTTTGGTGTACAGCTAGGGGACGGTCGTCGCCAAGAATCAGAAGGGGTTTGCAAGGGGGTGTTGATCTTGCTACCGGGGTGCGAAGTTCGAACAGATTGTTATGTGTTTCCTTTGGGAGGAGTGGATGTTATACTGGTAGTAACCTGGCTAGCATCCTTGGGAGAGGTTCGGACCAACTGGGATATGATGACTATGTCATTTGACTGTCAGGGCAGGCCGGTAGTATTACGAGGAGACCCAGCACTCTACCGGAAACAGGTGGACCTACAAGCCCTGCTTTGGATCAGGGACATGGAATTTTGGGCAGTTGCAATAGAAGAAGAACCCGCCACTTTATTGTGGCGGGATGTGGAGCATGAGTGGTGCAGTTGGTTGGTCAGTCGGAAGATGATACGACATGGATTGGGGGTGCAGCAGTGCCAACAGCAGCTTCCTCACTCCAAACTTGGGGACAAGGTTGTTTTGGAGGGGGGGGAATTGTTAGGGAGTGGGGGGCAGATGGGCCGAGGCTCTAGGAGGAGGCAACTGGGCCGATGCTTCAAGAGGACTGGCCTCGCCCATTATTAGTTTACTGTCGCTGTCAGTGGACCTAATTGGGCTGGGTTGACTGCTGTGTTTTATTACTTTATTTCATTCAATTGTTACTCCCTCTGTATTTATATGTTCCCTACATTTGCTTTTGGCACAATATTTTAGGATAGAATAATAAGGGTAGTGAATAGTCTAGAAAAAGTAGGAGAGGGTGTGTAAAAGTGTGAAAGAAAAGATAAAAAGTAGATAAAGTAAGGGTAATTGAGTATTTTATAAAGGATAAACTTACCAAAAATGGAAGTGTAGGGAACTTTTAAATACATCCCAAAAAGGAAAGTGTAGGAAACTTTTAAATACGGAGGGAGTATTTCTAATAAACTGTTGGGCCTAGATGGCCATATTTTATTATATTATTAGGTTACTGGGCCTAGATGGCCATGTTTTATTATTAGGTTAAGATGTATTTAAGGAGGTCTTGTGAACTATTATTCATTATCGAGAATAAAGATTTAGTTTGAGCCTAAATCTGCTAACGTCTGCTAAGGTTTTCTGCTTCTATCAGTGAGTGACACACGCATGATTCTAGTAAAGTATAGCTCCAGAAATGACTAAATTCATACCAGAATACATTAGTAGCACCTTGAACCAGAGCTAATGAGTACCGAAGAAGGACTTCAGAATTGTCGTGTTCAACCTCAAACAACTGAAATAGACTGCATGCGTCTTAAAATGAGGGAATAATAGAAAATACAAACTAAAAAATGTTTCATGTTAATTCATCATCATGTTCACACGTGTACACAGGCATATGAGGAAACATGAACTTATGATGCACAAATTTGAGCTTAAATGCACGCACTTAACTTACCCACTTGTGAAACAAAAGGGTAAAGATATTAGAAGCAAAAGACTGGCTCCAAAGCTGAACAATCAAATCAAGGATTGCTTTCCCATTGTGGGATACAATAATGAAATGCTCAGCAAGCACATCATAGTAGCAAATTGGACCCTCTATCCTTTCCTTTGTAGCAGCTATTACATCTTCACTGCTGAAAATTATTTCTGTGCAATTACGTGGACATCATAAGACCCTGAATAGAGCATATTTACATTATGCACAGTGCGCACACAAAGCACCTAAACTAGAAAAGAGCACTGGTCCTTGATTTTAATAAGCAAAGATGCACATTCACCAGTTCCCTAGCCAATAGCCATGCATGGACACAGGTACGGTACACAAATCTACATTTTGTTAAAATGTGAGACAATGGTATGACAGGGTCACACTCACAGCGACTTACACACACAAACACACACTAACAATAATGCTTCAAGAAGGTCAAAGACACTTTTATTTAGAAAACACATGCTACTACTTGCCCCAAACCCCCACTTCCATATCCTGATATCATGAATAGGTGAAAAACAACTTCACAGTATGTCCTAGTGGTGCTTGTAGTGGATGAAAGTTCTTAGGCATAGCTTCCAGATCACTTTTGATACATCACTAAATGAAAGAAACAAACACATAGTAATAATAATAATAGAATAATAATGATAATAATAAACTTATAAACAAGGGGGAATTTGACTTTGTGCCCCACTTTTTGGGTGATATTGGACTTTGCACCCCATTTTGGAAAAAACGGCTTTGCACCCTATTTCACTTAAAAATCATTTGACTTTGCACCCCATTGAGAAAATTTTATTCACAAATGTTATGTTATATGATGGGTGCAAAGTCAATGTTTTTTCAAAATGGGGTGCAAAGTCCAATATCACCCAAAAAGTGGGGTGGAGAGTCAAATCCCCCTAATAAACAACAACAACAATAATAAGAGATACCAACATCAAAGAATTAGTGACTAACAAAATCATGTAATAAAAAAGTTTTCCATGTGTGTATCTTCTCCAGATGATACTAGATGACTTCTCCAATTAGCTGCACTGCCAATACTAGATCCTATATTTCTAATACCAGCTACTTTATCTCCATGCTAAAAAGGAATAAACCATATTCATGGATTAGGGATCCATTTACAATTGAGTGATGCTGCAGTAGTGCAGTGTGATGGCTCTAAACCATTGTAATCAATAAATTATATATAATTGCATGTACTGTGCAGCTTATTTTGCAGCCTGATATTCAACAGAAATAAAAATACGAGATATTCAAGTTATGCCATTAGAGCAAAAATGAAGGAGGGGCCAAGGAGGCCATATCTTATCACGGTGAAATCACTTCACATAACTCACTCTTAGTTATCAGTTATCACTTATTAGTTCCCTAAGTATAGTTTAATGGAAAATGTCCTTACACTAAAGAAAAATATGGCCATTGCCCCTATGCCAGGATTTTACTTTGCAGGGGAAAGGTAATTTTTCCAGATTTCGAGGGGTGAAGTTTAAAAGTTGTATGCAGGTTATACATAAAAAGATGAATACGTAATAAAATATTAAAAGAATTAGTAGGCCGGGTCGAGGTGGAGTAGGATGCCCCCACCGCCCCCTTTGGCTCTCTGCCTATACACTATAGGCTGGACACTAAATGCCCCAGGTGAACATTAATTGTATTTGATCCATACTGAACAAAGTATATATGAAGGGAGAGAAAAAGTAGTCACCTTTTGCTCGATCGTCTACTTCCAAAGCTATGTCTGCGAACAGTTCTTGCAACAAATCGCGCGTCTGAGAAGGCGGTGTCAATGCCTGAAAAACAAAATTCACACGTTTCAATAACTTATAAACATATAAGTAATGAAGTCGAATGCAACAAAAGTACAAGAAGAGCAGAATCACAAAATGCCGAATTTGAAATACAATAAATCGATACAAATGTTCATACGCGTTGAAGCTTCTTCTCGATCTCCTGAGAGAGTGCAGTGATGTGAGATGAGCTTGGATGCGTTGAGACGGGAGGCATGTTTGATCAAGCTCCGCTTCTCCAGAACATTTGAGCATTAGATACACGCGAAGAACCCCAGAAAACTGCCCTTGCCACTCCGATCCAAACAAGATTATTTCGATTCAATTTACGGAGAACAGGACTTTCCAGTAGTGGGATCATTTACCGAGAGATACGTATTCATATTGTACGACTACAATATTCAAAGATTGCAAAGATGGATTAGGAGAGTGCCGTGGAAGGGAAGGAATTTCTGGAGATTTTTCATCCGAATGGAAAAGACAGGCGGGCAAGTGGCAGAAAAGTATCCTCTCCACGTGACTATAAGTCAAGTCCGATAAATCTCTTTAAGAAAGATGACCCTCCAAAATCCATGAGGGAGTTATGTAGGACGATCTAAATTTAGGAAAAATGTGCTCGAACTTTCCTAAAAAAATCAATTAAGTCTTTTTATAGGAGTCTATGTCCGGTCGTCGCGATTTGGGGCGGTTCCCGGTGGAATTTTTTGATGAATTTTTTTTAGCATCTTATTCATCAAGTCTAATTTACTCATACCAAATTTCAGCTAAAAATTTAATCGGGAGCGCATTCAAATTAATTCGAGAACGCAAAAATGCGCAGTTATCTTTAAGAATTAATTTGAATGTGTTCCCGGTTGAATTTTTAGCTGAAATTTGGTATGAGTAAACTAGACTTGGTGAATAAGATGCTCAAAAAATTTCATCAAAAAATTCCACCGGGAACTACCCCAAATCGCGACGGCCGGACAGAACCTCCTATACAAGGACTTAATTGAGCTTTTTATGAAAGTTTGAGGACCTATTTGACAGTTTTCCCCTAAATTTATGTAGGATAATCATTTGAGGCTTCGGGGGTGGTTGGATGCACTCTTTAAATCTATGAAGGAGATATTTGCTTGGATGAAAATGTAGAAAGTATTTTCGAATGCTCCAAATTGTTTTTTAAAACTCGAGAAACAATTTTTTAGAAGTATCAACTTTTAAAAATCGATTCTTATGTTTAAAAAATAAAAGAATCAATTTCAGATACCCTAGAATAATACATTTTGGATGAGCTACGACCTGATTTTAAGTTTTTACTTAAAACTTAAAATTTCTCTGGTTGTACATATCTTCTCCCATAAGGTGAGTTACGCCCTAGTTCCAATAAATTTCTTTGATTGAAGGATATAAATATTGATCTTTGATGGTTATTGTATCCTTCTTTTATCCCAATTATTATATTGTGGCCATATCATGCATATGATATGGGGGTCCCAAATACATAACAACTCTCTAAAAAACTCTCATTGCTAAATGCTCTTCTCCGCCCATCTATTTCTATCTTTGTCAATTTCTCTGATTTTTTCTTTTTTCTTTTTCTTCATTTATTTTCTTCTCCTTCATCATAATATTAAGAATTTGACCACAATTTCATTTTCTTCATCTTCTAAATCATGACTTTTTTCTTCTTTTTCTTTTCTCTTTCAATTATCTTATTCACATTCAACAAAATAATACTCCTTTTGTCCCACCAAATTTGGCTAAATTAACCAACATATAGGATAATAAAGTAAAACCTATGAAGCAAAGCCGTCTTTTAGGAGGTGCAATTGATGCTTAGCACCAGATCCAACTCTATATGGGGTCTCCAAAATTAATATGTTTAATTTTTCTAGTTGTCATGTATTACTGCATAACGTGTGAAACTTTTTATTTTATAAAAATGGGAAAAGAAATCATTTTTATAAAGATTTGACTAATGATTTTGCTTGAAAGACTGTTAAGAGGACTGCCATATCCAAGTGAAAGTTCATTGGCTATGCAATATTGTATTAAGATTTTCTAATTTGTGTAACTTAAATATTATAAAATTTATATTTCATTGAACTGTCTAATCTTTTTGTATTTAATGAAACTTAGTTACATAATAATATACCACTATTTTTTTCTTATTTTACGGGACCCCAATTCATTGTTTAGAACACAGTCTCTAAAACTTATTAGACGACCTTGAGCTGTGCCGTGGAGATTTGTACAAACGTGAAAGTCCAAGGGCCTGTTTACTAACAGAGACATTTTTCAGTTTTCTATTTTTTGTTTTCCGTTATCAAATTTTCTGTTTTTCATTTTCCTGTTTTTCTATCTCCAATTTTCTGTTTTCATTTTTCAGTTTTCCATTTTCAAATCTGAAAACATGTTCATCGAACTTTTTCACCCGGTTCTGTGTCCGACCAGTAAGCCGAAAATACGGTACCAGTCCGCAACCGAACCCAGTACAACCCAAGTAAAGAACCAGGTCCCACGAATATGAAAGTCGGGATCGAAACCAGTTGGTCTCGATCGATCTCAACCGTTGGTTTGACAAATTCTTTTATCAATTCCTTATTGGTTGACAATTCAACGACTCTTTTAAAACTCTTCACTTTAAAAATGATTTCAAACAAACGAGACCAAACCACTGAGCCATTGACCAGCGCGAACAAGGATCGTCGGGTCATTGACGGGACTGCCCCGGGACCGTCCGATTGTCGACCGGATCGAATACAGACCGTCGGGTTATTGGCCGGACAAGATAGGGACCACCGGGTCGGTGATCGGATAAGACGGGACTGCTGAGTGGTTGATTGGACAGGACGGAGACCGCCAAGTAGTTGATTAGACCGGGCGGGGGCTGCCGAGTCATTGACTAGACCATATCGGACCGAGACTCCCGACCGTCGACCGGACCGAACAGGTACCACGTGATCGTGGATTGGACCAAACAGTACCCGTCAGGTCATCGATCGCACCAGACATGGACCGTCGGGTCATGGACCAGACCGGACCGGGATCATCGTATCGTCAATCGGACCGAGATCATCAAGTCATCGATCGGATCAGACAGGGACTGTTGGGTCGTGTATCAGACTGGAAAGGGGCCGCCGGGTCGTGGACTGGATTGGAAAGGGACCGCCGGGTCATTGACCAGACCAGACTAGGACCACCGGGTCGTCGACCGGACCTGATCGGGATTGCTCGGCCGTCGATCGAACTGACAGGGACCGGATCGCCGGGTCATTGACCGGATCAGATAGTGACCATCGGGACGTTAGCCGGACTGGACTAGAACTGACACCGGAGTGGTACCGTATCCACCACTAGGCGTAAGTATGCAAATTCATTGCAGCGACACTGCAACATATGCGTTTTCCAAATATGGAAAACTAGTAAAATTAAAGTCACTTCTCCAATTCATTAAGGAAAATAGAGACATGTGTCATTTTTTTTTAATTTTGGAAAACGATTTGGTAAACGCATTTCTCTGTTTTCCTTTCTCCAGTTTTCCAACAAATTTCTTTGATAAACACGTTTTCTGTATTCCTTTTTCCAGTTTTTCAGTTTTCAAGAAAACTGAAAAATATATCTGTTAGTAAACAGGCCCCAAGTTTTTGAGGCGGCTAAATAGAAAATTTGGCCAAACTTTTTAGGACAAAATAAATTATTAATGGAAAAATTCTAAAATTTTACCCTTTATCTGATATACTAGTATTTATTTTGGAGTTATTTTGATACCGAGTAATATATTTAATTATTTATAATATATACTTCGTATTATCGTATATCTTATTAAATATTGATTGATTAGAAGTACTTGAGACTCGTATACATGATTCATGAAAGTGAAACTCTGAGATTTGAAATTTGGAAAACAGCAATATAGAATGCATGATGCGCGGCATCTAGATTAAATTAGTATACTCGATCCATTTCCAGCCACATTTCTCGCCATTATTATGGGTGTTTGCTTTAACGTGATCCTCTGTTTCGAAGGCATTTTATTGCCTCACATAAATCAATTTCTTCCAAGAGTAAGAGTTCTAAAAACGATCACGGCAACAGCAATTGTGGACTTTCCAGTTTAATGAAAATGAAGTAATGGATTCCGAATCGCATTATTACATACGTAACGCGAATTCGCTTGGACGAGAGCTGCCCGCCAATTTGCTATTTCGGACCATTTGAATTTCAGGAGAAGAAGATCAGAGACCGTTTTATTCATTTCCAAACCGGGCAATTTTAGCAGCGGCCGGCGTATGAAGAAAGCGAGAAGATGAAGTTCGTTACAGAAGATAAAGTTTGTTTATTCCAAAATGAAAGATTCTACGCAAAATCAGTCTTACTAACTGGGATTTACAATACTTTGTCTATTTATAGTAAGTAGAATATATTTAGAAACTACTACTATTCTTCTATTGACAGCTCATCATTTTTATTGCTTAATACCCCCCCATAAGCTGGAGTGTAGATGTCTCGGAATCCCAGCTTAGACTGAAATAATAGGAATTGAGGTGTTGATAAAGATTTTGTGAATCCATCTGCCACTTGATGTGCTGAAGGAACATATAATAATTTGATCACTCCTTTTTGAACCTTTTCCCGTATAATGTGACAATCTATCTCAATGTGTTTTGTTCTTTCATGAAAAACGGGATTTTCAGCAATGGCAATGGCTGATTGGTTATCACAAAATACCACTGCTGCTTTTGTTTCGTGTATTCCAAGATCCTGGTAAAGATATTTAAGCCATTGAATCTCACATGTCACAGCAGCTAATGCCCTATACTCAGCTTCCGAAGAAGAACGAGCAATTGTAGTCTGTTTCTTGGATTTCCAAGATATTAAGGCTTTGTCCAAGAACACACAATATCCTGTGATAGATTTTCTAGTCTCCAAGCAACCACCCCAATCAGAATCTGCAAAAGCTTGAGTATTATAGTTAGATTTTGCAGGGAAGTGAAGTCCTTTACCAGGTGCTCCCTTAAGAAATCTTAACACCCTTTGAGCTGCCATCAAGTGTAAAGAAGAAGGCTTGTCCACGAACTGACTTAGTTGCTGAACTGCAAAGGCAATGTCTGGTCGAGTAGCACTTAGATACAACAAACGACCAACTAACCTTCTGTAGGCACCAACATCATTCAGCACATTATCAGTAGTTTGAACAAGCCGTGTGCCTGCAACTATGGGAGATTTAGCTGGTTTACAATCAAGATATCCCATCTCTTGCAAAATGTCCAAAGTATATTTCCTTTGACAAAGATTGATTCCATGAGTACTCCTTGCAACTTCCAGTCCCAAAAAGAATTTAAGTTGACCCAAATCCTTGATTTTGAATGTAGTATGTAAGAAATCTTTAATATCTTGTATAGCAATCAAATCAGTACTAGCAGCAATTATATCATCTACATACACCAATAGAGCAATAAAGCAATTATCAGTCTTCCTGATAAAAAGAGAGGGATCTGCTGTACTTTGAAGAAAACCTTTATCAAGAAGAGCACTGGTGAGTTTAGCATTCCATTGCCTACTAGCCTGCTTTAAACCATAAAGTGATCTCAAAAGCTTGCAAACAATTTGAGAATCCTTACTCTGAAATCCTGGTGGAAGAGTCATATATACTTCCTCATTAAGATCGCCATGTAAGAAGGCATTGTTGATGTCCATTTGATGTAAATGCCAATTTTTGGCTGCTGCAACTGCCAAGAGTGTTCTGATGGTGGTAATTCGAGCAACTGGTGAAAACGTTTCAGTATAATCTACTCCAGGCTGCTGGGTATACCCTTTTGCTACCAATCTAGCTTTATACCTCTCTATTGATCCATCGGACTTGTACTTAACTTTGTATATCCATTTGCATCCAATTGCCTTCTTTCCGGGTGGTAAAGATGTGAGAATCCATGTTTTGTTCTCCTCTAATGCACAAATTTCTGCTTGCATGGCATTTTTCCATTCAACATGTTGTATAGCTTCATTGTAACTACGTGGTTCCTTAGAAGCTGAAATAGAGGCAGCAAAGATTCTCTGAGAACTTGATACACCTTTATATGAAATAAAGGAAGAAATAGAATGAGGAGTGGTGTGTCGTAGTTTATTTTTGCTGCAATCATAGTCCTTCAACTTGACAGGAACATGTCGAATTCTCGATGACCTTCTAAGTGGCTCAGCAACAGTTACAGATGGCTCAGCAACAGTTACAGATTGCTCAGCATCATGTTGTAAATGTCCTGAAGTATCTTCAAGTACATGATGATCACATGAAGGATTAGAAGTACCTGTGTGTTCCTCTGAGTATTCCATGCAATCATTATAATCAAGAACTGGTAGAGATAGATCAGTCTCATGTGTGGTCTGTGATTTGATGTTCTGAAAAGGAAATATAGTTTCATAGAAGTCAACATCTCTAGAAACTAAAAATCCTCCAGAATTCATATCATACAGTCGATACCCTTTGTGGCTTCCTGTATAACCAACAAAAATGCATTTCTTTGCCCTTGAACTCAGCTTGTGCCTGCTGCTAGGTAAAGTAGATGCATAACACAAACAACCAAAAACTTTGAGGTTATCAAGGTTAGGAATCACTTTATGCAATACTTGAAAAGGAATCTGGTTGGAAATAGCTAAGCTTGGCACTCTATTCATAAGATACACAGCATGTGTAACACATTCACCCCAAAATTTAAGAGGCAAGTACGCTTGAAATCTTAGAGCTCTAGCAATGTTAAGAATAGTTTGATGTTTCCTCTCCACCCGGCTGTTTTGTTCGGGCCTTTCAACACAAGAAAGCTGATGAACAATACCTTTCTCTTGATAAAAGTTGTCTGCCTTGAACTCCTGTCCACCATCAGTTCTTATGGTTTTGATCTGAGCACCAAAATGAATCTCTACATATTTATAAAATTCACTTATCAAAGATCGAACTTCAGATTTTGCCTTTAACATCCGAATCCAAGTAAACCGACTGTGATCATCCACTATTGTGAGGAAATACTTGTGACCTGCAAAAGTAGGCACAGAAAATGCTCCCCAAATATCCATGTGGATAAGGTCAAAACAAGCTGGAGCAATGGATGTACTTGGAACAAAAGGTTTTCGTTTTTGTTTGGCAAAATGACATGTATCACACACAAGGTTTTTATTACATTCAATCTGCTTATGTAGTTTCTGCAGTATCTGCATTTTATTACAAGAAATATGCCCAAACCTATAATGCCAAATGTCAAAACAAGAATTAGATCCATCACTTGCAGTAGCACACACTGTTTTATCACCACTTATGGGGCCTTTACTGATATAGTATAGTCCGTTCTTCTCTTCAGCCAAACCAATCATCTTCAACCCAAGCATCTCCTGTATTAGGCAATAACCGGGTAAAACAGTCAAGCAACAATTGACCTGTTTAACTAGCTTGCTGGCTGAAACAAGATTAAAGTGAAATTGAGGTAAATAAAGGACATCCTTTAGCCAAAGAGTATCTGTAAGCTTCACTTGTCCTATATAGGACACTTTGACCAGTTCTCCATTAGGCAGTCTAACAACCATCCCTTGTATAGGGTGCATAGTTTGAAAGAATTCTTTTCTACAAGAGATATGGTCAGTTGCTCCCGTATCTAATATCCAAGATTGTGTCATAGACTCAACCTTAGGATATGTAACTGTAGAAACACATTTTGGAAAATACTTGCCTGTTAACTCATCATTTGCAGTCTGTTCATGTTCCTGAAAATTTGCTGACAAGGTTTGTGATGTAATTGCTGCAACTCTCCCATGCTTATTTGCTGAAGCATCTTGCAAGTCTTTCTTGACAAATTGTAACAACTGTTGAAACTGCTCAGCTGAAAGTCCATGTGTCAGTCCTTTAGTAGTTTCTTCAGATTGAACTTGGTTTGCCATTTGAAAATGCTCTTTCCCTTTTGTTTTAAAATTTGGTGGGAATCCATGCTTCTTGTAGCATTTGGCCTCAGTATGATACAATTTTCCACAAAAGGTGCACTTAGATGGTTTTTCACTGAAATTTCTTTTTCCAGCATTTATGGCACTCACATAACCTTCTTGAGAGCTATCAATAGATGAATGTGTTTCCAACACTCCTGCATTTTGTCTTTCATATCTAGCAACCTTTCCAAAAGTTATATTCATTGAAGGAATAGGGTCAAGAGACATTATCTGTGACCTAATATTTCCATATTCTTCATTCAACCCTTTCAGGAATCTGGCCACAAAATCATTTTCAAAGTATGTTCTTATTTCAGCAAATTTCCTTGCACAGGCACATTTAGGATCACAGTTACAATAGGGAATAGGCCTAAGAACTGCTAGCTCATCCCACAATGTCTTAAGTCGCATATGAAAATCAATAACAGACTCCATTCCTTGTTTCAAAGTGTAAATTTCTTCATATAAGTCTGAAACCCTATATGCATCACCTTGTCCAAACCTTTCTCTTAAATCAGTCCACATTTCTGAGGCTACATCTATCCACAGAATGCTTTGAGCAATAGAAGGTGAAACAGATTGTAAAATCCAGGAACATACCATATCGTTGCATCTTTGCCATGTTAGATAAGCCGGAGTACCTTTCGCAGGTGTTCTGATGCTCCCGTTGACAAAACACCATTTGTTTTTAGCGGATAAAGCAATTCTCATTGAACGAGTCCATGATTGGTAATTCATTCCGTTCAGAATTGGCTTTGCTAGAACCTGATTCGGATTCTCCCCGATATGAAGAAAATACGGATTATTTTGTTCGTGGATATGTGCAGTCTCATCCTCCGATATGGTTGAGATCCGCGAACTGTGTTCGCCGGTGGTTTGTTCACCTCCAACTACCGCTGCGTAGCTCGGAATCCGTTGAGAACCTCCATTTCCCGTCATCGCTCTGATACCATATGAAGAAAGCGAGAAGATGAAGTTCGTTACAGAAGATAAAGTTTGTTTATTCCAAAATGAAAGATTCTACGCAAAATCAGTCTTACTAACTGGGATTTACAATACTTTGTCTATTTATAGTAAGTAGAATATATTTAGAAACTACTACTATTCTTCTATTGACAGCTCATCATTTTTATTGCTTAATACGGCGGCTGAAGATGGGGAATAGGAAGGGGGAGGAGGCGGCGCAGCCAAACAGCATAGAGGATGTGGAGTATGAGATATCGGACTTGAGGGAGAGGATAAGATCCACTCGCGAGAGCAGGTTCAAGCTGATGGAGAATGAGTTAGGAGTCGAGTTGACTCGCCCAAAATTTAGCAGGCAGGCAGTCATCAATGGCCTCAAGGGCGTCTCGCGAGGTCTAGTTTTTCATCCAGATAACTGGTAACAAACTATCTCCCGCTAAAACCGTGCTAGCAAGTTTGGACTAATACTGTTCCAGCTTTTAAGTTATCGTATGTACTCATTTCAATATTTGTAATATCATTAAATAATTAATGAATAGAACCATGAAGTTGCTATGGAAGTTGTAGATTCTACCTGAAGTTAAAAAGCTGTTTAAGTGCATGAAAGCCTGTGTTTTGTATTATTTAAAAAGTTTCCAAATTTTTTTGGAAGATGTTTTCAAAGTTTAAGATTTCTTTTGAAAAATCTAACCCGAATAGATTCAGAGAGAAAGTATATTACTTTTAACATTAATTAGTCACTACAATCTTGTTTTTAAAATCAAACAAGACTACATCAAACATTCAGCTTTCAACAAATAGCTACAAAATTTATCTTTTAAAAACTTTTTAGTTGGTACAAAGCTCAAGAAAGTAACTCTTTGGCTAATTGTGCCAAACATACACCAAGTTTCCGGAAAAACATTAAATTAGTGACCTACTTGTTAACACTTGTTAATGAACAAGGAGTAATACACATTCTAATACACATTTGAAACTTGCTCATGTCACTATGAAAGGGATACGAACTATTTTAACTCATACTATTGCAACTAATCAACAATTACTGTAATTAAGGAGGCGCCACACCCACATGGTTACATTTCACATTATAGTGCATTGAGTTCAGTAGCGTAGGTAGGAGGATCCACCAGACTGGGCTGGTAAAAATAATTTTCATTTTATATATATAACATTTGTTACAATGTGAATAGAAACATTTTTCAAATTTGGGGCGGGGCCTAGTATGGCCACCCTAGCTATATCCCTGATTGAGTTCCTGCCCGAGAAAAAAACTGAGTACTCACTGAAGGTTGATCAAATGCAGGTGGTATCGTGTATGGGAAAAGTTCATCTTGGCATGGGCAATTTACTCATCCTTCTTTACTCCATTTGAGTTCGGTTTTTTTAGGGGATTGCCCAAAAAGCTCTTCCTCTTGGATAGTTGTGGCCAAATAGCTTTCCTTATTGACATTGTTCTGCAATTTTTTGTTGCCTATAGAGATATTCTGACATACCGAATGGTTTATAAGCGTACTCCAATTGCCATTCGGTTAGTTCTCACTTCCCTCGTACTACACAGTATGAAGTGTATAAAGAAAAAACTGTTTAGCTGACCTTTTCATTCTTATGTTTTGTTAAAAACAGATATATGAAGTCTCATTTTATCATTGATCTTCTCAGTTGTATGCCTTGGGATATAATCTATAAGGTATTGCTCCTTGTTCCACAAGTCCCCACTCATTAGTTTCTATTGCATTTTGAATGCATCTTATTTGAATGCAGTGCCTAGATGCGTCCTTGTAAATTTGGAGTCCTGGAGGCTTTATGAACTACTAGTATATTAGCTGTAATATCACAAAATCAGCTAGTAGAGACGACAGATGGTGACAACTAACATGCAAATAATTGAAGTTGATTATTTGAGTACTGTTATAACAGATGTCAAATTTAGACAATGTGTCTTCTTTCACACTCTACTAGTATCAGATGTTACTAGTATCAGTATCACTTTTAGATGTTATCTTATGCTATTAGTATAAGTATTTTCTTTCTTTAACTGCAGTCCTTTCTAATTAGTTACCAAATAAATATCATCTGCCCATTTAACTAAATAAAAATTTAATGCTTTAATTCATGCATGTATTGCCGTAGTATCACTGTAATCATTGGACTTTGCCCATTCTAGTCTTGCATTAGTCATTTTCTTAAATAATTACGAGTGCGAGACACTAAATAGGCAAATTATTGTCCTGTTGTTTTTCAAATACCATGCTAAAAAGTTCCTATTTCTCAATCTATTTCTCTTTTGACCCACACAGCTCTATTTAACATAATCAGGCATCTGGAGAGAAAGAGGAAGTCAGGTACCTGCTATGGATTAGGTTGAGCCGGGCACGGAAAGTCACTGCTTTCTTTCAGAAGCTGGAGAAAGATATTCGGATCAATTATCTCTTTACTAGGATTATAAAACTCATCACAGTAGAACTCTATTGCACACATACTGCAGCCTGCATCTTTTACTATTTAGCTACTACTCTGCCTGAACAAAAGGAAGGCAATACATGGATTGGGAGTTTGAAATTGGGGGACTATAGTTACTCACACTTTAGAGAGATTGACCTATGGACACGTTATACCAGTTCTATGTACTTTGCTGTAGTCACTATGGCAACAGTTGGTAAGTCTGTTCTTTCAAATCATAATGTATTTTATCCTTGCAGTTTTGTTTTCTTTGTTGTTTAAGATGCACTCTTCTCATAATTATACTTGTTTAGGTTGCTGAGCACAATGCTTTTAGATATATTGGGTACTTGTAATTGGTACAAGGAAAACTAAGGAAGATATATTCCATGCAGATAGAATGGTTCTTTTACTTTTAAAGCTTTCTCGACTTGACATATTGGAGGGTTCTAATGAGAATCCCTTTTAAAATGAGAACTCATTTATAAATGAGAACTTCTAATCTCCACCTTTAATATTTCAAATCAAGGGTTAGGATCAACAAGGTGACATTTTTGTAATAATTTTCCAACAATTACAAAAATACCCAGTTTCAATTTTGAATAATCACACAAAGGATCCCATGTGCATCCTAACCAATGATTCAAAAAATGAAAGGTTGTGATTAAAAGTTCTTATTATAAGGAGTTCTCATTATAAGGAGTTCTCATTTTAAAATGAGTTTTTACTATATATATATATATATAGATTTTGGTTCAAGTGAGAAATGCATCTAATGTGAGAAATGAGAATGAATCTTAGCCATTAGATTTACGAAGTTGCACTAAAAATGGCTTTATGTTGCAGTAATATTTAAATTTTGCAATGTTGCACTAAAACTGTTTCATGTTGCACTAATATTTGACGGCGTTGCATCAAAATATCTTCATGTTGCACTAGACAAGGGTAATACGGATTTTTCAGAAGTATTTACAGAAATGCCACCGTGCTAGATTGCATATTTCAGTGCATCATGAAGTGTTTTCTACTGCAACTTAGTCGAATCCAATGGCTGAGATTCATTCTCACTTCTCACCTAAAGGGTTCTTCTCACTTGAACCTTACCCGATATACATACATACATACACATACATACATACATACATACATACATACATACATATATATATATATATATATATATAGGACAATTCATATCAGGCCGAGTCTATTAGAGGCCCTTCCCGGTGGAATTTTTTGATGAATTTTGTTGAGCATGTTCTTCATCAAGTGTAGATGATCTCCACAAAATCGCAGCTTAATATTCAACTAGGAAGTCAATTAAATAAAATATTGAATTAAATAAAATATTGAAACATACTGTGATTTATGTATATAAATAATGCGCAGTATGTTTCAATAATTTATTTAACTGACTTCCCGATTGAAATGTAAGCTGAAATTTTGATCATCTACACTTGATGAAGAACACGCTAAAAAACTTTGATCAAAAAATTCCACCGGGAAGACCCCTAAATGGCCTCGGCCTGACGGCGGATCCCGTCAGGCCTGCCTGATGAGAATGCTACTATATATATTTATATATATGATACATCGGAAAGGACCTCCCCTATATATGTGTATATATATATAGCAATGGAGGTATCAGATAAGTGTTCCTTGGGATAAATATTTAGGCCTACATTTATATTTGAAAAGGGAAACAAATTCAAACTTTAAGCTATGTCACTTATTAGTCTTAATAAAATACTATGGAGTGGAAATGAATTCCAGAAAAGTGTCACTTGATCAATTTTCATCTGAAAATGGCCAAGTTGAACAAGTGTCTAGCAATTAGTAAATTTCATTGGCATGTTCTAGTAAAACATTAAGGAAATTATGTGCAGTCAACAGTACATATAATCTTAAATCAAAATGCCTTAGCAAGTTAGTTCTCACCCTATTTGTTTTTTTTCTGATGCAGGTTATGGTGATATACATGCAGTCAATCTGAAAGAAATGATATTTGTTATGGTTTACGTGTCTTTTGACATGGTCCTTGGTGCGTATTTGATTGGTAATATGACAGCACTGATTGTCAAAGGATCCAAAACTGAAAGATATAGGGATAAAATGACTGATCTCATGAAGTTTATGAACACTAACAGAATTGGAAGGGATATCCGTAATCAAATCAAAGGTCACTTACGGTTACAGTATGAAAGCCGCTATATTGATTCAGCTGTTCTTCAGGATATTCCAATCTCCATTCGTGCTAGGGTAACAAGTTAGAGGCATTTCTCTCAGCTTACTTTGGCTTATGCTATTGTTGGTATATCATTACATTAAGGAAGTTATTGGCTTTAGGAAGTGATAAAACTACGGTCTGAAAGTACAAAGCCTACTTCTTACTCTTAACCTTTAGCTTCCACTTACTTTAAAAAGATAAATTTGGTTTTTTCATAACATGCAAGTTAATAATGGGCTATTTAGCCATATTACTATTTATGACAATATGTATCATTGATTTTTTCATCAAGAATATACCCCAATTCTATTTAAATTTATATATTATTTTATTATTACTTTTGCAGATTTCTCAATCACTATACAAGTCTTACATTGAAAATGTTCCTCTCTTCATGGGATGCTCTATAGAGTTTATTGGCCAAATCGTAAGTTATTCTATTGGCATTTGATAATTTTAGAGAATGTCTTATAGCCTCTTATTTCCATTTTTGGTTATCCTTTATCTCTCTAAAAAAATGTTTAGTTGTTTACAATCAAAACTGAGAAAACATGGTTGCCATTTTCCATTTTAAATATTATTTAGCAACATACTTCCTCCGTTCTTTTTTAGTTGCGACAGTCAACTTTGCACATTTGCCAATGCACGACTTTGACCGTCAATATCTCTTATTCTCTGTTAGTAAAAAAAATTAAAAAAATAGATTTTGAAAATTTGTAATGAGACAAATTGAACAATATTTTTTTTTAAAAAATAATTCTTATAAATTAATAAATAAAATGTAGTCAAAGTAGAGTGCGTGAATAGTGTAAAATTCAACATGTTGCAACTAAAAAAGAACAAAGGATAGTATATATTTTTCATGCTATAATAAATTTATTATCATTTATCTGTAAACAATGATGTTGGTTGTAGTTTTTTTGGTTGTGGACTGAGCATACTGTACTTTTTTTCTATGCATACCTTTGCTACTCAAGTAAATATCTTTGATGACATAATTGGGAATATCACAAAAAGAAAACCTATTATCTTATTTCTTTATATCACCAACTCAGGATGAAATATAACAAACAGCTTCAAGCATTTATTCTTAGGAAATTTGCTACACACTATTGTTAAATTTGGATTAAATCACAGGTCATTAAAGTCTCTGAGGAATTTTTTCTTCCGGGGGAAGTAATAATGCAGCAGGGGAGTGCGACTGACCAACTTTACTTCATCTGTGACGGTGTGATGGTATAGTGCTTCTCCTCTACCCACACTTGATTACTTATAGTATATATCCATTCCTTTTTAGTTTTTACAGCTTTTTCTTTTGTGTGTGCTGTATGATTTATATTCCTTCGCTATTTTTTTATTCTGCAATTATACTGTTTAATCTTATTTTTGTTGAAATTTAAAAACATCGTGGTTTATCATCTTCATTAGGTTTAGGTTTTTCTTTTAGACCCATTATATCTAAAAATATGGTAATAATTTTGAAGTAAGTTGTGAGTTTACATAAATAACTGTTGTATTATTTAATACGTAGTACGGAGTATATGATATTAAAAGCCAAAACCTAAAATAATTGACAAAAATCTGCATAAGTCTTATTCTTAATATGTTGGTATAATGTTGTCATATTGGTCTTTGCGGCACTCGGGTAATGATGACGATGAATGTTGTCTTATTGGCACAGGAGGAAGTTAGCATCGGGAGAAATGGAACAGAAGAAAGAGTTTCCCTTTTGGAGCCTAATGGCTCATTTGGAGAAATCTCCATTCTCTGCAACATCCCTCAACCGTATACTGTTCGTGTTTGTGAACTATGCAGACTCCTCCGGATTGATAAACAGTCCTTCTCCAATATTCTTGATATCTATTTTCATGATGGTAGAAGAATCTTGACTAACTTACTAGAGGTAATCTAGCTCCGCTGAAAATTGACCCTCAAATTTGATTCCCGTACCTTTCCATCTCTTTGTATGTAACCTTGACCTCGTTTTTAATGCATGACTGCTGCATGATGGATCTAAAAGAGTTTCCAATTGTAGGTAACCGGATCTAAGATTGGATTGAAGCATCTGGAATCAGATATCACGTTTCATATTGGGAAGCAAGAAGGTGAACTTGCACTGAAAGTTAATAGTGCGGCTTATCACGGTGATCTGCATCAGCTTAAAGCAGTTGTTCGCGCTGGAGCTGATTTCAACAAGAAAGATTATGACGGAAGATCACCTCTGGTATGAAATAATAGTATGAAAAAATCAAGCACTCAATTCCTTAGGGCAGTTAATCATTGCATAGGTGGCTTAATATATATCTCCAGAAAAGATAAACCCTTTATCTAGGATTACCAGTGTTTCTGCAAAAGGCATGTTCAATAATTGGTTCTTTTTGTATAAGGAAAATGTTGATTTATTTAATTGATTTCAAAGGTAAAATAAAACCTATGTAGAAAATAAAACCTTAAACTCATTGATTTCAATACTTTCAAATGATAAACAAAGATAAAATGTTTCAATATGAACATTTAATAAGAACCACTTTGTTGTTCAATAATAACTATAGTAGTAAAATGAATAGTAAGATTCTCGTTTTTCTACAGCATCTTGCTGCATCCAGAGGATATGAAGATATTACTCTATACCTTATCCAAGAAGGTGTTGATCTCAATGCTCAAGGTAGATCACCAGATTATTCCTTCAATGGCTGTTACTCTAAACCTGTAAGAAGCGTTTGGTGCTTCACATAAAAGAATTCACAGTAATACTTTTAAAAATGTGTAGATAACTTTGGAAATACGCCGCTACTTGAAGCCATCAAGAATGGACATGACCGGATTGCTTCATTACTTGTTAAAGAAGGGGCCTTGTTGAAGATTGACCATGCAGGCAGTTTCTTGTGTAACATTGTTGCAAGAGGTGATTCTGATCTTCTGCGAAGATTATTATGTAATGGTGTCAATTCAAACTCAAAAGATTATAATCACCAGACACCACTTCACGTAGCTGCTTCTCAAGGCTCATATTTAATGGCGAAGTTGCTTTTAGAAGCTGGTGCTTCCGTTCTCATAAAGGACAGGTGCAATTCATTCTTTTGTTGTATACTCCCCTCTTTCCCCAAATAGATGCCCTACTTGTTGTACATTTTTCTAATAGCATTTTATTCAGTATTAGTAGGCAAAATCTACTCCATAAAATGAGTCTTGTCGCATCAGGTACAATCTTTTGGGTCTTGGGAAGGTATAATTTATGGTAATTATCAATCAAACTTGAAATTTGTAATTTGTTTGTTTGTCCAACTAAGTTTCTCTACTTGGCTTGTTTTAACTTCTTTTTGGAAATATGGCTCTTTGTCTTGGGTGTAAAAATTCTGAAACAAGAATTCATTTTTTTGGGATGAAGGGAGTATATAGATTAAAACTACTACATGAAAAGTATTCTTAAACATAGACAATCAAATTCAAATTTTATAATATATTATATCAATGAAAATAGGGAAAAGGGGCAAATAAGGTCACGTACTAACCAAAAAAGGTCAAATAAGGCCTTATTTAGGAGGCTCTGTCCGGTCGTCGTCATTTGGGGTGGTTCCTGCTAGAATTTTTTGATGAATTTTTTTTAGCATCTTATTCATTAAGTCTTGTTTACTCATACGAAATTTCAGCTAACAATTCAATCGGGAAGTCATTCAAATGAATTCTTGAAGATAATTGTGCTTTTAAATGAGCAGTTATCTTCAAGAATTCATTTGAATGTCTTCCTGATTGAAGTTTTAGCTGAAATTTGGTATGAGTAAACTAGACTTAACGAATAAGATGCTCAAAAATTTTCATAAAAAAATTCCACCGGGAACCACCTCAATTGACGATGGCCAGACAACGCCTCCTAAATAAGGCCTTATTTGACCTTTTTTGGTTAGTACATGACCTTATTTGCCCCTTTTCTCATGAAAATAAATGAAGATAATAATAGTTGGTTGATCGATAGATAATAAACATGACATGAAGTTTCACAATTCATAACCCGGCGTGTAATGACTAATGAGCCTTAATTAGTTATCAAGGTTATTTGATTGTTAATATTAGTCTTCACTACACTCATTGCTGCAAAGGATACTTGCAGGGGCAGAGCCAGGGAACTAGGCCGGTACAAAGAATATATTTGGGAAAAAATTTACACGGATTTTTTTGCACTAAAAATATAGGCATTTTTTAAATTTGGGGTGGGCCAAGGCCCAATTTGCCCCTAGCTACGCCCCTGGATACTTGCAAGAATTCTATTATATACACAATGAGCATTATACTGATGATGAACATAATTTTGATTATCTTGATGCATGCGTAGTGACGGTGATGGATCCATGCGAGTCCCACAAGATTGCAGGACCCCATGGATCTCCACGTAGGATGCACACACACACAATAGGTGTATATACGTTAAGTTACATCAAAATTTCAACTTATGAGATGGCTCAGGAGACGACACACCTAATAAATCTCACTCCAAATGTCACCTGCATGAAAGTAAATGGCACATATTTTGCATATACGTGTCAAGTTACACTGTTACACTATGGATTATGTAAATAAGTACTGTAATATTTAACTCCTCCAAATGGTTTGCCAGATGTTGCACCTTATTAACCATGCAGTAAATGAAACAAAAAACTAAAAATAGCACGTAACCGTAGCGCCGCGGTCCTTCGTGCTATTGAAGATGGTCACAACACCATATCTTTCTCTAATTCTCTCTGAAGAGATTAACAAATTAATGAATCCAGAATCTGTCAAAACTAAAATGACAATGCAGTAACATTTACTGCATACTCTATAGCATGCAGTAAATGAAACAAAAAAATTAAAAACAGCACATAACAGTAGTGGTGTGGTTCTTCATGCGATTGAGCACAAGAATCGCACAAGAAAAATGACACAACACCATGTCTTTCTCTAATAATTCTCTCTGAAGAGATTAACGAATTAGTGAACTCAGATTCTGTCAAATATTAATAAGGGGTTTCACATTTTCAGGTTAGTTTTGAAATTCCTAAGAAACTAATTACCTAGTATTTAATTGTACGTTTCAGATTCTCTTTCAGGATGTAAAAAAAATTCTATTTTCCCCTAGATTTTCATATATTCATATTTCTTACTGTGCATTGTGTTGGCAATTTATTAGTGTTACAAAGTTGTTTTACAGAAAAAAACTGAAGTTCTGAATAAACTTGATTGTTATATTACTTATAAATTATTGCTTTATTGTTCAAGCAAATGTACTGTTTCAATTTATTAGAATGATTGATCACTTGTTGATTTAATAGCTTAAAAATTAAGTCCTTGTTGTAACTTGGAGGGGCACAGTCCTGGGGTAGGGATCCCAGAAGCCAAACTTTCTGGCCTGCCCATAGTGACTTGAGCCTCTTGATAAAACTTTTTCATGGGCTAATCTGGAAAGTTTCATCTGTAGTTGACACTTTTTTGGATTTTTTCGTTTCTTATATACAGATGGGGAAACACTGCAGTTGATGAAGCAATAGAAACGGGAACCAAACAGCTGATTGAACTTTTGGAAGAAGCAAAATCCGCTGAATTGTCTCTATTCTCAGGATGCCGGGAAGATATCAAAGGTATTTCTGTTGAAACATAAAATGACTCCATCATCATCATCATCACCCCAGTGCCGCAAAGGCTCCCACCTACGGTGGGATGGGGGGGTCGGATGTATGAAGTCTTATCCCTTTCCTAAAGCACAAAGAGACGGTTTCCGGATGACCCATAGTGAAAAACGCATAAAAAATTACATGGACTGACTAAAGTTATTTATTATTTTGGTGAGATCGTGGAAGAACACAATATTATTGAGATTACAACAAGTCAACAACAACAAAAATCCTGCCTATGGTGGGGTAAGAGGTCAGATGTACAACCTTACCCGTGTAATAAAGAGAGATCTTGATGACCCATATTGAGATTATGTATTAAATTTCTAAATCGACTGCTGTGTTTTGGACAAAAAATAAAATAAATAGGGATTACTTCAGTAGGTCTTACACTCTTACAAAACTATACCTATATTGGGAGTTATAAATAAAGCAAACAGTTCATGAGTTCTTTAAACTTTTTGAGTTTTGGCATGCTAAAAGTACCCACTGCTATCACATTACACAGAACTTGTTGTTTGCTAAAAACATAATGTGCCTTTTGGTATATATATTTATACAGAAAAAATGCCCCACAAAAAGTGCACAGTGTTTCAATCTTACCAAGGGGATGCCAGAAAGCACGGTGTCGTTCTGTGGGTTCCTGGGAGTGTACAAGAGTTGGTTGAAACAGCTTCAGAACAACTGGACTTCCCGTCAGGTTCTTTTATGTTAACAGAAGAGGGAGGTAGAATTATAGACGTAGAAACGATAAATGATGGTCAAAAGTTGTATTTAATGGGTGAATTAACACATTGAAACCTCATTTATTCCCAGATCCATCCAAGTTCTTTTTTATTTCTTGTCTGCACTCACGTGGTGTTACAGGCCTGCGGTGTATATATACCTATAGTATATTTCTTCCGTTGATCAACCTTATTTTGTACACTGACATTTGGGTCAATGTGTTTCAATTTATATGTTCTTCGTAAGTACTCCAATTATTGTTCCACGGTAGAGCGGTGTATCCAAGTTTTTTTTGAGGGAGGCACACTAAAAAATTGCTATCATACACATTTCACAATTGTTTTTTCATTTCGTTTAAAAAACATCTTCAAATTCCTTTTATGAAATACTTTTAATAGTTCCTGTAACTGCATTTATTATAATCCCGTCCTAAAATGATTTATTAGTTAACTTTTCTTGGTTAGTACAATTTCATTTTATTTATTTAGCATATATATTTTATTTTATATTCAAATATTGATTTTGCGGGTTTATATAAACTTCAATGTATGTTTAGAATATGTAATATTAAACTATTAAAATTGATTTATCTATTCGTAATTAAATTAAGATCAAAATAAAGAAATTAGATCATAAATACAAATGGACTCATTTGTCATGCATATGAGATAATAAAAAGTAAAAAATGACCCTGACGATCAATGTGAATGGAACTGCATGGAAATTTTAGTACTTAAATTAAGATTAAAAAAAATAGATCACAAATAGAAATGAAATCATTTGTTATGCTTACACACAAGCAAACTGGAAGCATTTGACCATAGCAATATTATCATTTCAAGGTTAAGTGGGGTAATGTTTTAATCTCTGTTCTAAAAATCGTTCTAGGCGTCCGACTAGTCCTCACCTAGGCACTATGCGGTGGTCGGGTGCCCCGATTTTCGCCTAGGCGCTCCGACTAATTGGTTTGCCGTCTAGGTGAATTAGTCAGTCGCCTATGGCGCCTAGTTGCCCGCCCAGAGCGCCTAATCGGCCACCTAGGTCGTCTAGTTTTACCGAACATTACTTTACTTTATAATTTTAATTTTCTAAGCGATATAAGTACTTTAACTGTAGTCCCAGATATAAAGAAATGATGTTGCATATTAAGATAAAGACTATATATGTTTGTATATATATATATATGTACCTAACTTTAGTCTCAGATATTTATATTTATAACATAATGATGTCAAGTGATTAGTTATCATATACTATGTATGTTTAGATGTGATAATTCCATCATTCATGTTTATTAATGTATGTGTATATATGTATTTTATGCACACAAGAATACAATATTACTTATCATATTTATACAAAAATATAGATAAAATGCAATTTCTATGTCTCCGACTAGTCCCCGCCTAGGCATTCGCCTAGCCGCCTAGCCGCCTAGGCGCTAGGCGTTGGGCTGACGCCCGACTAGCGCCTTTTAGAACATTAGTTGTAATTAAGAAAAATGATAGCTTACAACTACAGATGCATGTAGCTATCATTTGGTACACTTTCAAAGTGCAAGGAAAATAATCATGAAGAAGTAAGAAATGTCAAACATATTGTATAATTTATACATTCAAGGAAATTTTGTTAATAGCCCGTTATTTATATACCCAAAGAAAAGATTAAGACTAAACTCAAATAAAACTATCCAAAATTAATGTCGGGACTCGGGACAAATTTTAATCCAACATTTGTTTAATATTGAAAAGCTCATCATTTTTTTTAGTTTGGGGACCCTAAACATTTTAATCCAACATTTGTTTAATATTAAAAAGCTCATAAGGGGTTTTGAGCTTAAAATTGATTAAAAATATTAGTAAAATTGCATTGATTAAAAAACTACATTGCTTAAAAAGCTCCAACACTTGCATATTCAATCAAAATATTAGTAAAATTGATTTCCGAATCTTTAAATTTATTCATAAAATGGGTTTTGTGCATGATTAGTTAAAACATAAGGGGTTTTGACGCATTTTTCAAATCACATAGGGCTAATGCGCTGAATTTCTATATTAGGGAGTTTGGTGCATTAAACCCTTTGTTTAATATTGAAAAGTTCATCATTTGTTTGGTTTGGGGACCCTAAATATTTTAATCCAACATTCCTTTAATACGGAGTATTGAAAAACTCATCATTTTAAAGTTTTTTTTTGACCAATCATTTTAAAGTTAGATAGCAACAAAATAAACTGTGCTAACAAAAAGTACACATTAATAATGTGTGGCTGCTGGGATTCGAGCCCAGGTCTCCACGGCCACAACGTGGAATTCTTACCACTAAACTACAGCCACCTTTGTACACATATCCGAAGTTACCGTATTTGATACTTTTATACGATAGTACTATGTAATAGAATACTCCGTTTTAATGGCTTGGGAGTTTGACTCAATGGAAAGACACATAGTGCAAACTGCTACTCCGGGTATATGGTAAGGAGTAATTGTTAAAGAAATGGTTCGTAAAAACATTAATATATTTCAAAATAGAATTACTATATGTACTCCGTATTTACTAATTAAATAGAGATAATTATTGTTAAGTTTTACGTAGTAGTAAAAACTAATTAAAGGGCACAGCTTTTGTAAAAAAGTAGTGACTCTAATTATAATCGATAGACAATCTGAATATGCAGCTCAAAAGATACTGCAAATTCAAAACAAACAAACAAACAAACGGAGACATAGCATGCAGACAAGATCACAAATTAATAATTTCCCTTGGACATGGATCATTTTGAATTTCACTTTTGTCCTTTCCTGTTTTTCTCTCATTTCTTCTTTGTACTTTTTTCTTTGGCTAAAAGGTCAAATAGGCTCTTGAACTGACTTAAAGTGTTCAATTAGCCCTTTCTTTATATAGGAGGTTCTGCCTGGCCGTCGCCAATTGGGGCGGTTCCCGGTGGAATTTTTTGATGAAATTTTTTGAGCATCTTCTTCATTAAGTCTAGTTTACTCATACCAAATTTCAGCTAATAATTCAACCAGGAAGGCAATCAAATGATTTTTTGAATATAGCTGCGAAGTTAAACAGCGTAGTACAGTTTGGAAAATCATTTGACTGCCTTCCCGGTTGAAGTTTTAGCAGAAATTTGATATGAGTAAACTAGACTTAATGAAGAAGATGCTAAAACAATTTCATCAAAAAATTCCACCGGGAACCACCCCAATTAGCGACGGCCGGGCAGAACCTCCTATATAAGGGGCCAATTGAACACTTTAAGTCAGTTCAAGGGTCTATTTGACCCTTTAGCCTTTTTCTTTTTCTCACCTTGTACTCTTTTCTCAATTCAATAAAATTACACATTTCTTCCAAACAAAAAAGCTGAAGAGACAAAAGAAAATGAAAGTTCAAATTTATTATATCTAAATTTTTGGTAGTGCAACTCTTGAAAAAGATATGTACAAAAAGGGAAATGTCACACTTATTTGGCAGTCTAAGTTCTGGCGGTTCATTACTTTTATATGTCACTCCTTCCGTCCCGTTAGAAGGTTCTCACTTTTCTTTTTTGGACGTCCCATTAGAAGGTTCCCATTTCCATTTTAGGAAACAATTAACAATCTTAAGTGAAAAATTAATCACTAAATATTAAAAATAATACATTTATCACATCACAGTTATCAATACTCAATTATTTCTCAAAATATACTCAAAGTACTTTTTTTAATTATCACCTAAATAACCGTGCCGTTTTGCTATGGGAACCTTCCAACGGGACAGAGGTAGTACTAATTATAAAGTCAATGTATTAAATTAATAATGTATAATATGCTAAAAATGTTTCTGGGCTGGGCTCAATTGGGTTTTACAAGCTGGGCCAGGATGGGGGTTGATGGGTCGGGCCGGGTTTCAATATACTCTACCCCATGCCGATCCCTTCTAATAGTGGGCCGACCCGACCCATGACCCTTGTGGGCATGACCGTTATGATCATCTTTTCCAAAAATTGACCAAAGTCAATAAGCCATGGTAGCCAAGATCATCCTTACCGAAGCCAGGAGGCCTCCGCCGGCCCACCGTGAAAATAAGAGAGTAACCTAGATATCTAAAATATTCTAGTGAGAGACTCAATTCTCTATAGAATCCTTCAGTTTAGGACTTACTATACACTTTATTTCTAAATTCTATGTGCAATGTCTTGAGTTCAAATCACCAATGAGGTATGTGTTTATGCAAGAAATAAACTATTCTAAATTTGAATTAAGAACGGGAATCAAGCAAAGTTCGAATCAATATGGACTAATCGAAGGGATAAAAGTGTATACGTATGGTATATAACTATGTATTAATGGAAAAACTTGAATACAGAGTAAGAGCAGTATGAACTTCGATAGTGAGTAGTAGTATATTCGTAATATGCAATGTGTGTTTCACAGTCATGCTAGACTAATATTTATTAAACAAAAATACTCCTTCCCCAAGTTTCTCAACGTGCAGCTATTTTCTCTCCATATCTAACCGCTTTGAGCCTTCCCTTTGTTGACTCGTTCCCCTCTTCTTATCCTCTCGTTGCCGAATTCAAATATTACCTTGCCATTTGAATAATACAATGACGGGCCAACCCATCTTCCAAGTTACTAATGCGTGTTAGTCCATTGGGCCCAACAGTATGTTGGGAAGATTTTCTCAAATGATGATGCTCTAAGTGCAGGCTAGCTGCCTAGCTTGAGTGCTTTGTCTCGCCTCAGACGGTGATGTGAGATTGTGGGGAACCTGAGAGTTTTTTGCCAACTAGTGACAGTTCTCCTAGGAGCTAGCTGCGCTGGGAAGGACAAATAATTCAATTGATCAAGAACATTTTTTGTGCGCTAGTGTATAGATGCGTGTTTGAGTGTCTCGAATCCACTTTCTCAAGTGTTTGTAGAATGTTTTTGAGAGTTCATGATTAATCAAGTAAAATTGTGGCCATTTGGGGTTAACAAAAAGTAAAATTGTGGCCATTTGGGATTAACAAAAAACAATGCTAAAAAGGTATAACAAAAGTCTACTTGGGCCACTGTAATTGCGTATGATCAGCGATTAACAAAGAAAAACAATTCGGAGTACTACGATTAAGTGTACAAGTAAGGACACTAATTGCGGATAAGATCATGTGATATCCATGGACATAATGATAACCTATCGAGTATATATTTCTCCATAGCGCCGGTACCATCAATTAACTTTAATTAAATTAGTCAATTACTGATTGATGATGTTTAATCCACCAGACCCATGATATGTTACTTGTATATCGAATCATAATATTAAGACAAATTATTTTCAAATTATTACGAAGTAATTTGTTCTTGGAGGAGGTTTTAGACATAAGTAATTATAACACATGAGATTTGATACATTTTTCAAATCACATTAGGTTTACGCGTCTAATTTATACGTAGTATATCACAAGAGGGTTTAGGTGCATTAGACTCCCATCGATGATTTGAAGCTTAGGTTCCCTATATAATGAGGATGAGGAGGTTGATCAATCAAGCTGCATTTAAGATGAGGATGACACATCAACAAGTGTTCCATCTTTTTCTCAACTGCCTTCTCTTGGCAGCACTTTTGCTCTCTAACACCATCTCCTCTGTTCAATCCGCGCGCCTTCTACACGGTGGTAAGCTCTTCTATCTAAAGCGATTAAGCATGGATCCGGTTCGATAGTCCTGCTCGGTCCAGAACCGGATCAGGTCTTTTTTTTTCCGATTACAGGGTTAGGACCGGCCCTGTTCGCACAAGAGGGGTACCCAATCTCGGTTCATAGATTTGGCGATCGGCGGTTCCAGTCCCGGTGGGGATCCCGACAAAGAATTTTTTATTTGTTTCAGCCTAAAAACCGAGCAAATTATAAAAAAAAATCCCGACCGGGTATTTTGAGTCGGCTTAAACCCAAAAATAATCAAGTTGGACACGAGTTTCATCAAAAAATGGCAAGGACTGGGCGATATAAGACCGGGTCCATGCCTAAGTGCAATTATAAAGTGTGTACTCCCCGGCCCCGTTTCGTAAAACTTAGTCATTTACTATTTTTACGTTTGATTTGTGGTCGTTAAATTAAATACTTTGGATTCATTATAATATTTAATTTAGGGAAATAACTTCTAATAATACTTCGTATTAACTATCACCGACAAATTAATAAGATACGTACTTTGAAAATAATTTTAAAAAAATATCAACTATTTGAATATATAGCAAAAATAATATAGAACCGGTTTCCTAATTACTAGAAATTTGTTTGTTTAAAACATCAAAAACCGATATTAAAACATCAAATAAAGGTTAGATAAATTTGAGGTCGCTTACTCGACACTTCAATATGAGTTTTTGATTAGTTAAATGAATTAATTTCTAGTAGAAAATAACTTGTACTAATTTTGTTATATATTCAAATAGTTGATATTATTGATATGATTTTCAAAGTAGAAAGTATTATTGATTTATTTTTTAATACATCGAAAATGATTATCTTGATTTATAGGCGATGGTCGATATTATTTACTATTTTTTCATTTTAAATTATTGTTATTATTAAGTGAAAGTTCATTTGAAACAAAAAAAAACTCATTGGAATATGATTAGAAAGGGACACTTAAAATTAGGGAAAAATACGGCCCTATGACTAGAAGAGAGAGGTTTTCTCTTTATATGACCAAAAAAACATAATGTATGTGTTGTATGACTAAAATTTACTATCTACAATACATGATACATGATGTATGCATGATTCATGATTAAATACGGATAAATGATATTTAATGCAGAGCAAAAGTTTAGGAAGAAATGTCGTTACCACACGATATCCGATACATGATATTCCGTATTTAATGGGAAACTTAGTGAACACCCTCATATTATTTTGTAGTTGTTTTAAAACTTTCAATTTTGATCCAATTTTTTAAAAAAGTATATCAATTTTTATGTGTATTTTTTATGATCTTTCAAATGATATCAATATTGCATATGAAAAATCAAAAACAAAATCCAACTAAAAAAAGATATTTAGAAAAAAAAGTTTTTGTTTTTCAAATTTTTATATAGAGTTTTGGTACAATTGGAAAGATCATAAAAAGTTATTAAATTTGATTTCATAAAAATTAAACAATATTTTCAGGCAAGACTCCGGAAAATTATTGCTTTAGACTAATTATGATAGAACTTCACCTATTGTAGTCGTATTTTGAGTTGTAATTGGTAATACACAGTAACGAAAAGGCAGTCTTAATAGAAGACAATAACGAAAAAGGCAATAATTGAAAATAATAATTAAAGGGCAGTAATTGAAGACAATAACGAAAAGGCAGTAATTGAAGACAATAACAAAAAGGCAGTAATTGAAAACAAAAATAAAAGGGCAGTAATTGAAGACAATAACGAAAAGGAAGTAATTGAAAACAATAATAAAAGTGCAGTAATTGAATATGTACTGTAATGAAAGGGCATTAATAGAATATGTACAATAATTAAAGGGAAATAATAAAAGACTTACATTAATGAAATGACAGTAATATGAGACACACAGTAATGAAATGCCAGTAATAGCGTACAAGAATCACAGGGCAATAATAGAAGACGTACAACAATCAAATGCCAGTAATAGAATACAATAATGAAAGGGAAATAATAGATGATGATGATGACGACGACGACAAGAACAACAACAATAACAATAATAATAATCAAAATAATAATAATAGTATTGATAGTATCAACGAAAGCATTTATGGTATACGGAGTATGGGTTAAGTCCTTTTTTTAGGAATGATATTAAACATGGGGTGTCTAGCACATAGAAGTGATAGAACGTGCATATCATTTGCAAAAAACCAGGAAAACGGTTACCATATTTATTAATTGACCTATTGATGAGGATATCTGTGGAATACGGATGAATGCATGATGTTTTAGTCTTATGAGGGATAATTTTCTCTTAAAATTAGAGAACAGACATGAATACATGAATTAAATTGACTTGTAGACCTGTAGTAATTCATGAGCTTGTGCAACAGATAATCTCAAGAGCAGTCATTCAAAGCTTACTATGAAAGAATACTTTCATCATGCTATTCATGTAAGCTCTTTTTTCTTAGTTAGCCGTACGCGTATTGTTTTGAAGGGTAAAATGCACACAGTATAAAATACTGACATTGTTACATTTTCATACTTTAACTCCTAAATGAAACAAATCCGTATTATAACTATATATCAATATTTCAATCGACAATACAGCTCAAATTTCTGACTAAAAAATCCTATTTGATGGTCAAAACTTTAAGCGTAAACTAAAAGTAATTACCGTAAATGGATTTTACGTTAAGGTATGTTATGCATAAAATTCCATTCGCCATGTACAATATTTTGATATGAAATTTGAATAAAATGACGCGATATATAGATTTAAATGAATAATATAGTCGGTTGAAAAATGTATGTATAATCATGATATTGATTTCATTTATTTAAGAGTTAAGTTATTAAAATATAACAATGTCAGTACTTAAGATACCGTTTATGGATTTTACTCTCTTAAATGGTGATATCTAATACTATCGGAGTCATGGGCGGATCTAGGGGAGGGCCAATCTAGGCACTGACCTACCCCAAATTTAAAAATATTTTAATTTTTAAGGTAAAAAATTTCGTATAATTTTTTTTCAAAAATATTTTTATATGTCGGTCCAGTCTGATCCATTGCTCTGGCTCCATCCCTGATAAGAGTCTATAGTATGTAAACGTATTTGATTTAAGTAAAATTAAAAACATAATAGAGTAGCTCATACTCTTGCGAAAGGGGCTTTTTTTCTGTCTGATAGCCTTAATTATTAATTTCGATTATCCACCTGTTAACATTGTAAGCCTATTGGCAAATGATTTATTATATTAAATGTGATGTGGTTTATTCTAAAAAAAACAGGTGAAAGAGATGAAGACCTCCGGCACAACCTCGAATGCTTGCAAACCAGGTAAGTGTCAAACATCACGCATCAATAGTAAGGGAGTGTTTGCAACTGCTTCTGCTTAAAAAAAAGCACTTTTGGAGAAGTAATGAAAAAGTGATTGGTAGTAAAAGTTGATAGTGTTTGAGAAAAAAGTGATTTTGAAAAGTAAAAGTTGGTAGTGTTTGGTAAAATAAGTGCTTTTTGTGTAATAGAAAAGGGAAAAGCACTTTTCACACGCAAGCCGAGAAAAAGTAAAAATTGGTAGTGTTTGGTAAATAAGTGCTTTTTAAAGCCAAAAGCTGAGAAGTGCTTTTTTTTAAGCAGTTGCAAACACTCCCTAAAAGTATTGAGAATTTGAGATCAGTATGTCATTGTGATTAATTTGAGATGAGTATGTCATTCTGATTAAGGTTGTTTTTATTTGGACAATAATTCGTCCCAGATCAGACCAGCATAATAGAACAAAACAGACTATACTTGGATAGTTATAACAATACAAAGAGACCACACATTACCAGACCAGACCAGACCAGTTCAGACCAGATCAGATCAGCAAATTACAGTCCAAGTAAAAAACATCCTAAAGCCGCATGCAGCATTAATTGAAATATTGAATATGTTTTCTTATAAAATTACTACGTATATTTTTATGTTACGGACCTAGCTCATACTAGGCCCATCTCAAGGTTATAAGTTCTGGTGTATAACTCATAGCCAAAAGAGCCAATAGGAAGAGGGAACACATAGACTTATAAAGCACCGATCAAGCCCATATTTGATCGGTGCGGGATCATTACATCTAACATCTAACAACAATATACTTATGAATGGGGGTTGGTACCCCTTGAATTGTGTCAACACACTTAATGCATAAGATGTTGTACATTGTTATTAGAAGGTGAAACCCTATTTTTTCCATTGGCTGCTTTACCCTTACGGTCCTGTAAGTTTGTGACTTCCGTTAACACAATCTTAAGCCCCGCGCTTCTGCTTCATTAATTACAAAGTCGTTTGTGATTTCTATTGTCTTTTTCATTAAAGGATTATTAACTAAATATATCCCCAACTATCATCAAATTCACAAATCCATCACATACCACTTTTATTAAAAGAAGACCCAAAGTTCAATTTTTCTCATAGTTACACTTTTATAATGGAAGAATTAGTAAAACTTAAGAAGAAAATCATATTTATATTTCATATTTTTTCACTTCTTTCTAGTTTTATGTTTACAAACTTGTATTGCTTATATGTTATTGGTATTGATAAAAATGTGTAATTTTGAAAAAAAAAAAACAAAAAAGAAAAGCATAATTGTTGAAAAGGATAAAGTTTGAATTTTTTTTATTAATAAAATCCGAAGAATATGATAGATTTGTGAATTTGATGATAGTTTGAGATAAAATAAGCTACTAATCCTTCATTAAACGACAAAAGAACAATTATAGTTTTCTATTATCCCATGTCTCCTTTTTCATTAATTCTGACCCATTCTTGAGCTCGTATGGTAACACTAAAATTGGCTAAATCGATCGATTATGCTAAATTTATGAAGTTCTGACTGAATTGTCTTGTTCTGCTGAATTATTTAAGAAGTTACATTTAAAATACATTCTGTTAATAAAATAAAGGAAAAATTATACCTCGTATGAAGAAATATCTAAAATGGCCATCTACAGTAATTTCAGCCAATTCAGCTAGAAAAATAACTCCAACCTTAATTAATTTTAGTATTAAACAACTCAGTCCGCGAAATAAAAAATTACTACCACCGTCCCCCTAAGTTTGGGACAAGAGAAGAGAAGGTGGCACGGTTGTTAATAAAAGTGGGTTTATGTGGTTGATATTGAATTGATAAAGTAAGAATAAAGTATGAATGAATTAGAGTCACACAAATTTTACCAAATAAGGTATATGACAATCTTAGTGGGACGGATCGAAATGGTAAAATGGGACAATCATAGCGGGACGGAGGGAGTACATGTTAGGTGAAAAGTTGGTTGCTAAGCGAAAAAATCGTCACCAAATGGTGAATAAAAGTACTCATAGACACTGAAGGAGTGATTATTTTATAAATATGTCTCCATTAGTTATGAACAAATACATAAATGTCTTCATATTAAACATTTACATCTGTTATACCCAAAAGTTAGTTATAGTTACAACTGGAGTTTAACGCCTGCATAAAACTAACACCCTACGTAGTAACACATACTTCATATTACAAAACATACAAGTATTCTTGAATTAGATACAATTTATCACGGCTTCTATGAGATGAAAATTTGAAATTACCTAATGTAAGATGGAGCCATCCATTCGTTGATCACATCACTCTAATCGAAATTGCGGTGGTAAATTCTTTTCTCGTGTTAAGATTTCCATCGTTGCTGAGTTATGGAGATTCCTAGCTAGCTTCATCTTCAATCACAGGCAATTAAACATGGTCATTTGGGCAATTACATTTAGGGGCATTTACGTAATTAAAGTGATAATTGGTCTTTCCTTTTTAGACGCGTAATTAGTACTCCCTCCGTTCTTTAATAAAAGTCCTTCTTTCCTTTTTGGGACGTTTTTTTTATTTGTTCTCCTTTCCATTTAAGGAAAGTTTTTACTTTAAATATACCTTTATACCCTCACTTTTATTACCATTACCCCTTTCTCTTTCCTACTTTTTCATTTACCCACTACTCATTACACCTTTACACTACCCCTACTATTTTCCTCTTAAAACCCGTGCCAAAGCCTAAGAGGACAGATAATAAAGAACGGATGGAGTATGTTTTTGAAAACGGTATATGGTCTCATTTTTGTCAATTTCCCGTATAGTAGTAATATTTGTGTCTTACTGTCTTAACCCCTAAAAAATCAACAATATTTTTATGAGTCCATTTGAATAGATTGAGGATATTAACTTATTTATTTAATGTTTATTGTCTTATATATAGGGTATCCACGGTGTTAAAACTCAAATGACGATGGATTGAATGATCGATTCGGATAACACCAAGCTATTGATGTGATGAATAATCTTTGATTGCTTACTCCAAACCTACTACTCCATATAAATTAATGAGTTTCATAATGTAATGTACTATTGTTATCCTCCTACATGTCATGTATTATCTTATATTATCTACGTTATCCATTTGTCAATAATAATATATGGAGAGTATTCGCGAAAAAGTTACATCTCTAACGGATGAGTTGTAAAAACTCATTTCTTCCAGATGTCTTTACTTATACTGATTTCACTCTTTATGGTTCGTATAAAATTCAAATACATTAAACATTTATCAGTTCTGATAAATTTAAAAAATCAATTAAAAGTGAAAACATCGTAAAAGTAAATTAATTCCTTGTAGCTACAATTCTAAAACACTCTGTAATAGTGTTACGGAGTACATAGTGTAATTTTTTTTAAATGTGAAAGTACAATAAAGGGAAAATGTACAAATATACCCTTATAGTATGAGTGTGAGAATAAATATATACGTGTTCTACTTTTTGGAACAAATATATCCGTGAAGTCTATGTGGAGTTCATATATACCCTTAAACTTTTAAAATGTGCAAAAATACCTCTCATATTCCTATAAAGGAGCAAATATACACTTATTGACTTTAAATAAATAAAATAAATTTTAAAACACTAAAAATAAATTTCAAATTTGAAATTGAAAAAAAATTAAAGAATTCAAAATAAAGATTTTATGTTAAAATATTAACTCTTTAATTTTAAATTGAAAATTTATTATTTTTCCTTTGTAAATGTGTAGCACTTGAAATTCATAAATATTATTTTTAGAATTGTTGAAAAATTTTGAACACATTGTTACAATTTTTGAAATAATATTATTTTATTTTGTTTAACCTTAATAAAATTAAATTCATTATTTTGTAATCTTGGACTATTTATCATCATACAAAATACCCCGGAGTATGTAATTTTATGGTGCAATGAGTGCAAAATATTAATGATTTTCTTACATTGCAACACATATGTTAACACTTTTCCGAAAGAATCTTAAATATATAGTAATGTTTTGACATAATATTTTATACTAACAATATTAAGTTGTGATATAAAAATAATAAAAGAGAGAATTGGACACAAGCAGATTTTTATTTTTATTTATTTTTCAATTTCTAATTGAGATATTACCCAAAATAGGACTAAAAATGTTTGAAAATGCCAAAATAGGACTGTCATATTTTTATTCCTAAAATAGGACTAATTACTGTCACGTTTTGGCAGTACTAGACTTCAAACATGGCAGTATTTTCCAAACTTAGCAGTAATTACTCCTATTTTCGGAATAAAAAACATGTGAGTCTTATTTTAGAATTTTCAAACTGTTTTAGTCCTATTTCGCGAACTTTCCCTTTCTAATCTATAATTTATTTTTGGTGTTTTTTTTGAAATTTATATTATCTTTTTAAAGTCAATAAGAGTACATTTGCTCCCTTATAAGAAAATGAGAGATTTTTGTTCACCTTTTAAAAGTTTAGGGGTATATTTTTTTTCCACATACATTTCAGAATATATTTGTTCCAAAAAAATGAAAAATATATTTGTATCTTTTCCCAATCATTCTTCCAAAAAGATTGAATCCTCAACCCCAAGGCCCTCCACGCCCTACCCGACAAGACTTTTGGGAGGTTGTAAGTTAGGGTTGACTCAGTCGGTCCAATGGTGATATATCTTGTACCAGTGCGCCCCAAAGGTCCAGCCCAGCACGCAGAAGCTGTAACCTCCACACGGCCACTACGGGTTTCAATCCTTGACCATTCTTCCAACTTTTCCATCACTTAACCAACTAAGCTACTCTGTGCGGGTTATTTTTTCTCAACCATAAAAGAGGGTTTGAGACTGAGAGCTTAGTGAGAGAATGTCCTACCTAGCCCTGGCGGTGGCAGCAGCTTCGATTCAGCCAGCGGGAGCTTCCCTGTCCGGTTCGTCATACGCATTTACTATGAAAGGAAACTCACCCCAATTCCATCACCCTCGTTCGCGTCCATCCTCTCGAATAAACAAGGGTTTCCGATCAAAACGATCGACAAACATAAAGGTTTACCGACCTTCTCTTTCTCTGAAGAGGAAGTCTCGATTCTAACTTCCAACTTCAGGTATGCTCCCTACCTGAAGTTGGAAGCTAAAGGTTTACCTTGAATGTTAATATGATTTTAATACCTGCTACCTCTATTGACACAATCGGTCTTACTTCAAAATGACATTGATGAATTTGATTCTTCTGAAACTATGGAGTTGCTCTCTATTGTTGACATCCACAACAGTGATTTCAAACTACTATGAGTGATGTTGTAGGGTTACTTTCTCAATTTTTAATTAAAGAATTTGAAAAACTACTCTCCTCTTCGATTTTTTTGAACAAGGAATCCGCCGATCAAGAGAAAGTTACTGGTTGTGCAAATACACTGGTCAACCTTTTGAGGGAATCCGTCTTTACAAGTAATCAATACTTTGTAGCTTTTGACACATCAGTGGTGGATTTATGAGACTCTGACACAAATGAAGATGTTTGTAACAAAGTTCAAATTGTCATGCGGGGTAATTGTTTGTCTACACAGAACCTGAACTCTCAAATTAAGATTTAGAGAAAAAAGAAAAGCGGTCGCAACATATGAGTACTAGATCCCAAACACAACTGGAGTTTTGAAGGCTTGACTAAATTCTTAGGGTTTTCATGGATGAGACAATTTGTAGTAACCCGTGTTGGAATTTGTTTCTTTGTTTCTGATTTCTTTTTGTCTTGTTTTACAGTTTTCTTTTCTTTTATTCTTTCTCACTCTTGTAATTTTCTCTACTTCGGTAATGAAATTCTGTTTAAAAAAAGGATACGTCCTCTATGATTTAAAAACAACTTATGAAGAGGAATTGCCTGCCCCTATCAGTTCATTCACTACGCCACTACTGTCAACTTTGAGAACACTCTTAATTGAGTTAATTCACGGCCCTATGATGAAATCATTTTTGAGAACACACACAAAATGAAAAATACTTTTTTGTCTCCTCTTGCTGACATTGCTGGTACATCAGAGTCCGGAAACAATTAAAAAGAACTCTGAGAAGGTTTACAGTTGTTTCTAAAAAGAACATGAATAAAAATTCTCACCAAGCCTACACCTCTTTGCAAACTCTCTCTTGAGAATGCTCAAGTATTTGATGATAGTGAAAATATACAATACAAAATGGGCATGTGTCATACTTTGTCATTGTTAGACTTTAAACATTATATTATTTACCAAACATGACAACAATTACTCTTATTCAGGGGATAAAAACTTACTACGGAGTACTATTTTGAAATTCCAAAATGTTTTAACTTCTATTTCGGGAATTTTGTATAAATGAATAAGGAAACTAATTAATTTGTTTGAGTGATTAAATATTGTGATCCATAAAAGTTTGTTTACTCATCAAGTAACTTATTGTAAATCCATGCAATCCAACAATGACAATAATAAATAGATAGGAGAAGAGATTAAATGATGAATTCAATACCGAGAATGATATGAATAATATTATTGTACAGGGTAATGAAAACGGCACCTCTCACCGTCTCCCGTAATATACAAATGTCTATTTTTTCCGTAGGTCTACAAATGTCAAAGCTTCCATATATAATATCTAAAGGTTGAGTTTCCGTGCTCATGGAGCTCTATTTTGAATTAGAGATTACAATCCGGAGCAAAATGAAGACCCTAACTATGGCGGAATATTTCTGAGATGTTAATGGGCAAACTCATCCGCTGATTCTTCAACATCAGTCGGTTCGGACCTCCACTTAGTTTCACCCAAGCTTCATCCTGGTCATGGATAGATCACCCAGGTTCGGGTCCATAAGCAGTGACAATTGCCCTATGAAGATGGTGGTCCCGGATAGAGGTAAAAGTCTAGAGGGGGGGGGGGGGGTGAATAGACTTTTAAAGCTTTTTCGGATTTAAGAACTCTTCCCTTCTAGATGAGTTGATCTATAATCTTTTGGGAGATTGATAGATGCACAACGGAAGTCTTTAACCTCTTGATTCTCAGTATGAGACAACTTTCTAGTTGGGGTGATGTTAGGACTGATTATGGATAGGCAGTAGGCTTGGCAGTTGGCTGGTGGGCAGGCTACTGCTGAGGCAACTGCTGAGTTGGCAGTTGGCTGGAAGGAAGAAGACTGCTAAGGCAACTTCTGATAAACAGGATGACTTATGGAATATTTTCAACAAGCTTTTTGTTTTGGCTATTGTAACGTTCAAGGGAAGTAAATATGTATGAGCAGTGGGCTCACCAGGTGGGTGAAGACCAGAGTACTGCTGAGACACCTTCTAAGCTTTGAGAGATTCTCGTGGAAAGACTGTCTCAAGGAGAGTGAGTAATTAAGCAGTAGGATAAGCAGTAGGGTCAGTTAAGACTACTGCTTAGGATGCTGCTGGCAAACTACAATCCTTTTGTGAGAAGTGTTTGGTGTGTGTTTTGTTAATTTGAAAGTAAATCAACACACGATATATCCTGGTTCAGAGGTGGTGTAATCTTCCTACATCCAGTCCCATTCTCTTTCAAATGGATTTCCACTGAAGTATTAAGCCCAATACAATTAGTGCCAATCTAGCCTAAACAACTCTGGCCTAGATTGAAGGTGTTTCACGAGGAGTATACCACCACTCCAAGTTACTCAATCCTTAAGACTTTTCTCAATTGATCCAGTGGGGATCAAAAGGTACTCTATCTATCTAACCACACTTTAGGATCCGAACAACTGTTCTCCTAAGTGTTTACAACATTTTGTTTACAAGAAAGTTCTAACCTCCAACTAGAAACTAAGCTCTAAAAGTATAACAATGTGTGATCTAGTCTAAGAGCTTTAGTGAAGCATGAGTCTAAGCAGAGAGCAAAGTTTAATGTGCACTTTCTCTTTTGCTGGATATCTCTTGAATATTCTACTTAGAAGACTCAAAAACTTAGTTTTAGAACTCATGCCTCTGCCTACTTTTATAGGCTTCTCCAGTAGATTAATCTCCTCCGTTGGTTGAGAGGATTTAATCCTTGACGTCCAAAGTATTGTACTTTTGTCTTCTTGTGTTGGAGCAGGATAAGGAGATTTCAATTTATCTTCATTGAGCAGCCTCCGAGAGATCACTTCACTATCTTTTGGCGTGATTTTATCATCTTCAGGGACCCATGTACAACCTTTGCATTAAATGCTTTTTAGCCGTATGCCATTTTATTTCAGTTTATCCCTGCGTGTTATTTTAACACTTTGTATCAAGTAAATTATGTACTGGAAGGATCTTTTACATATCCTAAAAAAAATTACCCTATTGAATTTTAATTTTTCCAGTAAAAATGTACTTGATATATTTGTTCAACACTTTTCACTCCTTTGATCATCTGTGTATCACGTGAAGTTATACTGGTAGGATTGAATATCTTTTTCAAGGTAACAAAAATTACCTTATTGCATTTTAAGCTTCCAGTATACTTTACGTAAAACATTTTAATGGTCATGAACATCAAGTAGTGGAGGTGTGGTTTATTAGTATAGTGGCATCATCAAAATCAATCAAAATTAGGTACTAACAATTTCCCCCTTTTTGATGATGCCAAAACTATACTAAGTAGACAAGAATTTTTCTTTATTGAGTCCAGAATAGTACAAGCTTTTGCTTTTACAGTAGTTTGTAGTCATTCTCGGACTGTTCAATAAATCTACTGAGGCTACTGGTCTTCTTCTTTCTTCTTGGCTTCATCTTTGGCCATGGCTTCTTCTGCCTTTCTCTTTCTGATTTCAGCCTCTTCTTGTAGTAGTTTATTTTTCCTTCTAGTTTCAGCTGCCTTCTTTGCTGCCATCTGTCTTTTCGAGGAGGGTCCTGCTGAGGTGTCTTCTCCCTTTTTGGCATCATCTGCCTGCTGAGCCTCCTTGAAGAGTTCTCCAACTTTGTCATCTGAGTTGTCTTTTCTCTCCTTGAGGCCATAGATAGCGCGTTGAGGATGTTGTTGACGTCTTGGAGGTCAGTTTTGATGTCAATGTGCACCTCTTCTTGTACTTTCTTCAAAATCTTCTTGGATTCTTCTATCTCCTGAGCTAGTCTTTGGATATCACTGCTCTGCTTCCAGAATGTCTCCTGAGTATTCTTCTGAAGTGTGGTGAAGTTCTTGGCAATGTCTTGAGTTAGTTGCTCAAAGGAGTGAGCATGAGCTTGCTGCTCTATGAGGAACTTGTGTGAGAGTTTGAGCATTGCAGGAAACTCCTTTTCTTTGAGATTTTTGATGTATTCTTCATGCTCAGCTATCTTGTGAAGGGCCTGCTCAAGGTTAAGAGGAAGAGTGGGTGAAGGAGTTACCTGATCAGAGGTGTCTGCTGCCTGTGATGAGGCTGCTGCTGTAGTCAGAGGATAATGATGTCTTTGATAAGTGAGCAGTTGTGTAACACCCCGGCCCCACCAGACCCGAGGTAGTTACTCCGGACCAATAGTACTGTCCCCACAAACCACCACAAGCCTTTACCGCGCACTTTGTCCTCACTCATGCGCGCCCTGAGAAACTTCCCAGGGGGTCACCCATCCCAAGACTACTCCCGTGCAAGCACGCTTAACTTTGGAGTTCTTGGGTGATGAGCTCCTTTAAAAGGAGATGCACCTCTGTTGGTATGAGTAGTACTATTAATCCGTTTATATTAAATCTCAAGTGTTACAATCACCCCCACTTAGGATCGCAACGTCCTCGTTGCGCCCATGAACCAATCTCAAATCTCAATCAAATCCCAGAATCTTCCCCCGCTAAGAGCCCGCCCGATATCCAACGGGTCATCACACTGTCGCGGGGTTGCTCTGATACCACTTAATTGTCACGCCCCGGACCGACCCGATGACGTGGCAACCGCCGCACAACCCTTCGTGAATATCCGCAGACTATTCTCGTTAGGTAATGCAAGGCTATTGTGTATATCAATCACACTAAGAATACTCATATAAGGTAAATTATAAGTAGCCAATTAACTAGTATAAAATACTAGATTGCAGCGGAAACATAATTTAAAATGTTCATTTGCCACATGAGGCATACATGGGTACACAGACCCTAAATAGAAATTTAAATAATCCATGAGCATTTATTAACTTTAAATATAGTAAATAGAACATGAGAACAGCACGAACCAAGTCTGCTCTAGGGAATCTCCCAAATGGATAAAACTGGTCTCGTGAACAAACTTCAACCTGAAAAAAAATGTCGCCCCGAAGGGTCAGTCCAATTGGTACTGGTGAGGGACGGGCGCTATACCTATGCAAGGTATAACGATCGTTTCATACCTAAGACCCTCAAATAGGGTGATATATATAATATGTAAAATCTTTACTAAATGTTACATATATATAATAATTAAAGTAATCAGCTCCAGGCTGAGATTTTTCTTATAAGGAAATTTATTTTAATGGCACTCGGGCCCATATAATATTTCTTTATAAATGGCCATTGGCCCGCATCAATTTTATTCATGAATGGCCTCGGGCCCGCGTTTAATTACCATTGGGTGTCTCTCACCCCATTTTCGTACAGGCCGTCGCTCCGAGTACGCTTACTTCCGAGATACAGCTGGACTCGTTCACAACCTGTTTCCTACGGCCCGTCCGTCCGAACTTCTTCCTTCCGAGATACAGATAGTTCGTTCACGGTCCGTTTCGATAAAGTACATCCTAAACAATATTATGTATTCGTGGTTATTATTGATACACCAAAAGTGTACTTAACAAGTAACGTGTTCGGGATAGGATTATCTTCTCAGCAACACTACGGGTATGGTGTCTGTACCATGACCCGTCATATACCAATAAATTCACAATTAAGCCTATTTTAATATATATGTAACTAGTTCTATCCTAGTTTTAAAGTTCTTTCTAAAATAAGGCAATTACTAATTTAGTTTAAGCATACAAATTTAAACATAATTAATATTACTAGCTAGTAGAATATGGTTTAGAGCATGCTTAAACAAATTTTAGACATCACGACACTTTTATATATCATCTTTAATTATCACAAAATTGTTTAATATTTAGGTAGTCTCGTATATAACCCAAAAGTTATAAAATGTATAGATATAGAACCGATCACTCACCTCTCTTTTTAATTCGGCAAAAGGCGGTTTAGCTAGAATAATACTTCTACGAACTTGAGTCCGGCCAGTTGATGAAATTAGTAGCCGACAGCTCCAGCTTTGGATATTTAATTTCTTATCTCCTTCAATAGTCCAACTAATATATCAACCCAGCAAAAATAATACTTTGGCTCCTCCGTATTACGTTTTACGACTGGCCAGATTATAAGACCCAACTACGGAACTACCGCTGCGCTGCGTCTCTTCTTGACCTCCGACAGAAATCCTTTTCCGACAGGTATTGTGCAGGGTAACAGTGAGAGGTGTTGGCGGAGAGTTAATGCTGACCGGCAGTCCAAGTCCGGAAATTCATAGGCGTCGATGCCGCCATCTTGTTTTGGGATTCTGAAAACTACTATACTCCTACGAGGTTCCCTCTCGGTGGTGGTATTAAGGACGGTAACTAGATTGACACCGATGGTAGCACCCCGACGACGTCGGGCGACGTCGGGCGACAACCTCTAGCTTTGTTTGGCAGAACTCGTTTGACACTATACTAGTGTGTGTATACGGAGTATATTATACCTATATAAAGGTGTGGGTGGGTTTGCTCTCTCCTGCAAGTTCTTCTCTTGAAAAGAGAACTACACCCATAGTAAGTATTATTCTATATATGTATGTAATACGTAGTATATATATAAGTTATATCTAATGGTATTCCTTCTCCCTTCTTATAGTATATATATACGTAGTATATATATCTACACAGCATACTGCTACTCCCTTTATCCTTGTATCCGAGCTTCGAACGTGTATAATTAGATGGGGTAGCTGCTGGGTTATTTCATTAGTCCTCATTCACTGCATAATACTAATGGATGAATCTAAAGTGGGTGGTTGTCTGATCCTTCACGTTGATTTGTTCGCACCAAGACAAAGGGAGGACCAACTTGGCATGCTTATTCACGTTCATTTGTTCTAACTTTTAATCAAGACCAAAAATATCAAATGAGGATAGAAGTCATGTTACAATGAGTGTCGGCATATTAAATTTAGACTTCCAATACTATATTTGGGGTTTATTATTATTATTATTATTATTATTATTATTATTATTATTATTATTATTATTATTATTATTATTATTATTATTATTATTATTATTATTATTATTATTATTATTATTATTATTATTATTATTATTATTATTATTATTATTATTATTATTATTATTATTATTATTATTATTATTATTATTATTATTATTATTATTATTATTATTATTATTATTATTATTATTATTATTATTATTATTATTATTATTATTATTATTATTATTATTATTATTATTATTATTATTATTATTATTATTATTATTATTATTATTATTATTATTATTATTATTATTATTATTATTATTATTATTTATTATTATTATTGGGTATATAATAATAATTCTCTTAAATAATATTTCAAATCATCCATCTCCATTATACTACAAAATATAAAATTTATACTCCGTAGTTATTTATTTATTAATTCAAACATTGAGTGAATAAGTATATTCGAGAGTGGTGTTATAAGTTCGCACCCCCTTAAAAGAAATTTCGTCCTCGAAATTTACCTTTTAATGAAATAGAGACGGGTATTGTTTCAACATTGCATCTTTTGCTTCCCATGTCTCTTCTTCCACACGGTCACTCCTCCATAGCACCTTAACCATTGGTACCTCTTTGTTGCGTAGCTTTTTCACCTGATGGTCAACTATCTTCACTGGTTGGACCGCATAGTTCAGATCTTCTCGTATTTCAACAGGTGGTACTTCCAAAATGTGAGATGGGTCGGGGACATATTTCTTTAGCATGGATACATGAAACACATTATGGATCTTTTGTAGCTCGGGTGTTAGTTGTAGGCGGTAGGCAACAGCTCCAATTCGTTCGGTTATAAAGAATGGGCCAATGTAACGAGGATTCAATTTCCCTCGGGTCTGAAATCGGATAACTCCTTTCCAGGGTGAGACTTTAAGGAAGACTTGATCCCCAACCTGAAATTCCAAAGTTCTACGACGTTTATCTGCATAGCTCTTTTGTCTGTCTTGTGCAGTTTTGAGCTTCTCTCTTATTAATTTGACCTTTTCTTTGGTTATCTGCACTATCTCTGTTCCCTCTAGTTTTGTGGTTCCAACCTCATCCCAACATATTGGTGTTCGACATTTTCTCCCATACAATGCTTCGTATGGTGGCATGCCAATACTTGCCTGGTAGCTATTATTGTAAGCAAACTCCACGAGTGGTAAGTGTCTATCCCAGCTACCCTGAAACTCTAATGCACAAGCTCTCAACATATCCTCTAGAATCTGGATCACTCGTTCTGATTGTCCATCTGTCTGCGGGTGGAAAGCAGTGCTGAACTTAAGCTTGGTCCCCATCGACTCTTGAAATTTAGGCCAAAATCGAGAGGTGAACCTCGGGTCTCGATCAGACACAATTGATACTGGAACTCCATGTAATCTCACAATTTCGTTCACATATAACGTGGCAAGCCTTTCGAGTGAGTATGTTGTGTTGATAGGTAGGAAATGAGAACTCTTGGTTAGTCTATCAACTACCACCCACACAGCATCATAGTTCTTTGTGGTTCTCGGTAGTCCCACTACAAAGTCCATCGTCACGTGCTCCCACTTCCATTCAGGAATGGATAGTGGTTGTAACAGTCCTGCCGGTTGTTGGTGTTCGGCCTTGACTTGTTGACAAGTGAGACAACGACTGATAAATTCGGCTATTTCTCTTTTCATTCCACTCCACCAATAGCTCTCCTTCAAGTCTCGGTACATCTTTGTTCCTCCCGGATGCATGGCATATGCAGAACAATGAGCCTCCTCCAGAATGGCTTTTCGAAGTTCAGTCTTTGAGGGAACACATACTCGATCACGGAAGAGCAATAATCCATCCTCACGCTCCCGAAAGTCCTCAACGGGTCCTGCCATCATATGTGCCCGAACTTTACTGAGTTCTTCATCTTCTTGTTGGCCCTTCTTGATTTCGTCAAGTAAGGTTGGCCTTACTTCAAAATTTGCTACTAAGATGCCCAAATCAGTCATGGTGAGTCGAGCTCTTAAGGCTCGGAGACTGGATACCATTGACTCTTTGGGTGTAGTACTTGTTTCCGATACACTCTTCCGACTTAAGGCATCAGCAACAACGTTGGCTTTACCCGGATGGTACTCGATTACTAGCTCGTAATCTTTGATTAGTTCCATCCAACGTCGTTGTCTCATATTTAATTCCTTTTGTGTGAACATATATTTCAAACTTTTATGGTCAGTGTAGATGTGACACGTTTCTCCATAAAGGTAGTGTCTCCAAATTTTTAGAGCAAAGACCACCGCTGCAAGTTCTAAATCATGGGTGGGGTAGTTTACCTCATGCTTCCTTAGTTGGCGTGAGGCATAAGCTATAACTTTTCCTTGTTGCATTAGGACACAACCCAACCCACGAATACTTGCGTCACTATAGACGTCGAAACCGGCTCCCTGTATAGGTAAGGCAAGTACTGGTGCCTCAGTTAGCCTCTTCTTGAACTCCCGAAAACTAGTTTCACAATGTTCATCCCATATGAACTTAGCTCCTTTTCGTGTAAGCTTTGTCATGGGGGATGCGAGTACAGAGAATTTTTGAACAAATTTCCGGTAGTAACCTGCTAAACCCAAAAAGCTTCTAACTTCTTTCACATTCCTTGGTCTCTCCCAATTGTTGATCGCCTCAATCTTTTTATTGTCCACGGTTACCCCTGAGCTGGATATGATATGTCCGAGGAAACCAATCTCTTGTAACCAGAACTCACACTTCGAAAACTTAGCAAATAGCTTCTTTTCTCTAAGTACTCCAAGCACAATCCTTAGGTGTTTTTCATGTTCTTCTTCACTCCTTGAGTATATCAGAATGTCATCTATGAAGACGATCACGAATTGGTCAAGGTAGGGATGAAATACCCGGTTCATTAGGTCCATGAATGCGGCAGGTGCATTAGTTAACCCAAATGGCATTACAAGGAATTCATAATGTCCATACCGTGTGCGGAACGCACTCTTTGGTATGTCACATTCTCTTATTTTCAACTGGTGATACCCTGACCTTAGATCGATTTTCGAGAATATGGTGGCTCCTCGAAGTTGGTCAAATAAGTCATCAATCCTTGGTAATGGATATTTATTCTTGATGGTGGCTTTGTTGAGTTGTCGATAGTCGATGCACATTCGTAGGGACCCATCTTTCTTCTTGACAAAAAGAACCGGTGCCCCCCATGGTGAATAACTCGGTCTAATGAAACCGATATCCACCAATTCTTGTAACTGCGTTTTTAACTCCTTCAACTCAGCAGGCGCCATCCTGTAAGGTGGAATCGAGATAGGGTTTGTCCCCGGTTGTACTTCAATTACAAACTCGATTTCCCTATCAGGCGGGAGTCCTGACAAGTTTTCAGGAAATACATCTGGGTAGTCACAAACTATCTTTACATCGTTAATATTTTTCTCTTCCTTAGACTTGTCAATTACATATGCTAAGTATGCCTGGCATCCTTTCCTCAATAGTCGCTTTGTCCTCAAGGCCGATATTACGCAACTTGGTAGCATCTTTCTATCTCCAACAAAGCGTAGAACTTTTCCCTCAACATTTTCAAGTTCTACCTCCTTTGTCAAACAGTTCACTTTTGCATGATATTTAGATAGCCAATCCATGCCGATGATAGCATCAAACTCGAGCATTCCTAGAGGAATGAGGTCACATTCGAGCTGACAATCTTGTATTTGTATGATGCAAGACGGGTAAAATTCTTTCTTCTCAATCTCCTCGCCTAGGGGTGTTGATACCACTAAGGTCTGTGGCACCTGTAACACCCCGGCCCCACCAGACCCGAGGTAGTTACTCCGGACCAATAGTACTGTCCCCACAAACCACCACAAGCCTTTACCGCGCACTTTGTCCTCACTCATGCGCGCCCTGAGAAACTTCCCAGGGGGTCACCCATCCCAAGACTACTCCCGTGCAAGCACGCTTAACTTTGGAGTTCTTGGGTGATGAGCTCCCTTAAAAGGAGATGCACCTCTGTTGGTATGAGTAGTACTATTAATCCGTTTATATTAAATCTCAAGTGTTACAAGTTGGCTGGCCAAATCATCATCCCTTGCTCCTGAGTACCATTCCCCCTTAGATAAGGCTCCTTATGATCAAAATATTTTGTATTAGGTTCCCCCTGAATTGATGCATCATAAATTTTTAAGTTGATCAAGATCATCAAGCATTCCAAGCTCCAGCCTTAGAGTATTGAACCTTGCTTCATTTAAGGGCTTGGTGAAGATATCAGCCAATTGTTTTTCTGTGGGAATGTACTCCAGTTTGATAGTTTTCTTCTCAACATGCTCTCTAATGAAGTGATGCCTGATCTCAATATGCTTGGTTCTTGAGTGAAACACTGGATTTTGAGTTATTGCAATAGCACTTGTGTTATCACACAGAATGCTAATCTCCTTAGTTTCTTCTCCATAATCCTTCAATTGCTGCTTCATCCAGAGTATTTGAGCACAACAGCTGCCTGCTGCCATGTATTCTGCTTCAGCTGTGCTAATAGCAATTGAGTTTTGCTTTTTGCTGAACCATGAGACAAGTCTTCCTCCAATCAATTGACAGGTCCCAGAGGCGATTTTTCTATCAATTTTGCACCCAGCAAAGTCTGAGTCTGGGTATCCATATAGATCAAAACCTCCATTTGTTGGATACCATAACCCAGAGTTAGGATTACCTTTGAGGTATCTCAATATTTTCTTTGCTGCGAGAAGATGGCTTTCTTTTGGTTTTGATTGAAACCTTGCACATACCCCAACTGAGTAGGATATGTCTGGCCTACTCGTGGTAAGGTATAATAAGGACCCAATCAATCCTCTGTAAAGTGTAGGATCAATATCTTTACCTTCTTCATCTGGAGTTAGGCCTTGCGAGGTGTTCATAGGAATCTTCACAGTAGACTTGTTCTCAATCTTGAATTTCTTCATGAGATCTCTTGTGTATTTGGCTTGGTTGATGAAGGTACCCTGAGAAGTCTGCTTTACTTGTAGTCCCAAGAAATAGTTCAACTCTCCCATCATGCTCATTTCAAATTTGCTTTGCATGAGAGCTGAAAATTTCTTGCATAGTGCTTGGTTTGAGCTTCCAAATATTATGTCATCAACATAGATTTGGACAAGCAGTATGTCTGGACCTTCTTCAATTTTGAAGAGAGTCTTGTCTATTTTGCCTTTAGTGAATCCATTGTTCACTAAATATTGAGAGAGAGTATCATACCATGCCCTTGGAGCTTGTTTGAGTCCATAGAGAGCCTTCTTTAGTTTGTAGACTTGATCTTTCTCTCTGTTGACTTCAAATCCAGGCGGCTGTTCTACATAGACCTCTTCTTCTAGTAAACCATTTAGGAAGGCACTCTTCACGTCCATTTGATAGACAGTGAACTGCTTGTGAGCAGCATAAGCCAGGAATATTCTTATTGCTTCAAGTCTGGCAACAGGAGCAAAAGTTTCATCAAAATCTATTCCTTCTTCCTGGCAGTAGCCTTTGGCTACTAATCTTGCTTTATTTTTGATGATGGTGCCTTCCTCATCCATCTTGTTTCTGAATACCCATTTGGTTCCTATCACATGTTGATGATAGGGTCTAGATACAAGCTCCCATACTTTACTCCTTTCAAATTGGTTGAGTTCTTCTTGCATTGCTTGTATCCAGTCAGAATCTAACAGGGCTTCCTCAACCTTCTTTGGTTCTGTTTGTGAAATGAAGCATGAGAACAAGGATTCTTTCTGAATTGATGATCTGGTACGTACTCCCTCATGGATGTTTCCAATGATTTGATGAGGAGGATGTTGACTCAACCATCTAGCATCAGATGTTTGATTAATTTGAGTCTGCTGCTTTTCTTCCTCTTCCTCATCACTCTCCTCAGATAGAATTGGAAGACTGGGAGCTTCAATTCTGGTGTATGAATCTGTTTGATCGAAGCCAACTGCCGGCAGTGGTCTACGGTTTGAGTCATCTGCTGGCAAAGGTCTGCCGTTTGAGTTAACTGCTGGCAGTGGTATGTGGTTTGAGTCTACTGCTAGTTCAAGAATGCTCCTGTCTTTTTGTTTTTCAGTGCTGGGAAGGCAGCTTGGAGCCTTACCATTCTTCTTTTCTTTTGGTGACTCATCTTCTCTTGTTTTGTGAGCAGATGTGTGGTTTTCAAAGACCACATGAATTGACTCTTCTACCACTAGAGTTTTTTTTGTTGAGTATCCGGAATGCCTTGCTTGTTGATGAATAGCCCAAGAAGATTCCTTCATCTGACTTAGCATCAAATGGCTTGAGATAGTCTTTTCCATTATTTAGAATGTAACATTTACATCCAAACACATGAAAGTGACTAATATTTGGCTTTCTTCCATTCCACAGCTCATAAGGAGTCTTCTTGTAAGTCTTGTGGATAAGACTTCTATTCTGAGTGTAGCAAAGTGTGTTGATTGCCTCGGCCCAGAATCTTTTGGGCAAGCCTGCTGCTTCAATTATAGTTCTTCCAGCTTCTTTGAGAGTCCTGTTTCTTCTTTCAGCAACACCATTTTGTTGGGGTGTTCTTGCTGCTGAAGTTTGGTGATGTATTCCGCTTTCTTCACAGTACTGAATAACTATTGCATTTAGAAATTCAGTACCTCTATCAGATCGAATCTTCTGGATTGAGATGCTTCTTTCATTTTGTATATGCTTCATCAATTCAGGAAGCTTTTTCTCAGTTTCATTTTTCCTTTTCAAGAATAAGGTCCATGTGTACCTTGAATAGTCATCTACAACCACTAGAGTGTATCTTTTGCCACTTAAGCTTGTTGGATCAACTGGTCCAAACAAGTCAAGGTGCAGTAGGCTCAAAGGTCTAGTGGATGACTCAATCTCTTTAGATCTGAATGGTACCTTTGTTTGATTCCCTTTTTGACATGCATCACATAGGTGATCCTTTTTTAAGTTAATTTCTGGAAGTCCCTTCACCAATCCTTTTCTGGACAGTTTGTTGATGGTTTTGAAGTTGAGATGACTTAGTTTGTTGTGTCATTCCCAACTCAAACTTGAATCTGCCTTTGTGATCAAGCAGATTCCCTCCTTGGCTGAGCTCCATTCAACAATATACATGTCCTTCTTTCTTCTACCAGAGAGAATTTTGTCATTTTTGACATCTTTAATTAAGCAGATGGCTTTGGAGAATGTCACACTATATCCATTGTCACAAAGCTGGCTTGTGCTTATGAGATTGAACTTTAATCCTTTAACATAAGATATGTTTTGGATTGTAAGTCCATTGATTGATAGATCTCCAGCTCCTTTGGTTTCTCCTTGTTTTTCCACATTCCCAAATGTTACTTTGGGTCCTTCCTTTGCAATATAGTTTGACAGAAGCCTCCTGCTGCCTGTCATGTGCCTGGAGCAGCTTGAGTCTATGTACCAAGTTTGTGAGTCCACTGCTCCAGCACCTTCCTGTATTCATCGTGGTTGAGCAGTAGCCCATAAGTTAATGGACAACTTCCCTTGTACAAGTTTAGGCATCCATGCCCATCTAGAACCATTTAACCCTAAACAGATGGGTCTATAGCCATTTGAAGTGTTGTAATCAAAGGGGATGGCTATGTATTTGTTAACCCTTTTTCTCTTGGAAGTGAAATAGGGATTGAATCCTTTTGTAGGGGTCTGCTTGTTATTTTGGCTGTGGCTGGTCTTATTGATTGGTTGCCAACGAGTTCTTGGGTTTTGATGGTTGGGAAGCTTTTGTTTATGCATGCATTTAGATTTTGATTTGGGAGCAGGTAGGTTCCTTCTTGTGGGAAAGGTTTGGGAATGGGTTTTTTGGTAGATTAGCTTTCTTGTATCTTGTTGATGGCTTGTGGAGGGTGAGTTTTGAGTGAGTCTGATGGGGGATATATAGCCGAGACCTCTTCTCTTCCTATTTTGAGTAACTTTAGCAGTAGGATCACTCTTTTTACTTTCCATGCTAAAGTTATTCATTTTATTTTTCAGCTCTTTGTTCTCTTCTTCTAAGACATTGTTTTTGGTCAAGGCATCTAATAGTTTGGCATGAATAACCTTTATGTCTTGTTTTAATCTATCATTTTCTGATCTTAAGAGAACATGGTGATTTTGGACCAAAGCGACCATTCAACAATCCTTCCAGAAAGAGACCTTCATTCTGCCAATAATATGCCCTTGGTTCGTTTTTGACTGGCGAATCCAATGGTATAACTTTTACAGATTATCAATTAGAAACAAGATTACAGGGATCAAAACAGAGTAATATCGAAAAGTATGAAAAACATAGAAACTTCGAAAACTTCTTCGCGGCTGATCAAACTCGAGCAGGCTCTGATACCAGTTGTTGGTCCCGGATTATGTGGATTATCTAACAGCTTAGAATGGAAATCATCGCATAAACAGAAAAGGAAGACATCACAGAATGATTTTAAGCAAATATCAAGTGCAGAGAGATCTCCTTTCTATTTATCGAGAAGTACTTTTGACAGCGTAAGGCTACTGAGCAGAATGATCGATGAGTACCTGTACTGAGTGCTCCTATTTATAGGCGCAATACAGTTTACCTAATTAGGGTACATAGGAGTTTTGGCCTAAAGCCTTTTTGGACCGTATTCCCTTTTCTACCTATTTATTACATAAGGTTTATTAATACTCATACCATGAATGGTATATCTGATCTAATTTATTTAACAAATAATTAGAGACAAACTTGACTCACAATAAAAGTTCTAACAGATCTGCTAGCATATCATTTTTGCTGATGTGTTCAATACAAATTTCGTTTTCCTCCACTCTTTCTCGAACGAACAAATATTTTGTATCGAGGAACGATCCCGCTCCACTCGAACTATTATTGTTTGAGAAGCTCACGGCCGCGGAATTGTCACAATAAATCCTTAGTGGTCTTGAGACGGAATTCACTACCTTTGAATCCTTTGATAAGATTCCTTAACAACATTCCATGACATGTTGCGTTGTACACCGCAACATATTTAGCCATCATTGTTGAAGTAGTCGTAAGTCTTTGCTTGTGGCTTTTCCAAGATATTGGCCCACCTGACAACAATAAAATGTATCCTGAAGTAGACTTCCTATCGTCTTTGTACTTAGCAAAGTCAGAATCGGAATATCCCACCACTTCTAAATTATTAGACCTCTCGTAAGTAAGTTTGTACTCCTTAGTCCCTTGAAGATACCACAAAACATTCGTAGCGGATTTCCAATGATCTAATCCTTGGTTAGATTGATATCTTCCCAACATGCCAGATACATATGCAATATCTGGACGCGTACAAACTTGAGCATACATCAAGCTTCCAACTATAGAAGCATAAGGAATGAGTTTCATTTGCTCTTTCTCAACCTCGGTTTTTGGGCATTGGAATGACCCAAAAACGTCTCCCTTAACTACTGGAGCAGCTGATGGAGGAGAGCATTGTTGCATGTTAAAACGTTCTAAAATGCGCTCAATGTATGCCTTTTGGGACAAGCCTAATGTCCCTTTGACCCTGTCTCGGTGAATTTCAATGCCTATAACATAAGAAGCTTCACCTAGATCTTTCATGTCAAAATGGCCAAATAATACGCGTTTTGTTTCATGCAATAAATTCATGTCACTACTTGCTAATAAGATGTCATCAACATATAACACAAGTATGATGAATTTGCTCCCACTCATTTTGGGGTAAGTGCATTGATCTACTTTGTTTTTAGTGAAGCCATTTGATTTCATGACTTCATCAAATTTGAGGTACCATTGTCGAGAAGCTTGCTTGAGCCCATAAATGGACTTCTTGAGTTTAAACATTAGATGTTCTTGACCTTTATAAACATCTTCGTGTAAATCTCCATTTAAGAAGGCTGTTTTGACGTCCATTTGATGTAGCTCAAGATCAAAGTGAGCTACTAAAGCCATAACAACCCTTAGGGAGTCCTTTCGAGACACGGGTGAAAAGGTCTCTTGATAATCTACACCTTCCCTTTGAGTGTAGCTCTTAGCGACCAATCTTGCCTTGTATCTTTCAAAGTTTCGCTTTGGTCTTAAAGACCACCACCGGCCACCACCGGCCACCACTGAGCCACCACCGGGCCACCACCGGCCACCATCGACCACCACCGGCCACCACCGGCCACCACCGGCCACCACCGGCCACCACCGGCCACCACCGGCCAGCACCGGACCACCACCAGACCACCACCGGCCACCACTGGACCACCACCGGACCACCACCGGCCACCACCGAACCCCCACCGGACCACCACCGGCCACCACCGGACCACCACCGGCCACCATCAGACCGCTTTCGGCCACTCCCGAGACCATCATCGGACTATCATGGACTACGAAAATAATTATTTGTTTCTCGGAATGACAAAACTGAAAATGAATTAGCACTAAAACAAAACGATTTCAAAAATAGAAAACTAAAAACAGTTTTTTGTTTTTAAAAAACCAAAAACAGAAAACTCAAAACTATACCGAACGAGCCCTAAAAGTAAGACTTGCCGTATCTTTTTGTAGTTGCAGAATCCCTAAAAGTTAACCATATCTCTATGCTCAGGAAAAATTCAATACATCTGGAATAATTGTGCTAGAGCAAGAGGAAATCTCCTTTACCTATGGACACAATGATATCCAAGGTAAAAGAAGTCATGTGCCCATATACATATTTCTTCATACGGTCCCACCAATTAAATTTATTTACATCAGTGATTTATCATTCTCAATTGCTAAGGTGCAACTCAGCTTCACTATATAAATAGATGCAGCCAGGCACACTTCACTCAGCTGATCATTATTGTAGCGTATTTATATACTCCTAGTTATTATATGCTTGAGATGATGAGGATAACCCATCAGCAGGTGCTCCATTTTTTTCTCAATTGCCTCCTGTTTGCAGCGCTTTTGCTCTCTAGCGCCTTGGACAACACCATTTCCACTGCTCAAGCCATGCGCCCCCTGCATCAATGTAAGCTCCTCCCCGTGACCCCGTTCGCAATGATGACAATAACTTAGACCCGTTGAAATTGGTTGAATCTGTTGAATTTTTTCAAATTGTGGCTTAAACGGTTGACTGAACGTGATAGTATGAACGTCTTTAAAATGTATAGTAAAAATAATATAGGAAGAAGCTACCATTGTCCTCTTCATCAACTTCATTATGAATGATTAACTTTACACCGCTTTATTTTCAATTTTGATTATTACAAAATTTAACATGTAGAATTAAATGTCTTTTGTATGAAGAAATAACAAAGTTGATAAGCAGAAATAAAAGTTATTTGAGGCACCTTAAAATTTTTAGACTCCCTTCCTCGTGTGAAAATAATTTTTAGCAAATTTTATTTTGGCTAATCATATGTTTTCCCCCAGCTCGCAATTAAATTTTTACTTAATTAGTGAGATGTTAAACTATTAAATCACACATCTCTTTTTGGTAATATACGAGTGAAAATATTCGGGAAATTATCCTAAATAGGATTAAAAACGTTTGTATATTCCAAAATAAAACTTTCATGTTTTTGTTGTCAAAACAGGACTAATTACGGTCATAATTTGGCAGTATTAGACTTTAAACATGACAATATTTTCCTAACTTGGCAGTCTTATTTTGGAATTTTGAAACTTTTTTACTCTTATTTGGAGTCCAATTTATACAAGTACGTTAAAAAGTTAATAAAATTTTTCTTTGCCTAGAACCCCGTCAATATTTTAACTATAGATCTTGATAATATTTAAATTACTACTACATATTATTGTTTCATAATTACATAATCTGAAATTGAACTAAAAGTTATACTGAATGAAATGAATCAAATTCGAATATGATACGGAGCAAACACTTGGCACTCGATGATTCAGGAAAGGACTTACAATTTCAGTGAATAAAAAGGTACTCTAATAACCGGTCAGGCCATCAGGGCTCAGGCTGTAGACCTTGCAGTAGTAATTCATGAATTCGCGTTACAGTTAATTTCGGAAGAAACCCGCCGGAGCTTATCAATGGACACTTTCATCAAGCTGCTTCAGTAAGTTATTTTACTCAAGTCTCTGCCCTATAATGGCTCTATATATCAGTTGGGAGTAAATGCATATATACATAAACGATACTTAACGGTTGATATTGTTGTATTTTAGCATCTCCAAGTCTTAACTATAACAAATCAATACCAAAATTATACATATACGATAGTATGTTTTAAACATTAATGTATTCAAATTTTCAGCCAAAAAATCAAGTAGTTGGAATTTCATGTGTACATTGGTGACATGTATAAAAGTAATATACAATGGCCTACATGCAGTGGCGGATCTAACATGTATGTTTTGGGTGTTCAAAACTCTCAATTAAAAATTAAAATGAAATACGCATATTAATTAATAAGTTAATTAGTAGATGAGTTTTTTAACTCTTGTTGTTATTAACACAAATAAGTAAGGAAATAACGTTTTACCGCTCCAATAATAACTTAAGAAAAAAATTATGCCACACCAATGATAAATTAAGAAAAAAAATCAATAAAGTAAACAAAAAAACACTGCCATACGTCCATACCAATAACTTGAGCAAAAGACATACAACCACTAAACAAGGCCCAACAAACGACGTCACATACTCCACTAAAAAGACATACTACTGTGTCCCTCATCCAATTCTTTATTCATCGAGAAAACAGAGGGAATTGAAGGACGGGTTACAAAGCTTGGAGCTTCAATTCTAAAATCCAGATGAACAAAACGATGACGTTTGATAATAAAATTTGAAGTTTTTGGGTGTTCACATGAACACCCTTGAACAACACCAGCTCCGCCACTGCCTACATGAATAGAATTTCGGCCGTCGCAAAGGATTTTCTTGTCGTAAATTTGAAGAGTAATGCTAGTTAAACATGTTGAAGTCTCACACCAGAAAATTGTGAAGTAATAAAGTGGTATATTAAAGTCTAATCTCCTCTTCCTATCAGGTTGACCTTTTAGGATTGAACCCTAGATCTTGACATGGTATATGAGAGCCAAAACGACTCATAACCATGGTGTGGGTCCTTTATAAAAAATGACGATCATTATAAAAATGAAAATCATGAACCGATGGAAAAAATGAATGACATCACGATCCAGATGAAGTGTCTGGTCGTAAGGAGGGAGTGTTGAAGTCCCACACCAGAAAATTATGAAGTAATAAATATTAAAGTCTCATCTTCTCCTCCTATCAAGTTGAACTTTTAGAATAGAATCACAAATCACAAAATATTTAAGTAAAGTTATGGTATTGATTTGTTTAATTTCAGAGTTAAAGTAGCAAAGTGTAATAATACTAATAGCTAAGGTACTATTTATATATTTGAGCCTGTATATTCTTTTGAATGATGAAGCGTAATAAAGTACGGAGTACTCGTTTAGTTAATTTTAAAAACATGACAGGTTAAAGAGAGGAAGTTGATAGTTGGACCACCCTCCGGACCAAATCCAGGTAACTTTAGGCATACACGATAAAAGTATACTGTACCAGGGGCGTAGCTCACCCTATAAGAAGAGCATGACACAAGAGAGAGGTCTCAGGTTCAACTCTGAGCAAAGACTTAGAATGAAACCCCACACTCTTTTCATCAGAATGTGATTAAATATCTATTTACATCCTCCCAGATAACTGTCCGGTCGGTCCTGAGGGTCTTCATGGACTCTGTATCATCTTTTTTTAATAGAAGTGTACTACGTGTATTTTGAGTTTATGAAAAGCTGGATATACTTAGTGTAGTAGATTAGGGCGTGCAATACATGAGTTCTACGCAAAGTGTCAACAAAGTGTCTAAAATTCTTAGGCACGAAGTACTATTGTGTGCAAAGACATTTTTTACTCCATAGTACATACTCGGTATTTTAATGTACATTACAATAGGTTTTAACACATTATTTATGGATGAAATAGTATGAGTAATGAATGATTAGAAAAAGTAAGCAAGATAGTGGAAAAGTATGAAAGAGAAGATAAAAAGTAGAAAAGTTAGAATAATATATTTTTAAAGTAAAAATTTATCAAAAAGGAAAAATGTAGCAAACTTTAAATTTATCTAAAAAAGAAAATGTAGCAAACATGATACTGCAAAAGGAATACAAACTTATTTTCTCATGGAAAAAAACTAACAAAAGGTCCATAAAAGGAATACGGACTTATTTTCTCAGGTCTGTGATTTGGTTGTTGTTCAAAATTATCCATTGATCATCATTAAAATCATCATCTCCATTATTGCCACATTTCCAATTTAAGTTGGTGGTAGCATCAGTGGCTTTGCGCTTTAAATTACTAAATGGGGCTCGCAATACAACATCCTCATCATCCTGCCAATCAAGTCTCTCCATGTAATGTCCAAATGACATATTTCTCTATAAAGCCTATCTCAAATAGATGTTGAGGTACAACATTGACGTCAGTCTCTTTTCTCAAGTTTCGCCAACTTAACACGGACATAAATTCCTTGATGTCATTGTTGTTTCTGATATGTAACGGCAGCTTTTATGAACACCCGCACCAATGAAAAATTAAGACATGTTTCAAAGACCATCCATCCGACTACGATCCATCTTGAACGGAATTCTAGAACTATCAACAATCGTATAAAGTGCATGTAAAATATCATATACTAATATTTGCTAACTAGTACGTACGTTTGCAAAAAATCAAGTAAGTTTATAAATTATTTAAAATTATCAACCATATATTCTATAATTTTCAAATAATAATAACAATACATTATAATAGTAATAATATTATTGTAAAAATAAAATTCAACAAATAAGTATATGTTAATTCCAAATAACATATCACATAAACAAAATTCAACAACAAAGTTAGCATATCGAGGGAGAAAAAAGTGGAATAAATTAAGGGTTTTGAAAAACTTGTTAAGTGCATTTAATAATTTAAAAAAAACTAGTATTATTTTGGAAAATTCCCCTGAATAGGACTAAATAGGTTTTGGAATTTCAAATAGGACTGCTATGTTTTCTTCCCGAAATAGGAGTCAGTATTGTCATTATTGAAAAATACTGACATGATTGAAAAATACTGTCATTAATCATAGTGAATACTATTTTTTTTTTACTCCAGGAGGCGTCTGGGGGAGGGGGGCTGGGAGAGCCTGGAGTAATTGGGGCAGAAACTCACTCTATTGAGTTTCAAACCCGAGACCTCCCGTAAGGGAGAGTGAGTCGGCGACCAGTTGGACTGGACCGCTTCCTCATCATAATGAATACTATCATTTGAATGACCTGTACTCTAATTATTTGGCAGTAATGACTCAAAGAAGACAATAAATACTGTCATGTTACTCCTATTTCGGGAAGAAAAACATAGTAGATCTATTTTGAAATTCCAAAACCTATTTACTCTTACATTCGAAATCTCTCTTTTATGTTATCTTAAAATATTTGAATTAAGGGCTCGCTTTTTTGTTGTTGTGTTTGCACAGGACCCCCAAATTCGAGACACGTTCTTCACACAACGCAGAATGGATCACCACCAGGCCCTTAAAGTCAAGGATGAGAGCTCCGTTTACCTTGCTTGATTTGATTTGTTTGCCACCATGAGTTGCAAATTAGTTTGCAACTCATATATACTGGCATGCATAAGACTTGTGGAATATAAATATTTTGGAGTATATCTTTGAAGTTTGGGTTCATACCTTCAATAACAATGTGTTGAATAAATATTCAAAAACAAAAAACAATGTGTTGAATAATGAAATAACATAGTGTTGGATAATTTAATATTTGATAAATTAATGCTGTTATAAGTACAAATAAATTTCAATCTTATGATATTGAAATAGTCTTAATTAGTAAGATAAGTAGATATTATTGGATATATTATAGATTTAAATTGTTCATGATATGAACACTCAATTTGAAAAATATGCAAGTACATGTGTAAATTTAGTAATTAACAATATTGTTCTTCAATGCATAACACGTAGATCTATAATTACACAAAAGATATTGGTTGTTATACCGTGGGAGCTGTTGGGTGTGTTTCGGAAAATAAAGAAAATTAATTAAAATAAATTAATTAAATAAAATGACTAGAGAAAAACAAGAAAGGAGATGAAGCAGAATTAGTCAAAGCTCGTGCTACGCACGATGTCCTTAAAACGTATTTGTTGCCTCCCACGGTGCTAGGAGCGTTGCAACAATAGTTTCCCAGAACACGATGACTACGAACTAATGTTTGAGCACACAAACAAGAGTTCCAGCGAACGTGAACAAAAACTGAACACTCAGGGATTTTTAGAATGACTGGAGGTGTTTTTAGCTGAAGAGATACGTGAGCTCGTGTATGCAAGAACGTGTAAAATCGTGTGTTGTTGCAAACCGATTTTGGGATTTGATTTGCACCCCACCCCACCCCCCTGCGCGTGTGGAGAGAGCCTTTACCCTTAGGAATCTTAACTCCATAAGGGGGAGTCCCTTTATAAAGGGTTGCAAATCCCTTGGGTTTTCCGGTGTGGGAAATTAACACACTAGAAACCCATCCTTTTTCCCAGTATTTCCATTCTAACGGGTAAACTTCGAAAAGCGATTTCTCATTCACCCGTTATCCGTTTTGAGCGTACCACATATCGAATTGTAGCCCTTAACAAGGACAATCCGAAACCACTTTGACCCGACCCAAATTGGAAGTGGACCCCACTCAAAAAATTGCCCCAAAAATAACCATTTAATGCAATTTTTCACACATTTTTCCAACAATCCCCCACATTTTTCATCCTAATGGAATTTATTCTCGTTCATTTTCTACCATACAAGTTAGAATATTCGAATCGAATTCTACCAGGTATGTGAGAAAATCCGGTCCGAAGGATTTTTCAACTCTAACACGTTTGCTGCGTCGGGGTTCGGGTTCTTCACCGGATCCCTCGCTAGTATTTTCCATAGCTACGTCAAATGTTCGTTTTGACGTGCTAGGTCCATCGTTGGACTTGCATGGAAATACGTCTTCAAAGAATGATGCATTCCTTGACTCGATTATTGTGTTTTTATGTACATCCGGATTATTCGAATCGTACACTAAAAACCGATAAACACTACTATTTTGGGCATATCCAATAAAAATACAATCCACCGTTTTTGGACCTATTTTTATTTTCTTAGGTGTTGGTACAAGTACCTCAGCAAGACACCCCCACACTTTTAAATATTGATAGGAAGGCCGTCTGACTTTCCACAACTCGTACGGAGTTTTATCATATTTTTTCCGGGGAACCTTATTTAAAAGGTAATTGCTTGTCAAGATTGCTTTGCCCCACATGTTTTGTGGCAAGCCCGAACTTACTAGCATCGCATTCATCATATATTTCAATGTGCGATTGTTTCGTTCGGCAACACCATTTGATTGAGGTGAATAGGGTGTGGTACGTTCGTGTACTATACCCACACTAGCGCAAAAGTCACCTATTGGTGCTTCATACTCACCACCTCGATCACTTCTAACCGTTTTAATCCGTCGATTAAGTTGGTTTTCCACTTCATTCTTATAAAGAATGAATTTATCGATTGCTTCGTGTTTATTTTTCAACAAATAAACATCGCTATAGCGAGTGCTATCATCGATAAAAGTAATAAAATATTTATTACCGCCACGTGTTTGTATTGATTTAAAATCACAAACGTCACTATGAATTAATTCTAGTGGTTCTGTTTTTCTTTCAACCGATTTGAAAGACATTTTCGTTAGTTTTGCCTCAACACAAATATCACATTTGTGCTTCACATCAATTGTGAATTTAGGAATGTGTTCCATGTTAATTAATCTACGTATAGAATTAAAATTAACATGTCCTAGTCTACCATGGCACACATTGGAAGACTCAAGCAAGTAAGCAGAAGGGATTTTATTATTATTAATAATAATAGTCGTTACATTGAGCGTAAATAGCCCGTTACATGCATACCCTGTGCCCACATACATTCCCGATTTGGTCAAAACTAATTTGTGCGACTCAAAAACCATGCGGAAGCCATGCTTGTTCAACAACGAACCGGAAATCTGGTTTTTGCGTATCTCCAGAACGAACAGCACTTGGTTAAGAGTCAGCTCTTTGCCCGAAGTTATCTTCAGGACCACCTTGCCCCCGCCTTCCACCGCGGAATGAGCCGAGTTTCCCATCCACACCTTCTCACCATTAGATGGCTCAAAAGTAGTGAATAACTCCCGGTTTGAGCAAATATGCCGGGTAGCACCGGTGTCTTCATCCTTTTGCCCACCTTGCACCAAATTGATGTGAGAATCTTTCTTCCTCTTTGGTGCCTTGCAATCCGAGGACTTGTGTCCATTTTTATTGCAATTGAAGCATTTTCCGTTGAACTTTGTCTTGGAAACGCCTCCCTTGGGACCGAGCTTGCTCTTCCCATTGTTTTTATTTTTGGAGCCTTTTGCATGCTCCACAACGTTGGCCTTGGCGCCGTGAGCAATTGGGAGTTTCCCATCGTTCTTCCGATTATCCTCTTCAATCCGCAGACGGAGGATCAGTTGCTCCAAGTTCATTTCCTTTGGCTTATGCTTATGGTAGTTTCTGAAAGCCTTCCAAGCCGGCGGCAACAAATGTATAATTGACGCCACTTGGAAAGACTCGCTAACCGTCATTCATTCATCTCGAATTTCGTTGAAGATCATTTGCATCTCCTCAACTTGAATCGACCAACGACAAATTTCTTTGTGCCGGCATCCTCGCTGTTATATTTGTGGTCCAAAGCATTCCATAGCTCCTTAGCCGTAGCTAATTTGCTATAAACGTCGTACAAAGCATCGTGCAGCCCGTTCAAAAATAACTGTCATTGGGAATTTGCTATAATTCACATAGTTTCTGCCCAACACTTCTGTCATTGGGAAAAAATAAACGTTTCGGGGAGAAAACAAAAATTAACCGTATGTCTTGAGAAATAGATTTTTGGACGACATTCGTGTCCGCAGGTCGCGGTTTTTCTTCTCCGATTTCGAGATTTGATTTGCACCCCCCCCCCCTGCGCGCGTGGAGAGAGCCTTTACCCTTAGGAATCTTAACTCCATAAGGGGGGAGTCCCTTTATAAAGGGTTGCAAATCCCTTGAGTTTTCCGGTGTGGGAAATTAACACACTAGAAACACATCCTTTTTCCGAGTTTTTCCATTCTAACGGGTAAACTTCGAAAAGCGATTTCTCATTCACCCATTATCCGTTTTGAGCGTACCATATATCGAATTGTAGCCCTTAACAAGGACAATCCGAAACCACTTTGACCCGACTCAAATCGGAAGTGGACCCCACTAAAAAATTTGCCCCAAAATTACCATTTAATGCAATTTTTCACACATTTTTCCAACATTAATTCCTTGTCCACCAATGATTACACCAAATCCAACTGGAACTTGGCCTTTTCCCTTCTACTTGGGCTTTTTCCTCTTCCTTAACCTCCCCTGGCAGCTTTAAATCCTCTGTCATGAAATATCACCTAAAAATTTAGAAGCAAGCATATTACAATAAATGATGTCCTCTATGAAGTTAGGGAAATTTGTTGATTCAGTCCCATAACTTATAGATATATCCGATATTGGTCCTGTAACCTTATTAACTTGCAATTTACATCCCATAACTAATAAGTTGGTGCAATTTTTGTCCTTCTCTGCCGGAACTTATCAATTTCGTCGGAAAAAGACACATCACCTGCCACATGGTATATTATTTGAAACTCATTTGCTGACTCAATATTGGCCCTTAGCTGGAGTTAAAAAACCAGAGTACGAAAGCTCTTCGCTAAGTGCGTGCACAACCATACCAAGCCTATTATCGGATCTGCAAAAGGGGGGAAGAACATATAACTCTACGTGAAGATTTCTCCTAAACTAAGTCAAGAGAGTGAGTTATTCTTCAAATCTGTTAGTAACGGCTCTCGATCAGACAAAAGTTTATGGAGTGTGATTGTGGTAAAAAGGTTTCTCTTCTAACTTCTTGGACTGATAACGATCCTGGAAGGAGGTTTCGTGTGTGCGCTAGAAGCAGAGTAAGAAGTTCAGCTTTTTAATTTACATTGTTCGCTTCTTTTTTTACTAAATAAACTAGAAATTTAAGAATAGCATTTGAATAATAAATTTGTTTGAAAATTAAAATGTATTTTATATTTTAAGTTAGGTTTTGCTAATAAAATTACCATCTTCTATTTGTTGGGGGCATTTGATAATGTATTTTTGTGTTCAAAGCAGTAAAAAGTAAGTTAAGCTTCATCTTGTTTTGATACAGACAGAAGGTTGCAGATTTTTTGAATGGGCGGACCCACCTATGTGCCATCGTTGAACGATGATAATTCCGGGATTGGTTAGAAGATTCAATTCAAAAGAGGAAGAGGTTGTGAAGTTGAAGGCTAAAAATAAAAGGCTCCTCATAGTTGTTGTGGGGCTAGTGTTTTTGCTCCTGGTCTTTCTCATGTTAAAGATGTGAGAAGTGAAGATGATGTAACATTTAAAATGCTTTATTCTTAAAACATGAATCCAAAAAGCTTTAAACTTCATTCAAAATGCTCCTGCTGCAACCAAGAAGAAATAATTTTTTAACTCTAGCTAAGGGCCAACATTGAGTCAGCAAATGAGTTTCAAATAATATACCATGTGGCAGATGATGTGTCTTTTCCGGCGAAATCGGTAAGTTCCGGCAGAGAAGGACCAAAATTGCACCAACTTATTAGTTACGGGATGTAATCTGCAAGTTAATAAAGTTACAGGACCAATATCGGGTATAGCTATAAGTTACAGGACTAAATCAACAAATTTCTCATGAAGTTATGAAGCAAAATTGCAAAAACATAGACACTTTTAAATGAACCAGAAACTATATGATTTGACATACTTTTTCTAATATTCGAACTTTGTTGAATTTAATTAAGGAAGAATTAACCCTAATTTTTGTACACTTGAGGACATTTAAAATTTTGAAAAATAAAAACTTAATCTTTACATTAATAGTCGAAATCAATGGGACCCTTGAAGTGAGGTGCTTGAGCTTTTCCCACTGTAACTTGCGGTTGGACGAACGATGAAAGGAGATTGCTCTACTATTGGGCGTCGTGTAGGGAAAGGTTGATGATAGCCAAGTGCAGGGAAGGAAGATCGTGAACTGGGAAGGAAGATAGCATGGCTGTTTTGGGTGTTCACGACTCGGAGAGGGTTTCTAAATTTGGGCGTGTTTTTTTACTTTCTTAACCGGTAACAAGTCACTGGGACCATTAATGTAAAAAGCCCACCTACCTAAGTTAGGACCACCTACAAGGGCGGACCGTAGTAGAGACCCAGGGGGCAGTCACCCCTACAACAAATTTTTTTTAGTGTATATATATATATCAAAAAATAATTTGGTGACAACTATGATACCTTTTTAAAAAACGGGGTATCGTACCTACCATTCATTTGATTGGACCACATCACTTTATCATTTTTAATTTAGATTTAAATAATTCAGCTGCTACATTCTCATTGGTCCATGTGGACAAATGTATGGTACTTTATGGGTACCATAGAATCTACCAAATAATTTTCGCCCTCCCAAAATATTTTTTTTAAGTCACCGTCCTCCCAAGATAAACTTCCTGGGTCCGCCCTGACCACCTAATAATAATAACTAGTAGGGATTATTAAAAGGGGATCAGGTGCATATTGTCCACTAAGGTTTAAATGAAGAAGCACATTAGACACTAAGGTTATTTTAGAAGCAAATAAGTCAATATTTAAGTTTTTTGGGGCATAACACCCACCCACTCACATATATAATTAACTCCGTTTACTTTCACTGGCTTCTTTAATAGGGAGTACTTCAATGTTTATTGATTCGGAGTATGAGATTAACTTTACTCCAATACAAAAAATATTTAGATTTCTAATTCTTTTCCATTTTTGTTTTTTCTCCAGGTTTTGCTTCCATGTATTCATAATTATTTTATATTGATTTCTTAATACCTGATGTATGTCAACATGTATTTTCGACTATATGCATATTAGTATAATTGTACTTATGTATACATATATACGTTTTATATAAACATATATAAATGTTTTAATATAAAGTACTCTTCATATGAAACTGAGAAATAATTTTAGCCATTAAAATGAGAAAATAATTAAGTGAATCAGATCAATTTTTAAGTGCGGGCATTTGACTAACACAAAAGTGAATCACTTTTTGAAATACACTAAAAATGTGGTCGGTAAAAGAATATTTTGGAAAATGTTTTCTACACGAATGTTTTTAAATTTGGGGTGGATTAGGACCTAGATTGGCCCTCTCTAGTCCCGCCTTTGTCGGTCGCTAACACAATTTGGGCCATATTCTCTTCGCTAAAATAAAATTATATTTAATTTGAGTCAAATAATAAAACAATATTTTATTATTTTACATCGTAATAAAACAATATTTTATTATTTTACATCGTAATACATTTAACAATATTGGTCCTAATACAAATATGTAGTGAAAGGAAAAAATAATTTAAAGTATGGTATTCTGTGTTTTTTAGAGTAAGTGTATTATGTGTGTTGTTTCTTTAACACAATAGATCAGAATTAAATAATAGTGCAACTTTGGATGGAGCTAAGCCGTGGGCAAGGAGCAAGCCAAAAATGAAATTTAAGCTTTTGTATCTCATACTACAATCCGTATGAAATTAAAGTATAGAAAGGTGCAATTTTTTTATTAAAGTTAATCTCATAATCCCTATCAATAAACATAAAGTACTCCGTATTAAAGAAGCCGGTGAAACTATGGTGAAAGCAAACGGGGTTAGTTACATCCGTGAGTAGGTGGGTGTTATGCACTCAAAAGCTTAAATATTGACTTATTTGCTCCTAAAATAACCTTAGTGTCTGTCTAATGTGCTCTTTTATCCAAACCTTAGTGGGCAATATGCCCCTTCTCCCTTATTAAAAGTGGACCGGGTATAGTTAGGATTATTAAATCCAATTTTTCCTAGTAACAATTCTAACTATTGACAATCCGCTTATAATAATTTCAACTATCGATTATTTCAGAATAATTCCAACTTTAGAGACTTTTCTCCAATAATGGTCCAACATGACCGGCTATAAATAAATTCTTATATTTTCTAAAGTGGGTGAGAAGAGATATAGCAGACAATCCTTATAAATAATCCCAACTTTTAATTTTTAGCTTAATTTATATTTAATTTAAAATTCACCTTTTATAACAAGTACTCCGTAATATTTAGTGATGAACCATTATTGGCGGATGGTCTGTATAATTGGAATTATAAAAAAACAATCAATAGTTAAAATTATTATTAGCGAGATAATAGTTGGGATTATTATTATATAGGAGATTATCGGTGCCACCGAAAGTAATTCCTAATCACGGCATTTTTTCAAGAAAACCGCGTATAAACGACCGAAGACAGCCTATGATTTATTGACTATTGCCAAAATTTGTACTCCGTGATAGAGAATTTGAGACCATGATAACATTTTCTGTATAGATACTACTCCGTACAATATACGTAGTAGTCTATAGAAGCACGATAAATGCGCAAGATTGCACGAAAGCTTAAATCTAATCATGTATGTGGAAAAATGAAAAGTCGTTTTTTCGTTCAGTCGTTTTTTCGTTCATGGTGTGATTACATTTTAAGAAAATGATTATATTGCGTTAACTTACAAACGAAAATGAAATATACCCTATAACAGTGCTACAGATGAGGGCGTGCAAAAAATGTTACTGCACAAGGTCTCTCAATTCAGAAGGCCCAAAATTATAAATATAATATACATAATATGAAGTATACAAAATCCTTGGCATTTTTTAATACAAACATTAAACAGTAATATTTATTTATATGTAATTAAAATGCAATAGTTAATTACATTTGTGCAATTTCTTTATTACATAAGAGTATAAGACATAGTTACAATAATTAGCACAATAATTAGCGCAATTGTGGATGAGCTTGCACTTTCTTTTTCATACTTTATCATTACTTTATTTTTCTTAATATATTCTTTTTCCTACTTTTTCATTTACATTACACCTCTATACTACCCCTATTATTTCCTTCTTAAAAACAACAAAAACCTAAGGATACTATTATTTAAAACAGTGGAAGTATTAATATTGTGTTTTATACTTCAGAGCCTCAAATTTAATTTTGAACAGGGCCTCTAATAAGTCAAGGCCGGCCCTGCCCGATAACATTTGTCAGACAGTTTAACGTTATTTTTTAATTATATTTTAATTTAGATTTTGCAACTTTGAACAGATTTCAATGTAGTTTTTAAATACGTAAATTTTAATTATTAAAAATTGAATTAATAATCAATATGAGAGACTTGACTTTAATAATGTTTGATTTACTTTGCAAATCAATTTAAGACGGACAAAACATTATCATAAACAATTATGATAAACAATAACGATAACCTGGGTAAGAGATGTGCAGATAATCCATTTGCAAAGGGTGAGGATTAAATTTAGCCGCAATGACTTTGGACGTATATAATCATTAGCTAATAACTAATGAGGTGTAAATCGCTAAGATTATGCATGTTTGGAGGGATCCTCTTAATTCCTTAAATACCGGGTCCATTTTTTATCTAACAATTTTTATGTTATTATGTTAATGACATACATGTTTCACAACTTCTTTTAAATTTTATTTTTAATATTTTGCAGTTAACCCCTTTTTCATTTTTTGCTTCTCAAATCTTGTGTAAGGTCCTATATGGATGAATAGAAAATTGAAAAACTTAAACCCACAGACAAATTACTACTACGAAAGAACAATATTTACCTCAGATACTTTGGATTAATTGCGGCGGTTTTTAGGAGCAATAAATAGGACCACGTAAATAGTGAATATTATTTACCACAGTTGTAGATAACTACAACGAAAAATTGTTTTTTTTACTCTGGTTGTAGAATCTTCTACGATTTTTGAAGCTCAATTCCTACGAATCTTATTATTTAAAAAAAAAACGAATCTTATTTACTCTCTATTAGGGTATGCTTGGTTCAAGGAATGTCAAATTACCATGGGAATGTCACAGTGATGGATATGTTAGATTGATGGGAATGTATTTAATTTATTCTCACTTGTGTTTGGTGACATCAAGAAAATGTCAGATTGTTGGGTATGTTAAATTGATGAATTACATTTATGCCCTTTAAATATTTTCTCTTAACGCAATAAATCTATTACAACATACATCTAAAGTGATTAAAATTAAAGAAAAATGAATATCTTAATATTAAATAAAATCAAATCTAATTGAATTATTTTTAAGTAAATATATTGAATTGTTGTAGATCCAATACAGAAATGAAAAAAACTTTGTTCAAATAGTAATATAAATATATTTGATATCATCTCAAAAAATTAATATTTAAAAATGATCAAGTTAATTTTGCAAAAGTTGTTTTCAAAATAAAGAAAAAATGACCAACTTTGCTATTAAATTTTGAAATCCACTCATCAAAACTTAAATAATCTATAACTCTTATAGCATAAATACCTTAACAAAATTAAATGTTAAGGAAAAAAATTATGCAAATAACAAGAATAGGCATTCACATATAATCAATACTCCGTCAGTCCCACCTAAAAGGTTGTAACATCAATCAATTCTAATCAAAGTTAAATACTAATGTCTCGGAAGAATAATTAACATACTAAATTAGAAAGAGAATTTAGAATATTATAATTAATGTTTGATTAGAAGACGACACCTGACAAAACTTTCCATTATTGTATCTTTCAAATAGATTATCTATAGACAGGGCCGGCTTTGGGGGCAAGAAGCCTAGACAAATGTCTAGGGCCTCCAGATTTCAGGGGTCTCCAAATTTAATCTAAGCCCATTGGTTATGTGTATAATTAAACATTATTACATTAATTTAGTCCAACAATCTGCAGAAGCTTGAAGCTCGAAGGTCAAATCCTCAAAGGTCGAAGTTGAGAGACGGCCTAACAGGTCACACTGCGCACTACCGGCTTTAGTCTTTAGGTATTTTATTAACTTTACTGTAGTTGATTTAGTTGATTTGAAGAATTTTCGGACTACTTGTTTGTCACTCCGTATTTTATTGTTTATATTTTTAGTTTTTACAAAATGTTACTCCCTCCGTTCCTAAAAATTCTTCCCGGTTTGACTTGATACGCCTATAGGAACTTCCCAAGCTATCTCTCTTCTCTCTCAAAGAGGCTCTCTAACTCTCTAGCTTTCTCACTCTAAGAAGTGGATTCTCTCTTGGCTAGGATGGTTAGGAATGGAGACCTCAACTCCTATTCCTTCCATACTCTTCCATAAACTTCCGGAAAGTTCCACACATCTCTAGAATGACCCTTCCTTCTTTCCTCGAGCCATGACCAAACTTCCTTTGGTGAGCTTCCATTTTCCTTCACCAAAGTAGTTCATAACTTCATCAGACCAGCATCATCTAACTTTCCAGCAGAGATAAGATTGAGGCGCATGGCCGGGACACGCCTCACATCTTTGAGAACAAGCTTACATCCGGTGCTAGTTGTTAGGACGATGTCTCCTATCCCAACGATCTTGCTTCTATCTTGGTTTCCCATTTGAACCGTGCCAAAGTCACCGCTTTGGTAGGATGAGAAGAAACTTCCATGGGGAGTGACATGGAAGGAAGCACCAAAATCGACAATCCAAGAACTATCATCACAAGCAATGATGAGGATATTACCTTCTCCAACGAGATATAGCAGATCTTCTTTTATGACTATGGAAGTGGTACTCTTATCTTCTTGCTTCTTCGTTGGGTTGACTTGGTCTAACTTGACGTTACCGGTCTTTTGGTCTCTCTTGAGGGATCGACACTCCATTTTCATGTGGCCCATTCTTCCACAGTAGTAGCATATGATCTTCGAGCATGACTTGGACCTTCCTCGAGATTGATGCGGATCTCGACTCCTACTACGTCCACGAGTCTCATTCCTACCCCGGTTCTCGATAACATTAGCATCGGGATGGCTATCACTAACGACATCCATGGTGAGCTTTCATTCTGGGGCTGAGTTACTAAGTGTAACTACAAGAGTGTCCCAACTTTCTGGCAAGAAACTAAGGAGTAAAAGGGCTTGCAACTCGTCATCAATCTTCATCTCAATTTTGGTTAATTGATTTACGGGCCCCTTGAAGTTGTTCAAGTGTTCAATCATACTATGACCATCCTTATACTCCAACTTCACCAACCGTTGAACTAAATTGGCCTTATTATGAGGTGTCTTCTTTTGAATCATGGACTCAAGCTTAGTCTATAATTCATAATCATTTGTGTAAGTCGAAACATGCTCGAAGAGAGATTTGTCAATGTACTTACGGATCATAGCAGCGGCCTTCCGATTCAGTAGCTCCCACTGGGCATCACTCTTGCCTTCAACCTTCTCTTTGTAAATGACGGGCTCATGCAAATCCTTGCAGTATAAACGATCTTCCATCATCGGCTTCCAATATGAGTAGTTGTTGGCGGTGATCTTGAACATGTCTCCATCATGAGTGACATTATCCTCCATCTTGAACTGCACGAGCTAATGACGATCTCAAGTGAACCTGACTCTGATACCACTGTTGGGAAAAACTCCGGACTTTCCCGCTTCATGAAGTTAAGATAGGCACTTAGGAATCAAGGTAGCAATGGGAGCACACGATTTAATTTCTCCAATATGGAGATTCTTCCACTATACAAAAGAATAGTAAGATTTACAAGGATGTTACAAAATTGTCTCACTCAATGGTGGCTCACTCAAGCTTGAGGATAGGAACTTCCCAAGCTATCTCTCTTCTCTCTCAAAGAGGCTCTCTAACTCTCTAGCTTTCTCACTCTAAGAAGTGGATTCTCTCTTGGCTAGGATGGTTAGGAATGGAGACCTCAACTCCTATTTATACTACTCCACCTTCACAATGAATGGTGGGGATGATTTCTATCCAAGGGTGGAGATTGATTCTCTAGAATGCTCCACACACTCTAGGAGGCTCTATACTCTTCCACTCTATTACATATCCTTCCATACTCTTCCATAAGCTTCCAGAAGGTTCCACACATCTCTAGAATATTCTAGAGGATTCCACACTATTCCACATACTTCTAGAGAGTTCTAAACTTCTCTAGGATTCTCCAGAACTTTCTAGAAAATTCTATGCTTCTCCAGAAAGCTCTAGAATTTTCTAGAACCTCTCCAATTAAGGAGGGATCCCAACAGTATATATTATTATGTTGAATTTGTTTAACTCAAAATGTCTATATGACTGTCTAGGGCCTCATATTTAATTTGCTCTAGACGGCCCTGTCTATAGATTATATTATCAGCCATGTAACAAACGTTTTTCTTGGCTGATACAGATGGACTATTACACGCTGTGTTAATGATGCAACTAATAACATGCTCATTGCTTCTTTCGAGGTGGAGGAATTTAGGACAACAATTTTTCAAATGCATTTGGATAAGGGACATAAGGCACCCGGGCGTGATGGACTCAATCCAGCTTTCTATAAATGATTTTGGGAGCTTTGTGGACATGATATTGTGCAGGTAGGCAGAACCTGGTTGGAGCAAGGGAGATTGCCACACCAGATTGGAGACACTAATATTGTCCTCATTCTGAAGTGTGATTCACCCACTTAGATGACAGACGTGAGACCTATCTCACTGTGTAATGTTATTTCTAAGATTATTTCTAAAGCTCTAGCTAATAGACTTCAAAAAATTCTCCCGGATTGTATCTCTATGGAACAGTCGAGTTTTGTCTCAGACCGTAATATTATGGATAATGTTGTTCTAGCTGGTGAGATTATTCATTATATGAAGTCTAAAACAAGGGAACATAGGGGAGAGGCTGCTCTTAAGATCAATATTAGCAAAGCGTATGATAGAGTCGGCTGGTAGTACTGGTTTGCTGTTTTGGAGCGGATGGGTTTCTGTAGCAACTGGGTTGGTTGGATGCGAATGTGTTTAACCACAGTTACATATACAATACTAGTGAATGAAGATCGTGGTGGCCATGTGATACCGCATAGAGGACTAAGGCAGGGAGACCCTCTCTCACCATATCTTTTTATCTTGTGTGCAGAAGGTCATATCTTTTTATCTTGTGTGCAGAAGGTTTTTTAGCCCTTATTCGACAAGAAGAAATGAGAGGTTTAATACATGGAATTATGATTTGTAGGGGAGCCCCATAATCACTCACTTGCTCTTTGCTGAAGACAATTTTATCTTTTTTCGGGCAAATGAAAGAGAGGCACAACATATGCAGGAAGTCATTCAGGTTTATGCTAAAGCACCCGTTCAGGTTATTAATTTCCAAAAATCTGAAATTTATTTCAGCCGGTATTGAGGAGCCAAAACGGGAGCAAATAGCTAATTTATTTGGAGTTCGGTCATGCCTAGGAACCGGTAAATACATGGGGCTACCATCTATGATTGGTAGAAGTAAGAAATCTATCTTTAAATATATAAAGGATAGGGTATGGCGAAAAATTTTGAGTTGGAGTTCCAAGCTTGTGTCACAGGCAGGTAAAGAGGTGCTAATAAAGTCCGTCATCCAAGCTATTCTAGCCTATTGCATGAGCGTTTACTTACTTCTCGTCACTCTTCAAGAAGAGATTGAAAGAATGATTAATTCTTTTTGCTGGGGTTCGAGGAGGGAGGATGGCCGGGGAGTGTGTTGGCTTAGTTGGGATAAATTAACGATCCAGAAGGAAGATGGCGGGATGGATTTCAGGCATTTCTAGGGCTTCAATCTCGCCATGCTCGGCAAGTTTGGTTGGAAATTATTTTCAGACCCGGATACTATGGTTTCACGCACTCTAAAGGCTAAGTACTTTCCACATGGGAATTTCATAGGGGCGGCTTTGGGCCACAACCCCAGTTTTATTTGGCGTAGTATCTGGTCAGCTCGGGCATTGTTGAGAGAGGGCTATCGATGGAGTATTGACAAGGGTGATAACATTCGAGTTTTGGGACAACCGTGGCTCCGTAATAATGATGACCCTTGGATCCATACGAGTGGTAGTATGTTAGAGGGGCTTCATGTCAGCGAGCTAATTACTTTAGAAGAAGGAGTTTAGAAGGAAGATCGGGTCAGGGGTATTTTTGAAGATAGGGATGTGGATGAAATATTGAAGATTCCATTACTTAACTTAGCTCGAGAGGACTCTATGATTTGGAGATTTGAGAAGGATGGCCGGTACTCAGTCCGGAGTGCATATAGAATTTGCATGGAGATGATGGTTGACACGAATCATCTTAAAGTTCAAGGGCCATGGAGGCAGATCTCGAATTTGCATGTCCCGCCAAAGGTACACACTTTTCTTTGGAGAGTTGGTCGTGATTGTCTACTAAATCGAAGTAGACTAAGGACTAAGGGGGTCAATTCTCCAGATTTGTGTGTTATGCATGTGTGGGGATAGTCCGGAAAATAATTGGCATACTTTTTTGTCTCGTCGAGAGAGTGTTGATTGTTGGAGAAGAATGGATCTTTGGGACTCCTTGTCAGAGGTGGCCTCCCAGGCGGAGTCTTCCTTTGATTTCCTCTATGAGATTTTTACTAGTTTTTCTAATGAAAAATTAAAAATGATTGGGATGATGATGTGGAGTATTTGGAGATGAAGGAATTGCTGGTTTTGGGAGGGCCTTCGAGATACGCCGTCGGAGGTGATACACAGGGGAGCTGAGGTTATATAGGCTTGGGAAAGTGCTCGCAAAGGAAACACGGTCAGAACAGCTAGGATTGGTAATGTCACTAAATGGAGTCAGCAGAGTGGGAGGAAGCTGTAGTGTAATGTGGATGCTGCCATTTTTAATGAAGAAAGGACCATAGGTACATGCTGTTGCGTAAGGGACTGTCGGGGACATTTTCGAATAGCTAGAACAGAAAGGTGTAGTGCTTCTTTATCTCCATTTGAATCTGAAGCATGGGGACTAAGACGAGCTATGAGTTGGATGACGAATTTTAGCTATGCGGAGGTTATCTTGGAAATGGATTCGAAACAAGTTGTGAAGGATGCACGTGCTTTCTATCAAGGTGGCTAAAACAGAATATGTAGCTCTTATCAGGGGACTGTAGAGCCATTTTTTATAGTCATAGCAACTTTGATGTTGTATTTACTAGGCGTGAAGCTAATGGTAGTGCTCACGTGTTAGCACGGTCATCTATCATCTTTGCTTCTAGCGTTGTTTTTCAGCATATTCCTTATTGTATTCTCAACGTTATTAATAATGAAATGAATTAAGTTTTTACTGTAGAAAAAACACTTATTTGCTACCGTTTAAACCAATAACCACATCAATAAATAGAAAACAAGTAAAAAAAATAATGAATGCACTATTTTTTGCATTTGCTATAGATACCGCACATTAAATATGAGGAACAAAGTCGAATAAAACGGTTAAAACCGAACCGGAATGTGCTAAAACCGACCAAAGTCGGTACAAATCAATTGAAATTAACTGAACTGAAATTGGCCGAAAGCCCAAAACCAACTAACAGACTAAGGGAGTTTTTGCAACTGCTTCTGCTTAAAAAAAAGCACTTTTGGAGATGTAATGAAAAAGTGATTGGTAGTAAAAGTTGATAGTGTTTGAGAAAAAAGTGATTTTGAACAGTAAAAGTTGGTAGTGTTTGGTAAAATAAGTGCTTTTTGTGTAATAGAAAAGGGAAAAACATTTTTCACACGCAAGCCGAGAAAAAGTAAAAATTGGAAGTGTTTGGTAAATAAGTGTTTTTTAAGCCAAAAGGTGAGAAGTCCTTTTTTTAAGCTATTGCAAACACTCCCTTAATACTCAACCGATAAAATTGAAAGTGAACAAACGAAACATCCCTTGTCCATAATCCAGATAGGGTCCTTGTTGTACATCTATGTGACTATAAGTTAACAAGTTATCTCTATGTATCTCCTATTTTTAATGTTTTTCTAAAACACCTTTACATTAAATTAAAATAGTCATGTTGTGTCTACTTATATATATAGTTTCTCGCCTTCGCATGTTACGTTGTCTACTTATAAAATTGCTAGCTTAACTACTACGTTACTACAAACTACCTCCGTAACTTAAAAACCTTATCATTTCAAAAGTAGGTAGATTAAGAATAGTGAAAGAAGATATGAATTATTGAGGGTATGATAGGAAGATAGTGGAATAATATGATGGAATGTAGGATAAATCCAAAAAAAATAGTTGTAATAGTGTATTACTTTGAGAATTATTGAGAGTATGATAGGAAGATTTAGAAATGGGAAGATTTTTTTTGTTATGAACGAAAAAGGAAACTGGGGAAATTTTTATGTTACGGAGGGAGTAGTATATAAGTGGACATATAGATGATGAAGATCATAACAACAATAATAACAACAGTAACAATAATAATAGTAAAAGTAGGGGGGGTTTTGACTTTGTGTCCATACTCCATATTAGACTTCACACACATTAAGGGGAGGTTTTGACTTTGTGTCCATACTCCATATTAGACTTCACACACATTTTCAGAATTATTAGTGTAGGAACCCAATCAGCCTAAAAATTGTAAAAGTGATGCAAAGTCATATGGTATATGATGTTATGATAATCGGGATTATTTGTGTATGCACACATTAATGATTCTGAAAATGGCTTGTAACTTTAATATTACAAAAAAAGGATGCAGCGTCACATCATCCCCTAATAATACACACTTAATCAAATGAGAAAATTTAGTATTCAAATGTTCAAATCAAATCATAAAATTTAGATGTAAGCACAGAAGATTGCATAAAAATGTAATTCAATCACAAAGATTCAAATTAAATGAAATCCGATCTTAAAATATTGACACAAAATCGTCCAAAAGTTTACACCGACAGGTCTTTTTAACCCCATACCTGCCTAGCTTTTGTGTGTATATATATATCCGCACCACATCTCAACGCACTTATCAATCTGCCACCTTGTGCTTAAGATGGAGAGAAGACATCAAACACTATGCCATCTTTTCCTCAAATGCCTTTTGTTGGTTGCGATTTTGCTCTCCAACAGCTTCAACGAAATTTCCACTGCTCAAGCCATGCGGTCGCTCCACAAATGTAAGCTCTCTACTATATTGGAAGGCCTTTTTATTTGACACTAGTAATATATATTACTAGTAAATAAAAATATAATTTTAGCAAGGCCTTATTTATTTTAGCAAGGGTATAATAGGTTCGAATACCCTTGTAATACGCTCTAAAAATAGGATTAAAGTATATACTATCGTCCGAACCTATTATACCCTTGCTAAAATTATATTTTTATTTGTAATAAAAACATAAAAACAATTTAAAAAAATCATCTATACTAAATAAGGCAATACAAATGCATGTTATCATTTTTTCTGGTGGTCATAGTTAGTGGTGTTGGGAGGTGCTAGAGGCGGCGGCAGAAGCCTGCATAATCTCAATTTTTTAATTTTAATTTTTTAATTTATTATTTGTATATATATTTTTTTCTAATTTTTTATTTTTATAATTTTTTATTTTTCTAATTTTTTTATTTCTTATCAATTTTAGTTTTATTTATCCTTGTGTTTTTTTACATTTTTATTATAAATAAAACTATTTTATTACTTTTTTATTTTAACAATTAATAAAACATTGAATGGTATTAAGACATAGCAAGGGCTAAATTGGCCAAATGTATTTTCATATTATAAACTATCACTCCAAGTAATTTATGAAAATAAAACAAATTACTCAAAGTATTAGTTATAATAGACATTGTTAAAAGAAATAATTGCATATTTATTACAATAAGTAAGGTCGTTTGCAAAATGAGATCTTCTAAGTGTAGTCACGGTCATAGCAATTTGTGTTGATTTATTTACTTATGTGACCATGACACTATACTCAATCATAATAGTTATAGACATACTCTGATATATAGGCTTTATTTTAGAAGTTTGAAATATTTCAAAAATATTTCTTCGTGCGTCATGCATGCAGCGGCGGACGCAGGATTTCCCGATCGCAGGGGCGGCAGTAGAAGAATATACATACAAATACATATATATTAAAAATTTCGGGGTAAATATACCTAGATTTTTTTTTTTTTCGGAGGGGCGGCAGCCCCTCATTGCCCCCCTTTGTGTCCGCCGCTGCATGCATGGTCACTTAAGTTTAAAAATTGAACATAAGTTAATATAATTAAGTTACTATGTGCTACAGTCATTAGTAATATTTTGCATATAATCTTTACTTAATCATAATTATAGAATTATTTCTTCTAAATATTTAAATTTTAATTAACTGTGATTTAAATTTAGTAGGAATGTCGTACTTTATATATATCATCCATCAATCATAAAAATTACTCCGTATAAATTACGTATATTACATATATATCAAAATAGTAATTTATATATGATTTGTGTTACATACAGACAGGAGCAGTCTGCCCAACAAAATGATATTCATTGATGAATACTTTCCGCATACTATTTCAGTAAGTTTGCCTACTCTACTTTTATCGTAAAAAAAAAATGTGACTAAAATAATAAATGTGACTACTAAGTAAGTTATCATGATTATACTTAAAATATCTCATTTTTTTTATGATTATTAATTTAAATTTGATAAAACATCACAGAGAAATGATGAATTGTTGAGACGCAAGTTACACGACGACGTGCCAGGAGGACCCAACCCAGGTAAGTTTATCATTAGTTCTAATTTCTATCTATACGTGGTAAAAGACCATAGAAATTACGGAGTATGTGGTAAATGCATTTATTTATTAGAGTTATTAGGAAATAGGGGAGCCACACGCCCCACACTCTTTTAGACCTTGTTTTACCTATATCCTACACCCGGATGTAGGTACATCCAGCCTAGTTGAAGAAGACAGTCCATTAACTAATATAGACCATTTTATTTTCGGTGGCATTTTTGTAATTTAAGCAAAAAATCACGGCTTCAGCTAAATGAGCATAATTGTACGTTTAATGAGCAATAGTCCAATTATAATGAGTATTAAGCGTCCAATAATGAGCATCATGTTAGTACAAGAAAACTGATATCATAACTAAAAAACAGTGGCATTTTTGTAATATCAGTGAAAATCGTGTTTTTCGATAGATGAGTATTAAAATGTGAGCATCATGTTAGTACAAAAAAACTGATATCACACTGTTAATGAGCATCAGATGTATTCTATTGAGCATTACGAGTCGAATAATGAGTAATGTGATATCAATTTCATATATTATAATTCACTTTCCGTTATCTTATTTTTTCTTTTATAAAAACTCATTAAATTTTATCTATAATCAATTCCTATGAATTTCAATATGTGAATCGAATGTAATATGGTACTTTGATATGAAAATCATAAGGTTTGTTAGTTAAACATCACAACATTTTAACTGAGCATCAAACCTTCGTTATTGAGATGAAAATCATGGTTTCTGGTGAATGAGCATTAATGAACTTTTAATGAACATCAGAACAATTATGTTGAGTATTAGGAGTCTAATATTAGAAATCGTGATCTCTGCTTCATAATTTCTAATTCACTTTCTTTTTGTTATTTTTTCTTTTATAAAAAATTATTACGGAGTAAATTATATCTATAATCAACTCTTATGAATTTCAATATGTGAATCTAATATAATATTGTACTCTTGAAATATGCATTGATATGACATTTTTAAAATGAGCATAACATGAGTACTAGTTGAGCAGACGTAACTTACAAAATGAGCAATGATATAAAAATCATAAGGTTTTTTCGTTGAGAATCAAGACATTTTCATTGAGTATCAAATCTCTTTTATTGAGTATTATAAATATACAATTGAGTATCATGCATGGTTTGTGCTCTAGTATCTATAATCAACTCTTACGTGAATCAAACGTGATATGCTAATTTTGAAATATGTACTGATATAACATTTTAAAATTTTAAAATAGCATAACACTAGTACTAAATGATTATACATTATTTACCAAATGGGCAATGATATGAAAATTATAAGCTTTGTTAGTTGAGCATCAAAGCATTTTCATTGTATATCAAACGTCGTTTATTGAGTATTATAAGCATAGAATTGAGTATCATGATCTCTACTCTCTTGTCTCTAATCAACTCTCATGGGAATCTAATGTAATATGGTAGTTTTGAAATATGCATTGATATGACATTTTAAAATAAGAATAAAAATCAATATCAGATAAGCATACGTAACATAAAAATGAACATTAAAATGTTCAAAAGCTCAATTGAATTCTCTAATGTGTTCAAATATTCATTTGTGAATGCTCATTTCTTTTAATAGTTATACTCATTCGAATATAACATCAACTCTTTTGTATAACATGTACATCTAGTAAATTCGTTATTAACAATTTAATAAACTATCATTATATATAACAATGAAAAATATAAAAATGCTATACTAAAAACAAATTTTAGGTTTATTTTTTAAAAAAAATGAAAATATAATTGCGTTATTTTTATAATATTTACTCATGCACATTTATTTTGCACTGTACTCATTTGAGTATAATACAAAACTCATGTTGGTAATAAACTCATTTGAGTATAATACAAAACTCATGTTGGTAATAAACTCATTTTAGTATAATACACACAATATTTAATAAACTAATAAATATTAATCTTAAAATCTGAAATATAAAAATAAAATTAATACCTAAAATATTTAATAATGTACAATTAAAAAGAATTAAGTTATGAGTTTTATTGAAAAAAGCAAAAACAAACTCCAACACTAAATAATATTTTATTTATACATTTTGATAATAATTGAAAAAAAATAAAGCAAAAAGTTGGTGTTTTTTTAAAGTGCAAAAAGTTGTTGAGTAAAAAGAAATAATACAAAGGAGAACAACAACAACGTAAAGCAAAGGAATTAAAAAGACGGAGCCAACAGATGTACGCGTGTAAAGCAACCTACAGTGCCGGTTGAAAAACAGAGAAGAAGCAAAACAAAAGGAAAACGGAGCCGGCAGAAAAAAGAAGAAAAACAGAGTAGAAGCAACATGACTATTAGGCTTTAAGTTGTAATTAATTGCAAAAATACCCGGTTGTACGGTGAGAACCGTACAACCGGGTGTACGGTATAATTTACCTTGTTTGGGGATGAATGGAAGACTTAGAGGGAAACGTCACATGGTCCGCATTGGCAACTCAGTTGATCACATGAGTAAAATTTGACACAAGTGATCTAGGATTATGTCATTAAAGTTATAGCGTTGAAGACCCCCTCAAAATATAATGAGGGAGGAATTTGTGCATAGTGGGCACTTATATACTCCCTCCGTCCCAATTTGTAAGATACTTTACGGTTTACGATGTTTGACCGACGATAAAGCAAATTGATCCCTGTCAACACTCAAATTAGTTTTACAAAATAAAATTTACATATTCAGAAACTACATTAAAACCGCTACAAAACCTTCAAAAAATAATTCACATTTCATAAACTTTTGATATATAAAGTAAAAGATTAAGAGTGATTTGTGTTGACCAAGTGAATAGTAAATGTATCTTACAATTTGGGACTGAGGGAGTAGCATTTTGCTTACACACATCCCATATATGCTCTATCGGGTCGTGATGTGGGGCTGAACTCTTAATTGAGATTGAGGATCCAACCATTTGGCACAAGGGATACGTCACATTATGTACATTACTCCACCCAACATATATCCATATCAAACCGTTTCAGTTAAAAAAAACACATTGACAGAATATCAGTTATATATGGATATATGTTGGGAGTTTATATCCACAAGAATTCATATTTAGTTTATATACTTGGGAGTTTTTCTTGAACACTACTAAAAAAACCATAGATAAAATGTCACTGCTAGGGACATGTTAGCGCCGGTAAACTTTTTCTGCCAAATATTTTCTGAACAATTTTCTTGCGACTACATATTTTGAAAGAATTTCCTTGAAATCTTTTCTCGGCATGGCGACAGACTCCAGCAAATTAAGAAAATCAAGTCATCGGCAGACGGTAGTGATGGGAGGGAATTAGGTCAAGGGAGAAAAAAGTTGAATAAATTAAGGGTCTTGAATAACTAGTTAATTACATTTTTACATACTACGTATAATCATTTAAAAAAATTATGTTCTCTTAAAATATTTGAATTAAGGGCTCACTTTTTTTGTTGTGTTTGCACAGGACCCGGACCCCCACATTTCAAGCAGAATGGATCACCATCAGGCCCTTAAAGTCAAGGATGATAGCTCTGTTTGATTTGATTTGATTGCCTATTGTTTTATTTTGTCCAAGGTTTTCAATCCATAGTGTACTTCGTCTCTGCACCGTTACTATTATACTTGCATAAGATCGAGTACGTGGTGTAATATAAATATTCTGGAGTATGCCTTTGAAAGTTAGGTTCATACCTTCAATGTATACATTTCCGATTTTGATATACGTACTCTCCACGTTCTGCTACGGATTCACTTATAAATTTTCATTATTTGGTTATCTAAGAAAAGTATTAATTACCCTTATTTAGGACATGTTTACTTCAGTGGGTAATAAGGAGTGCTTATTAAAGATTCTCTTAACAAGCCATTTTTAATAAGAACTGTGTAATAAAAATATGTTTACTTCAATTGAATGTCTTGCTTAGTAAGACAAATACTACGTATATGTTTACTTCAATAGGATTAGAGTATGTGTTAATTGTAAAAGGTTTAGAATAACCTTCCGCTTATAACTAATACAAACCCTAAATTTCTGTGCCAATAGTTTGTGCCAATAGTTTGTTCTCAAAGAGGAATCTGTTAAGCCACCCATATCATTTCTATTTTTTTTTTTTTTGAAAATAAGTGGAATGAAAAGAGGCACCGTGCTCAACCACAAAACCAACAGTCCATCTTTTCAAGTAACTTTATATTTTAATTTGGGATTAAAAGGATATTTGGGTGAGCTTCAAGGTTCAAATTACTAGATTGAAAAGGACAAGTCGGACAAAAGAATTACACATCTGCTCAAATTCTGTGAAGCTTTAAATTTTACAAGAACATATTTTTCAAGGAAGAAACCCTAATCCAGAGATGTAAAGAAATATTGGCTAAACTGATAAGTTATAAAATAAAAACGAACCAAAACAAGGAGATTTATAAAAGCGTATTGAAGATGTATAATGAATATAGAAGAGAGCCATGCCTGCGATGGTTAAAATTTGAGGGAGGAAGATGGTTGATGGGCATCGGCAAAAATTGTGGAGCAGACTTTGCCTGCTTAGGTTATATGCAACGGAGGGAGGATATGAATGTAAATAAGTTCTGTTGTGCGATGTAAAGTAAGGGCAACATAGCCATTATAAAAAGTGTTAAAGCACCGGCTAAGTAAAACATGGGGGTGCGGAAGTTTTAATAAGCAGGCGTATAAACCGTGTGAGTGGTTATTAAACGGAGAGTGTTCTATTCACTTTGTTTACTTCAGCCGTATTATTAAGCTAACGGTAGAATAAACGGTGAAGTAAACATGCCCTTAGAGTTCAAATAAACAAGTTTGTGATGCTTTTTTTTGTTTCACCATACAAAAAAAATGTATTGGGTATAATTAGTGGTGGAGACAGGAAGGGACCGAAGAGTTCTCAACCCTCAAGGAAAAAAAATGTGATATACATCTAGAATGCTCATTAGCAGTAAAAATAAATTGAAATTTCATCTTTGACGCCCAATATAAATTATTTAGGTCCTAGCCCTCTTAACATGATATCTCTTATATCGTCACTATGTATAACTCACTCAAATCTAACTCATGATTTCTAAAAACTTATAAATGTGATGAGGGTTAAGCCCTTTTGAGAATAAATTTTTTATTGGTGTAACTCTTGAGCAAATGGTAGTTGTACAATATCTACAAACTTATAAATGTGAATGAGGGTTAAGCCCTTTTGGGAATAAAATTTTTGTTGGTGTAACTCTTGAGCAAAATGTAGTTGTACAGTATGTTTAAGGCATTGTACTAATTATTTGGATACCCTCGGTTATCTGTTAAAGGTAAAAGCCAGACGACGTCTATGCAGTTGTGAGGTGATCACTTTAGTTGCATTTTGGCAGTAAAAAGGTTATTGATATTAATGAAAGCGTCATGCTAAGTACTTAACTTCAGTTTCATCTTATGAGATTATAGTATTTGAAAGTAAGCACCGTGTGATTGTTCTTTATATCACCCCAACCATTTTTGTTACAGTTGAGGATGCTGATACCTCAGTATCATTAGCTACTGCCAACATGCAGCAACTCAGTATGGAGGAGTAGAGGAGGAGAAGGAGCAAGGCGTGTCATTTGACCAATGGGTACTTTCACATTGTTTTACTAATGGTGTTTTGAGTAGGGGGTGTTCTCTATGAGTTTAGTGTCTGTGCAGAACTCGGGAAATACCAAGGAGAAATAATAGGAAAATATTATGTAAACTCAATTTAAATATGTATAGGATTTTTTTTAAATTAATCATTTTCACTTTCTTTTGAACCATTGTAAATAGAATAAATAGAAGTAATTAACTTCCTTTGTATTTTCTCCGTTCTCTAGCATTTTCCACGGCTTGACTTCCAAACACTCCCTTAGTTTGTTAATAAACAAAAGGTATCAAAAGTTCTGAAATCTATGGTGACGAGTAGGCCTGGACCCGGGCCGGTTCGGGCCTAGGCCGGGCTGGGCCGGCGGTTCTGGAATGGGGGGCCCAGAACCGGGCCGGGTAATCCCCGGTTCCGGTTCGGGCCTCAAGCCTTTGTTAAATTTTTTCCCCTTTCCCTAGTTAACCCCCAACCCCCCCCCCCCACCCCCAAACCACCCCAAAGGCCCAAAATACCCAGCCCAACCCGAAAAGTTAAAAAAAAAAAATTGAAAAAGGCCCCGAACCGGGCCCGAAACGGTCGGGCCGGTTCATGATTTGGGGGGCCCGAGCCAGGATCGGAACCCACGCGGGTCGGGCCTACCCTGACCGGGCCACCGGGCCGGGCCGGAACAGTGCCGGTTCGGGCCGGTTCCGGGTCGGGCCACCCGGCCCAAATCCAGGCCTAGTGACGAGGATCTCATTTCGGTTCATACTGTATTCACGCTTCATAAGAGTGCAGGAGATAGTGGAATTGGATTCGATCAATGGATGAGAACTATCGTTTGTCAGATAGGACATGGCTTAATACAAAATTGAAACTTACCGTTGTTCACCCTCATAAAAGTTACTGCTGCTAAATTTAATTTGACTAATAATGTCACTACAAAAAAACACGGGCGTAGTCACGGATTTAGTCACGGACTGCAGTGTAAAAATTCCGTGACTAAAAAGGCTAGTCACGGTCATCCGCCGTGACTAAATGATCTCGCGGTAGCATCCCTCCTACTGACTGCAAGACTCTATTCATGCAAGTTTCAGGGAGACTGTATTCGGCTTTTATGTTCATGAACTCAGTAACAACGGATAGCTGAGAGTATCCCTCACAATCAGCATACAGAGGTTGGTCGGCAGCTTTTAGAACATCCTGAAATCTCTCAACCAAACCTTCATCCACATAAGGTTGATAAATGTCGGATTTTCATCCGCATCTGGTTGATACGAGGTTGAGGCTTCAGGGTGGTCGTTAGGTGGTTGTGGGGGGTTCAACTGAGACGGTACACCGTATGCGTCATATACCATTTGTTGGTCCCACCTCATTTCAGCACGGTCTCCCCACGCACTCATCTCTGGAGGGACGTAACGAGACGAACCTACCGTTTGTGGTATAACAGATGGATCCAAAGGTTCGCCGTGAGAAGTCCAATTATAATAATTGGGAACAAAACCGACCGCGTACAAATCATACCCAACTTCGTGTGGGTCTTTAAATTTGAGATTTTTACACTTTGAACATGGACATCTTATTTTATCACCACTCATATAAGTCGGATGTTCAAGTACAAATTCAATAAATTCCCCGACTCCCTCGAGAAAATTTGATTGCATTCCGTACAATACCGCATCTTTATCATACATCCAACTTCTATTTTGTTTATACATTATGCCTGAATATTATAATAAAAAATTATATGAAATGCAATGCACACAATTTTAAGTAATTTATTTCACTAAATATAATCAACTAATTTTCACTAAATTAAATGAAATGCACAGAATTCACAACAATAATGCACAAAATATACGTCCCCTTATGCACAATAATGCACATAATTTCACTAAATTAAACATACGTTTAATTAAATTTAACTAATTCATTTAGTTAAATTTAACTAAATTTAACTACTTCATTCCGTCCCCTTTTAGTGCATCACTACGTATAAACCTACGTTTAGCTAACTAATTTAACTTAATTAACACATCAATAGCTACGTTCAAACTTAACCTACGTTTAGCAAACGAATTTGAATTAAATTATTTTTGTAAACCTACGTTTAAACCTACAATAAATTATTACGTTAATGACATTTAATCTTATTAGTAATACACAATTAACAATTCACTAAATTAAATAATATGACCAAATTCAACCCAATAATTTGAACATGTATATAAAGTCATTTGAATTAATAAGCAATACACAATTCACAATAACAAATCACAATTCACTTAATTAACACATTACTAACGTACGTTATTTGAACTAATTTCACTTAACATAAACATCATTACGTTTTAAACTACATTTAGCTAACTAATTTTAAATAAATTATTTTATAAACCTAAAAGTTTAACTAATTCTAATTTATGACATTACTACGCTTATAGTTAAAACATGTTGTTAATTAATTAACAACCTCACTAATTTAATAGTTTTAATAATTTAAATTGAACCAACTAAGTCTAAATAAAAATTATAATTCAAATAACATACTTTATCTGCATAAACAGGGAAAATGATAGAAGATAGACTACATCCTTCGATCTTTCAAACAGATACTGTATATACTGGGAATGAATTGGTGTGGTTCTGCTGAATGAGCTGCTCCTGCATATATAAAAAATTTAGTCACGGACTTAGTCACGGATTTGTCCGTCACTAAGCAAAACTGTGTCCAATACGCGTCCAACACGTGTTAATGACGTGTAAATGACGTGTTAATCAAAGTAGTCACGGAACTAGTCACGGACGTGGCCGTGACTAAAGTTATCCGTACATAATACCGTTGCGCATTAAGTTAAGGGAGGTGGAAAAATAAAATTTTTAATCATAGTCACGGGTATAGTCACGGCCACATCCGTGACTAAGACGTCGGAATCAAATAAACTTCGCCGGAAACGGAAACGGGCCTATCGGAGGACTTAAGTCACGGGCCAAGACCGTGACTAATTGTAGTCACGGCCATAGTCACGGTCAAGACCGTGACTATTTTTTTTTTAAAAATTCCGTGACTAGTCCGTGACTAGTCCGTGACTAAACTAGTCACGGACCAAATCCGTGACTACGGTCCGTGACTAAACGCGTGTTTTTTTGTAGTGTGTGTAACAAAATTAACTCCATCAAAGTAATTGTTTTTCTCAGAAGATGAAACGACCCTTGCCAAATTATCTGGTTCGACCTGGTCCGGTACTGTGGGACTGCATCGGGTCTATAAAGCTGTGTTAGGACTGGGTCTAAACTAGGGCTGTTAACGAGCCGAGCCGAGCCCGAACACCTAAAGCTCGAGTTCGGCTCGATAAGGAATTAATGGTGTTCGGGTTCGAGCTCGAAGCTCGACGAGCTTTACAAATGAGGCTCGTGTTCGGCTCGATAGACGTTCGATGTTCGAACCGAGCGCTCGATAAGCTCGATAATATTGGTCGATTTTAAAATTTTAGGTGATGCTCGTTAATAGGCTCGTGCTTGAATGATTCGACAAGTATTCGGTTCGCTAATAATCATATTTAAATTCTTAAAATTACACTAATTATAATTAAATTTTGATTATATATAAATTATATTTATAATTTCAGGGTGTTCGATAGGCTCGAGTTCGAACCGAGTCGAATACTACTATGTTCGAGCTCGGCTCGATTAATTTTTCGAACTTAAAACTTAGCTCGGGTTCGAGTTCGAAAGCTCGTTAAGCTCGGCTCGTTAGGTTCGAAACCGAGCTCGAACCCGAATAGCTCGATAAAAGCTCGGTTCGTTAACAACCCTAGTCTAAACGCACCAGATGATATTCTATTCCATCAAGTACGCCGGCTGGTTATACTTAGGAGAACTCTCAACCATCTAATGTGGCATTTAGTCAATCCGAGACAAGTTCCCATGTACAAAATCTTAATACCTTTACAAATTCCATGGTGAACATTAGTAATAAAAATCTTTTTTGTTGGCTAAAATATGGATTTCATCCCTGCAAGTATTACATTTTTAACATTTTTAAGTCCCTCTTTGTCAACTGCGTCTAAAGAATTTGACGTACGTAAATCAATCACATAATTCCAATTCGGCCTTTTCACATCATTTTAACTTAATATTTTATTTCCAAAGAGCTAGAAAGATATAAATTGAAATTACAATGATGGGTTTACTTGGCCATAACTCCCTTATTATTAGCTGATTCGTTATTACTTGTTAGTTACAAAAAGTGGATGAGGAAAGGCTATACGTAAGTGTTGTCAGGCACATTTTCATAGCGGAGGTTGACGAAAGGGACATAAAATGGAAAGAAAAACATAAATTACGGGGTTAGAAAACAAAAAAGTTTAACAAATAGTTTCAAAAGGACCTAAAATAAGATACTCCATATTTGGTTACGTGGGAAACATATTTAAGCTTTTTTCATGGGATCCTAATTCCTGAGGAAATATAGGACGACCATAGGTTTTCCTTATTTTTAATCAATCTACCTAATCATGAGACCAGGTTGTGTATTGTGCTTTGCATGATAACTGCTTTACCACATTTGTTTCTTAGTGTGGGTTGATAAGTCCGTATTTCTACACGCATTTTATGTGTGTTGGGATCGGATTTTGATGGTTTTCCTAGCTTTAAGGTGTTACAAGTCTCAATCTTAGCTCTAGTCATGTTTACAAATTGGACTTTTTAGTAAAAAAAATGAATAAATTACCCTGGAGTTCAGCGAAAAAAATAGAAAATCAGCACAAAATATGTCATTACAGCATCTAGAGTTCTTCACTGCCTTGGCACTTCATGAATATTCTTGAAGTCCACCATACATGCACCTTTCCATGAGTTTATCACTAAAATATAGTCAATTTACTGATTCAAATCCCAGTATAAACAACTCATGCACCCACTTTCAAAATGCTCATTGTGCTCCCCTTAATTAACTTGTGTAGAAGGGAACGGATTTAGACTCAAATGTTGGGTGCTCAATTTTGTTTTTCCATCATTATGTTTTTTTATAACCGGATTGTGGTGTGCTGCTGCAGGCTTTGATAGTTATGCAAGTCAGGAACATCATGCTCCATACAGTGTTATTATGAAAATCAGACTCAACATGTATATCATGCAACTCAAGATCATGATCATGTAAAGACTGCACCTCCCTGGAAGTTGAGGTATTTTCAAACTCAGCAGAATCCGAATTATTCACAACAATATCATCCAATAATGGAATAGCAGCAGTAAGAACATATTTCACCTCAAACTAAAAACTATTAGAATTAGGGTTAGGATTTGGGGTAGGAACACTTAGACACATAAACTCAGACTCATTGAATATCACATCCCCACTGATCACCACCTTAAACCCCACTTGATTTCTATATCACTGCTTATAACCTTTAACCCCATTAGGATAGCCTAAGAGAACACACTTCTTAGACCAAGGTTCTATTTTATGTAGTTGTTGGTGAACATAGGCAACACAACCAAAGATTCTAAGATTGGATAAGTCAAGGGACTTACCGGAGTCCACATATTCAGGTCACTTTCCTTCTAGAGGAACAGAAGGGGACCTATTTATCAAATAGGCAACAGTACTAATTACCTTCACCCCAATTTTTTTTAGATAGGCCAGAGGTAGCAAGTAAACTTCTCACTTTATCAAGCAAATTCTATTCATACGATTAGCTATACCGTTCTGCTGAGGAGTATAAGGCATATTTTTGTGCCTCTTTATTCCCCAGTCAACACACATTTGGTTCATCTCTCTATTACAAAATTCTATACGATTGTCAATTTTTAGGGCTTTAACCTTTAAGCCATATTGGTTTTCTGCTAAGGTTTTCCACTCCTTAAATCTCTCAAAGACATCAGATTTGTGTTCTGGGAGACAGACTCAAACATTTCTAGAAAAATCATTTGCAATAGACATGAAATATCTCTTACCTCCGCGGGTAGGAACATTAGTAAGACTCCAAACATCAACATGTATGTATTCTAAAATAGAAGTACACTTAGACATATTTGGATAGAAAGAAGTAAGGAAACTAACCCTATGCTGCTTTCCAAGCACACATGCTTCACAGAAAGGCACAAAAGACACACATTCATTTCCAAAGTAATCAGATTTGTGCATGATTTCTAGACCCTTATTACTCATATGTCTGAAACAATTATGCCACAAAACAAATTTATCAAGACAAACAACATTAGCAAATTCAGAGAAGGGTATAACGTGATAAGCATACACCATATTCACTTTCAAAGCTTTGAACATAACCAAAGAGTTTTTAAAAACTTTCATGCAACCATTACCCCACTTTCCCTCTAGCTCACTATCCTCAAATACACCAACAAAGAACAAATTATGGCACACATCAGGAGCATGTATCTCCCACCCCATGCACCTTACATCTTTTACTATCAGCTAAAGTGACATAACCAGCATGACAAACATCATAGGATGAAAACATAGACTTAAATGGAGTCATATGGTAAGTGCAATTGGAGTCAATCAACCACTCATTTTCTGTTAATCTACTCAACACATAATTGGCAAAGTCATAAACAATAAACACATCATCATACACATTATGAGAAACAATAAAGTTTGCTTGGTCAGGCTTCTTAGGGGTGGGATAGTCCTTAATGAAATGACCACGATTCCCACAATTGTCTATACCCTCTTGACTTATACCTCTTCTTACAAGACTTTCTTCTTACCTGACTTTTGACTATTCCTATCTTGATTTTCCTTATTGAGGTATCTAGACCTACTATTAGACCTACGTACCCTCTCACAAATAAGGCCTCATTAGAATCTTTAGAATGATTGACATGTCCACTAGAATGTTTTAAATCAAGCTCTTTACTTTTCAACCCGTTTACCACAATATCTTAAGTAGGATCATCTATATCATATACTCCTTCCGTCCCTTATAATTTTGCAGACTTTCCCTTTTTTGGATGTCTCATTAACTTTGTCACTTTCCATTTTAAGTAAAGAATTTGTGGTTCCAGTTAATTCTCTCTCCTCTGCACAAACCCCAACCACACAGTTTTTACTTTATTAAGCCCCGTGCCGATCAAACTTGGCAAAGTTATTAGAGACGGATGGAGTATTAGACTAGATTTTGACTGATATTTAATACACAGATGATACATCTTTTAGACTAGACCAGATTAGTATATATATCAGAAAAAATCAAACTTAAACAAACAAATTCAAACGGAATTAGATAAGACCAAAAAATTTTAATCTAATGCTAATAACATACTCCCTCTGTCCCTAAAAGAAGTTTCATTTCGCTTATCGATGGTCAATTTAAATCACTCTTAAACTCTTACTTTTTATATCAAAATTTTATAAAAGATATAAAAAGTCCCTAAAAAACTCCCTCTGCTAATAATTTCATTTCGATATAAAATTATTTTTTGCAGGCTTTGTAGCGGGTTTAATGTAATTTCTGAATATGTAAATTTTATTTACTAAAAATAATCCGAATTTTCATAGGGATCATTTAACTTTATCGTCGGTCAACCTTCTTAATCCGCACTTGGAACTCCATTTACTGACGGATGGAAACTAAACAATGTCGAAGATTCGTCCCCTCCATCGAAATCGAAATTAATTGGAAGATATTTCTCGAACCAACTAGAAGACGTCTTCATACCTCCTCCGAAACATGCTTGCAGAACGTACTCGAATACAATGGAACACTCTGGAAAACCCTATGTCTCCTTTAATATCTCTCCTGAGACCTCTGTTCCTTCCCATCCTTACGCATACAACATTTCAACCAGCAAAATTTTCGCCAGTTTCTCCCAAAGCTCTCTTTCAAGTTTCACAAGAGTTTTTTCGAACTTCTTCTTTTGGCTTTCGCAATTTGTTTTGACTGTTGAGGGAAGGCAGTTATGGCCGGAAAAGGTGAAGGTCCAGCAATCGGAATCGACCTGGGGACGACGTACTCCTGCGTCGGAGTGTGGCAGCACGACCGCGTGGAGATTATAGCCAATGATCAGGGAAACAGAACGACTCCGTCCTACGTCGCGTTCACGGACACCGAACGTCTTATTGGCGATGCTGCGAAGAATCAAGTTGCCATGAACCCTATTAACACAGTTTTTGGTGCGTTTCTCATGCTCTTTACTTTTTCGTATTTGTCTTTTTCAGCATCACAGAAAATTACACACCGTATAGCTCTTTTGTACTTTTTTTTTTAGGGATTTTGGAGTTTTAGGCTATTTGTTATATTGCAATGATATAGAGGAAGTTTCGAATCTTCAATTCTTCATATCCCTGATCCGTATTAATGAGTTGGATAAAACAACTGTTTTGTGTTTTAATTACCATTAAGTGATTCGGTATATGATTATTTCTGGATTGGTTCTGATGTGCGTTGAAATATTTGTTGTTGGGATTTATTCAGATGCAAAGCGATTGATTGGGAGGAGATTCTCTGATCCTTCGGTACAGAGTGACATGAAGTTATGGCCATTCAAGGTGATCCCAGGTTCTGGTGACAAGCCAATGATAGTAGTCACATACAAGGGCGAGGAAAAACAGTTCTCAGCGGAGGAAATCTCTTCAATGGTTCTAACCAAGATGAAGGAGATTGCAGAGGCTTATCTTGGAACCACAATCAAGAATGCTGTGGTCACTGTCCCTGCTTACTTCAATGACTCCCAACGACAGGCCACTAAGGATGCTGGAGTCATCTCTGGACTCAATGTTATGCGTATAATCAATGAACCTACCGCAGCTGCAATTGCATATGGGTTGGACAAGAAAGCAAGCAGCTCGGGTGAGAAGAATGTTCTCATCTTTGACCTGGGCGGTGGCACTTTTGATGTTTCTCTTCTTACGATAGAAGAGGGAATCTTCGAGGTCAAAGCCACGGCAGGTGACACTCATTTGGGAGGTGAAGATTTTGATAACAGAATGGTGAACCACTTCGTTCAGGAATTCAAGAGGAAACACAAGAAGGATCTCAGTGGAAACCCAAGGGCATTGAGGCGGCTAAGGACATCCTGCGAGAGGGCAAAGAGGACTTTGTCATCCACTGCTCAGACCACCATTGAAATTGATTCCTTGTTTGAGGGAATTGATTTTTACACTACCATTACTAGGGCAAGGTTTGAGGAGTTGAACATGGACCTATTTAGGAAGTGTATGGAGCCAGTGGAGAAGTGTTTGAGAGATGCCAAGATGGATAAGAGCAGCGTCCATGATGTTGTCCTCGTGGGTGGATCCACTAGGATTCCCAAGGTTCAGCAATTGCTGCAGGACTTCTTCAACGGCAAAGAGCTTTGCAAGAGCATCAATCCTGATGAAGCTGTTGCTTATGGTGCTGCTGTCCAGGCTGCTATTCTGACTGGAGAAGGAAACCAGAAAGTTCAAGACCTGTTGCTGCTGGATGTCACTCCCCTCTCCCTTGGCCTGGAGACTGCTGGTGGGGTTATGACCGTTTTGATCCCAAGGAACACAACCATCCCCACCAAGAAAGAGCAAGTCTTCTCCACTTACTCAGACAACCAGCCTGGTGTGCTGATCCAAGTCTATGAAGGAGAGAGGACCAGGACCAAGGACAACAACTTGTTGGGCAAATTTGAGCTATCTGGCATACCCCCAGCCCCCAGGGGTGTCCCGCAGATCACAGTCTGTTTTGACATTGATGCCAATGGTATCCTCAATGTTTCAGCTGAAGACAAAACAACTGGCCAGAAGAACAAAATCACCATCACCAATGATAAAGGAAGACTCTCCAAGGAGGAGATTGAGAGAATGGTGCAAGAGGCAGAGAAGTACAAGTCTGAAGACGAGGACCACAAGAAGAAGGTGGATGCTAAGAACGCCTTGGAAAACTATGCCTACAACATGAGGAACACAATGAAGGATGAGAAAATAGGTGCCAAGCTCCCACCTGCTGACAAGAAAAAGATTGAGGATGCAATTGAGGAAGCCATCCGGTGGCTTGACAGCAACCAACTGGCAGAGGCGGAGGAGTTTGAAGACAAGATGAAGGAGCTGGAGGCATTGTGCAATCCGATCATAGCTAAGATGTACCAGGGTGGTGGAGCTCCAATGGATGATGATGATGATGACGCTCCTCCTGCCAGTGGTGCGGGACCAAAGATTGAGGAGGTCGATTAAATCAGGGAATCGCAGTTTGATACCATTATGATGTGGTTATGTTAATGGTGCTGGAGTCGTGTCTCTTTTCTATGTAATGGGCTCTGATTTCATGTAGCTTTTGATGCTTTTGTTTCTAAATATAACTTCACATCTTTTGTGTTCATTCTCTTCTAGTAATTAATATTAGTTTATTACAACTTTTGTTAGCATCAAAGACATGGATTGCCACACTTTCCAATGGACAGGGACGGATACCATAACTGAAAGCTTCATACACACTCACTCTGCAATTGGAGGGAGCTTTCAAGGAGCCTGCCTATAAACTGAGGCACAACGTTGTTCTCCTTTAAAGTTTAAACCTTTGCAGCATTGCCCAAAATCACATTGAACTCAGCCCATAACGTTACGCATACCATTTAACTTTCTAAGCCATATTCCCCAATTTGGCCCATATAAGTTAGGCCCGATTACTACAAACAAAGACCTCCCATTTTCATACAATCTGACCCATCACTCCCCCACAAATGGATTTCACCGACTCACCGTCTCCGTCCTCGTCCACCCAGGTCTCTCTTCGTCCCCTGCCTCCTCTATCATCCTCCTATTTTAGAGCCGCAGCTCCCAGTATCCGAGTTATCCTTAAATCGTCTCTTCGACGAGTAACCAAAATGTCACTTCAATGAGTCCGCGAAGACAGTTATGACGGCGCAGTTATATGAGGTCTGTTATTTTATTTGATATCCTCTTTCTTCATTTTATTTCGAATTTTATGATTTTTTCGTAAAAAGTACTGTACAATATTTTTTGTTCGTAGTTGATAGATCACATGAATAGTTGTAGCTCAGAAGGTGTTGTGAGGTTTAATTTTCTTTTTATTTTGATTTTCCTTTTTAATTGATTTCCCTTTTTCAACTTTTTCTTTTATGCCTGAATACTGTGCCTCCAGCTAGTTTAGTGACAATATCAAATTAATTTATATTACAAAGTTCCCTATGCTCTTTATTGCTTACTAACATACTCATTTGAAGATGTGAAATTTATCGACTTTAGCAATTTTGAAGAAATTTAGCAAAGACAGGCATATAGGTCTGAATTAAATATTTAATTAAAGGCAGAGGTATTTTCATTATCACTACATGCTTAAAGACCAAAATTTTATACCTTTGAATTAAGAGAAAACCATTATTAGTGCATAAAGACATTTGCATTTTTTGTGACAATTTACCTCTTCACCCAATACTTTAAATCATTAGACAATCTGTATGTTACACCATCTTAACATAAGTAACTGTTGTGTTTTAAATATCAACGGTTATAGATTTAAGATGATTTAAATTTTAAGAAAAACAGAATAGTATACACACACACACACATATATAATAGTTTTCTTATATAGTATTTCCTCTGTTCCGATGGGCTTTTCCAACTTTGAAGTAGGTGAGTTAACATTGTTTGCCTATAAGAATTGATTTTTTAAGCATCGGTCTTACTTCCCACTTCCCAGCAATAATCCCATATATGCTGCAAGCCTACATCAGTAAATTGTTGTTAGGATGAATTGCTGGCAGGTTCACAAAATGATGCCATCATTTTTTAGCTACCTGCATATCCCACCATGGTATTCCTCAAACTACATTTGCATCATGTAGGGACTTATTTTAAAGTTCAATTGTATAGGTTTCCATCAACTCATTCTTTAAACTCGGGGATTCTTTTTTAAATTGTAGCATGGATCCGGGGACCTAGATAAAACAAAAGAAACAACTAGAATGGGTTTCATACCTACTTTAAATCATTGTTTACTTTTAAGTACGGAGTATGAATTTTAGAAAACAAAACACATCCGTTAAATGAATTTTAGAACACGATTATGGCTCTCATTGTTTTTCAATATGTTCTTGTGGTATTGTGCTTCATAACTTTGTTAAACTACAACTTGGCTCCGTTAAACCAACAAAAAAAAATGTGAAATAGCTTCATAAGATAGCCTATCTAGGCATATATTCGCTAAATAATTTACATACCTTTCACTCCTTAATATACCTGTTGGCTGTTGAGAGATGTGGCATGGTTATCTATAGTGTGCAAACTGATAATGGGGAGTTCAAAAGCTGTACATTTGAATGGGGAATTTAGAAGTGTGTTTGGTTAGCTGGTTTGTATTACATTTTATTATTTTCTTATATGTCTCAACAGAAATAATGGGCTTACTTTATACTGAACATTTTGGATTCATTAAAATTGTGGTAGATTTTATTCATAATACAAATACTCCGTAATTGTTCTTTTGTTAATTTATTAATTAATACTTAGGTGTAAAAAATTATTCTATCACACTTTTTATATACTCCCTCCGGTTTTTAATAAACTTCACACTTTCCTTTTTGGGACGGTCTAAAATAAACTTCACACTTCCTTATTTCCTTTTTTGGCAAAGTAATCTACATCAAAACAATGTCAAACAGTGCCAAACAGTGTCTCAACAGTGCAAACAGTGTCTCTACAGTGCCAAACAGTGCCTCAATAGTGTACTCTACAGTAAAGTCAAATTTATTTCCTTATTTTGTGTGAAGTCAAACTGTGAAGATTAAAAAAAAACTGGGGATAGTATAAAATATTATATCAATCATTGTCTAACTACAATTTCAAATTTTCTTTTTCAGGTGGGTGCAAAAAAACCGGGGAAAAAATTGGAGCCTACACTATCCTGGATGTGGATGTTCCAATGCTTGCTGGATTGGCTAATACCGATGGTCCTCTCTATCTAGAATAGCCGACCTCTTTCAAATCGATGAAACTGATGGCGATTCTGAAGGCTCACAGTGTCATTAGAGCATTACGTCAAACAGTTGTCATATCTCCTTCCAATGCTAAACTCCATTTCAGTTTCTGCACCCAAGTTCCAACTTCGTCTCTCGGTTCAGAAACAGAGGATGTGCATAATGTATTGAAAGAAGAAAGTGAAGAAGACGATAAGGAATCAGAATTAAAGAGCTTGAGTTGGAGGATAGAAAACTTGCCCAGAGCAGAGCCGGTTGGGCCAGCTTTCCAAAGCTGGATGGGCGATGGCTTTCCCATCCACAGAGGCCATATCTTCCATACCATAAACCGCTTGCGCAGGCGCAAGTCCACAAAACGCGCTCTGGAGGTTCAATTTCTATCTTTTCTCTTTGCTTTCTCCCTTCCTATGATTGTACACCAACTGTTTGACAAAATCACTCAAACGAATGTTTGCCAACAATTTGGCAGGTGATGGAATGGGTTATAAGGGAGAAGCCATACAAGCCGAAGGAGCTAGATTATTCGTATTTATTGGAATTCACTTCTAGATTTCATGGGGTATCTCAAGGTGAAAGTTTGTTCTCCCGAATTCCCTCCAAATTGCAAAATGATTTACTCTACAACAATCTAGTGCTTGTTTGCTTGGAAAGAGGGATGATCAGACTCTCACTAGCATACATGAAGAAAATGAGAGAGCTTGGCCATCAGATATCACATCTAGTTTTTAACCGCCTTATCATTCTCCATGCTTCCCCTGGACGAAGAAAATGTATACCGAAAATCCTAACTCAGATGAAAGCCGACAAGGTGACTCCGCATGTTTCCACCTTTAATATTCTGCTAAAGATTGAATCTAATGATCACAACATTGAAGGCTTGCTCAAAGTGTTTAATGATATGAAGAGAGTTAAGGTTCAACCTAATGAGGTAACATACTGCATTTTAGCTACTGCCCATGCTGTGGCAAGGCTGTATACAGTGTGTGAAACTTATGTTGAAGCTATTGAGAAGTCTGCAACTGGTAAGAACTGGTCTACCTGGGACATTCTTGTTATATTGTATGGGTATTTAGGGAAACAAAAGGAGCTGGAGAGGACATGGGGAATCATCCAAGAACATCGCCAGGTTACGTCTAAGAGCTTCATGTTGGCTATTGAAGCATTTGGGAGGATTGGAGATCTAAACAGAGCTGAAGGACTGTGGTTGGAAATGAAATCAGAAAAGGGTTTGAAATCAATTGATCAGTTCAACTCGATGATAGCAGTGTACTGTCGGCATGGTCTGGTCACAAAAGCAACTATGCTGTATAAAGAGATGGGGGCATGTGGGTTGAAAGCAAATTCCATAACTTTCCGGCATCTTGCTTTAGGTTGCTTAAAAGCCGGACTAATGAAGGAAGCCATGAAAACTCTGGACCTTGGGATGGATATGACTACAAGCATAAAGGTCAAAAGGTCGACTCCATGGTTAGACACTACTCTTACAATAATTGAAATTTTGGCAGATAATGGGGAGCTCGAAATGGTAGAGAAGTTGTTTGAAGAACTGAAGAAAGCAAAATATATAAGGTACACATTTGTGTACAATGCATTGATTAAGGCATATGTGAAGGCAAATGTATATGATCCCAATCTTCTAAAAAGGATGGTGTTAGGAGGGGCCAGGCCAGATTCTGAGACTTACAGTTTACTAAAGCTCATTGACCAATTCAAAACTTGACGCTAATTGTCGATGCATGTTCTCATCTGTTACTCATGTTATTTATCTTCTTTTTTTGGGTGATTGCATTGCTAATGGGAAACAATTGTTGATACATATTGTGTTCCACCTTTATATTATATTGCAGAGAAAATTATAGATTTTGTTGTTGCTGAGAGAAATAGATTATGAAGTGAAAGTTTGCTATTGAATTGTTTGGAAGGAGTGGAGATCTAAACCAAGCCCAAGGAATGTGGTTCAGATCTCCAAGACAAAATTCTTTTTGTTTTTTAAATTCTTTAAAAAAAAAGATTATTTTTTAAAATATTATGCATTTTTTATGTGCTTGAGTAATGAGTTACTAAATTCCCGAAATAAGAGAAAAAATGTTTGTCAGAATAGGAGTGCTATGTTTTATTTCCCTAAATAGGAGGGATTTAAACCATAACAATATACTACCATGAGTGGCCAAATAGTGCTATAATTAGCACATCATTTTCAAACTCTAATTACTCAAAATTATAGAATAAAAATATAATACTCCTATTTTGAAATTCTCAAACGTTTTTATTCCTATTTAGGACAACTTCTTTTATAAAAATTTATATTAAAGAAATAGTTTTCCTGCTCATTTCTAACTCAAGCTCAGGCTACACTAAATTCCTAGTGTTGACAAATGACCACTCAATGTTGAGGCCTTGAGGGAACATGTTAAACATTGTGAGAGAATAAAGCTTGCCAGCTGCCAACAATGTTCTACAAGGCAAAGTTGTGTTTTGTCTTATGAATCTTACATAGCCAACAAAGAGGAACAAACATTACATGCATGGAACCATTATTGGGCCATAAGACATAATTTATTTTCCATGCTTCACTTGAGATAATTGAGGAATTCTGCTGCAGTTGCAAGAGCACCACCTGTTATGGCACTCTTTACAATTTTCTCTTTGTTTTCGCTGCTGGCAATAGATATAAGTGCCCCAGTCAGTGCACCCCCTATCATTGCATTCTTCTGGATCATTGAAAAGTACAAATGAGAAAAAAGTGAAGATATTTCACCCGTGAAGCAAAATGCCAGAAATATACTGTCATGTTATGAAATCACTTGCAAATATGCCAAGGCTCGTGTAAGTAAAAAAACATATGAACACCTTTCTGCTCTTACCAATAGACACTAACCTTTATAAGCATGTCCTGTTTGGGAGGACAAAACTGGACTCGAAATTATTAGACTATAGCTTTGTTGTTTCCCGTTTTATTTTTTATTTCCGTTGTACCCAAAAAAATGTCCTGTTTTTTCAATGTAAAAGAGAAATAACTTGGTATCTTGGTCCTTCACATAAAAGATGAGGGAACTGGATGGAAGAAAAGGAAGGTGGCTAAAATAATGTTTTTTGGTTCAATGAAGTACTGGAGAGGATTTAATACTTCAGAAAAAGACATAAAATCGGTTGAATTTGATAGAAATTTTATTGCAACTTAAGACGTGTTAATCTAAATGTGTCACAATAGCACAAATTTAATACAAAAAGTTGAAGAAATATATGACTAATCACTGTATGTGTGTATAAACCCCTCAAAATCTCGGGTGAGTGAGATACGAGGGGTTTTTATGAAGCTAATGGAGGTTTTTAAATTTCCTCTACTTTTTCCCTCACAGCCAAACAAGAACACACAACCCCTTCACTCTCCTCCCCTCTAGAATGCTTGTATTGAAGTGTTTTTTTTCATGTTGTCTATTCTATAGTTGGGGGAGAAGCCTGAGGGTTTGTGCGGGCAGCTGTTGCACCGGAAACTTTTCTATCCTTGTGGAGGGATGAAATACCTACAATTTGATATGAAATGAGTCTCGTAACTTATTTTGAGTCAAAAGTTATGGCCTCGTAAAGTAAGCATTGCCAGAGCGTGTGCTTGAATTAAAAGAAGGTTTTACTTGAAAGAGGTGAGTGCAGTGATATTACCCAATCTCTTTCTCCTCGGATTCTCTCCACCCCGAACTCCATTCCAGCATATACTCCAGCTACAGTCCCTGTAAATCCAAAACTTCAGAAAATGTATACCACCGCTTCTTCTTTTTGTGTACTCAAGAAATGGCATTTAGCATAGAGAGGACCCACCCCAATAAGCGCCTTCTTTGCACATTTTCTTTAACTGCAACCACATTAAATCTGGTTAGAAGATAGAACACACACATGCAAATATTAAAACATATTCTGTCATCTGTGCATTCTCACCGAATGTGAAAGTTTGTCCTGTGAAACCCTTCCTGTAATAAATAAATTAAAAAAAAACATTTGAATCAAGATTTGGTCAACTGAACAATATGTGCATCTTCTTTACAATGCATGAAATAAATAGTTTTGTCAAATAATTTACAAAACAGTCATGCTCCAAGTCCTTTTAAAGGACATTAACATGAATATAACTCAGATCCTAGCTAACACAAAAACCAAAACAAGCAACTTTTATTCTCAAATCAGTGGGTTAGGCTACAATCAATAAATCAAGTTGATAATCACAAACAAGTGATAATTTCATTCAATAAGCAAAGGGAAAATGACATTTGTACCAATATCTAGTTCTCTGCAAGCATGTCAATATCTAGCTATAAGGAAATCAATGCCTATGAGCATACATTGATTATCTATACAGAGACAAGAAATATTACCATTCTAAGGAAATCAATGTATGTTCAATATAAAGTTCTGAAATTCGCATATAGACTTCATTTACCAAAAATTACAGGACAATTATATAATCCACAACAACACTAGATTGACTCCAAACAGGCGATGCGTTTATTTGATCATATCTTACTATATTTTGTTCTATTCAATCCGACATTTATAGTACCTACAACTAAAATTGGATTTTTCCAAATTCGTGTTCTGGGTAACTTTACAAACAACAATGTATTAGGTACATCTTTTTGCCAAGGGTTTTGAAAATGTGTATAAAAAGAGTAAAACTTTTTGGTACACCGAGCATTGAAGCAGAGCAAAAGTTACCTCGTTCTACCATGTAATAAGATTCCTCAGCTGCAGTTTTGACAGCAGCTACCTGAAATCAGCCAAAAAGAGCAACTTTACCTGAAATCTGCTACTGTAAAAAAAAGCCTGAAGGGGTGGGGATGGGGGGGGGGGGGTACAGAAACAGTCAAACAGAGAGGGAGTGGATCACCGTCCCAATCTTCAGAAAAGCATCGACAGTGTGATTGAGGAAGGGATTGCCCATGTCGATAACAACGTCGACCTTCGGCGAAGTGAGTGAACCTGCAAATCTGCTCCTCGGCATCTTCTCCTCTGAATCTGCAAAACAGCCTTTCTGAATCTTAATAAATCAACGGACTGGCCTCGCCTTGTACAGCTTGCAGTATAAAAAATAAAAATCACACCTTTTTGTCATTTTCTTTGATATTTTAAGCACTTTTTGTTTTTTATCCTGTTTGCTGATGAAGTCAAATCATTAATCACGTTATGAGCCACCTAACAAATGTGTAATATCCTTTTTTTATGCCCGTTACTTTTAATTTGGACAGTAGCGGCGCTAAAAATCCAATCAAAATTGGGAACCGATTGTCGACTCAAAAGATGTTATTAATCAAATTCACTAACTCCGTATAAACCTATTTTACATTTTACACTGAACTGAATCCGAACCATATCATCATGCTTATTTATAATATTATTATTTTAAAAGTTACTAAAAATAATCATATTTAAAATATTAATAGTAAAAACACATGAATGTGTGTATAGATAATAGTATAATAATAATAATAATAATAATAATAATAATAATAATAATAATAATAATAATAATAATAATAATAATAATAATAATAATAATAATAATAATAATAATAATAATAATAATAATAGTCCTATAAAATAATGGTTAATGTACTACTCAAAACATAAAAAACTAAGTTACTTCATATATCCTTTGTAGCCAATGCTTAATACTAGTATCATTTTGTGTCTTAACAGCTACCTGTGAACAATAAAGTTGGCATTTTATTTTGATCCTCTGATCATAAAGGCTATTCAAAATAGCTAACTGAATTCGCTGCTATCGAACAGTCAATATAATCGGTTGGTATGGACTGGTTTCTTTTACACGTTGAACCAATTTCTGGTACCGACTTCTACTATCAAGTTGATTTCATAACTATAAATGAGTCAATTTTCAAGTAAAAAGTAACAATATTGCTCATGTCTAGTTTTGGGACTAAACCTAGGCATGGACTGGTTCAGGGTCGGGCCGGGCTCCGGGTTGGTCCAAACCGGGCTTTTTGTTTATGGGTTAAGGCCCGGAACCGGCCCGGGATTCCACCGGAATGGGGCTTTTACACCTTCATCACTTTGTAATACACTCTTCATTTCTATGCTTCATATTACTTCGTATCATACCATGTTATCTAGCATCTTTCTCCCAACATCTATTTGTGAACAATCAGTAATAATCCTATAGAACAGAAACACCGATAATTATTTTCATATCTTACAACTAGGAGAGGGCATTTTGGAAAGATGAAGAAGATAGAGCAATATGAAGCAGCTAAGTAACAAAACTACTCGATGCGTCCTAAAGAAGTAGAGCAAACTGGAAGATAAAGTGCGAAGATGATGCAACCTAACTAGATATATATCCTCCGTATAGAAGGACAGAGTGGTCATTTAGTACATCACTCGTAAGATAATAATTTTCAGCCAAAAAAGTAGCTCAACACTTGCATTATCAGCCCATTTTGTATCCTCCATACGGCCTCATAGAATGAGAAGTATTCTCTTTTTGGCTGATATAATAAGTCATTTATAACAATCCAATTGAAGCCTTTTTGGTTCGTAGAAGAGTAGCATTCTCTTTTTGGCTGATAAAAGACACTCTACTACGCTCTAAGATTTTCTTTCTCAAATCATGTTTCGATTTTTTTTTTCTTTCTCAAATCATATTTCAATTATTATCATCTTTTACTATTAAATACTTTTCATATACTGTAATTTATAAGATAAATTACTTTTCAAAAGTCGGGAGAACAACCACTTAATTAGACAATTTAAACCCAATTTTAAGTCATGTGAAGTAGACATGTACCTATAGCACTGCTTATTTAATGCACCACTTACTAACACATGTATTATTAAGCACTGCTTAATAACCGACGAAGTAAGCATGTCCTAACTCTTCCATTTGAGGCATTACTGTATGCTTACTAATAGAGGGCGACGAGATCATTAATCCCAAAACCCCTAGAATTCCTCTCCCTTTAACTTAAACCATCCCAATTGAAGCCCATTTTGTATCCGCCATATGGCTTCATAGAATGAGAAGTTTGGAACAAAATGAATAATGATAGATCTTATGAATGAAACTGTTCATACATTTTTTTTAGGGAAGAAACTGTTGATACGTCAAAAGTAAAGTAGTTTTGTTGATCAGAGAGTGAATTGTATTTTTGATTACATCATATTCAATTTTTGTGAAAATGGTAAGAGTCAGCATCATGAGGTCCATTTTTACTTTTTATTTTCCCTTCATTATGTGATCATGGCATTATCGAACTAAATCTAACCCTGTTAACTACTAAGGACCCAAATTGCCTCATGAAGAACTAAATCACAAGTCGCTTGAATAATTGTCCGAATTCTCAACAATATAAATTCACGCACTAGGAGTCACTAGAAAATGATTAAGGTAATGCTTGCACAAAGTTATGAAAAAAGTAATGGTTTTCACTTTAAAACAGTTAAAAGTAGTGTTTCCAAACATGCATTACTACTTAAATTAAATATTTTAAATTTAAAAGCTAGAATAATGAAATTGGTGCTTTAAATGTTTTGATTTTTTCTATATAAAAGAAACTCTACTCCACTCTAAGTCTAAGATTTTCTTTCTCAAATCATATTTCAATTATTATCATCTTTTACTATTAAACACTTTTCATATAATTTATAAGATAAATTACTTTTCAAAAGTCGGGAGAACAACCACTTAATTAGACCATTTAAACCCAATCTTAAGTCATGTGAAGTAAACATGTATCTATAGCACTGCTTATTTAATGCACCACTTACTAACACATGTATTAGTAAGCATGTCCTAACTCTTCCATTTGAGGCATTACTGTATGCTGACTAAGAGAAGGCCACGGGATCATTAACCCCAAACCCCCTAGAATTCCTCTCCCTTCAACTTAAACCATCCCAAAAAGGAAGAATAATGTGAGAAGTATCCCCTCGGGGTCCATCTTTTCAGAAATTTCTCATATGAATTTATCAATCATCAAAGAAATAGCAAGTAAATTAACACAAGTAGTGTAGATATAATCAGTCATATATAACAATTCAATTGAAGCCTTTTTTGTTCGTAGAAGAGCAGCATTCTCTTAATCCCAAATTAGTGCAGGCAATCAGAAAGCAGAGTGCATGAAAAATCTTTTCTTCCAGGGGAAGTGATAAGTGAAATGTGGCAGATCAAACCTACTCTCCTTCTCATGGTAGACTGGTATGGAATCTGTCCTTTCCTATCTTTTGCAATGCATAGTTTGCTTAGTGATTGCATAACCATAGCACAAACTGCAGAGTGAAGAGGCACACATGAAGAAAATGCAATGGAATGTTTCAATACTTTGAGATATCCAGATTCCTCGGACAATCCAAGTTGGCAAATTGCCAAGACTACTACGAATTGATAAACATGACTTTCTGGAGATCATCAGAATCTACTTCTCGGATTGGCAAAACATCATGGTGTACAAAACACTTGTACACTGTGGGTGTGATGTCAGTAAAATGTGATACTGTAGAGAAGCTTCCTACGATTCTTTCTCTCAAAATTGTTGACAATACTATCAATTGTCTCCTCCCAATTTTCGACAGCATCAATCTGCAAAATCATCCAATAGATAAATAAGAAAAAAAAAGGTTATTTTATAAGATGTGATCAGATAGACATGCTTGACCGGAAGCAAATTCTGTATGAAATGTAAAAAAGAAAGACACATGAAATGTATACCTCTTGGCACAATGTTAAAGCAAGACGTCCTCCTATTGCTGCCTCTTCGTGGTTATCTTTTACTTCTAGATTGATTACTAGAGCAAGCTTCATGAGAGGTTGATCACGGTTATGGAGGTCTGCACATACAGTTAAATTACATGTTATGTAAAACAAACGTGGAGGATGAATCACAAGGGCTCTCAAAAGGCTCAACCCCATTGTTTAAAGTTAAACCATGAGAGGGAGATACACTGCCTTTCGACAAAATTCTATGCTTTCAGGTGTTATTGTGACATATTCAGCATACGAAAAATTTACTAGCTAGCAGAAAGGGCCATTAGGTAAGCTTTTGTTTCTTTTTTTTATGTTTTCAGATCAAGGCCTACCCAACCCAAACCCACCACCCCACTTCTGCTAACTACCACGGTTACATTTTAAATTTATATTTTCCCAGATGAGCTCCACCCTCCTTTAAACATGTATGCACTTTGACCTCGCCTCTTGAGCCCTCACTTTGAAATGATCTAATCTTCATCGGCTCACCAATTACATCAATACAGACAATTTATGAACCATAAAATGTTCATGTCTATAGTTTCTGTTAGACAAAACTCAGAGTATACAAAAAATTGCAAGAATATCATATCCAAGCTTCTATAATCAATATCTAAAAGGTAAGTAGAGGCAATGCAATAAAGTGCAGGATGAATAGGAATATGCCATCTTTTAGTATATGGATAGTTGATCTTATAATCACAATTCATTTCTACTCTGGATTGCTATAAACACTTCAACCCTTGAACAGTTGAACTGGAAAAAAGTTTAGGAAAAAGAACTACATGAACTACTGCTGACTTTATAAACGAAGTAAAAGATAAGCTGAAAAAGGCGTGGAGTATCAATTGATATATCATGTGGTAACAAAAGCAGATATGGGAACAGTATCTATTGATTAATAGACAAGAGAAAGGAAAAACATGCAAGTGATGCAACCCTATGCAGCAATTGCTTGTCAATAAATGGAGCCGCAAAAAATCCCCAAAAGAGAAAGAGCAAAATTAACATTGTCAAAAAACAAGGACGATTAAGCTACCATACAGACCTTCAATCACCATATCGAACACCTTCTCTTCGAAAGTAAGCACTACGTCAAAAGGCCCATCATCAGCATTATCCTGCCAACGTTGAGGTGCAAGCTTTACACCCAAATTTCTTTTGAGCATGGGCAGTATCCCGTTTCTCTTGTACCTATATGACCCTTTCTATTAGTAGACAGACTAACATATTGCATTGTTTGATAATTTATACTCATCAGGATAGAATTAACAATGGTGAATAATATAAGACTGAAATTTTGAGACACTACAACCAAAACACAGCTTAGCAATTATTGTGATTTACCTTAGCTTGAAAGGATTAATTGTTTATCAATTCAATAAATAAAATCCAACCCAATGATGAATGCAAATTGGACAAAACCCTAAATAAGGCTTCTTTTTTATCCAACAGAATTATCAATCAAAAGAAATTCAAAAACTGGAACATAAGATAATGAATGCATGAGTTTATAGGCATACAATTCCTGGTCTTTGCGACGGAGTTCATCGAACATGAGCTTATAAGGAGTGCCGAAGTCATATACGTTGGGTTCTCTGAGGGAAGGTCCAGGGAGCTTCACGTGCTGCCCAGTCCCGTAGGAGGAGACATCGAAACCCTCCCTCTTGAGAAGCAAATGCGCCTCCATGCTCCGATTCTGATTCGACGAGCACACCATTGCATACCGGAGCTTCATCGTCGTTCGTTTACGAGTAGCAGAAGAAGAAGCAAGGCCTGACACGGTCAATTGAAAGGTTGATGCGGGTGGGCTTACCTCCAATTTTCTTAACGCCTGTGTTCAAATACACCACTGTAAACTTCGCCAACGTACACAAGAACTGGCGAGAGAGCGCTGATAAGAATTCCGATTAGGATATTTGTCACTGGCTCCTGGGTCCGACCCGGTTGCAGAGCAGCCGGTCCCGATCCAAATTTTAATAGAATCTTTTAGCCGCGGGCAATTCTGGGTTTGGTTTTCTTCGGCAAAAATGCAAAAAAGATTCACTTCCTCACAAAAAAAGGTTGATCAGTATTTATAATATCACATAAAATATTTAAAGAAAACAAAAGGAGTCGGTGATACAAATGTTGTAATATTCACAATGTTATTCAAATGAATCATGTAAAAGATATAAATGCAATTTGTTATTGTTATCATCACAGATCTTTTCATACACGTAGAATACAAAACATAACAAATACAAATATGTCGTATTAGCTAACTTTGTCATAATCAATGTATAAAATGTGTAAAAGTTAAAATGATATGGAGTATATGCTAAATATGTATTTTTCCATGTTTAAAATATTTATTTATATCTGAAAGATGAAGAGTGAAGATAAAAACAAAGTGTGTGTGTATTAGAAGTTGTTCGATGTTCGATTCGGTTTACAATTTTTCGGTTTTAAAACAAACTAAACCAAACCAAACCATTTGGTTTGAGAAAATTGTTACCAAACGGTTTACTTAAGTAAAACCAAACCAAACAAAACCACTGATTTCTGGCTTGGTTCGGTTCGGTTAAATCAAACCATTTTACCAACCCCTAGAATCAATCTTAACCGGGTAATACCTGGGTTTACCTCTGGTTCCGACTCTTAAACCTTGATCCAATTTAGGGAGATCCAATCTGAAAAAGAAAAAAGAAAAAAGAAATACGGACTTACGGAGTAACTAGTTACTCGACCCGTGCGTTGCACGGGAGTGAACTACCTATTATAATAAAAAATTCAGTGTGTGAAATAAAAATTGCGCATTTGTTACAAAAATTGGCAGATATGACGAAAACATGGAGTACCAAACGGGCCCTAATAAATAATCTTGACTTGTTAAAAACTAAAAAATGCGCCACCCCCACCACCCCCAAACCCCGCCAAAACACCCAGCCCAGCCCAGCCCATCTACCATAGACCCAAACCCAAAAAAAAACAAAAAAAGAAGGCCCGGACCAGGCCCGGACAGGCCGGGCCAGTCCCCAAATATGCAGTCCCGTCCCCCCAGGGTCAGGCCTAGGCCCAGTACCGGTCCACCGGGCCGGGCCCGCAAAATGGCAGGCCGCTCCGGGTCCCGTGCCGATCAGACACATTGTTAGGCTCCCAATACTCAAAAATCAAAAGAACGGGTTTGATGCTCACCCAAATTGCATCAATGCTCATTTAAGATAAGCCGATTGTATTGTATATAGCCGATTGTATAATATACGCTTCCCCAAAAGTAGATGGAAAACAAAATGAATATGTAATATATTATCGTAAAATGAAATTCTAAGAAAAGCTACTCTTTCGGTTAAATTCGAGTTCATGAAAGGAAGTTATTTGAATTTAAGACCGGCGGAGCAATATGGTCCTATGATTACTACCGTTAATAATTTATGAATCCTGGAGATTTAAAGCTTTATAAAATACTTTCCTAGAAAGACTTTCCCCGGAAGTCTTTTGGGTTTTGCTCTTCCCTTTCTCACATGTTCCAAAGCTAGAGCACTCATAGCATGTTTTCTCATCTCATAAGTCAATACTATAGCTCCACTTCGGGGCCTTCCCCGAAAGCAATGAACCAAGGCACCACCAGTCATCTTATCTTTTTCAATGGATTTCAAAGACTCTTCAAAATACTGTGCTATATTAACATATTCTTTATCTCGTACGCTAATAGTCTTGCATCCAAAATCATTTAGATACAGAGGATAGTGAATTTGAAACTGTCAATACATGTGTGCTGTTCAAGCTTTTCAGCCCACTCCTACTTTAGAAAATGGAATAAAAGTTTGCTCATCCTTTCACCTGGAACCAAATTGATAATTACACCGCAATGGAACTAAGTTTCTTCACCCATGATGGCATATCAAATAGTTGCCTTTACGAAGTTGGAAATTCCATCATCAATCACCATTATGGACCGTTCTAAACTGCAAACATAGAGCTGCAAGCAAAATAAGAAAGCTAAATAGTCCTTTTCAAATGATGGGGATACCATTTGATCCTATTTAAAACTAAAAAATCAATAAATAATTCATCGCTAATAAATTGCCTTATAAATCTATAGTCTCATTATTTCAAGCCCATATATATTAGAGTTTTCATAAGAAACCCTTGGATGTTTCTTATCAGCAGGTAACACACGAATGAATTGAATAATTACCTTTTTTTCATTTTCCATTTGAATTTCAAAATCAGCAGCTTTTTTAAAATGACATCACTCATTTGATTCTGTCATCTTCAACTATGAGATTGGATGCATTAACTACATATCCTGAATCAAATTGACTTGGAATAGGGTATGGGTTTTATGATCGCAACAAATCATGAATAGAATAATTATTCTAATTTAGATTGTTTTTAAGTTTATTAGTAATAAAAATTTGGCTTAAGATTCATTATTTTTTGGCTTGAGAATATGATGGAATAAAGCAAAATAGCTGACTAAACTGTCTGCGCTTATTTGTTATGAAGCAACAGTCAGTCCATGCAATTTTGGATGCGAATTTCACTATGAGTCATCCGAAAACAGTCTCTTTGTGCTTTAGTACAGGGGTAAGACTGCTTACATCCGACCCCCCCTTACCCCACTGTAGGTGGGAGCCTTTGCGGCACTGGGGTAAATGAAAATGAAATGAGTAATAAGAATTTGGGAAAACCCCACCTTTTCATTGCATTTCTAATATTTGCTAATAGGAGAAAGGTATAATTAGTTTTTTCATTTCATAAAATCAAAGATAGATTGCATCTAATATGTCTTTAAGAAGTACCGTAAAGTGGAAACCGTAACTTAGAAGAAGAGTTAAATAGAGCTGTTGAGCTGTTCCTTCCCAAGAAAATGGATAGTTGGGCCATGTTTAGTTGTTATTTCAATGATAGGAACCTCCAAGAATCCCAAACAGTTTTCAGAAAGATTACAAGAAAACAATTGAACACTTTATTGATTGAAGAGGAACGATTACAGAAAGATGAAAGAAACTATGGCCGAAGCCCCCCAATGAGCCGAAGCCCCCAAAGAAAGAGACAGTTCTCGATCTTCCCAAGTCCCAGACTAAACGTCTAAACAGCCTGCTCAACCCTTCCTTGCTATCTTCTATTTATACTAAACTATTACACTTTATTCTTATTAATACTCTAATAGGCTCGGTCCTTTATTCTTATTATCTAATTGGCCCGGTCCCTAACAATACTCCGCCCCTAAACATCCACCTTGCCCTCAAGGTGGGTGATAGGAAACCGCTGTGATCTTCTGCTCCCCCTTCTTTCTGGCGCCTCTTCCTTCCCAATACTTGACGGGTCGGTGGACTTGTAGCTTCCGTGCTTGAACCTTTATCTTCATGTTCAACAGTGCAAGTAAGAGCAGAAACAAAGTCCTGGTAGCAGAAAGCTCTCTATCCTTACTTAGGAACTCTTCAAATAAACCCATCTTCCATTGAAAAATCACATCACCTAATAACTCTGCCTCTTGCTTTGGACTTGATGCACCCTTAGGTTTTGCAATATCCCAGTGAGTAAATGACTTTATCAAACCCATCTTTTCTGATGAATCAGCCACCACCCAGATCGGTAAGACCCCTTTGTTTCCATCCAGATCATCATCTTCCCAGAGTTTGATCAGATTGGTGTTCTCAATACTAGATTCCAACACATTTAAAGAACCAGAGTCATTAAATCTTCGTAGCTGTTGCTGGAGGCTAGGAGAATCAAGAAAGGATCTAACAATTTCCCTATAAGTTGGCCTTTTAGCCACAGAATAAGGAATTGTCAAAGCGGGATCATCGGACAAGGATAACATTTTCTTCAGTGTGATCATCCAGAATGGTGAATAGAGTTTCTCATAGCTGTGGAAAGCAAACACATTAGCCATATGAAGACATTCCAAACCTACCCTTCCCATTTGCACAGGTTTACCTTCTACTGGCATTCCTCTAACATTTTTATTTTCGTTTACTTCATGATTCCCAACAATTTGTACGCTCAACTCCTTCTGAATACACTTCACAGGAGTAACAATATCAATGTTGAAACAATCAATCTTATCCCACCCCTCCAAACTCTTATCTGGTAAACATTGATTGGGTTTAAGTATTTCTGAACCTTTCATATTGTCTGATGACAATCTTATACGTTGATTAACCTCCTCTTCAGAGTCTGATTCCGTCACTGAAGGGACCACCGGTTTTAATTTTGTGTTCATTCTTGTTGGTGAGGTCCCCTGGGATTCTTTTTCTGATGGGCCTATGTCAAAAATTCTTGAAGCTAATGACCTTTGCTCACGGTGTAGAACCACAACCGATGAAGACCTGGGTGCTGATGAGCTGCGAGATTCCCCACTAGAAGAAACCTGTGAACTGAAAGAATAGTCCAGCGACGACGATGGAGATTCTTCCTTCACTCGCGTTTTTCTTGGAAGCGAACTGACAGCCTGAGAGGAATTTGATTTTTGCGAATGGTTAGAATACCCTTCTGAATCCCCTGAACTGACTGATTTTCGTGAGTGACGCGAGTGGTGATGGCTAGGCGAATGGTGATGGCGAGGCGAATGGTGGTGGTGAGATCGACGCGATGTATGCGATGATGATGACGTTCGCGACTTCGAACTGTGAGAGGAAGTTCGAGTCCGCGAACTGTTAGAAGCCTCTCGCGATGAAGATCGGTGCGATCTGGGAGCTTCTTCGCGCGACACAGTCTGCGCACTTAGCGATACCCTGGGGCAATTAACTCGCATCTGCGAACCGAAGGTCGTTGTTGACGAACGTCTTCTCGCCTGAAATTCGTTCATCGCCTCTAACTGTCGGGTCATCTTTTCTGCCATTTTTCTCATATCTGTTAATTTCTTCATCATCGATGTCTGCTCCCTCTCCAGCGACTCCAACCTCTTCTCCATTTCTGGTGTACAAAATTCTTCCATGATTCAGATTCTTGGTCTCCAGGAAGTATGGCTCTGATACCAATGATAGGAACCTCCAAGAATCCCAAACAGTTTTCAGAAAGATTACAAGAAAACAATTGAACACTTTATTGATTGAAGAGGAACGATTACAGAAAGATGAAAGAAACTATGGCCGAAGCCCCCCAATGAGCCGAAGCCCCCAAAGAAAGAGACAGTTCTCGATCTTCCCAAGTCCCAGACTAAACGTCTAAACAGCCTGCTCAACCCTTCCTTGCTATCTTCTATTTATACTAAACTATTACACTTTATTCTTATTAATACTCTAATAGGCTCGGTCCTTTATTCTTATTATCTAATTGGCCCGGTCCCTAACAAAGTCTTAGGGGAAAAATGTATTTTATCAGCCCAACCCAAGACTTCACCAATTGAAATTTCAGGTGCTTTTAAGCGGGATTTCTCTCTTTCACATGTGGTACTTTTAGATATAAAAATAAAGATATAAAGATTGGACATAATCACTTATCATAAAATGAAGAAAGATTGGACATAATCACTTATCATAGAATGAAGGGAAGTTTTTAGTACCTATTAGATATAACAACTGTTTTGAAATTTATTGGAATTTAGCATCAGATTAGTGAGCATTTGTTTTCCTTGTGCAGAAGGTACCTGCAATTCCAAACATAACTGAAGTAATGAATAGATGGGATTCTAGATCAAAGGTAGAACATAACAATTGTTTTCAGATATTTGCATAGTGTGTGAGATAAGAGCAACCCAACCTAACCTCTGTAGTTTTGGGAATGATACAAATATAGAATATGATACAATGATACAATAAAAATGCAGTGTTTCATCACAAAACTTTCTCACACTTCACTTGATCCACTTATGGAAGCACACAGCCTCATAAAGCCACCGAGCGAACTCAGCAATGTGAAAAAAGAATGAAAATAAACAAACAATAGACACTTCAGTTCATATCTTAAACCAGAATACATTATAACTGGTTGAAAAGTTTTTATTAAAAAAGTATTGTATATATTTAGTTATACATTCTTTTGGCAAATTATGTTCATAAAGTATAGTTCAAGTCGGGTATTTGAGAATAAAAATACATGTTACTGAATACACCTTTTGATTCAGATATGATGTCCTTCATATACCGATGAAGATCACCCTCAAACATTATAACACGAGTTATTCAACAAAGCTCATAGAAATTTCAATCACAGTGCAAACAACAAAAGATTTTATCCCAAGCCAAAACAAAGATGCGAACCATATCCATTAAGTATTTATATGGGGGTTTTCATATAAAAAACTTCAAGACATTATAAATGCTCAAAATTTTGGGCGGTGAAGCTTCACCAATAAATCCGCCCTCAGGCAGGATGCAGTGATAGATATAAATAAGCAAACATTTAGGGCCTGTTTACTAACAGAGATATTTTCCTGTTTTCTACTTCTGTTTTTCGTTCTCCAATTTTCTGTTTTTATTTTTCAGTTTTTCTATCTCCAATTTTCTGTTTCTATTTTTTAGTTTTCCATTTTCAAATTTGAAAACATGTTCATCAATTTTTTCACACAGTTCTCCAATTCTACACCCTTGACCCCTACCTCTACCCTTACCACGATCTTACACTCTACCCATACTCCACCACAACCCTTCATACCCACCCATACCTACTCGTAGGGGTCGGGGTAGGGAAGTTATGGGTGGGGTGGGGTAAGGGGTATGGTCGGGGTGGGGTGGTAAGGTCTAGGGGTAGGGGTTGGGTAGGGGTAGTGGGTGGGTTAGGGTCGTGGTTAGGGTTAAGGGTGGGGTGGTGGGTAGGGTTGGGGTAAGGTAGGGGTATGGTAGGGAGTTCGGATAGGATGGCGGTAGGGTGGGGTCGGGACCAGGGTGGGTCCGGGGTAGGGAAGCGGTAGGGTGGGGGGTAGGATGGCGGTAAGGGTGGGGTGCAGATCAAGGTGGGGTCGAGGTGGTAGGGGGTGGCAGTAGGGTAGGGTGGATCGGGATGGGGCCGAGGTCGGGGCATGTGGTGGGGGTGGGGTTTTGTCGTTATTGGGAAAAATGGGTACGCGGGGTGGGGGTTTGGTGGGTAGGGTAGGGTAGGGGTAAGGGGTAAGGTACGAGGATGGAGGTATCGGAATGGAATCGACATCGGAGCGGGACCGGACCCACCACTAGGTGTAAGTATGCAAATTCATTGCAAAGGCACGGTAACATCTGCGTTTTCCAAATTTGGAAAACTAGTAAAAATCACTTCTCCAAATCATTAAGGAAAAGAGAGACATGTTTCATTTTTTCCGTTTTGGAAAACGATTTGGTAAACGCGTTTTTCTTTTTTCCGTTCTCCAGTTTTCCAGGAATTTCTTTGGTAAACACGTTTCCTGTTTTCTGTTTTCCAGTTTTCCAGTTTTCTGGAAAACTGGAAAATATTTCTGTTAGTAAACAGGCCCTTAGTTTTCTTATTCTTAAAATTTTAGAAATGATCGATATTTTATCAAGACCAAGTGCAATAGTGCAATGAGTAACAAAAGGTTTCCAGCTAGATAAAGAACTAACACGAAACTATAGTTTTGAAACAAAATTGAAATACCAAAAGCTCATAGTTAAATTTTGGAAATAAAATTGCAAGACATGTGAGGAACAACTATCTTCAGAATATGTTAAAGTTAATTAGAGTACACAGATCAAAGAGTCTTTATTTTCTAATATGGAATGCATAAGTTAACTCAAAGAAGGGTTTGGTAATTTTTTTTATTCCTTACGCATAAAGTAGTCTTTTTAGAAAAGCAATCTTTTGAGTTGCTTTCCTATTTTTCAAAGATCTACAAGTCTAAAACAAATAAAAATAAATGAATCAAAGGCGTAATAATCATAAAGAATGTTCAATAAAATAGAAAAAAATGTTGTAGAAATTGCCCTGAATAGGAGTAAAAACGTTTTGAGATTCCAAAATAGTACCTTATGTTTTTATTCACTAAATAGGAGTAATTTCTGCAATGTTTGAAAAAAACTGCCATGTTTAAAGCCGGGCAATGCCAAACTTGGCAAAAATTAATCCTATTTATGGAATAAAAACATGGTGGCAGTCCTATTTTGGAATTTTAAAACTTTTTTACTCCTATTTAAGGAATTTTCCCAAAATGTTACTGTATGGAAAATTCCAAAATCATTGTATGAGGAAAAACCAGAGTAGATGATTAACTTGGAACATGTGGTACTTTGTCCAATGGAACAAATTGATTTCTCAATCTGAACCAGAATCTGAAGCAAAAAAAACCTGTGAAGGTCAATTCGAACAACCTCTAAGTAGCAATAGAAAAAACAAACAAAATCGATTTCAACATTGAAAAAAGCACGATAGAGAAAGAGAAAATGTTCTGGGAAGAAGAATAAGATTTTACTGGAATAATATACGGAGAAACGATCAACTTTGAAGGAAGAAACAATCTCTTTTTTCGGATGATTTTCACTCAAATGACTTCGGGTAGATGAAGAGCCATATCCTTTTTTCTGATAATTTCATGGCAAATGACTCCTGATAGATTTCTGCAGATAAGTATCTTCTTTTTGAGAAATTCATGTTGTTGACGACACCAACAAACTTGAGGAACTCCGATTTGGGAAGAAGAAAGGAGGAAGGAAAATAAGTCGAAGAAAAAAGTAGAAGTCGCGAGTTGAAAGAGTATTGGAAACGAAAGGGAAAGGTGGAAGTAAAAGATCGGAAGAAGAGCTGTAATGACTTACAAAGTAAAGAGATAGGCGGAAGAAGATGGACAGATGCGTCAAAAGAAAAGAGAATTACAAAGGAAAGAGATCGATGATGTTATAAAGCGAAAGGTTAAGATCTTTTTAGATGAACGGTGCAGATGCATTTGTATTGCTATTAAGTATAAGGATTACAAATTTAAATTGTTTTTAGTCAATTGCACTTCTCTTATTGATTCTTGATTTGTGTCGGTTTCAATCCATTTTGACATTTTTATCCACTTTTAGTTATTGTCAATTTCGGTCTATTTTCAACTTAGGGTCGGTTTACTAAAAGAAATATTTTTCAGTTTTCTGGGAAAAGAAGAAAACAGAAAGTGTGATTACCAAAAACATTGTTGGAAAACTGGAGAAAGAAAAACAGAAAAATAAGTGCACCACCGGCGGGTCTAGAAGTCCTCAATCAACTCATGGCGGTAGAGCCGTCAAAATGAGCAGAAACTCGCGGGCCGACCCGTTTAAACCCATTTATTTGTGGGTTAGGATTGTGAATTTCTGACCCATTTAGTTCGCGGGTTTATGTGGGTTGACCCAACGGGTTGCAGGTTTAAGTGGGTTGGCCCAACGGGTTGCGGGTTGGTCCACGGGTCAATATACAAACATATAGTTTTGTCTTTTATTATCTTCAACTAGTGTGTACTCGCGCAAGGCGCGAAAATATTTGTCCAATCTATATATATACTAGCGGAGTACGCACTACGTGCGAATGATGCCCAAAAATTGTATTTATTCAAAACATTTTATAGGTCAAAACTTTAAAAATTGCCTTGAAAGTATTTATTCATTATGTGAATAAAAGTAATAGTTCATAACAACAAAACAGTGGGTTAGCCACAACCAAAGTTATTTGAATTTTCTTATGGATTTTGCATGTAGGATTTGTTAGATTTCTTGAATGATAAGTCTGCTCAATATTTAGGGCTTTTGCCTTCAATATTACTAAATTAAAGCCACTTTTCTAAAATGTGACCTTTTTTCGAAAAGACAAAAAAGTGACTAAGAAGGTCACTACCGGTGTCACTGTAGCCACCGCTCATGTCACTGTAGACACTTCCCGTGTCACTGTAGCCACCGCATGTGTCACTGTAGCCACCGCATGTGTCACTGTAGCCACCGCATGTGTCACTGTAGCCATCACATGTGTCACTGTAATCACCGCCCATGTCACTCTAGACACTGCCGTGTCACTTTAGCCGTCACCGGACAAAGTGACTGGCCGCCAACTCCGTCCACCGCCGCCACTTTTCGGCCACCCCTCCCCAGCCCGCAAACCCCCTCCATAGTCGTCATGACACCGCCGCCACAATGGCAACTGCAGTGACCGCCACCTAGCCCCACCACCCACAGCCCCCGACGACCACCGGCCCACGCCCCAGCACTCCAAACATGTCCACCACTCCTAATCCATTCCACCAGCACAGGTGCCCACTGCCCCCGCCTGCACCCTCCCCAGCTAGCCCCAACCTCTACCCTCCCCTCCGGCCACCACCTCCGGCCACAGTCGGCGACGACTACATCCCACAACCAGAGCCTATCCCCTCCCCTGTGTCTCCGCAGCCAGCATCCACCAACCCCCACAATCCCCTCCGACCCCCCTTCCACCTCCCCACCCCCCAATCTCCCTCCCCAACCCCAGCCCAACCGTTAGCTCCACCACCCCATCTCTATCACCCCAGTCTCATCTCCTCTTCCATTTCACCCAAATCCCGGACCACCGCTGCCCCACCACTCCTCCAGCCGTTGCAGATCTGGAAAGTAGGAAACAGAGAAGGTCTATGCAGAGGTCCAGACCACGTAGCTTCAAGCAATATGTCTTCAAATCAGATTCGATGCTCAGAAGGCAGATCCGAAATTGCCGCCCTCAAATCTTAGTTATCGTCCATGGGAGGGGCGACCAGAAGGACAATGGAGAACATATCGATGTTGTTTCCGTCGAAGAAGCTGAGGGCGGAGGTTTAACGTCCTGCCATCGGAGAAGGTAGATAGTGCCGGAACTGGAGGTTGCGCGATGAAGGCGAAGGGCGGAAGAGATGACGATGAAGACTCCCAAGAGATAAGATGAAGGTTGTAGCTAAATTGGGGAAGTGAAGGTTGGGAACGGAAGGTTAGCGTAACAAATAGGAAGAGGAGCGGGTCACATTTATGACTTTTTAAATTGTGGTCATATTTTTATCCAACACAAGTTGAGAAGTAATATTTATACTATTGATTCATTGTGTTATGATTCAATGCCTTCCTCCACAAAGAGCTTCCTTTTAGCTTTCGGGGAACTTGCAAGTCAATCATCCCCATTGTGAAGATGATTGGCTATGACCTAAAGACATATTATTTGAATAGGAGATTATCATTGTATTGAATAAGTAAAAAAACATTTTAAATTTTAGACTTGCTGCTCATAAACGGGTAAAATGTACATGTTGACTCCGGATCGTATATATGGCGCAACAAATGGCTATACATATTGATTTGTTGAGAATCTGAACTCCACGGTGCTCCTTTCTAATCCACTTAATCGAGCTTGATAAAGTATTCATATCTACGAATGCCCAGCCATTTACGAATGTCCGGCCAAATACCTGCAGAATAAGGGCAAGCAAAGCAAACAAAGAAAACAAATATTTCCAAGATTCCAAATACTCCAGGTTGTCCAGAGTAGCTAGTGTGTTCCTAAACACCAGCCACATGATTAAAGAGCCACGTGATGAAAGAGTATTTAGGTGGGATGAAATGGTCTCCAAATGAACGGCATCCAGGTTCTCTCACACCTTTCTTCCTCAAAATATCATAAACTTTCGCCAAAGACAGTCTGCCATTAGTGCAAAGTCTCTCTAAGCCTCTTGTTGTTTCCCTATGTAATATAAAAAATGTGTAACTAAAGCTGGTATTTTAAAGTTCTATTTGAAAAAAAGTGGCTTGTTTATCTGGATCTTGTGACTTTTGAGATATTATTGTACACGAAACCCGCAATAGGGAATTTGCTTTGAAGTAACTTTACCCTAAATTTGTTAATAACTAAAGCTGGTGTTGAGGTATATTACCCCGGTCCGTTACTGTTCAGGAGCCCAAGGCATCGCCCCAGCTTGGAGCCCGAATGACAAGGTCCATTTCAGCCTATTAGGCATGTTTCGGCCCTTTGGGCCCATTTTGGGCTTACTTGGCCCATTAGGTTAGGTTTCCCCCTTTCCCTTACCCCTATAAATATGGGGCTTTCCCACATGTTTAGGGATCTCTTTCCTTCTTCCTCCTTCTCACTAGAATAGCTTAGAACTCCATTAATGGGAGCTTCAATACTTGTACTATGTAATGGGAGGAGAGTCCTAATGAGAAAGAGAGGGCTTGGACATTAGCCTAAAAAGTCCCGTGGTTTTCTCCCTTTCGGGTTTCCACGTAAAAACTGAGTGTTCATACATATATTAACTATATCGTGTTGGATTAAACTCAACACTGGCGCCGTCTGTGGGAATCAGTTCAAAAAGTTTAAGCGTGTTCTGGATTTTTCTACGAAAAACCTGAGGCGGAGAACTGATTTCAACAAAAAAGTGATACAAAACTGAACTGGTATCAGCCAGAAAAGGAAGAAAAATTCTACAAATATGATCATGTGAAGTACTGGAATCGCAGTAGAGGAAGTGGGGGAATAATCCCCTTTTGGGTAAAAATTATGCGCCATAAGCTCGGCTGGCAGCTCCTACCAGCGAGTCCCCCACCTGTGGCCACCTTGATAGCCACCTGGAAATTTGCACGAGGAAGAAGTAGCTCCGCAACCACCAGAGCCTTTTCTTAGCAAGAGGGAAGAAAGCAATTGAGGGCTACGTTTGCTGTCATTTCGTAGCAACTGTAACCTGACAAAGATGGGTTGAGGAATGACCAGTGGGGTCATGGTTGACCAACCTAGCTGCCTACACCGCACCGTGCGTCCCCACAGCAACCGTTTACTCAACTGTCCAAGCATGGTGACGAGCATGAAACAACAAGCCCGAGCTGAAGCGGAACCATAAGGACGTTCAGAACACTCCATCTGGACGGCCATGCACCTGGCCAGAGCAGCCCGCACGTCTCCAAACTTGATCGTGTCCTCGCCGCCCGGCACTACATGATCGCCGCTCGTCTTCCCTACAGGAATACCCACCATGTATGCATACCCAGTTTTCCATGCCGCCCATCGCCACCGAATTACAAACTGAAGACACCTTTTGAAGTCCAACCGCTCATTGCCGTCCCATCCTCAGATGTAGAGCCACCGAACCGGAAAAAGAAAAAAAAAATCGGAGGACGCACGGGATCCGGCACCTCAGCGCCTGGCAAACCACGATGTACGATCTTAAGAACTCTGTAAACGCCGCCCAGCCTCAGACCTACTCTGCTTCGGCCACTACTTGGCCCCACCGCCTAGTCTGGGTTAGCAGATCTGACTCGAACACCCACCGTCGGTCAACCTTTGCGGCCTTTTCTTATTCGCAGCCCGTCCCGTGATCACTCCACCGCACGGTCACACAACCCAGTTTCGGACGCCCGGCTTCTGATTTTGCTCAGACCGGTTGGGGGATCACGCATTCCGTTCAGGCTCCACGGTTGACCGGCCCTTCGCCATCCAGGGTTGGAAAGCTCTTGAGAGGAATGGATGGCCGCACAAATTTTGACGCTCGGTTATGGAACCAGTGGACGTTCGTGGCTAAGGTGTTGACAGGCAGAGGTTTAGAAGGGAATGGATTGGCCATGTGGGTTGATTAGGTACCCTCCAACTCTCCAAATTGAATGACGCCTTTAGAAAGAAATTTCAAATGGATGCTATTACTCTGGGCGAACGTCCAAAGCAGTGAGTTTCCCAAATTGAGGCTACAGAAAATCCCAACCGACCGAACGTCTATCTCCAAAAGATAAGTACCTCATACGGTACATTTAAACTTTGATAGTCAATGGTATTATTATTACTAGTATTTTTTATCACCATTATTTAATAGGGATTAAAATGTCCCGAAATAAATAATGTCGAGCGAAGCTCGGGGATGAGCTTCCATCAGGTTTTTAATTTAATAATTTGGAGATCAGCCGGGTCGAGGGTCATCGTACCCCAATGTGGACGCTCATATCCGGAAGAACTAGGTGATGGGCCGGGCCGGGCCGAGGGTCATCGCACTCCGAGGCCGACCGTCATGCCCGGAAGAGCCCCAAGCCGACCTACAAAAAAAAAGTGTGCACATATACATATTGTCTAACCATTTGGCCGCGTTACTATGTTCATTGTGCAGATTAAGATCATAGTCAGATAAGAGATGATGCTCAAAATGATTTTATTGATTCCTATACATGATTTTGTGTGTGCATTCTCCTTTTTTGCCAATATGTTTATACAATTAATAGATTGTAAATGTTATTTTCAATACCTTAAATGTTAAAAAACACATGAAATAGATTATTACTTCAATCATTAAGTTTGTGCATAGTCAAGTCATCATCTGTATTTTTTGATATTGTGTGAATGGTTAAAGCATTGTTTGTTTGCTCATTTGCTATTGTCTGTGAATGGTAAAAGCATTGTCTATTTGTTCATTTTATATTGTCTGTGAATGACTAAATTATTGTCTGTTTGTTCACTTACGCAGTTAAATCATATTGTTTTAACCAATTATATTGTTTAACAACAATATTATTATCAATTTAATAAACGAACACATGAACGATTTCCATTCATTTTCTCCAAATCCAATAAGGTTCAATACAAATTACATATAAGCTTCACAATTTAACTTTCCAATGAATTTCATATGTTTTTTTATAAATAGGAGCTTTGAGATGCTTGTATGGTATATATGTACTGATATAAATATTTGATATATACTACAGATTTGGGAGTCGATTGGAGCTCCAAAAGGCAGACATGCCGATGAAGGCTTTTACTATCTTTGTTTGTTAATTAGTTCAAGATGGGAAACTCCAAAAAGAAGACACAATGATGAAAGACCAAATTTAGTCAACACATTAACATAATTTTCTAATTTAAATGGTGGTGTATGTTTAGCTTTGGAAATCTGTGATTTGTAGTAGTGGTAGCTATGTATAATCATTGTACGAGATTCCTTAGAGATAAAAAGAATTCTGTGTTATATAAGTGTTATTAGTGGAGGAGATCAGACATTTTATGTCATTGTTGTGAATGTATGGGTGTGATTAAAGCATTTTCTGTGTGTTTATTTATTTATTTATTTATTTATTTATTTATTTATTTATTTATTTATTTATTTATTTATTTATTTATTTATTTATTTATTTATTTATTTATTTATTTATTTATTTATTTATTTATTTATTTATTTATTTATTTATTTATTTATTTATTTATTTATTTATTTATTTATTTATTTATTTATTTATTTATTTATTTATTTATTTATTTATTTATTTATTTATTTATTTATTTATTTATTTATTTATTTATTTATTTATTTATTTATTTATTTATTTATTTATTTATTTATTTATTTATTTATTTATTTATTTATTTATTTATTTATTTATTTATTTATTTATTTATTTATTTATTTATTTATTTATTTATTTATTTATTTATTTATTTTGTCTGTGTGTATACAAAAACTGTTGTTTGTGTGCTCGTTTATTTATTTACCATTTGGGTGAATCTTTCTGGTTTGAATATGCAGGGGATCCTAATGACATGATTAATTGCAGTGCTTTAGATTTAAATTTTATTTTCATGTAAATGTCCATGCATGTATTTTCACAGACATTTATGTATAAACACACAAACAAAGTCTTTGGTCTTCACAGACACAAAATGTTTTTCTGGGAGATATTAATGTCTGGGAGTTATTAAATTACATAAAGTAGTTATTAAAAATATCTTAAGTGGATGTAAGAGCGCATACATAGCACAGACAACTACGACACAAATCACAGACAAAGTCGTATTACAACACAAACAAGTTGTTTCTTCTTCACAGGCAAAGGCATCCCTCATATATATATTAACACCATAAACAGCAAGTGTTTGCCACAAAAACAAAAAGGCATACCAATTCAGGTAATATTTGGGAGTACATTCATTGGACAACATTGTTAGTGTAACATTGTACAACCTCCTACATTTAACAACCAAACCCATGGTGGCAAAAAATGAGCACAAAAAAATGTATATAGTAACTTTAGTAAGGTTACATCATTGTTTTATAATCAAACTCATCCTACACTAAACATGTTCCTCAAAGTAGTCTAAGAGTCTCATTGTCTAAGTGGATGTTCCTCAAAGTCCAGAGCCTCATTGCAAATTCATATCTTTTCGGTGCCACATTCTCATATGCACACTCGGGCTGCAATGGCAAGATACATTCCAGGAGAGGTATAAATCGATGGAACCCAAACCAAGCATCCCAGCACATATAAAAACCAGCTACAAAGACAAAAGCCAACATGCATGCCACAAGAAGAACTTTGTTATGTACACCTACATCAGTACAATATTCACAACCATGGAATCATCAACTTTTCCATATTCTTAGTACCGGGAAGTCCATGATGAACAAACATTAAAAAAACATGATCAATTTTCAATCATCTGCTTTATAAATATGATTTCAAGTTCATTGATATCCGGTCACTAGGGTGAAGTAATCTTCAAGAAATATGCAACAAGCATGTACCACATCACCAAAAGTACCTAAGATAACTAAAAAGATATAAAAAGTTTAGATGTGAAATAAATAGGCAACTTTTTATAAAAAGTCAGATGTGAAAAATGTTTACTTTATATCATTGTCAAGGATAGTTTAGACGTTTCACCTGTTTTATGCAGTAAGTGACATCTAGAACTGCCCAAGACATCATGCCAAATCTGCAGTTTGTGAAAACTTTGATATCAAAGTTTGATATCAAACTTTGCCAATATGAGGATATATTTCCATCCCCTGCATTTAAAAAATATAGGGCCTTCAAATTACATTATTATTAAAATAATAATATACAGTTTCTTCCAATTAGGCAATTACTTCATTAGTACTTCGATAGGTTCTTTTATAAGTTCTGTGTTTAGGTATTCTGTCAATTCACTTTTGTTGTAATAAGAGAATAACTATGAATAGAATCAATGAAGAAAGGAAACATGAGTAAGGTAATAATACATACTAGTAATAAACTTGACAAAGCAGCAAACAGTGGCAGCTAGATCGTGAACTCAAACAAGCTTACCCAGTAGAAGTCAACAATTATGTTTCCTAATGAACCAGAATCAGAGGAAGATGGTGCAACATGACCCTATTATATCAGACATATGTTAAGTCACACAGACAAGCATTCAGCTAGATACAGACAAAGAATCAGTCACACAGACAATCATATTACTCACACAGACATATGTAGAGTCATACAGACAATCATATAAGTCTCCACAGACAAATGGAGCCACAACCAATTACATATACTCATACAGACAAATAACTAGACAAATCTATCTTCACACAAACAATACATATGTACTTCAAAATGCATAAAATTAACTTTACACAGACAATACTAGAAAGTAATGACATATCTCCAAACAAATGTATATTGTTCAAAATCCAAGCACTAGATGGGTCCAAAACTTCATACACAAAAATATTTTCTGAACCCTCCAAATAAACATCATAAATTGCCGAAAATGTTAAAAAATCCAATGATAGAGGATACATACCTTTTGTCCAGGGAAGAAAGCGAGGTTCACACCATCTTTGACTGAGACGAAATCAACGGCTTCGATGGGAGGTTCGCACCTTGGAGTGCGCAGCGACGATGGTCTCCTTGGACGGAGGTTGGCGGGGAGGAGGTTGCCTTCGATGGGGGGTTGTCGGGGAAGAGGGTTGGCTTTGTCGGGTGTTGGCGGCGACGAACAGCTACCAGCGACGACCAGCGACGGTGATTAATCAGAAGACCAAAGCAAAATTGATAGGAGGAAGAAGGGGAAGGTTGCGGTCGTTCGAAGGAAGGGAGAAGGTGGGGATGAGCGAAAAATTTGGGAGGCAGAGTAGTGTCGTACATGTGAATTGGAAGAGGTGAGGGAGTAAGGGAGGGGGTAAATTATTTTTAGGGATATTTATAGTGTGTATGTGTGTGTATAAAATTTGTGTAACAATAGAGTTTTTGTAAATTTATTTATTCTTTAATGACTGCAAACTCTCCTTTCAAGGTCTTTTTGGAGAATGTCAATTAGCAGTAGAATGAAACAGAAAACTGAACTATAGAGTGAAAATCTGCTTCTTTACTCATAGTCTTTTTGTTCAGTTAGTAATGTTCTTACTAAGCCCGCCTTTAATTCAATTCAGGAGCATCAAACCAAAATATATTTACTTATTTGTTAATGTTGAGGTAATTTACTAAAGGAAGATATTATCTTTGATATCCCCCTTTAAGGCTTTGCATTTTCAATGTTCTCATGTAACTTCTAACATATTCCATACGGAAGACTCTCATTGGGGAGGATAGGCTGGTCCATTTGTATGGTTAGGGGAAGAACTTGATAGACCTGAGTGTGCATTGAGTTTCTCTAATAAATATATCTCATCCGAGCTACTAGAAAAGAGTCTAAAATTGCTCCTTTGACACATTTAAATGCATTCCTGAAACACAGTTTTGTATTTATGGATGGGGTCTTAAATCATCTTTCAATATTGAATGAATCATTCTATTGGTGCTACTACCTATGAGGTAGATACTTAACATTCATACTAATATCTGTACATATTTCATGGCATTTATGCATATAAGTCCCTTAGCACCAATATAAGTAAAAGTAGGTTGATACTTGATATTGTCCTGAAGATGTTTTTATTGAATGATTTCTTTGTGATCTTTGCTAGAGTGGTAACCACATATCCTAATTTTATGCGGTATGGTTCTTAGAACTCATAATGATGATCTACTTGGTATGTAAGGTGTACTATCATTTACAGTGTGAATTTCTGACATGATTTTAGACTTTTCATTTATCACCCATCATATTATACATGTCAGGATGTTTTTAGCCTTCTTTTATATCTATATATTCGTCCAAAAATAAAATTCTTTTTTGGCAGCTCATTGTGGGTGCTCCTCCTACGATAGATAAGTAAAAACAATGACGGGTAAATGTGCTGGCAGATTGTCCAGTGTGCAGCGAAGCGGAGGAGAATGTTTTACATCTTTTTTGTAATCGTCCAGAAACTAGAGAAATCTGATCTAAGTTACGCACTCAGTTAGTGCGGCCAGTTGTTTCTTTTGCTAAGTGGATACAAGTTATGTTTGAGAAGCTAATAGAGGAGGATTTTTGCAGATTTATAGTGTGAAAGAATGCAGATTTTTGCATTAGGAATGTGATAGTAGTGGGACCTGCAGCTTTGGGAGGTTGGCGTGAAGCACAACTACAGAGACAAATAACAGGGAACGCAAATCATGAGGGAGCAAAGTGGGGGAAACTGGGAGTTGGGTGGATTAAAGTAAACGTGGATGCTGCAATCAATCAACAGACGGGAGTTAGAGCTTGGGTATGGATTGCACAGGATGGGAATGAACAGTTTATTCATGTCCAACAGGGGCGCGGGGAGTACGTGAAGCAATGTTATGGGCAAAGGAGAAAGGTTGGTCATGTAAGGTTGTTGAAACATATGCTTTGTTAGTGGTGTGATGAGTGTTTTCTCGCACTTAAAATGGTTGTAGAAAAGTGGTGTAAAGTACGAGTATCGTCTCCACAGGGACGGACAAAAGGGAATTAAAGATTAACTAAATTCAGCGATTAAAAAGAAATAAAATAAATAAATGCAAGTGTGCGAGATTGATTGGTGAATTAAAATTAAACTAATGCAGATGAACGATTAAAATAAAAGTGGTTTCTTCTCAATTAACGACGAAGGGAACAGGGATTGATTCCGGGGTAACTAGATTTCTGGCAGATTAGGCCTAATTTACATGAATTTAATTTAATTGAGCCTAGCTAATCATTACTAAGTTCTTACCGCTCTCGCGGCGTAGAGTACAATAATTTAGGGGACCAGGCTGATCTCTCATGCGACACGATCCTAAATTATTGCCAAGACGAGCGAGCTTACGGCCCCTTAATCGCTACTAATCTCTTAGCGAACGATTAAGTGTGTGTGAATGTGTCCTAGAACAAATTAGATCTCTCTTAATTTATTCTATAAGCAATTGTAATTCTAGTGGCCATCTACGTTACAAGAGATATCAGTTAAATTATTCATACACAAATTAAACGGTATTCATGCAATTAAACCGACAAGAATCTAGCCATACATCATGATTAACCCCTTCATCAACCCCAAATCCCTAATTAAACTACTCACAATTCATAATTGAAGAATCAACAGAATTGGGATGAATAGAAATAATTGTCATTAATTAAAAAGGTGGAACTTACAAAGAATCCCAAAAGATTGATGAACAAGGCTGAAAAGCCCTCTAAAATTCGTGCTAGGCACTCTCTCTAAGCTCCCCCCTCGAAAACGGGGTTTACAGGCTGTTTAAATAGGAAAAACGGAACAAATTCGGGCGAAATTAGGATTCCAGGGGCAACGCACGGGGACAACGCACGGCGTGCGTCCCCCATTGCGTCCGGAGCATAGCCGCGTAAAACTATGGAACGCACGGCGTGCGTCCCCCAACGCACGGCGTGCGTCCCCCAACGCACGGCCGTGCGTTTCTGGCAGTAGGTTCTTTGCTTTCTCGCCTCAGACGCACGATCGTGCGTTCCACCCCAATTTGACAAAACTCTCTTCATGAAAGTTGTAGATAATGAAGTCCTCTATCCACCCCAATTTTGCAAATGTGATTTGAATCATCCAATCAAGAGATATGATCAAAACTGTGGAAGGTGTCATTCTGAAATCGCAGCAGGGATCATCTGACTTCATTGTCTGTTTTCACCTTCTTCCTCTCAGATTCTCGCAAAGGTGTCTTCATATGATTTGTAGCCCTTGAAGTTAGCTTTCATATGAAACTTGAATAGTGTTCATTGGTTGTTTCTACAAAGAGATATGCTTGAATGATTGACAGAAGGTCATCCTGATTGCCGTTTTCAAGCTTCATTCATCTTCTTTTGATCCTGAAGCCAATCCTAGAGCTCTTTTGTCACCAAATCTTCATCGTGAATCTTCCGGTGACCTCCAAACCTATCAAATCATTCTCAAATTTTTCTCAAATCATCCCGATTGTTCCTCAAGTGCCGGTGCCGGGCTCAAATTCCCTGATTTTGACTACAAACAACACAAAACTCGAACCAACGCCCGGTAAACATAACTTGAGCTAAAATTGAGACTTGTAACACCTTAAAACTAGGAAAATCATCAAAAGCCGATCCCAACACGCATCAAATACGTGTCAAAATACGGACTTATCATGGTGACTGGGATTTGGGGAGAGTCGGGTTTATCTTAGGGGGAATTTGACTATGCACCCCACTTTTTGGGTGATATTGGACTTTGCACCCCGATTTGAAAAAACTTTGATTTTGCACCCCATTTCACTTAAAATTTCTTTGACTTTGCACCCCATTTAGAAATTATTCTTCACAAAATGATACTCCCTCCGTCCCCGAAAGAAGTTCCTCATTTGACTTTCACACACTTTTATGCAAGTAAACTTACAAGGGGGTAAATTTTACTGTTTTGACACTGTTTCGACACTGTTTGGCACTGTTTGACACTATTTTGCACTGTTTGGCACTGTTTTGATGTAGATAACTTTCCATTTAAGGAAATGGGAACTTAAATTAGGGACATCCAAATAAGGAAAGTGGGAACTTCTTTCGGGGACGGAGGTAGTATGTTTTGGGGTGCAAAGTCAATGTTTTTTGAAAATGGGGTGCAAAGTCCAATATCACCCAAAAAGTGGGGTGCTAAGTTAAATCCTCAATTTATCTTATTATGATATTATTCTTCTTATTATGATATTATTCTTGATGATATTAGACAGATGTTGCTTTCTGATGAGAGCATTGTTGTAAATTGACTACTGTAAACGATCTACGAATTGAGCTGCTCATATTCTTGATAGAGCAGGCGTTTCTTTGTTAGGCTGTCACGACACCTATTATACGGTGCTTGATTGCATTGTAAGCCAATTGGCCAATGATTGCTTGATCTAATATAGTTTGAACGTTTCCCCAAAAAAACAAGAAATATATCGGTTAGTGCTTCTTTGGTTCTTCCTATATTGACATTAACACTTGATTTGCGTGATTTTTTTGCTCACATTATTACCAAGTAAACACTTAAACACTGAAACTCTAGATTTAAAACGTGCTGATATAGGCTACTCTAAATATTTGGTAACACTTCTGTAATATCGAGATGTATGTGTGCATTACTATACTTTGAATACCCGTGCAACGCACGGGTGAAAGACTAGTATTAAAGTAATGTTTTTTTTTGTGGAGAACTATTACATGTGTAATTGTTATGAGATCTTCCCTCAAATTATGTGTCCATGGCTATAGCCAAATTCCTCAAAAAAAAATTCAAATAGGAAAGGATTTATTAATAAAAGAGAAGTTAGAGTTTTTTTTTTCTTTCAAAAGAAGAGAAGTTAAAGTACAATCGCAAAAGTGAATTCAGCCACATGGGAGTGAACGCCGGCAAGCCAGGCGACAATAATGAGAAACAAGAGCTAATCAAGTCAATAACTAATGAAAAGAAAAGTAGTGCAAAAGAAAATAAGATTTAGAGCTGGTTAATCAAATAAGATTTAGAGCTGGTTCCATTGAAAATCCTCAAGTTTTAGAAATCCCCGAGTGTTGGAAGAACAACCCACATCGCTTTTATAAGATCCTTGATAAACTCCCAAAAACATCCTAAGCCCGTTTAAATTGTTGCCGAGATTGCACGGTCCTATCTGAGGGACATTACACTTTTTGTCCCTTCTAGAGACAATAGAGGTGAAACCATCATCTTCCTAGAGTTGAGCTTCAATAAGTGCATCCTTGTAAATAGGAGATTGCTTGTAGATAGGTTAATCTTTAAGTAGCTTGTATTTTAGAATCTGATGAGGTCCTGAGTCACGCATAAGATGTTAAAAATTTTTACGTGTGAAGTCGGTTGTACCCGGAGCCACTCCCTCTAGAATCCAGTAAAGGAGCTAAATTCCTCAAATTAAGAGCCCATTTGGTGACATTATTTTTCATAAAACATGAGATTTTTCCTCAAATTAGCTAATAATCAAAATAAGTAACACTTGAGTTATTTTTTTGTTGAATTAGCTGAAGTTACTATACAGTGCCATTTATATAGTTTTCATATATATTTTTCCTTTATCTTAGTAATAAAATCTATCTTAAATATAATTTTTTCATAAATCAGAAGAATCATCCACTTCAGCTAGAACTTCATAGATTTTAGCAAAATCGGTTGATTCGGCTAATTTGAGTATTACCAAACAGGTTTTGAATTTCCAATGCAACCTTCCATTAAAAGTAAAGAGAAAATTGTTTTTTGCTTGAATTTCAAATGCAATCTACGGAATTGGAGAATTTATAAGCAAATAGAGCAAAACTTTTAGGCTTTTTACTGTTGTGCTATTGCCGTTTCTTCAATCACTCAGATTTGAAGGAGTGTCGACTAAAATAGTACGGAGTAACATGTTACTTAAAGTTCTTCCATTTAATTGAATCACTTAACGGAAGGATGAAGCTTTAACGATGTGTAAGGTTATAAAAGTACATGTGATAAGTGAGGTCCAACTTTTTAACAACAATGTACAATTCATTGTGCATACCTTATGTTGACATAAATATGGGGGGTACCAACACTCATTCACAAATATAAGGTTATTAGATTAGATATTGTTCTTTTACTACCAAAAATATTATAATTACAATTAATAAAATTACGACAAATTGCAAAATAATTATTATTTCTATAATAAATGTTCAAATGAAATGTTGAAACACATATTTTATGTGAAGTTTGATAAAATATTTGACAATTACTAGTCATGATTTACAAATAATCAATCAAAAGGTTTAAATAGATCTTTACTTTTATACAATGAGTATTTTTTGTTACACACCCTCTTATAGTTTTCAAATTCTCGTATAACTAGTATTTAATTTTTTTTTTAATTAAACTCAACAAGTATTTAGTTCTTAGTATTTTGATTTCTTATATTTCCCTTATTACTACTAACTAATATAAATATATAGTCCAGGGTAATTATTTTTAAAAAATCTTTTGTCATTATTTTTTTTTACATTGGCCCGCGGGCCAACCCGTTTAACCCACGGGTTAGGTGGGTCGGGTTAAGGTTGTAGAAATCTTGGCCCGTCACTAGTCATGGACCGGGCCCAGTTCGGGACCGGGTTGGGCCTAGGCCTGGCCGGGCTTTTGAGGGTTGGGGGAAGGCCCGGAACCGGCCCCGGTTACCCGGTTTCCACCGGGTACGGGCCGGTTTAATTTTGTTTTTTCTTTTATAACTATCCCTGACCCTCCCCCCTCACCCCCACCCCCCCAAACCCCCCACCCCAAAACACCCAGCCCCACCCGGCTGAAACCAAAAAAATTGAAAGAAAAAAAACTAGTTTAGGCCCGTACCGGACCCGGGCCCGGCCGGGCCAATTCGCATTTCACATAGCCCGTACCCACCCCGGTTACCCTCACAAACCGGGCTTAGACCCGGAACCGGTTCCCAGGCCGAGCCCACACAGTGCCAGGCCGGTTCCCGGGCCGGGTGGCCCACACCGAGTCCAAGCCTACCCGTCACTAAACGGGCTGGCCCGACCCAACCCACATAAAGCATAACCCGTCACGGGTCGGGTCGGGTTGACCCGTTTGACAGCTCTACATGGCGGTGGTTCAGGATCGGAGGAGGTCGTGCCATTGGTGCCACTCTAATTGATCCTTCGTTGTCGATCGAAATCTGGCCTACGCGAAACCCGTGCATCTCTCATTGTCCTTCACTCGTAGCAAAACTGCCGCTAGCGGTCATCTTCTCCACCGCCAAGCCCCCTCCAACCCAGCCTCTGCCACGAACAATATGCATCCCTGCACCCAAACAGTCCCCCAACCCCGTTACCTGACATTCATGTAATTTCCATGTTTATGTTTGTATTTTTAATTAGTTTTGATTGATTGTTACTTTGGAAATTACACACTTTTGGTGTAATAGTTAGTTTGTAAAAATATTTGTAATTTGTTTAGATTAGGTTCATTCTGAGCTCAAACAGGTCCAAGAACACTTTGGGGACCATTGGTGAACATCACAAGTGGAAGGAAGGTGCAAAAATCTCAAAACAAAATGGAGATTTTGATTTTTGTGTTGTACCCGGTCAGGTATGACCTATACCCGATCGGGTACCCTATTAGAAAATCAAATCGGATCAACCCGGGAACCAAGCAACATGCGGGGAAGATTTTGGCCATGTTCGAGTGTCATACCCGATCGGGTGACCGACAGACCCGGTCGGGTATGACCCTGTTTTTCAGCTTCTGGGAAGCTTCTGAGTGTACCCGATCGGGAGCCTTCTATACCCGATCGAGTACACACCCCTGCATGCTCCATTTTCCTATAAATAGACCCCTTTCCTTCCCACAAAAATCACCAATTCCTATATACTTCTAAGCTCAGTTTAGACAAGTTATTTCTTTATATTTTCTTCATGTTTAGTCTCCAAATGAGGAGCTAAACTCTTCCATCTTAGTTTTGCTACTTTGAAGCTTAATGAATTGTAAGTTGTGAGTTATTTTCTTTAATCTTCTTCCTTGAATATTAATTAATTCCTATTCCTATTTCATATTAATATTTTGAGCATTACTTAAAGGATCAACTAGTTTTGTTTCATATATTAATTAATACTAGAATCGGTCGATTAATACGCTTGATATTAATTCGGTCCTTTCACGGTAGTAAACTTTGATTATTAATGCATGCGTCTTATAGTTAATAAACCAATAAACCGCTTGTGTTGAGGTTATCAATCTCAATCGTTTTCATCTTGATTTTATTGCTACTATCGAGTGAATATACAGCGCGTGTTCTATATTGACTCGGTAGTAAGTTTTATTAATGAACGCGTCTCGTTATTAATAACTACCCTCGATGAATTGGATATACTCCTCGATTGAGTATTCGAGAGGAAGATAGTTAAAGATATAACCGGGATCGACGAACATTTCATTAAGTGGATAAAAGCAAAGTCAAGTCTTCATATCTATTAAGTAAACCACATAAGTCGTTCATCTTCGTGTTCAAATATAATTTAAGTTCATCAAATCAAACTAACCCCCCCCCCCCCCCGTTACTTATCTCTAGTTTTGTAAAAAGAGAAGTATTCTTTTCCCTGTGGATACAAACCTTACTACACTATACTACGTATTAGTGTCGTATTGATTATTATTTTGAGTGCATACACGACAAAGTGCACGTCATTACCCTACCTTACGAGTTACGATGGATACACGACAAAGTGCACGTCGCCGTTGCCCTGCTACGTTCAAAGCTTCCCAAAATCGTCGATCAAAAAACTTGCGACGCTACTAATCGCACCGAGAGAAAACCCTACGCACGAGGGAGACAGCCACTTTCTTCTAATTTTTAGATTCGACTTAGAAAAAACAAGAGTTAATAATACAACAATTTGGCCTTATTTTGCTGATAGTGACATATGTCTTCTCTTAATACCCGACGTTGGCTACTTGTTAGGATGTTTTCTTTTGGATTGTTTTCAGTCCCAAATCAGACCATACCAGATCACACCAAACTTCTGTAGTTATAAAATACACAGAAACCAGACGTTTAACAGACCAGATCAGACCAGACCAAACCAGCAAATTTTAGTCCAAAAGAAAACATCCTTACACGGGATCAGATGTTTACTCCATGTCCGCCCTTCTCCTTGAGTAGGAACAACGGATTTCCCCTTTCACCAAAAATATAAAACAAAAAAAATGAAATAATTTAATACAAATGTGGTAAAACGGTTACAAGAAAGCAGAAAATGGCAGATAATCATTCCATAAAGAATGTGATACTCCCATATTTGGCTGAATCTCCATCCCAAACTTAATTCCTTTCCATGCATAGCATTCAATCCTCCCTAATCTGACATTGTACTTCGTATATAATATTAAGATCTCAAATCTCAAGATCCCCACAAAAAACCATGGCCAACTTTTCAATCTGTTTACCCACTTTGATATTCCTAAGCCTCCTCTTCTTTGTGAAACAAAACACAGGTGAGCAAACCATACAAGCTCTGTGTGCTAAAAGCATAGACCCAAGTTTCTGCGTTCGAGTTCTGGCTGCTAGTCCTTCCAAATCGTCAACCGATCTTCTCAAAACTGCAGTATCAGAAGCAGCCAACTATGCATTGGGGACGAGTGATAAAATCAAGAGTTATATGAACCAGCCAAATGATCCTAACCTTGTGGCTTACTTTCAGTGTTCCAATTTCTATAGTGCGGCTGTCGAAGCTCTGAACACTGCATCTCAGCTTCTGGATTCTCGCCCGGCACCTGATGTCAAGAATGATGTTGCCTCAGCAGCCTCAACTGTGCAAAAAGACAGCGATAGCTGTGAGGCTTCCTTCAGCAATGGGGCAAAACACACCCTTTCCTTGGAAAACAAAAATCTTAAGATTCATGGAGATATAATATCGGTTGTTTGTGATGTGATATGATAATCAATAACATTCAGACAAGTTTTGGTGATGTAATAGAGATTGTAATTTGAGTTACCTCTTTAAGCAAACCATGTCCAAACTCCCAGCTTCAGATGTAGTATAATAAAAGGTCAAATACATCACATACAAACAAACACGCACACAATGTCAGACGGCTTGTTTGAAGTTGTACAAAATACAAAATGCATATGTGACATAAAGAGTAGTTTTACAAAGTGAGTACGTGGCAAAAAGAATACAACAACAAAAGTCTAGTTTTTTTGCAAAACATGCATTTGTAAGACTAGAACGTGGCAAAAAGACTATTCTTACAAAATGCATACGTCAAAAAATACCATGTTATAGATACAAAAAAATCTAGTCTTTTTGCCAAACATGCATTTGTAAGACTAGTTTTATCTCATGTAGACAGAAGACAGTTGTCTTGCAAAATGCATACACGGTAAAGGACTATGCTATACATACAAAAAAGACTACTATTACAAAATACATATGTGGCAAGATCATATTTCACAACATATGACATCACCCTTTCATCAAAGCTAGTTCTTGCTTCTGGTAATGTATTCCGGCTAGTTGTAAGGTATGACTATATCAGTTTTGAGTGGGAGGGGAGTTTTTCCAGGGCTCTAATCCAGGACATTTACAGTCTTCAGACACTCGAGTACAATGTCTTCCATCTGAGCCCTCTCCGCATCTTCCATGGCTTGGGCATGCTCGTGGGACTTTTTGAAAGCTCTCACGGCCTCAATTGCTGAGGTCTGAGCCTTCGCTTTCCACTTCTCCATTTGCTCCTTGTACTCCTCCACCTCCCTATGTTTCGCCTCCGTCTTCTCTAAGAGGCACTTGTTTTCCTTCTCTAACTCAACAAGCCTTTTCTTGAGAATCTCCATCTCCTGGTTGCTCCTTTGAGAAAATGAAGTGGCAGACTCCTCAGGTCTAGGCCGCTTTGGCACTCGAAGCTGTACACTTGAGTTAGTGTGGATTTTAAAAAACATAGTATTACTTGCTTAGTAGAAGCATTTGGATTGTGTGGGTTTTAATAGACAACACAAGCACAGTGTAAGTGATAAGACAGTTTCCAATTCGGTGGAAGAAGCTAGAGAATGAAAAACAGAACATACCTTAATTTTGTCAATTACATCCTTGGAGAACCTTTCCATATCTTTGGTGATGGTGATCTTGCCACTCTGGCCTGTTGTTTTGTCTTTCAGGGAGGCGTAGAGAATACCGTTAGCATCAATGTTAAAACACACAGTGATCTGCAAGATACCCTTCGGAGCTGGTGGAAAGCCTGATATAACAAAGTTCCCTAACAGGTTATTGTCCCTTGTCCTTGAACGCTCTCCCTCGAAGAGCTGGATCAGTATGTCACGCTGGTTGTCTAAGTAAGTGGTAAAAATGTGCTCTTTAGTAAAGGGGATGATTTTGTTCCTCGGGATCAGAACCTTCACTAAACCACCTGCTTCCTCCAGGCCTAGAGACAGTGGAGTGACATCCAGTAGACACAAATTCTGAATCTTCTGGGTGCCTTCTCCACCTAACATTGCAGCATACACAGCAGCACCATATGCAACAGCTTCATCGGGGTTGATGTTTTTGCATAGCTCCTTCCCATTGAAAAAATCCCGCAACATCTGTTGAACCTTGGGGATCCTAGTAGATCCGCCCAAAAGGACAACATCTTGGACACTGCTCTTATCCATCTCCGCGTCTCTCAAACACTTCTTAACCAACTTCATACACTTCCTGAACAGATCCATGTTCAACTCCTCAAACCTCGTCCTCGTAATGGTTGGGTAGAAACTGATACCCTCAAACAGAGAATCAAGTTCAATGGTGGCTTGTGAAGTGGAAGACAGAATCCTCTTTGCCCTCCCACACGCTGTCCTCAGCCTCCTCAGTGCCCTAGGGTTTCCACTGATATCCTTCTTGTGTTGGCTTTTAAACTCATGAACAAAGTGGCTCACCAGTGTGTTGTTGAAATCTTCACCTCCCAAATGAGTGTCACCTGCAGTGGCCTTGACCTCAAAGATTAGGTCTTCTATCGTAATAAGAGAGACATCAAGAGTACCACCGCCAAGATCGAAGATGAGGACGTTCTTCTCGCACGACGAGTTGCTTGCTTTCTTGTCCAGAACATATGCAATTGCAGCTGCGGAGGGTTCATTGATGATACGCATAACATTGAGGCCTGACATGATCCCGGCATCCTTAGTGGCCTGTCGTTGGGAGTCATTAAAGTGTGCAGGGACGGTGATTACTGCATTCTTGATTGTTGTTCCCAGATATGCCTCTGCAATCTCCTTCATTTTTGTTATAACCATTGAAGAGATTTCCCCAGCAGAAAACTGCTTCTCCTCACCCTTATATTTGACTACTATCCTGGGCTTGTCACCAGGTGCGCCAATCAGCTTGAAAGGCCAAAACTTAATGTCACTCTGTACTAAGGGATCGCTGAAGCTCCTCCCAATCAAACGCTTAGCATCTATAGTAATTCAAATAAGGCTTTTTAAAACCACAGTTAAAGTCAACCTAGAAATTACCCGCATAAAAATAGTAATTCAGAACACAAATCTAGTCTTTTTTGTTACTTTCAGTCTCTAACAAATCACACTGTTATACTAAACCTCAAACCTAAAATCCCAAACCTGTAATAAATTAGCTAAATAGGGTAGAAATGCTTGCTGTAATCAAGGAAAATAAAATGATATGAGCGCGGTTCTAAGGAAGGTACCAATGACGGTGTTAATGGGGTTCACGGAGACGGAGTTCTTAGCGTCCTCTCCGATGAGAAAGCCTGCGTCCGTGAACGCTAGGCAGGACGGCGTCTTTTTGTTACCGTGGTCATTCGCTATAATCTCTACACGGTTGTCTCGCCACACTCCGACGGTTGAGTACGTCGTGCCCAAGTCGATTGCGATCGCCGGCCCTTCACATTTGCTGACCATAACTTTAACTCCTCAAATCCCTGTAAAATGGCTAAGGATGAAACAAGAAGAGAGCTTCGGGAGAAGCTTACGAAAACGATTGTGTTTTGAACGGTTAGATCAACTCCTCGAGGCTTGAATGCTCGATCATAAAGCGCAGTAAACTATGCTCCTCCCGCCTCCCAAATGTTTTTTTTATGACAAAATTTGAGCTACAGAACTTTTATGTAATCACTGCAGAATTTGTAGTGATTAAATAAAAAGTGATTATTGATTAATATGATTGAAAATGATTAATATGAAAGTTTAAAATGCTACATATATTAATGTGATTTATTTTAAAAAAAATTAATTTTATTATTATCATCAAATCCAACCAATCTTATTAACTTAACAAGTCATTAGCCAATTGACTAGCAATACAACAAGGAATCGAATCATACTCAAACTCAACACATTGATCTGAGACATTAACATGCACTCTTGCCAAAACATGAGCAACACGATTTGCAGACTATTTACAAAAAGAGATAACAATATTACTCTTTGTTTTAAGAACCTTCCTAATATAATAAAAAACTAGATATAAATATGAAGATCCACCCCCCTTATTTATCCTTGCACTATAGAAAGTGCATCTGTCTCAATAACAACTTTGTTCCATCCTTCGTCCATTGCTGCCACCAGAGCTGCTTTAATACCCTCTGCCTCTATCTCGACCACTCCCCAGTTTGTTGCGCGAGAACTCCCTTGTGCTTTAATAAAATCTCCGTTAGCATTCCGAGCCACCCATCCCCATGCCCGGATTCCTGCTGCTTGGTTCACCGCCCCATTCACATTAATCTTAATAAAACCACTCTCTGGTTTTCTCCACATCTCCTCAGCCTCTTCGCTTCTTGGCTAATTGTTGGGATATTCTGGACTTATTTCCAACTAGTAAGCATAACCGCCACCCCGTTTTTTTATCCCGGAAGGCAAACCACCAAAATCAGTGGGGCAAATGCCGGGAGTCATTTGCCATTATTTTATTAAAAAAAGAGAAGGATACAAAAGAGAGGGGGACTAGACCAAACCTCTCACAGAGGCATACCTCTGGAAAATATAAACAAACCGTAAACAGGTAAAAGCATAAGATTTTTTGGAGGGGCAATACCTGACCCAAAATAAAATTACAAGAATTAAAAACGAATACAGGGAAAATTAAACAGATCAGCATAATAGCTCCTCTTTACCTCTTTGGGAAGTTGTCCAATTCGATCAAAAAATACAACTTGGGCCGATGAAACATTTAGATCCGCTAAAGAGTGGGTCACACCGTTTCCTTCCCCGAGAACATGCCCAAAAGTTATCCCTTTCCTAATCGATTTCTCCTTGAAGCTACGAACATCAGCACGGTTTCCATAATCATCGCTGAGTACACCTAACACTAGTTGCCGACTGTTTCTGATCTTTCCACACAGCATTATTTCTTCTTTTCCATAAGCTACATAGAACCGAAATAAATTTACTCTTTTTTTCTTGATCCTGTACCGAGATATTCTTCCGCAACCAGCCCTCAACCGGGCTGTTTTCCTCTACTGAAAAGCCTTCTCGCCGCCAGACATCCTGGGACCAATCACACAATCTTAATGTGTGGTCTCAAATTATCAACAATTGGTAAAGACCCGTCAAGTACCTGCCAAGCAAAATATTTAAGCTTTGGGGGTACCTCAGCTTCCCACAATTGCTTCCAACTGTCCCCCGCCATACCATGCATATCCCCCATCAAAATTCCGTAGCTGCTCTTCAGTGAGAAAATGCCATTATTTTCCCCATTCCACCAAAAACTATCTTTTCTGTCAACTGTACTGATCGGGATACTAAGAATCCTTTCTTTATCAACTTCATTAAATAAAGAGCATATTCTTTCTCTGTTCCACTCCCTACCAGTTATATTCTGCAATCCTGCCACGTTCATGTCTTGGATGCCCACTAACCGAGAGGAAGAGATCCTTCCCGAGTCGTTACCTGGTAGCCATGCATCGGCCCAAACTTGAACATCAATTCCATTCCCCACTCTTCGCCTAATATTTTCTTTGAGGACCGCTTGTGTCTCTAAAATACTTGTTCAGATAAACGAAGGGTTGTTACCCAATTTTGCATGCAAAAAAAGAGGAATTTGGATAATACCTGGCCTTAATAACTCGCCCCATCAGACTACTTTCATCATTAATAAGTCTACATCCTTGCTTGGCAAGCATAGCTAAAATAAACTCTATTAGCCGTCTGAACCCCAAACCCCCAGCCTCTCTCAGCCTACAAAAGGCCTTCCAGCTTCTCCATCTCATCCCTTTCTGATCCAGCTTTGATCCTCTCTACCAGAATCCATTCATGAGCTTATCTATATCCTCACACAACTCCTTTGGTAGAAGGAAAACATTCATAGTATAAGACACTAGTAAAAAAACTGGCTTACAGTGACACTTTCTGATAAAATATCAATAATGGCATAAAAGTGTCACTAATTTCTAACATAAAAATATCACTATGGCTTAGTGACACTTTTCTGAACAAATAGGAACTATTCCTCTTATTGGGCTGGTGTGCGCACAGCCAGAGTTTGTAACATACGGAGTATCTAACACTTAAAGTTTTTTCCACTCGGACCACTCCCCTTATTTTCCACTTATGCTAACCCTTTCCATTTTCCAATCAACCGATCGATTCTTCTTCCAGAGGCTAGAGCACGAACCCTACCTTATCAATCGATTGATTCTTCTTCCAGAGAGCACGAACCCTACCTTCAAGCTAGCTAGAGATCGATCGATCGATTTACTCCGTCTCCTTACTCCGTCGCCTTAATATGCCAAGTCGCCTTACTCCATCGCGGCCGACATAGTGCAGCGGACTCACGGACACAGCTTCGTAGTTTGGACTCACGGACACAGCTTCTTGGTTTGAAGTAGGTCTTCCTCTTGAGTGGATGACATAGTGCAGTGGACTCACATAACAATGGTCTCCATTTATGTGCTTGTTATACTTCTTGCTTAGCTAACATACTTTGAACTTTGTAGGAACCATTTATGATGCATGATGATGATGTTTTTTGTGTTGATTTTAGCAGAGATTCCATGGTGCTTGCATATGGATCTCAAGATGGAAAAATAAAGGTAATGTTATACTTATTTTCAGGTTTACATAGCTAACATGTTCTTCTGTTCCCTTCATATATCTTCATTGTTTTTATTGCACAATTGTTTACGGAAAACTTGACCAAAGACTCACATTTTCTTTCATACAATTTTTTTTCATCTATTCTTCAAATGTAATAGTCTGCAAGGCAATAACAATCTTCCATCTTTCTTAGGGAGCGATCTATTCCTTGATTGGATTTGGGGGGGGGGGGGGGGGGGTGAGGGGACTAAAGGAGAAGAGGGGAAAGGATCAAACCATGCTGGGATTGGATAAGTTTATAAAGAAATTACAAAAGAAACCGGAATAAAGTACAAGATTTTATGTCTAAATTGATTAATCCCCCCTCCCCACCTTTCCATCTCATCCCATTTACCCCAATTCGGATGGATGATACTCGGGGAATGAGAGGTTGAAAGCATTCACATGTACCATCCCTATTCATTTACTCTGTACTCCCTCACCAAACAAAGAATAGATCAGTGTGTCCCTCGGTACCACTCCATTTGATGTCATCCAAACAAACTTTTATAAAACAAGGGAGAGGGGAAGAGAATTTAAAGCATAGTTGCTGATCTTTTCCATAATAGTCTACTCAAGTTCGGTATTCTGATTTTAGGTATGGCTAATAAGGACTGATCAGTTCTTGCGTTGCCTTGAACGAGCTCATTCTCAGGGCGTTACTAGTCTTATCTTCTCTAGAGATGGAAGTCAGATTTCGAGCATGTTGTTTGACAGTACTGCCAGGTTTCTTGTAACATTGCACCTGCACTTGCACACACACACGACATTGTTTTCCATGCATTTGAGATCCAGACTTGTATTGATTAACACACGACACACATTAAAAAAATTATATGTATATTTTTGTGTGGGGTGGGTGTGGTAAGGTACCTTTATTTATCTAAGCAAACGGGGCAATGTGAAATCATAGTTAAGAGCAGATTGGTTTGTTAATCATGGTAGATCAATGGGCATTTGTAAAACATAAGTTGTCTTCGCTTTTGGTTTTCTTGAAATGTTTTGTAGAGTCCATGGCCTGAATTCTGGAAAATTACTAAAAGAAATTGGTGGCCATACGTCTTATGTAAATGATGTTATTTCTACTCTGATGGATCTGAGTCATCACAGCATCTAGTGATTGCACAGTGAAGGTAAGTTTACTTGTCAATAATGTTCCATGAATGCTAGATTTGTTCATAATCTATGAAAGACTCATTTGAGATGCATAAAACAGGTTTGGGATCCAACTGACTGTCTACAGATGTTTAAACTGTGACCTCCTTTGAGGGTATTTCTCTTTCTTGACTTCCAGATCTATAGTTGTAGTCCATGTCAGATTGCTTTTCAATCAACTTCTAAGTTAATTGCCTCAACATAGTTTATCTCAACTTTCATTTTTAACACACCCTAATTCCATCATTTGATATGCTATATGATCTTATCTTATATTCTTTTTTACCGTTCAATTTTCTATGAAATCTCAAATTTATAACAGATCACTAAGCCCTCCAACACCTTCCCCGCTTCCCCTCAAAACCTTTCCAAAATCTTCAATCCAAACAGGCCCCAGTTGATTGGAGGGTTGCAGACTATCTTTTAATAACATATCAATGTCCTGAAACATCTTCTACTGAACCAGTCATGCTATTTTTTTAAATAGCATAAACCAAAAAATTGTGTTAGTTCTAATGATTGCACTGGAATACAGGTTGTCAGAAGTTTTCCTCTGGTAAGAAAGAAGGTGGTGATTTTGTGGCAGCCTGTGTACCAACTAAAGGAGAATGGATATATTGTGTTGGTAAAGACATGTATAAATGATATTCTGTTCACTTTAAGCATGACATTAAAATTTGCGATTACCAGAGGTTGTCTAATTGTTTCATAACTCATCCCTCTGGACCTTCACAGCCTCTTGCGTGTGATAATCATTTTCAATCTCGTACAGTCCTTTCCTGTCATTTTTATGTTTCTATAAATGTATTGAGGTCCTTTTCTTAAAAATCATTTGTGTGGGTGTGTGACATTGTTTACTTCATTATGACAGAGATCTGTACTGCTTTAGCTATCAATCGTGGAAGCTGGAACATTTGATGAAGGTAAGGCTGTATGAGTTAATAACATTGTTGCTTCGTATTAATATTTTTTGCTCCGCTGATTCATTTTCCTTTGTCCTTTGCATCCTCTATGAACTCATATATGTGTACTTATATAGGATTCAACCATTCCCACTTGTTTTCACACCTGGAGCCATCGTTATGGTTGCATCTCCAAGTCCATATGTCCTTATACTTGGACGACTTTTAGTTGGTCTTGGGGTTGGTGCGGCATATTCCTGTTTACATTGCTGAAGCCTCACCGTCAGAAATTCAGGGATAACTTGTGAGCACCAATGTATTGATGATTACTGGTGGACAGTTTCTTTCCTACCATGTCAATCTTGCTTTCACCAAGGTTAGGCATTCATGATTTGCTCTACCATTCAACTTTTAACTTTTAATCCATCTTCATTATTATAAATGAGTTTGAGATTTCTTAAATTTTGTGAGTTTCAATAGTCAAATTGTTATAAATCTTTTTAAAAAAATTTACTCATCTTTTTTTATGCCATCTTAACTCTAAAAAATGGGGTTCCCAAGTCCTTGAAGTCCTAATTCGTTTGTTGAGACATCAAAATGTGTGGGCACAGTAGTAATATTTGTTCTCTCGTTGAGGTTATGGTGAGTAAGGCTATCTGGACGATTCAACAGAATTAGCTTGTTGAAACTTGTTGTATATTTTTGCTGCTATAATAATGCATTGGCCTAAGTTGTATTTAGTAGTTCTTTATCACATTGTTTTCTTTGCATGAATGGTTTTTCATTGTGCAGCTTTGAAGAAGCAACTTCAAGGGTTTTCACTATGAGTAATATCAGTGAAGGATATTTTTCTTTTCTTTCTTGCCTATATTTGTTCAACTAATGCCAGCATTTACTTAGTGAAACTAATTTGTCTTTCAAATAGGGTCAATGGCATGGCAGACAGGTAAGCTTGCATGTGAAGTTCAACAGGAGTAACACTATAGAAAAGAAGTGAATCCATACACCTCGATCTGCCAATGATTAAGCGTCAAAGTGAAGACTATTGCAGCTTCATGAGATTGATTCGACCTCAAATTGTTCACATTGCAGCTTCACATAGTGCATCATCACATAATGCAACTTCATGTTTTTTACTTTATTTGTAATAGGTTTTAGCACTTATACATAATTTGATAGGATATTGTGATATTTTATTGGCATTAAAATGCAGGATTGTTGTAATGTTAAATTAAATGATTAATAAAAAGCATGTTTGGTATTTCTATTATTTACTAAGGAATAGTATTTACATTGTGAGATCACTCTTTTACCAAGGATGTGTGTGTGTGTATGACACTAGTGTATCACTAACATCTATGATATCATGGTGTCGCTAAACATTTCAATACAAATGTATCACTATATTTTATGATACTAGAGTGTCGTAATTTAGTGACACTTTTACAGTGACACTAAATTTAGTGTCACAACTCCCACCATTCGTTGACACTTTTTAAGTGTCACTAAAAATTTTAGTGACACTAATTTAGTGTCACTATAGACCATTTTTCTAGTAGTGAGACGGCATTGCCTGAACAACATTCTTCAACAGCACCGCTCTTCCAGCTCTAGATAAAAAGCGGTTATTCCAACTTTTTATCCTTCCATAAATCCTCTCCTTAATATATCCCAATATGGCAGACTTATTCCGTCCTACCATGGATGGTAAGCCGAGGTACCTGCCCACCTTGCCCTCATCATTAACTCCCATGATCTGTATGCAAATTAATCTGGTCTGATCCGCCGTATTAGGACTGAACGAGATAGATGATTTTAAAAAATTCACCATCTGTCCTGACATTTTTTCGTACAAGCTGAGCACCTTCTTAACCGTATTACATTCGCCCGATGTAGCTTTAAAAAACAAAAAACTATCATCTGCAAAAAAATAAATGTGAAACCTTGGCACACCTCTGCAAACTGCCACCCCATGCAGTTCTCCCTTATCCTTGATAGAATTATTATTGTTACACATTATCTACGTAAAATACTTGTATTTATCTTTCCAACTTTACATGTATTTTATCACTTATCTTGTAATTCATTCTTATCACTTGTAACAAACTGAGCTACACATGCTCTATATGTATTATAAATACACACGGCTACAGATCATAAGGTCTAAGCCTTATTTGCCATAATATCGTTCATGGTATCAGAGCCATCAATCTTCTAAAGATTGAACAAATCCATTTTTTTTCTCTCAAGCAATTCTTCTTCATCATGCCAACTTCCTCTTCTCCTGTTAGCAGTTTTATCCCTACGGATTCAACCCCCCAACTCATTTCACTTAATGCATCTTCCCAAATTCCAATTAAGTTGTCAAAGGATGGGTGTAATTACTCTTCCTGGAAATCTCAAATTACCAATCTTCTTTTTGGTTATGATCTCTTAGGTTACGTCGATGGCACTAAACCGTGCCCAAAATCCGATGACACCACCTACACCTTTTGGTCTCGACAAGATCGTCTCGTACTTCTAGCCATCCAATCTACGGTGACAGTCAACATATGCCCAATCATCAATTCGTGTGCTACTTCGGCCGCTGCATGGCAAAAGCTGGAATCCAGCTTTGCTAATACCTCTACAACACGTATGTTATCTCTTCTCTCAACCCTCATGAATACCAAGAAAAATGGTAAAACTGTCACGGAGTACATGAACACTTTGAGGACCCTTATTGATGATCTCGTCACTATCGGTCACCCTCCTAGTGACGGCCAAATTGCGTCTTATGTCCTTGGCGGCCTTGGTGGTGAATTCAAAGATCTTGTTGGAGCGTTGCGTGTGCAGGACAAACCTCTTTCCTTTGAAGATCTCCGCCACTATCTACAGGATGCAGAACTTCTCTCTGGAGAGTCCACTGCCACCTTCGACGTCCCTGTTACCGCCCAATATTCTCAACGCCGGAACAATTTCCGTGGACGCGGCGGCCGCGGCGGACGTGGCAGCACCTCGACTATTAACCACTATCAAGGGTTTGGTCATCACATTTCTCCCGACTCTCCTACCGGCTCTTCAAATCGCTCTCCTAATAAGTCATCCGTTCAGTGCCAAATATGTGACAAATTTGGTCATATTGCCAAGAATTGTTACTCTTACAAAGGTTTCCCACCGAGAGCTCACAACGTCACTAGCAATGATCCAGGGACTAACACCGGTTGGCTTCTTGATACTAGAGCCACTCATCACATCACCTCCGATTTAAGCAATCTGAGTGTTCACTCCGACTACAATGTCTCCGACTCTGTTGCTATGGGTAATGGTAAGGAAATACCAATCACACACATTGGATCGTCGGTGCTTAATTCACCCGATTCCACTTTTAAACTCACTAATGTTTTGTGTGCACCTAAAATTCGTCGCAATCTCATTTCCGTCAATCAATTTTGCACTCAAAATAATACTTCCATTGAGTTCTCACCCACTTCTTTTGTTGTGAAGGATCTCACCACGGGAGCATTCTTGGCCCGCGGCCGGAGTGATAAAAATCTTTATAACTGGTCCACTCTCACGCCTCACGCATATATTGCCTCGTCTCCTGATCTTTGGCATCAACGACTGGGTCACCCATCTTCCTTCACCCAACGTCAAATAACTGGAGTTTCTCCTTCCAAAGTTGCTTGTGATTCTTGTCTTCGAGCTAAATGCCACAAATTACCATTTAGTAATTCCTCAATAAATTGTACTAGTCCATTTCAATTTATTTATTCTGATGTATGGGGCCCAGTTCCAACTCTTGGATTTAATAATTCTCGATTTTATGTCATTTTCGTTGATTATTATTCCAAGTATTCGTGGCTTTTCCCTATTAAATATAAATCTGATGTTTCCTCAGTATTCAATAAATTTCGGGCCTTAATTGAAAATTATTTTGGGACCAAAATTAAGACTATTTACACAGATGGTGGGGGGGGGGGGAATTCTCAGCCTTATCCCCTATTTTAGCCCAACATGGCATACAACATCTCGTTTCACCTCCCTACACACCACAACATGTAGGCTCAGCCGAAAGAAAGCACCGTCATGTTATTGAAACTGCCTTAACATTACTCTTTCATGCATCTGTACCTCTCTGTTACTGGCCCTGTGCATTTCAATATGCCACTTATCTCATAAACCGTCTTCCTACACCACTCTTAAAAAATCAAAGTCCATTTTTTACACTCTTCGGTGATTTACCTAAATATGACTCCCTTAGAGTATTTGGTTGCCTCTGTTATCCATGGCTTCGTCCATACACTACTCATAAATTACAACCCCGTTCTCAACCGTGTATTTATCTCGGTTTTTCTACTACCCATCACGCGCATATTTGTCCCGACCATAATACTAAAAAATATACATCTCTCGACATGTTGTATTTTTTGAATCCCAATTCCCATACCGTACACCAAATTCCGTCCCTATTCCACCATACTCGGTCTTACACTCATTCACAAAAAAAACCTCCTATTAAATCTATCCTTCCCCAACTGCCCAACCATAATCCCACTTCAACCTTATCTCCTCATCACCTTATTCCTCTCAACCCACGTGTCTCTCCCCCTGTGTCTTCTCTTATCCCAACAACCACACATAATTCTCAAAGTCCCACTCAACCACATTCTCTCCCCTCCCCACAAATATCGTTCCCCACCCATGATATTTCTAATTCTACCAATTTTCTAGCTTCACCACCTCAAACCGAAATAACACCAATCCACTCTCCAACACCACCCACGTGTTCCCCAAGTCCACCTCACCAATCCTCCTCCCATAATCAAAGTTCCTCCCCATGCAACCCATGCAAGTCCACCTCACAAATATCGTTCCCCACCCATGATATTTCTAATTCTATCAATTTTCTAGCTTCACTCCATGCTTTTGCCGATGCGGATTGGGCTGGTGATGCTGACACCCGTCACTCTACTTCTGCATATGTTATTTTTCTTGGCCGCAATCCTATTAGCTGGAGCTCAAAAAAACAAACTACAGTTGCTCATTCCTCTACTGAAGCAGAATATCGTGCTATCGCATCAGCTAGTGCAGAAGTTACTTGGATTCGCAATCTTCTTCAGGAGCTTCACATTTTTTTCCGCCAACCACCTATCATTTATTGTGATAATCTAAGTGCTACATATGTTTGTGCTAATCCTGTTTTTCACTCACGCATGAAGCATGTTGCTATAGATTTTCATTTTGTTCGTGAACAAATTGCGAATGGATCTCTTCGAGTCACTCATGTTCATACACACGACCAACTTGCTGATTCTCTCACAAAACCACTTGCTCGTCAATTGTTCCTATCTCACAGATCCAAGCTCGGTGTTCTTCCAAGACCACTCTCACTTGTGGGGGCATGATAGAATTATTATTGTTACACATTATCTACGTAAAATACTTGTATTTATCTTTCCAACTTTACATGTATTTTATCACTTATCTTGTAATTCATTCTTATCACTTGTAACAAACTGAGCTACACATGCTCTATATGTATTATAAATACACACGGCTACAGATCATAAGGTCTAAGCCTTATTTGCCATAATATCGTTCAATCCTCAGCTCTTCTTATCATAGCACTTAGCCCTTCCGCCACCAGAATGAAGAGGTATGGGGATAGTGGATCACCCTGCCGTAACCCTCTTCCCGGGGTTATCTGTCCCAGAAATTCTCTGTCAAACTGCACATAGTAACTGACCGTTCTAATTCACTCCATCACCAAGCCAATCCATTTTGGATTAAATCCCATTCGAGCCATAATTTTCACCAAGAAACTTCAGCTGACTCTATCATAGGCCTTACTCATGTCCAACTTTAGAGCCACAAAACCATCTTTCCCGTTTTGTTTTCGTTTCAAATAATGTTGTGTTTCAAACGCAACCATAATATTATCCACAACTAATCGCCCAGGAATGAAGGCACTTTGATTTTCTCCAACCAAGAATCTCAATAATCCTTTCATTCTATTGGCAAGAACTTTCGAAAAGATTTTATAGGCCACATTGCATTATGCAATCGGCCTCCAGTCCCCCATCGCTTCCGGCTTCTCCTTCTTAGGAATGAGAACTATATTAGTAACATTAAGTTCAGCCGCAATCTTGCCTGATTGGAAAATCTCCGAGCATAACCTGGTGATTTCTGGCCCAACTATATCCCAATACTTCTGAAAAGAGTTGGATTCATTCTGTCCGCCCCTGGTGCCTTCTCTAGATACATGTCAAACACAGCCGCCTTAACCTCCTCCGCCGTAATTGCTCGCAAAAGCCGTCGGTTATGATCCTCGCTCAGCCGCGGCATCTGACAGAACTCTCCCTCTGTAAAATTATCTTCTTCTGCTCTAAACAGATCTGAAAAATAGAATCTCACTATGTCTTCCGCAACTCCCCGATCAGTAAACCATGCCCCATCATCACCCTTTAATCCGGTCAGCTTGTTCTTCCTCCTCCTTGATTTAACCGCATTATGGAAAAATCGGGAATTAATATCCTCCTCCTTCAGCCAAAATTCTTTGGCTCTCTGCTTCCAATGCTGGTTTTTCTTTCTCCATTAGACTATGCAAAACAGTCTGAACCCGGAGGAATTCCTCCGTGCTAACTCTATCATCAAGTCCTCTTAGCCATGTTAAACGCCTTTTGCATGCTATAATTTGATATCTGAACCCTTTCGATCTACATCCATCCCACCGCAGTAATTCTTTTCCACAAAATAAGATCCTCTCGCTAACAGTCAAGTTCACCCCTTCATTCCAACTATTTGCCACAATTGTCCTGCATTCCTCTTCTTTTAGCTAGTTATTTTCAAATCGGAATTTCTTTGGACCTCTTCCATGAATTGTTGGACTAACCTTCATGAATAGCACCATATGATCACTTATAGGAGCTTCTACCGTCGTCGCTCTTGCTGCCATGAAATTGTTCCACCATTGATCATTGACTAGGATCCGATCAAGCTTCTCCTCCACCCAATTCGATGTCCCCTTCCCCATTTCCCAAGTCCACTAATATCCATCAAACGGAAAATCCCTCAACCCACACGCCAATATTGTTTCTCGGAAACCCCGAATCCTCCATGGCGGGTGTAGAACTCTCCCCTTCTTTCAGTTTCATATAGAATATCATTCATGTCTCCTATCACAAGCCAATGCATAGTATTGTTTTCGGCCAGATTTCGCAGCATCTCCCACGCCGCCCTCCGCCTCACCGTCTCTGGGAATAGAGCTGTCAAAATGGGCCGAAACCCGCGGACTGGCCTGTTTAAACCCATTCATTGGTGAGTTGGGGTTAAGAATTTCTGACCCATTTAGTTCGCGGGTTTCGCGGGTCAACCCACACGGGTTGCGGGTTTAAGTGGGTTGGCCCACTGGGTTGCGGGTTGGCCCGCGGGCCAAAATACAAAAATATAGTTTTGAATTTTATTACCATAAATATTGTTCTTTTACTACCAATATTATTATTATTACAATTAAAAATTACAACTATGGCAAAACAATATTTATTTCTATAATAAATATTCAAATAAAATGTTGAAACGTATATTTTAAGTGAAGTTCGATACAATATTTAACAATTAGTAGTCATTATTTACAAATAATCAATCAAATGGTTTATGTAGATCTTTATTACTCCGTATTATACCATGAGTATATTTGTCGCATACCCTCTTATAGTTTTCAAATTCTCGTATAACTAGTATTTAATGTTTTTTTAATTAAACTTACAAGCATTGAATTTTTAGTATTTTGATTTCTAATATTTCCTTTGTTACTACTCCCTCCGTCCCAAAATGAGAGTCTTGTTTCTTTTGGGCACAAAAATTAAGAAAGTGTGGTAGAAAGATTAAAGAACCTTACTTTATTGTACTGTTCTTTTTTTTTTACTTTTACTGTTCATTAAAAAGGAGGGGTATAAATGATAATCCACTTTTAGTTCTTTACCAAAAGGGAAACAAGACCATCATTTTGGGACATCCCAAAAAGGAAATACAGGACCATCATTTTGGGACGGAGGGAGTACTGACTAATACTCCCTCTGTCCCAATATAAAAGACACATTTCGTTTTCGGGACTTTTTAAGCGTTTTAACCGTTCACATACAAACTGCCCTTTATGCCCTTCGAATGGAGGGGGGGGGGGTAATTTTAAAGTTACCATGTACTGTTCCTAACAGTACACAACACCTTTTCAGACAAGTGTGGGGCTCTGTTCTTATTACTTGGCTGCCGGCAATCCAAAAAAAGGAGGGAAAGCTTTCCCTTTCCACACTATTTGTCATCATTAAATTCAAAAGTCCCCCCCAAAACCCACATTAAAAAGGCAACCGGGTAGGCATGTAGCGTCAGATTACAAGCCAAAAATGGCAGAAAATTCACAGTTACAAGTTGCTAAAACATCAAAGTACAAAAAACTGTCGAATGAAGAAAGAACTTGTATCCAAAATATTCTTCTTGAAAGTCAAAGGCCAGAAGACGGCCAGCTAAAGCATGGACCTTCTCAAAAATAGCCAAACAGTTCGGGGTGCAACTGTGGGCAATAACAAGAATATGGCATATCCTGAAAGAGCAACAAGCAAGTGGTCTTCCCTTGAACCCAGAGCTCAAGATGAAGGGAAAAGTTGGTAAGAAAGTTGTACAAATTGACTTGTCAAAAATACTGCATATTCCTCTACGCAACAGAAGGAATATCAGGTCACTCTCTGCAGCTTTAGGCCATCCTAAATCCAGTGCGCACAGACTCAAACAAAAAGGTCAGTTTAAAAGTCACACATCAACTATCAAGCCTCATCTTAAGACATGAATAAAATACAGAGGTTAAAATGGATCATCTCAAACATTGAGGATGACACAGTAACACATGCAGCCCAGTATAAAGGCATGTTTAACTTTGTACATGTGGATGAGAAATGGTTTTACATGACAGAGGCATCACAGAGGTGCTACCTACATCCGGATGAGGTTGAGCCTCATAGGACATGTCAGTCTAAAAGATTCATCACAAAAGTCATGTTCCTGTGTGCAGTTGCCAGACCAATTATACATGCAAATGGTGAAGTGATATTTGATGGAAAGATCGGAATATTCCCATTTACTACAACGGAACCAGCTAAGAGAACCAGTAAAAATAGGTCAGCTGGCACAGTTGAGGAGAAAGTTATTGTTTCAATCACAAAGGATGTTTACAAGGAATGCCTTCTCAGTTGTGTATTGCCTGTTATCAAAACTAAGTGGCCTACTAGTGTGAGCAAACATATTTACATACAACAGGACAATGCAAGACCCCATATTAATCCAAGTGATACTGACTTCACAAAAGAAGCCACCTCAGATGGATTTAACATTGAACTAATATGTCAGCCTCCTAATAGCCCTGATATAAATGTCTTGAATCTAGGGTTTTTTAGAGCTATTCAGTCACTGCAACAGAGCAGACCCAAAAACTCAGTTCATGATCTCAGACTGGGGGTGGAAAATGCATATGCTGAGTTCAATCCTATTTCATTGAATAGTGTTTGGTTGACCCTACAGTTGTGTATGAATGAAATTCTGAAAGTTAGGGGATGCAATAACTACAAGGTGCCACATGTAGGAAAAAATGCATTGCAAGCTCAAGGTATGCTACCAATCTCTTTCAAGGCAGACTCCACTACATTGTTGGAGGTGACTCAAGAATTAGGAGAATGAACTTGGATTGAGCAGTGTGGAAGTGTTTTTTGGGGACTGAACAAGTAAAGTATTCACATTTTTTTTACTTTTTTGGAATACTACACATGTTCAGTCTTAGAAAAAATGGGTACATATCATTTAAAGACATGGATAGCTTTTTTGAACTTATTGACACATTAGTGCATCAGTTAAGCATGAAGCCTTTTAGGGTTTTGAACATGGATAATGTTCAGTTTTTTAGTTTTTGGAATACAACACATGTTCACGGATAGTTTTTTTTGATATATGACTAGACAAAGTAGGGAACAAAGTAGGGAACAATGAAACTTATACTGTTGTATTTGGACTGTAAACAATGCTTGCCACAACCCCCCCCCCCCCCCCATGGTCTCCTAGGGTTTCCCATGATGACTCATTAGGGGTTCAGCCACATAAGAATCACAAACATCACAGACCAATTACAGCCATCACAAACACATTAACATTCACTTCATCATTGAAGGCATCGGCATTATAAACTTCAATGGTCTCCTAGGGTTTCCCCTGGTGACTCAGTACCACACATACCAACTCCATTAACATTACACTCACCATTAAAGTATTAAACTCATATTGGCATTGAAATGTGCCTTTTATATAGGGAAAGAGTGACTACTAAATCTCACATATCCATCACATATGGTCTCCTAGGGTTTCCCCTAGTGACTCACAAGTTAGGGGCAGATCATTGGCCTCAGAATGAAGCACACACAATAGCATGAGTAAGTCAGTATTGGCCTTAGGCCTCATGTAATCACATACACAGTTCAAGCTTTCATCATTGACCTCATACAAACCAATTAGACATACTCAACACTATGCACACACTGGCCTGAGGCCTCATATTTAGTTAGGGACAGATCATTGGCCTCAGAAAAGCACACACATTAGCATGAGTAAGTCAGTACTGGCCTTAGGCCTCGTGTAATCACATACACAGTTCAAGCTTTCATCATTGACCTCATACAAACCAATTAGACATACTCAACACTATGCACACACTGGCCTGAGGCCTCATATTTAGTTAGGGACATATCATTGGCCTCAGAAAAACACACACATTAGCATGAGTAAGTCAGTAGTGGCCTTAGGCCTCATGTAATCACATACACAGTTCAAGCTTTCATTATTGACTTCATACAAACCAATTAAACATACTCAACACTATGCACACATTGGCCTGAGGCCTTATACCAAGTTAGGGACATATCATTGGCCTCAGAAAAGCACACACATTAGCATGAGTAAGTCAGTACTGGCCTTAGGCCTCATGTAATCACATACACAGTTCAAGCTTTCATCATTGACCTCATGCAAACCAATTAGACATACTCAACACTACGCACACACTGGCCTGAGGCCTCATACCATGTTAGGGGCAGATCATTGGCCTAAAAAAGGCACACACAATAGCATGACTAAGTCAGTACTGGCCTTAGGCCTCATGTAATCACATACATAGCTCAAGCTTTCATCACTGACGACCTCATACAAACCAATTAGATATACTCATTTGAATGTGCTCCTGTGTCACGCCCCGGACCTCCCCGGACACGTCAACAACCCGCCGTACAATACGAATAGTCAACCGCAGTCCAACACATTCATATTATACAAGGCGTCTTGAATATCATTCACACACATAACATCCATAAAAAAACATAATAAGTATTTCATAACGCAGCGGAAAACATTGTTAAAAACAAAAGGGCCACACAAGGCTATTCATGAGCACGCAGGCTCTATAGTAAAATATCCATGAGCAAATTTATTAGTGTTCAAATCAGAATGGAGGTAGCACGAACCACGTCTTCTCTCCAAAGGATCACCCGAGCAACGGGCACAGGTAGCAAGCTCGAGCCTCAACCTGAAATGGTGGTGGGACGCCCCCGAAGGGGTCAGTACTCTATACGGCTATAAAGTACTGGTGTGGATGGCATCTAAGGGATATACAACAAGTATTTCAAACACCAGACCCTCAAATAGGGTGATAATACAATATAGTGGTAACCCTAAGTTACCCCGTTTGATAATATACTTACTTTATATAAAAGTCAAGTAATCGGCTCGTGGGCCCATGTTCATTTAGAAATCACCATTCCCATTCCCCGTGACTATAAGCCACGACAATTCATAGAGTTCATCACATTACTATTGCATAGCAAGGGCTCGGCCCAACTACATTTCTATGCAATCCTTTATGTCAAGTACATCCTATCACATTTGCATAGCAAGGGCTCGGCCCAACTACGTTTCTATGCAAACCACAATTTACATCCTATCACATTTGCATAGCAAGGGCTCGGCCCAACTACATTTCTATGCAAATCACAATTTACATGGCAAGGTCTCAGACCAACTACATTTCCATGCAAATCACAATTACATCCTATCACATTTGCATAACAAGGGCTCGGCCCAACTACATTTCTATGCAAATCACAATTTACATGGCAAGGTCTCGGACCAACTACATTTCCATGCAAATCACAATTACATGGCAAGGGCTCGGCCCAACTACATTTCCATGCAATCATAGAGTCCGGCTCTAATTCCTCATTATAGTCCAATTCCTAAGCAAACCTATGCCTAGAATTGACATCTCAATAATATACCTTGAGTCATTCTTAATGACTGCCCATAACTTACTCTTAGCTTCATACTAAGTCATTTTATGCACTTGAAGTACATTCAGGTGCATTCCATACAATCCAATACTTAGGATCAATTCTATCAACAATTTCAATTAATCACTAACTAGTATTTCAATACTATTAAGATTATTGTCATCATACAAATATCCTCATTTTGTAATTCTCTACATATTTATAAGTATGTAGAAGCAACTTAAATATTCAACTTCAATACATAAATATCCATTTATGTATCCACATATTTCATACATGAGTAAAATCCCCATTTCACAAAATAGTTCATTTATAACTCATTTAATCTCATATTATTCATACATCCTCAAATCATTTCCAATTTCATTCATTGGGAACTATATCAATATTTCATCATAATAATCCATGAAAAATTATGATTTAGGCATTTAGGTAATCTCATGCTTAACCTACAAGTTGTAAGCAATTAGATGTCGATCCTCACCTTAATTGAGCTTTAAACTTTTCCTTCTTGATCCAATGGTCAAAGCTCCGGTCAAGGTGGATTATGAACTGATTCCTTGCTTAAATATGAGTGTTAAACAGCCTCCTCAAAGTGCTAGCTCAACCCCTAAATGTCGATACGAAAACAGCCCCATAGAACGGGTGTTTTTCCGGCGAATTCGTTCCCTAACCTTTCAAGGTTTTGTCTAGGTTAGTATCTAACCTTTCCAACAATTAAAGTCACTATATAATAACATTTTATACACTCCAACCAGTTTATAATAGCTCTTCAATCATTCATACGATTTAGACAATAGAGAGGAAGGTTTTGGATTCAAACTTACTTTGAATACAAAAACGTATTCTGCGAGGTTGCGTTTTGTTCGGACAATTTGGAGGCCTTAAACTTCTCCGTTTCCTTCAAACCGCATGTATATGGATTCCTCTTCTTGAGAGCTTTATTTGGGCACCTCACACGCCTTATTTGGATAAGTATAGCTCGAGATATGAACCAAACAAACAAACCAACGCACTGGAAAATGAACCTGCGGGCAGCTTCCCCTTTCTCTTGCTTTCTTGGTTGTGTGTAGACCTGTCAATGGGTCGGGTCCGGGTCGGAACGTAGTGTTCCAGACCCGGACCCGCTAAGTAAATAAAGGACCCGGACCCGACCCGTTTACCTGGCGGGTCTAAAAATTTGGACCCGGACCCGGACCCAACGGGTCTCGGAACCGGGTCGGGTAGACCCGCCAAGAATCATATGCACAAGTGCACCAACATTATATAATTTTTTTGACACAACATTATATAATTTTTTAAAAATAGCAAAACATGTATATGAAATGTAAATCAAAGTGCACAAATTTAAGAGCAAAATATATCTTCACTTTTCAAAAAAAATCAAGGTTTATCATAGAAAATTAATACTTTTATTGAATAAAATATCGTTTGTTGTAGATGCGTACAATTCCGTACTTTGTGTCTCTTTCTCTCCCATAGAAAATTCGTATATTAGACTAGAAATTAGGTCACAAAAAGTTCTTTTGGACAAAAAGGATATTATATACTATTATATTATCACTTATACATTAGGTATGTATTAATTTGTATATATTTAATCAAAGAATTAAAACTAATCACTTTATATATATATATATTAGTTTGTATTTTTATTTGAAGTATTATAACTAATCTCTTTATATATTAGTGTGTATATATACTAATAAGAAATTTTAAACGGGTCCGGGTCCTTAACGGGTCGGAATCATATGTACCATACCCGACCCGTTTATTAAAAGTACTAACGGGTCCGGGTTCGGGTCCGGGTAAACGGAATAAAATAAGGACCCATACCCGTTAAAAACAACCGGGTCCGGGTCGGGTCCGGGTCTAGACCCGACCCACTGACAGGCCTAGTTGTGTGGCTCTCTCCTTCTCCCTTATCCTTGGGAGTTCGAATGAGGGGATTAAAGGAGTGTTTAAGACCCTTCAATAAGGTTGGATAAGTTGTGTGGAGTGAAATGAATTGGTATGGTCTCCATGAGATGTTTTTAGACATGGGTGAGTCTCACTTTTGATCTCTTTGTCATAAGATGTCTTTTTGTACCCATTACAATTTATTTAGAACAATTCAGCTCTCTACATCATATTATTGATCTCCAATATGTGTATGATCATCCCAATAATTTACATGATGAATATTATAAAAGAAAAACCTACTCCCGTTATTTAACTCAATAATACCAAAAATGGGACCATAGGTATTTGCATTCTTCTCTAATCATTCAATTACTTATTTTGACATTAGTCATTCATATTATTGGACTACTAGCCATGTGGGTCACCCTCGAGTGGGCCTCGGACGCCCTTCTTGAATACTTACTATTTTTAGCAGGTTGGGCCCAAAATAATGCTTGGGCCGCCCGACCTTCCTCAACTTGTCTTGAATGGTTATGTAACATTATTTAGATAATGTTGGGCTCTTATTCTCATTAATAAGGCCCAAATAAGTATTTGCAAACCCGACACTAATATACGAGTTTGAACAATACAAAAATCAATCATGCGCTACGTAAAACATTAATCGTTTTACAATTGTTTGGAAATAAAAAATTCAATACATAGAAATTAATTTTTTTTATATTGAGTTTTTCAAGGACGTTCGGGTGCGGTGTCACAAGTTCACCCCCCCCCCTTAACAGGAATTTCGTCCCCGAAATTCGCAACTCTACTCAAATAGGGAAGCATACTGCTCCCTCATCAAAGCCTCTATTTCCCATGTCTCTTCTTTGACGCGATCGCTCTTCCAAAAGACTTTAACCATTGGGACTTCTTTACTCCGCAGTTTCTTCACCTTTCTATCAATGACCTTAATCGGTTGCACAGCGTAGTTCACATCCTCACGTACCTCTACAGGCGGCTATACATCCAATTGGGCTCTCAATGCCCTCAAACTAGTCAGCAATGCCTCAGACGAACTCTTTTGACTGAGGGCACCTGCTACAACGTTTGCCTTACCTGGATGGTACTCACTAACTAGATGGTAGTCCTTTATCAACTCCATCCACCGTCGTCGTCTCATGTTTAACCCTTTTTGAGTACACACGTATTTCAAGCTCTTATGATCAGCGTATATGTGACACGGCTCTTCGTAGGGATAGTGTCTCCAAATCTTCAATGCAAACACCACTGCTCCCAGCTCTAAATCATGAGTAGGATAGTTTACCTCATGCTTCTTCAACTGTCGTGAAGCATAGGCGACTACCCTCCCCATCTGCATCAACACATATCCAAACCCTTGGATGCTTGCGTCACTATAGACATCGTACCCCACACCCCATTTGGGTAATGCAAGTACCGGTGCCTCGGTTAACCTCTTCTTCATTTCTAAGAACCCCTTCTCACATTTGTCATCCCACACGAACTTAGCTCCTTTACGAGTGAGCTTCGTCAATGGTGATTCCAAAACAGAGAACTTCTCCACGAACTTTCTGTAGTAGCCTGCCAACCCAAGGAAACTACGAATTTCCTTGACGTTCTTTGGCCTCTCCCATTCGGTAATGGCTTCTATCTTCTTGCTATCAACAGCAATTCCCGATCCCGAAACTACATGCCCGAGAAAGCCAATTTCCTTTAGCCAAAATTCACATTTAGAAAATTTGGCATAGAGTTGCTTCTCCCGTAGTGTCTCAAGGACAAGTATCAAGTGCTCCTCATGTTCTTCTTCACTCTTTGAGTAAATCAAGATGTCATCTATGAACACAATCACGAATCGGTCTAAGTATTTATGAAGTACTCGGTTCATCAAGTCCATGAATGCCGCTGGGGCGTTTGTTAACCCAAACGACATAACAAGGAATTCAAAATGTCCATACCTTGTGCGAAAAGCACTTTTTGGTATGTCATCTTCCTTAATCTTCAATTGATGGTAACCCGACCTCAAGTCGATCTTTGAAAACACCGTTGCCCCTCATAGTTGGTCAAACAAGTCATCAATCCTAGGCAAAGGATACCTATTCTTGATTGTGACCTTGTTCAGTTGACGATAGTCAATACACATTCGAAGTGTCCCATCTTTCTTTTTCACAAAACGAACAGGCGCTCCCCACGGGGAGTGGCTGGGTCTAATGAAACCATTATCCAAAAGCTCTTGCAATTGGGTTTTCAACTCGGTAAGTTCAGCGGGTGCCATACGGTATGGTGGTATGGAGATTGGTTTTGTACCAGGCTCGACCTCGATCACAAATTCAATCTCCCTATCAGGTGGAAGCCCCGACAGGTCTTTTGGGAAGACATCCGGGTACTTACAAACCACCCTCACGTCTTCGATGTTCACTTCCTCCTTGGTTTTGTCAACCACGTATGCTAGATATGGGTAGCATCCCTTTTCTCATCATACTCCTTGCTCTCACGGCGGATATGATACAGCTATTTGATTTGCCTCGGTCCCCCTCGAAGCGTAGGGTGTCCCCATCATTGCCTTCGAGTTTCAAAACCTTTGTGTAGCAATCTACCCTAGCATTATGCTTTTCTAGCCAATCCATCCCTAGGATTGCATCGAACTCCATCATACTCAGCGGTACAAAATCACACGTCAAGGTTTGGCCACCGACTTCCACCTCACAAGATGGATAGTAATAGGTTCTTTCAACGTCATCCCCTAGTGGTTTCGATACCACTAAAGTTTGCGTCAACGGCATTGGTTGTATCTCTAAGCCCTCGGCGAATGCCTCATTCACGAATGAACGTTGCGCCCCGGTATCGATAAGGATTCGTGCATCCTTCCCATTAATCTTTAGTGTCCCTACATTCATGAACCATGTAAGACATCTTTCTTACCCTCCCTACTCATTTATAGAAGGTTACAATGTTCACACACACGTTAGGGATCAAGAAAAGGTCTTAACGTCGCAAAACGGTGCGAAAAATCGGTTTTCGGCAATCTGGGTGCCAGGCACGGCGTGCCTGGGGGTAGGCACGATCGTGCCTGGCTTGGAAAAATTCTAGGGAGCTACTGCCATGCAGGCACGATCGTGCGTGCCCTTAGGCACGATCGTGCCTGGGCGAAAACAGCCCGAAACTGCCCGAAATCCTCCCGGTTCGACCTCAAAGCTTCGTGCAATGATCCCAACGACTAGTAACCTCAATTTATGGACTAATTAAGGATAAAACACAAGTATACAAGAGGTAATACCTGCAACGGAATCCGGGTTAGCTTGAGCATCCGCCTCTGTCATCGCATAGACTCTAGCTTGAGTCCTTTCTTGATTCACCGATGGCGCGTTGCTCGTGCTTGCTCCTCCATTCCCCCTAGTTAATTGGGAACCCCGGGCTTGGTTTCTTGTTCCCGTAGCCCCTCTACTTGGTCCCGATGACCTTGCCCCACCCAATTGTGGGCAATTCATCTTCAAATGCCCAGCATCCCCACATTGGAAGCATGTAGGAGGGTCACGACACTTGCCAAAGTGGCTCCTTTTGCAATTATTGCACCGAGCTACCCCCGAGGTCCGTGATCCTTGTCCATTCGGGCCTTGGTTCCCCCTAGGTGGGGGCGGTGGTGTTTAGAAAGATCCTCCTCCATGGTTTCCCTTTTTATTGGAACCTTGAGGGCCATGACTCTCCCCCTTTCTCTTTTTCGCCTCTTCGGCATCTCTCCTCTTCCTCTCCTCCCATTGCTTCTCCCCTTTCAAGTCTTGATCAACCACTTGGCTGAAGGTCATGTTAGGCAATTGTGTTGCCCTATCACGTATCTCCAAGTCTAGGGCATCCCAGAAGTGGTTCACCATTCGGTTCTCGTCACATGCATACTCCGGTATATAGTCGGCAAGGTCCCTGAACTTGTGCTCAAGTTCCCTCACCGTCATGTTACCACCCTGAGTTAGAAGGGTATATTCCCTCACCTTTGCATTTACCTCAAAATCAGAGTATTATTGGGCAAAGAACTCCCGTCGGAAGTCCTCCCAAACGACAGTTTCACCATACTTGCCTTTTGTCCCATCCCACCACTTGGATGCCATCCCCTCAAGTAATCTTACTGCAATCCTCAGTTTAAGATTGGGCGTGAGTTGCATGTCAAGAGCTGCCTCATTCAACCTCTTGATCCATTGAGCGGCAATCGAGATGTCTCCCGTCCCATCGAACGGTTTGCACCCCAAGTCCCTTGCCTCCTTAATGTACTTGGAGATCCTTATGGTTGGACCTCCATCACCTCGGCCCCCATGTGGTTTGATGTGGGTCCTAGAGTCGACATGGCTTCTCACTCCAGAAGCCCCACCCGGAGGTTGTCCAGCTCGGCGCCTTTGGCGTTCCCTCCTTTCCTCACGCTCACGGTGATACTGTTGGAGTAATGCTTCGATTCATGCTAAGGAGCCATTTTCCTCCTCTTCATCACTTACATCATCATCCCCTTCATAAGGGGTCTCAACCGGCTCGGTTTCCGGTTGATAGGTCGAGTCCTCGTAGGACCAGTAGCTGTCACTCTCAGTGCTCATATGACCGTCACTCACGGTTTGTGATCGACCTCCACGGCCCGCTCCTCTAGATACCTTAGAGGTCCTACGACTGCCCTGCCCAGTCTCCACCGGTGCACGGCCCGTCGAGTTTCTCTTAGTAACCTTGCCACCACAGTCCATTTCTGAAAGAAATTTGGAAAGAGTCGTTAGACTCGTATCAAATGTCAATTGACAGATCGGTACTTAAGACACTATTTGGCTCAAATTGCTGTCATACCAATGGCTAAGGGTACCATCTTAACAATTAGAGACCTTGCAACTCAAGTCCCAAAAGCTCTACAAGTACAAAACGTTTATGCTCATGGTTTTCAAAAATCATTTTGAAAAGAGAATTTTTGAGACTTCATTATGAAGTTTATGGACTAAGGCTCTGATACCAATTAAATTGTCACGCCCCGGACCTCCCCGGACACGTCAACAACCCGCCGTACAATACGAATAGTCAACCGCAGTCCAACACATTCATATTATACAAGGCGTCTTGAATATCATTCACACACATAACATCCATAAACAAACATAATAAGTAATTCATAACGCAGCGGAAAACATTGTTAAAAACAAAAGGGCCACACAAGGCTATTCATGAGCACGCAGGCTCTATAGTAAAATATCCATGAGCAAATTTATTAGTGTTCAAATCAGAATGGAGGAAGCACGAACCACGTCTTCTCTCCAAAGGATCACCCGAGCAACGGGCACAAGTAGCAAGCTCGAGCCTCAACCTGAAATGGTGGTGGGACGCCCCCGAAGGGGTCAGTACTCTATACGGCTATAAAGTACTGGTGTGGATGGAATCCAAGGGATATACAACAAGTATTTCAAACACAAGACCCTCAAATAGGGTGATAATACAATATAGTGGTAACCCTAAGTTACCCCGTTTGATAATATACTTACTTTATATAAAAGTCAAGTAATCGGCTCGTGGGCCCATGTTCATTTAGAAATCACCATTCCCATTCCCCGTGACTATAAGCCACGACAATTCATAGAGTTCATCACATTACTATTGCATAGCAAGGGCTCGGCCCAACTACATTTCTATGCAATCCTTTATGTCAAGTACATCCTATCACATTTGCATAGCAAGGGCTCGGCCCAACTACGTTTCTATGCAAACCACAATTTACATCCTATCACATTTGCATAGCAAGGGCTCGGCCCAACTACATTTCTATGCAAATCACAATTTACATGGCAAGGTCTCGGACCAACTACATTTCCATGCAAATCACAATTACATCCTATCACATTTGCATAGCAAGGGCTCAGTCCAACTACATTTCTATGCAAATCACAATTTACATGGCAAGGTCTCGGACCAACTACATTTCCATGCAAATCACAATTACATGGCAAGGGCTCGGCCCAACTACATTTCCATGCAATCATAGAGTCCGGCTCTAATTCCTCATTATAGTCCAATTCCTAAGCAAACCTATGCCTAGAATTGACATCTCAATAATATACCTTGAGTCATTCTTAATGACTGCCCATAACTTACTCTTAGCTTCATACTAAGTCATTTTATGCACTTGAAGTACATTCAGGTGCATTCCATACAATCCAATACTTAGGATCAATTCTATC